>OU383788.1:2743948-3943948 GCA_910950805.1 Acrocephalus scirpaceus scirpaceus
GTAGCCTGTCCATGTTGCATGATTAAGGTAACAGGAGCAAGTGGTTAGTTTTAGCACCCTTGCCTGTAATTCTAACAAAGTTCTTCCCTTCCTTGGGGTTCTGAGGTTGACTCCTACTAACCTGAAAGAAACAAAGGCTGAGGGCACAAAGGTCAGTGTTCAGAGTCAAGAATGAAAAGGCAAGAGGAAGAAAGCTGAAGGGAAACTGCAAAGCAGCCTCAAGCACGGGGTCTAAACCTGGGTCTGATCTTGGCCTTTCTGCATAAGCTGAGAAAAGTACTAAGAGTGCAAAACCAGCATGTTTAGCATCATGGAGAATCTTGTCTTCACTTTCAATAAATTTTTCTGGATTTAAGCAACATTACTGGGATTCAGATCAAATCAGTTTCAAGAGATAATTTCTATGAAGTTATTTTAGAGCAATTGGAGAAGAATGAAAGAAATGGTGATGTAAGCTGAAAAAAATGCTTCTCTCATCTTTGAGATGGAAATTCTTATCTGTTGGGCTACAGACAAAGAAGAAAAAATAATTTTGTTCAGTCAAAACTGTATTTAAGAAGACCAGATTGTGGTCTCAGGTTACAGGAACACATTTTCTCTTCACTGATCTGTGTCTCGTTCAACTTGCAAGATGTACAATGTCCTGTGCTAGTCAATATTTGTCTTTAGAGTCACAACTCAATTTATAGATTCCTGCTTTACTATAGACTTGCTATTTATGAACTGCTCAAAAACCAGAATTACTGGTTTCTTCTCAAGCTTGTAATTATTGTATCTGAATATTTCATTGACTACATTTGTTTCCACAGCATGTTGTCAGATCAAGAGGTGCTGTTAAAAGGAACTTATAAATAGGGAACGAAACAATCTATACAATGAGAAATTATAGTTAGAAGGAACCCAGTAATTCTAGACACCCAATCTAATTTTCTAGAACATAAGTTTTCAGCTCATGTATTAATTTATTTAACAAAGTTTAATAGGTTTTTCAAGCTGTCAGTGATATCTGGTGTAGCTCTGAATAATCAGCCCTACTACAAATCAAATTACAGAATCTCAAATTAGGTTCCTTTGAGAAAAGTAAGGAAGAGTGTGGGATTACCTAAGAAAATTGTCATTTAATAAACACATTTAGAACTAAAAAGGAACATGGACCTATGCCAGGTTCTAGTACAGTGTGTCAGTAGTGTTCCACTTCTTTAGCCATATTAACTTCCTGTTTTCCTGTAACCCTATGTTCCATTCATTTCACATTTTCCTTCTGCTAGAGATGATGGCAGTGTTCCTGCAGTTGACAGTCTTATTTATCACATGAGCCCCATTAATCATAGAAAAATCCTTGCATTCACTGAAAGAGGCATAAAATCTATGGGAAAAAACCATCATCAATATAAAGTCAGAATCAAAATACACACAAACAAGACAGTCAAAATAAGGTTACAACAACATTCTCCCATTTACTAACTCTTGATTATTTGATTGCAGCAGAGCACTTAAACTCCTCTCCATCTCATCCTCAACCCACAATGCTTCACAATCTAAACTTACTACCAACCTCCTCACTCTTCCAGTACTGTTTCCTCCTCTGACTTATATATTCCAGATGAGAAACAGTACTTATATAATTTTGTACCATTAGAGGCTGATCAGATCTCCATAATAATGGCTTGTACCATTCATATTAGCACAGAAACACAGAAAAGGAATTAGGAAAAAACCCCATCACCTCTAAGACCATGGCTGTGCCATCTGAAATATTAAGATCTTGTTAAAATAATGAAATTCTTAATCGTTTTTTCTTTTTTAGTAATGGTTGAAAATATTTTTTTCCTGCAAATGAATTTTTTTTTTAATCACCATACATTTTACCATTTGCAGAAAGGTACATTTATTGTCTTCTGTCCCCAGCTTTCTCATGACTAGTCTAGTATAGTAAGAGTCATTTTGGTGTATTTAAGTGTGTCTCTAGGTATCAGGCATCTGATAAAGAATCTTGGCTGTGGCTACTTCTAAATGGATCCTCCTGTATTATTCTAAAATCCCTTCTCTCCTACACTGGGGAAAAGCTCCTGTGGTACTTTAATCCAAGAATCTGCAGTGCAAGAAGATAGGGCTGTGCCTTTTATACATCCATCACCAAACTTTATTATTAATTGTGTGTGCGAATTTCAGTGAGACTAGATTGTTTTTCCTTAAACTATGAGATTCCATACATCTAAGTACATCACATTATTTATTTTAACTTGCCATCTAATAATTCCAGCTGAAACTGATAACTGAGATCAAGAGGGGTGTCAGATGTGAGACTGAGTTACACTAGGAAGTGTCTTGTGGGACTCTCCTGCTCTCAGGAGACAATAGAAGCAACATCATTGGCTGATTTCAAAAACATTACCATGTCACTTGAACTGGTTCATGTGGGATCACTCAGGGAATCACAGGAAGTGCTGGTGGAGTAACGACAAGTTGGATAACAAAATAGAGCAACAGAGAAGAAAGAAAGAAAATATGATTGAACATTTGATCTTTTCTGTTATTACAGAACTACAAGTCATACTAACTTTTTCTTTTTAAATGTTTACTCCATGTGAGTAACAATGCAGTAGCCTTGGCAGCCTGCCTGATGTCTTTTGCAACAAATCAGCTTTCAGTGTTGTCTCTGTGAAATAACTGCTGTCTTATTGGAGGACTCTTAATTAATGGATCTAGGATTGAATCAAGAGAGGGACATTCTGAGAATTACTTATACTGGAGGAAACAAGGAGAAAAACTAACCAAGTGACCAGCTTTTGCAGGCTGGAAGGGATTTCATTTATTTGCAAGGCTGCTTATCACTTGTCCATTTCTCAGACTTCTTAAGGAAGTGTAGATTGATTTTCTATTCAGTCCATTAAGAGGGAAAAGGCTTTTGGGTTGTATACTGTTTTCCTATTTTCAACTCAGTGTTTAAATATTAGGTCAGAAATACTGTAATTAATTTTGTACCCAGTTATAATAGAAAATAATTTTGGTCCAGTGACTCCTGAACCTGTCCTAAGCGCAGAGAGAGAACCTAAGATGCCTTCTCCTCCAACTTCTGTTTTCCACTGCATGCATTTCAAGTTCCTCTTCAGGTTTCCATGGAAATGGCAGAGAAGTGTGCTTATATTCTTGGCATTAAAATATTCATAAAAAGGGATAAAGGGATGGTTTAAATGGCAGATGCTGTATTGCTGAAGCAGGCAGTCAAATTTAGGGTTCTTGTCTGTAAATGATCATGTGTGTAAGCAAATGCATTCTGGAGAGAACAGGCCCAGAATAAATTCCTCACAGTGGTAGGAGAAGGGATAGGCAGGACAAACCTGACCTGCAGAGAAGGCAGGAATGGAATGCAAGATTTCTCAGAACAAAGCAAAATAAAATGCTGCTAAGATTTTGCTATTAGGAGTTGAACCCTTTCTCAAGGGAGGAGAAGATGATTTAAACTTAGAGAATTATTTTTGTTAACTGAAAAAAATATTGCACAACTCCAAACTATTTATTTAAATTTTAAATTCTTACTTGTATAAAGCTTCTAATTCCTTTCAGATATTGCAAATAGAATATTTGATACAAAGTTAAAATTTAACCCTTTCAAAAAGGCTCTCATAGATTTGAACTCTTGCATACATTTAATGGTCAAAAATAACTATAAAACCTCAACATTTTTTTAATTTTAGAAAATCTAACTGGAAGCAGGAAATACACTGAACTTATCTATATTTTTATTCATGAATCTTACTCAGACTAATTATTTTGGTTGTTTACTCATTATAGAGATTTGAATCTTGAGCACTACTAAAATTATTCTAGTAGTATAAATAAGCATTTATATTCTAGGAAATCTGTTTTTCTGATTCAAAATATAAACTCTAGTCCTTAAAAGACCATTGTATGGACAAATTCCACTGCAGTACTTTGGCCATCAAGGAGAATGGAGTACAGTATGTAATATAAAGGCAACTTTTAAATATCTATGAAAAACAAACAGTAAATAAATGTTTAATTTAAAAGCTTGCTGTTTGAACATTCACTGCATAGAGACTTGGTGTGGTTTTCATTTTCCAAGAACAAAAATATTTATAAAATATAAGTTTATGAAAATAAACACTTCGTCAAAATACTGTCACTTTTAGTAGTGGAGGTCAAGAATGTTGTATTGACCTGTTTGCATGAAGTTACTATCAAAAAAACTTGCAAATCATAAGGCAGATGACCAGGGTATACTAATGAAGATCTGTGAAAATGTTTATTAGTCTTTATCTATAAAATCAGCCTGACTTCTGGCATGTTTATTGGTAAATCCTTTTTTGAAAGACATTCAAACAAGGGTAATATGCCGGCCTGGAAAACCAATTATCCAAGCTCTGCTTGCAACAAATACTCTGGGACATTTTTATGCTAAAAAGTGTTTCAAGAAGTATCTCTTTCAAAAACATCTATTTTTTTATAAACCATACACATCTGGAACTGAAAAAAGCAAGACAGAACAAGGAATAAGCCACTGATGCAAGTTGATAGAACAATCAAGAAATAAACCACTCATCTCCACTGCTCTACCACAGAAAAGGAACATTATAATATGGAAAAGTTTAGGAATTGTTGTAGAGTCACTGCAGAAACACTCTTTTGACTGCATCTATGAAGTTTAATAACTAAAATTTAAAAAATAATACACACCCTTTCATACACAATTCTGCATTATGATGCTGCCATTCAGGCCTCAGCTCTGGGGATTGGGCTCCTTGAATGGCAATGTATGACATAAATACCAACACTGAATCAAGAGGAGCACATCAAAAGGAGCAGCAAGGACTTAGAGGAAGTATTTGTCATCTGCTGAATGAGAGAGAACAGCAGGGCACTAAACAACTACTGAAGGAAAGCTCCTTTGAGGATACATTAAGGGATTTAGACAGCAATGGTTCAATCATTCTTTCTGGAAGGTGCGTTTGTCAGTCATATTACATTTCTATTTTTTAAAAACTTATCTTCTTTCTCCCACCAGAAATGCCACATGCCCTAATCAGCTGTATGACACAGATACCACTTTAGCACGTTATTTAAGAACAGTGGAGGTATTTTATGTCCAGGATTTACTACCATAGAAAACCTGTTGGTTTCCAGCTTGCACTTTTGGATAATCACGTCCTTTCCCTGTTGTTCAGAGGATAATCATCTTCATAATAGAGAAAACAGTAGAATTATAAATGGATTTGTCAAGCTGTTCCAGAAAACTCTGATCACTTCTTAATGAGCATGCCCTAGAATCCTTTGTGTAAGGCAAACTGAGAAGGCACCTTGCAAAAGCCCTCAGTGGAAAAAAGGGTTGTAAGGTCTCTGGAATCTTCACATTAAGTTGAACCTGCAACTAACTGAAATCATAGCATCTGTAAAATCCATATTCAGAACCATTTTCAGCTAAATCTGTAACTAATCACTCAGAGTTACTTTCCATTCAAGACAGATGCTGACACCTTTAGAGCAAAACCCTCAAAATGTGGGACAGGGGTCCTCAGCAAAAATGCTACTGCATAAATGTTAAAATCATTTTATTTATTAATCTTTCTGCCTCTAGTGCAAAATTAAAAGTAATTAGTGCTATCTTTAAGCTAATAATGATTCTTTAAAGTGGGATAAAAAAAGAAGAAAAAAACCAATTTTTTTTTCAGAGGTGTATGGATGGGAAAGACTACAGATACCAAGCAATAAAGAGTGGGAAAATATTAGCAATCTACCATATGCATGGCCTGTAAATTCCATACATAATCATATGGGTGAGCCAAGACTTTATCTTATAACTCATCTTCTCTTTGCTGGCCAGCTGCACCTCACTTGACATTGCCCTGCTGTGTGACTGATGCCCTTTTAGCAGGAGCTGCTATTGATCTGTGTCAATTTCAAAAAGTGATATTACAGATTGGGGATGAATTCAGTGTACTACAGTCATGAAAATAATTATATTGATGAGGGAGAATGATTGAAAAATCAAACCAGGGAAAGCCAGATTTTTTTTCTTCTATATTGCTTAGCTGTACAGTGCCTCATTTCTCTCTGATATTGTACAAGAGCTTCCCTATTTATATTGTACCTATACATTGAGCAATACAACAAATTGCATATGAAACTGATTTCTAAATAGGAAAGTCAGCTTCATGAGTCAGAAAGCAAGATATCATCCAGGATCTATTTAACAATAAAGGAAACAATTGAGAATGTGCAGTATTAATAAAGAAAATTCATACTAATAAAAATTAGCAATTTCCTCACAGCAAATAATGAATGCAAAGAGCACAGAAATACAGAAGTATTAATCAGGAAAGCAAAATACAAAGAATTAAAATCTGGAGCCTGGTTTTGCTCATATTAAAATCAGTGGCAGTAATATTTTCATTCATTTTGTTCTTTGAAAACTACTGCCAATAAAATGAAATCAGCTTCTACAATATAATCTGCTGGAATTCTGTACAATTTCCAAGTACTACTTCTTTGTAAAACTAAGATTTCAACTATTAAGCTACATATATGACGATATAAGGATTTTCATCATCTAGTTGTATATTTTACAGGACTCTGTTAAACCACCACATCCATCCCAGCTAAGAGCAGACAGGTTTCCCAGGCAAGTTCTTCCCCACTGGCTCATCTTTTGGCACATGGGGACAGCCTGTCTGCTCCTGTGCCTTTAAAACTTCCTTCTTGAAGAATGTCCAGCTTCCAAAGGCCTCCTTTGCCCTTCAGGACTGTCCCCTCAAGGGATGCTGTCAGCCAGTTTCCTAAACAGGCCAAGTCCAAGGTGTCAGTTCTGCTGAGCTCCCTGCTTGCTTTCTGAGAATTGCAATCTCTCCCTCTGTGATTGCTGTGCCAAGGCAGCCTGCATGCAGCACATCACCTACCAGCTCTCCTCCTCCTTCTGCAGAGTCTCTGGCCACCCATTGCAGCACTCCAGTTGTGCCAGTCATCCCACCACATCTCTGTGATGGCAGCTATCTGGTTTCCTGCTGTGCAGTGCCTTCCAGCTCCCTGGTTGGTTGTCCATGCTGTGGGTGTTGGTGTAGATGCTCTTCAGTTGAGCTTCTGATCCCACCACCTTTTGGGGGGAAGGAGCACTAATTCCTACACATGATTGTTCTGAGGTTTTTCCATGATTTCTAACACATCAATAACCTTTATGTCATTGCTGCCACCTGGATCAGCCTTAGCTGCCAGAGAAGAGTTGGTTCAGCCTCTTTCCTAAAAAAATAGAATTAAATCCCCCACTATTTCAAGTTGGTGTTTATCTGACCTAACTTCTAGACATTTGTTCTTTGCCCTTCTCTGTTAGATTATGTATTTCTTTAAATATTGGGTATTTTTTGCTCCTTCAGGTATTTATACACTAAGCAGGTACTTCACTTTTTTTTAGCTCTACAAAACTAATTAACCTTTTGAAACCTTTTTAAATGCTGTAAGTCCCAGTCTGGATTGCTGGACAGCAATGACAGCCACATGCTGTGCAGAACACAGCCTCCAGGACATTTTAGACACAGCCGCAAAGCATTTACTCTTGTCAACTTTCATTTTTCTTTTTTTGCATGTTTTTAACTTCCTCTGTTAACCTCTCACATTTCCAATTCAATTGGATTATTTTGTTTTCCTATATGTGGGTTGTTGAGGAGTTATTTATTTATTTATTTCTAATTCCTACTTTGATTTGATCTCTGAAGAACAGCAAAGGACTCAGCAAGCTCCTGTTAGAACCATCCCTCTCTGTAGCACTGCCAGGAGAATGCACACTATCAGGCTACACCTCATAAAGGCTTTTTGAAAATTAATGTACTCTGACAAGTCCAATGACATCCCTAATCAGTATTATCAGGGTGCTACTGCATCAACATTTACACCTAATCTGGGGTAATATTAATGGAAATAAGCTCATTGTTGTGTCAGGGTTGCAGTGGGAAAGCTCAGGCTGCTGGAAGCCCTGGGAGCTTTGGCAGGACTGGGTTGAAGCCATTGTCAGCTGTGAGACCCCAGCTCTGTGTTGGCAGGGAAACAGCAGAGGGAGGGAACATCAGGGTGGTTAAACTGAGGGGCCCCGCTGGCCTGGAGGAGGTGCAGCACGTCTGACACACCTTCTACAAAATCAGTTAGGCACAAGATTTCTCCCCATAACTGAGAAACTGAAGGATTCTTGCTTCTCATTTTATGCTAAATTGTCCTAAACTATTATCAGCAGTTTATTTTTACTGATGGGAAGTGGCTGGGAGTTCCTATTTGCAAAGTAAAATACGGCAAATAATGGTAAATAATAAGAAAAAATACACAGAGAATATGTGGACTGTGCATTTTGAAAGCAAGTTGTTTCAACCAGCTTAATAATGGAAAGAAAGGACAATATCAAGCTAAAATATCTAAAAAATAAGTGACAGGAGTTAGAGAGCTGAATTAATTGGAGTAGAGGAGTTATTCATTGTCTGCTAATTTTGAAGTATAATCAGGGGACACTGTCATTGGTTGACAAGTTAAAAGTTTAAGTGAGCGTATTAATAGCTTTCAAAAATGCATTTTGATGCTTAAAAATCTTTCCCAAGATACAGGCATACGTATGCAGTCTTGGCAGCACACAATCAAAAAAAAAAAGGCTGAAATCAGTAAAACTGCAGCAACAAGGGCAAATTACTAAATCTCTGCAAGTGTATAGAATCTGTTTAATGCCCAGGCTTATTTAGCATCTTAGTTAATGACAGAAAGAGTAGCTATAGTCACAGATAACACTGCAGTAAAACATGCCATGAGCACAGGCCAGGATTAAGACAACAATATAGCAGAACTAGAATTAATGTCAGCTGTATGCCAACTCACTGAGAATTTTTTAAAATTCATGTAAGTAATTTAATTCAGGGATTTTGCAGAATTGATAGAGAGTAGTCACTAATGATCCTTACAAAGGAAACAAGCAAAATGAGTTTCAAGTCGGGTAAGAGTTCTGCATCCACAGAATATTTTAAATGCAAAAAAAAAAAGGAACAAAGAGAGTTAGATCTGAAAAGGCTCTAGTCTAGATTAAGTGCCTCTTCAAACTGCCCCATGAGAATATTTCTAGATATAGTTTGGTGATCAACTATTTGTATTTGCAAAACTTTATAGCTTAAATAAAACTGAGCACCTCTCCAACACCCTATAACAAATACTTATATTTTCTTATGTTGAAACTTTCTGTCAGGGCCTAGAATGGCTCCTTTTACCCATGCTGTTCACTTCAGCCAGAACATGCTGATAGTATAACCACCAAGTGATTTTGCCAGTGTTGCACTGATTGGTATAAAAGGTTATTAAATTATTATCCTAGGATAAGGATATTAGTGTAAAGGTAGCAGACAGACTTAATAGTAAATTTTATAAAAGAGAACATGATGAATCCTGTAGCCCTCCAGGAACAAGAATTAGAACTCAGGGACGAGTCCATGGCCAGTGCTGGTCTGACAAGGTTGTTGATTTGACCTGCAATCTAAATTACTGATTTGTAATACTGGAAGAAAGTTCTGAAAAATCCGCCACCAGCAAAATTCACTCTGAAGCTGTATTAACAGCAAGGATCCTCCTTTGTTCCAGCATTTCTGCTTGTTTTTAAGGTTAATTGGACTCCACTACTCTTTCCAGGGTTGGCATACCACAGAGAGTTGTTGCAGCTTATACACTTACAAAAATAACCCAAAGTCGCTGTTTTTCTAGACCAGGATGGAATTTTCCCTCTTTTTTTTTTTTTTTTCTTTTTTTTTCTTTTTTTTTTTTTTTTAATGTTGGCACATTTCTATTCACTGTGATTGTTAAGTAGACAACATACAGAATTATAAAAGATAATATCAACACTTCTCTACCCACTAGATGGATTCTAAGTTTCTAAACTTAAAGCATTGGGCTTCAGTGGGATCTTGACCCCTTATAATGCTGTCAAGTGAATTTCCAAGCTACATCCATATCATCAATGTTTCTCATATATCTTTTAAAAGTTGCTCAGTTTATTGTAAAGTTCACATTAAAAGCTACATATTTTCATCACAAAGAAGTAAAATTGATTGCCTGCCACTCTACTTCATATGCATTAAGTTTCAGAGAATCCAATTAACTTCTGAAGATTAAAGCTCTACATGTCCAAGAATCATATTTTCCACAAGACTGGGCCAGGCTTGTCACATGTGCCTCACAGCCCTAAAATTATGTGGCATTCCTTACTGTTGAAGGGATTCTTCAAGGACAAATTTACAGCTTGCTTTGAAGTAAATGATTTGCAATAAGAATCAGCTAGAGACTTGCACATAAAGATGACAATATGCTGTCAAAGAACCTTGTATTTGCTCTGGTGTATTCCTCTTCTAACTCCTTGCTTGCTATAATCAGTTCTCCAGTTTCACTTGGATCTTTCCTATGACAGTATATTTGGGAAGATGTTTGTGGCTTTCCAACCCTGTTGAGAGAGGCAGAGACATTCAGTTCCTTTCCTTCAGAAACTGATTCTTTATCCAATTGATGTTATCCAGTGTATATGATGAACTCCCCTGCCTGCCAGTGGCAGTGGCTTTCTGACTCATTACAATTCTCCCAGTGCTTGACAGGTGCCTTGTGTTCATGTGTACTGCACTGGTGGCTGCTTTAACCGTGCAGTTACAGAGCAAGCTTTACTGCCTCTACACTGATAGGCATTCCTGGAATTCGGCTGTGTTTCGCTTGGGTTTTTTTCCTTCCTTTATAATTTGAAGAGCAGCAGTGTTACTGGATCACTGAGATTTGAACTTCAGTTTATTCATCTCTCAGTACCCATGTCTTTCCAGCTAAGAACTGTTCTGAGCCTGAAGTTCATAGGATATTTAGTAGCATTGTGCTACTCCTGATGCCTCAATGTTTTATCTACCTCAGTGCTGTAATGCTTGGAATTAATTTAAAAATCACAGCCAAACACCTTACCTAGCCTAGGAGTTTTGAATACAGCCAGTCACAGAGACCAAAACCAGAGAGCTACATCATCTCTCAGGCATTTGTCATGGGGGATTTGAGCCATTGCCTGCTGTTACCTAAATACGTCAGGAAATTCAGTCATCTAATTCAGATGTAAGTCTGACAACCAGCCCTGGATACCAAAGCAGACAAATACTGCCCAGTAGGTCCATTATTCCCATGCCATGGTTTTCCAAAACAGGTAAAAGTCTTTCTGGTTTTGCCCCTGTGAATTTCTTTTAATTAAACCTACTGCTCTACAGTGACAAAAATATGTACTTATCTGTAGGTTTAAATACGGGGTTGTCTTAGGGATTAGTCTATTGACATGAAATAGATAAGCCTCACAGCAAAGCTTCCCAGGCTTTTACAATCTGATACTGGCATCTTTCTGCAATCATACAATGGCATTAGAATGAGTCTAATTTTTGTGTTCATAGTGTGGCATATTATCATATTTATTACTTTCTTTTCCCAATTAGAAGAAATAATTTAGTGAACATACATTATATGCCTATAATTTTACTGTTGGTATCTGAAGTTACATAGAATGTAAAGTTCAGGGTATAGAAACAAATCCAAAATATGAAAAATTGCTTCCCATGTGTTCTATGTGAGAATATTCACATAAGAAGCATACAATTATAATGAACAATGTAAACAAAAATAAATCTTCAGTCTTGAAAGAATATGTATAAAAAACCTGAAAATTGGCTGTTGATCAATCATTTCCTGTTATGTGTGTTCATTATTTTACTGCTGTTTACATATTTTGGAAGGTACACACTTGGATACAAGTCCTGAAGCTGGAATTGTGATGCATTACTATAAAAAGTTAAACTTTGTAAGGGACTATATATATTACTTTGTTAAGTGCAAAAAGGCTAGAATTTCATTTGCAGTGCTGAAAGATTATACACATGAGTGCTGAAGTCATCTAGGCTTTGCTCCCACACAAACTTCACTATGAAAAGTCTTGAAATGGAAAAGCTTCAGGAAAAAATAAAACAGCTTAGGTCAATCTTTTTTCTAGGATTCCCAAGTGACTTAGTTTGTCAGAAAAACATTTCCTGGCCTGATGCTTTACCTTTAATAATAACAGGTGCTAGAAGAGCTGTGGGTGCACAGATCACAATTTCCTCTCTGTCCTGACCGTTAGTATTAGCGTTGCAGAAAAAGAGCTGCATGCCAGAAAGGATTTTTAATACCCTGAATTACTCAAAAAGCTGAACTGTCAGGAAAGGCAAATAAGCCCCTTAAGTATTTGGCCTCAAGGGGCGGGGGGGGGGGGGGGGGGGGAGGGGGAGAAAAAAAAAAAAAGTTACCAATGTTGTTTACTTGAGAAAAAAATTCTTGGTGGAAACAGGATTTCTGTTCAAAATTCGTACAATTAACATATGACAGAAGGCTTCCCAGTTATTATTAGATAATTGAGAGGTTCCATAATGACCCCAACAATTAGTGTTGCATGAGGCCTACTCCAGCCTGAACTGTTTGCTGCAGTGTTTTGACTTTTTCATCTGCATCTTCCTTTTAACAAGATATTTTAAAAATAGCACCAAAAAGCCTAAAATTTAATTTTCATATTCATTTGCAGTAGAAAGAAAGGGAATAAAAATTACTTGTTACCTGCAAGCAGTTTTCCTCTAACATCCATATTTATAAAATTACTGAACCAGTGTCATTTTTAGACCTGCACGACCTTTACTTGGTGTTTCCTGCACTCTTTTGACTACTGACCTAAGGAATTTCAGGCACACACTCATGTTTAACTCAGTTCATCATGTACGTTATTATTGCATCTTTGAAGTGTTTCTCACAGTCTCAAACCCTGTTGCAGCTACAGGCTGTGGAAGAAAACCATCTGTGAGTATGTATAGCAGGACAGAGCTGGACAGATGGGAACATTCACAAAGAAACTGCAAGAATCCTTTTCATGGGGACAGGCAGCAGCACTGACTTCTGAGAGTACAGATTATTTGACATTCTCTAGCACACATTCATTTAAAGAGAAATTGAAATAAAGATGAGACACTTGGATATTAACAGGTAGTGCCTTCAAAGTGCAGGATGCAACATGTAAGAAGGCAAAAAAATTATTACTTGATAATGTAACATTATCAAAGGCCAGAGATGGCATCTTAATGTGTAATGAAAGATAGAATGGGTCAATCAGCTGCTAAGGACCATGAAAAACAAGACAAGTAATTTATTTGACATAATAGAGAAGGAAGCAGCATGGGATATAAAAACTTAAGGCAACCTTCTCAGAGTGCTGGTCAGGAATAATAATCACACAATAAATCAGTAGCAATCCAAAGGTATTTTACAATTTTTTTTTTTGCAACTGTGTCAAAAGAAGAGGCAGTTGTTATGTGGTTGAGTCATGCTACCTAGCTATGTTGCATGGAATGATAAAGCTATAGTTATTACATTAGATAGGGAAAAAACCTCCCAAGACATTGTAGAAATTAAACCAGACACAGATCACATTTCCAGATAATCCTAGATAAGCAGGAAAAATATTGTTATAGAGTGACAGAGCACACAGGGTGAAGGAAAAAAGTGAACTGTAGTTCTTCATTTATCTTTCTCTTTAGTAAAGAGTTAAATATCACATATGTTAAACAGACAAGCAAAAATATTGGTTTGTCCACTCAGGTGATTTTGTTCTTTGGAGTAATGTTACCCAGAATGAAGCACAGCAGGAGAAAGACAAAAACCCCTGAAAAAGTCAGCCTTCCCCTTCTGTCATTTGTTTTCAGGCAGGATAAATTTAACGTAGTCACTTAAAATTACACACAAAGGAAAAGTTGTCCAGGCAGCCGATAATTCGGGCATTATTTTTGTTCTCCCTTCTGCTCACTGGTGTCACTACAACAATCTCACCCTCAGCAGACTTCACGACTCAGCTATAATCAGAACCCACAGTGTGCAGAACTGGTTTTCCCCTCATTTTTTACCATATCTGTCAATCATTACTTTAACGCATCTTCAATAAAGACAGAGTTCATGCATAGCATTTCTCCACTTCTGTCAACAGGATCACAGAAGTTTTCATAATCATACAGATCATTTGCTCAACTTTCACAGTTTATAAATCAGTCAGATTCTTACATGCTCTCTCAAGCAGTAAGTTATGTTTGGCAGTAGACTAGTTTTATTTAGCAGTTCTCTTCACCACAGATACTACACCAGGAAGCATTTTACACTCTGCAACTTTATTATTTGTAAGCCTTTTCTCATGAGTGGCAGTCTCAGTGCTGCAGTGCCAGTAATGTACCAATGTAGGTACTATTGTTGGTCATGTATGGACCAATGCTCATAAGAATTTTTCAGAGTATATTGATTTTTTCCCTTTAAGGTGGTTCTTTTTGGTTTTTAAATCTGAACAGTAAGGCAGGAAAAGTCAAAAGAATTGCAAGAAACTTCTAGCTAGGGTCTAGATGTAAAATACTTTTCCTAATACGCCTGAAAATGAGGAGAAAGAATTTGTGGCAATGCTTCTCTTATGTCAAGAGGAGGTTACTAAACAAAAAACAAATACAGAAATCTGTTACAATAGGAAGGCTCAAATACCAAGACAAGAATATCCAGATAATGAAGGGTTGGTCCATGCACAGGACAGTGGAATGGCTCATCAGAATAGTACAGAGAAGAAAATAGAAGTGCTGTTTATAAACTGCAAAATCACTACAGAAGATAAGAATAGAGAAATATTATATATGTGATAAGCTATACTGACAAAAAAGGGGCGATCATGTGTTCCTACCCACAAATTCCCTTCTCTTAAACAGCATGTTTTACAAGGCTGTCAAAAAAAATTTTCAAGTAAAACCCCTGTGAAGCTTAATTCAGTCAATTTGAAAGTCACAGCAAATACATATTTGTGTATCTGTAAGCATTCATGTATTTCCCATAGCAGCTGTACTTGCATGCTGTGAAAACTAGAAGCTAAAAACATTAGACTATTAAATGGGAATGGCTGTTCTTTGGACAAGGTAAATCAGCCATTTAACCAAAAGCAGTCAAAGAAATTTTTAAATATAAAAATGTTATACTAATTAAAAACATGTTTAATTACTTTTTAAAATTATTTTCATCCCAAATTCCTATTGAAAGTCCTGGGGAAAAAAGGAAGAGGTAACTGTTACTTGGTATTATTTTACCTTTGACATTTCCCAGGACCTTCATGGTGTCCAAATGAACCATCCCTGTACACCAAGATGTCACTACTGCCTACCTTTTTAAGTGGTGTTTGAAGTAACAGTTAACCGTGTAAACATTTAGCTAAAAGGCACCAAAAAAAAAAAATTAATTGGCTGTCATGTGAAGAGTACCTCCATTTCCCCAAATTAACATTAAATAACTAACTCTGTCCAGTGGTGAAAACTATCCAAATAAAGAAACCATGGCTTCTGGATTTTCCTAAAAGTTGGGCATTACTGCCTTGGGAGGGAAGGAACGAGGGGAAGATGAAAGACCAAATACTGGTGAAGGAGAAAAAAAAAGAAGAAAAGAGAACAAGAAGCAGAAGGTGCACTTACTGTTTGGTTATCTTCATACAGCTTCAAGTCATACCCACTCAGCTCCACACAGAAAATTATTGCTGTAACCCCCTCGAAACAGTGGATCCACTTTTTGCGTTCAGATCTCTGTCCACCCACATCCACCATTTTGAAAGTCAGCTCTTTGAAGGTGAACTTATTTTCTACAATCCCCGTGGTCATGTCCCGAGACCGCAGAATATCTTCCACCGTGGGGATGTAGTCCAGAGCTGCGATCCGTTCCAGGTCGTTCAGGTAGTACGCAGCGTTATCCTCCAGGTGGTACTCGTTGGAGCGGCAAAAACACTCCTGCACGCCGGGGTCTGCCCACAGCCTCTTCATTACCCCCAGCAGCTCCGGGGTGATCTCCCCTTTGCTCTCAGCTGGGCCCGTCAGGGCAAAAAGCTGCACTGCATCGTATGCTCTGTCAGGATTGTGAAATTCTATCTTAAGGGTGGCCAGAGCCCGAATGATACGTGTGAGAGAGTCAATTGCATTATAGATAATCAGAGGTTTGTATTCCTTACAGGCCTCCAAATTAAAGCCACCGCTGTGAATGATTTTCATCTGCTTTACGATGGTACTCTTCCCAGAATTGCTGGTGCCCAGGAGGAGGAGTTTTATCTCTCTTCGCTGTCGCTGACTTTCAGAGCGCAGGTGGCGGTCAATCCTACGGGACCGCCGCGCTGCCTCTTTCTCCTCAGAGCTTTGCCGACATCCCATGGTACAGCAGGCAGGTACAGAAGGGAAGGGGTGCAGATCAGCTCACTCTGTTGGCGTCTCCCAGAAAGATCTGCGGTGGCTTTCACTTCTCGTGCCTGGTACACCCCAAATGGAAAAAAGGTCGCTATCCAATACCTGATGATCCCCAATGCCTACAGCCACCTAATTGAGTCCCAGCAGGGGTGCAAACACATGTAGGTATGCAGCCACAGAAATAGTCTCTTCAGTAGATCTCATGGCACTCCCCTTTCCTGTGCATAAACTGTGGCACATTCCTGTTAATGACGGGACGCTTCCCTTTGCCACAGTTTGTCTAGAACCATCAAATACCCATTTCTATTCTGCATAATGATTTTGCTGCCTTCTGTCCAAAGGTAAGAAGCTGTACTTTTGCCTTCTCTGCTCTAGCCTTTTCTTCTGATCGTGTTCTCTGGTTGCTGTGGTGATACTGCAAGATAAAGCTGCAGTTCTTTTCACTGGTACTGTACTTGTTTTGTTTCTCTTCCCCCACTTCTTCAGCTGATCCAGTTCAGCTCTGTAAATCTGTGCTTTCCACCTGCCAAACAATGGGAAAAGAAATGAATGAGAGACTCCGCTTCCTTGTAGCAAGCCACTCACTTTTTCCTCCTCTTCTAGCCTTCTAAACCTTTTATTATGCCAAATGGAAAATACAGATGGAAAAATATGTAAAGAAAAGCAAATATCTAAAATTATAGTAAAGGCATAGGGACAGCTGAAGCTCACAGACTAAGAAAATGTGGTTTCTGAATGATAGTAAATCAAATCTCCCTTTCAACCTTCTGTGTTTTATTATCTAAACCTACATGAAAACAAACAGTGCTGAGCTGTACCCCAGTTTCTCCCTCAGCAAGAGCTTATGGCAGTGCTTTTCCTGCACAGTTCTGTTCTGACTAGGTTGTCTGAAGTAGAAAATGAAAGACTCACAACTATATTTCTCAGCCTCTCTATTTGTATCAATATCTTGTACTCAGACAGATGTCCTCCTGAGTTTTCTTTCGTCTTATCTATCTCCAATGAACCTTTAAATAACTAAATTAAGAAGCAAAAGATGCTGATTAACTTTGCTTCATGAATTTGAGAAAGGAAGAGTTACTGATCTTTGTAACAGCTCTTTTCTTTTTTCTCCTTGGAGAACAGTATTGTTAAACACAGTACCTGCATCTTGCTTAACCAATAAAGAGATACAAACTTTGTAAGCTTCTTTCCACAGCCAAGCTAAGTGTTATTGAGCCTCCTCTCTTTCCATTTCAATACAGGAAATTCTGAGCTACAGTAAAAAAGGAACAGTGACTACAAGGTGAAATTTTCATACAAGAAGCACAAGAAACACCATCCCAAGTGAGGGCAGAGAGCTTTTCAGTGACTGTTAGAGCAATTATTCTTTCCCAGATTAGAGTTTAAGCCTGCTAGTTGGAACTCTGCAGAAGGCAGCAGCAGGAAGCAGTTACTCTGGCAGAGGGAAAACACATTACTAACAGCTGATTGGTGATCATTTGCCTCTCTTCTAGGAAGGGCTTGCTGCTCCCACTAAGCTCTGAGCACAGTGGGCAGCGGAATCACAGATGTCACGGCTTCCTCCCCGAGTGCTGCCCCAGCACACCTTGGCACCTCTCCTGCTGCCTGGTTACTTGTGCCTAGAGGCTCCTCAGTGAGTGTATTTGCAAACCAAAGTATACAGCACTGAGATCCTTACAAAAACTTGCAGAGTCTACTAAAGAAAACTTTCTACTACATCTTTATAAAACTAAGTCTCCCAATACCATTTTCAAACTGGCCCTAAAGCCTTTAGAAGTTTTCCTACTTGAACTTGAACTTGAATTTAAATGTAGATGTGACAATAAATTAAAATACATATTAAAGATAATGATTCCACACTACCAGGAGAGAGATAGAATGTTCCAAGCCAGATGTTGAACCTCAAGCTTTCGTGAGAAAAGAAATATAACTACAACTACTTGCAACCTCATGTATTAACTTTCTAACTAACCATGACAATCTTACTCTGAGTTGTTCTAAACTCTCCAGTCAGTACAGAGAGTCACCTCTCCATAGCAGTTGGAAGTGCTTGTCTCTTGTATTTGCCTGTAGTGACCACAGTGCTTAAACAAGCTTGCAAATTAAGCATTTTGAGTATCTTAAATCCAAATCCTTTGCCTCAAATGCACCATGTATTGCTCTTACCTGGTCTGAAATTCTACAAGAGTCTTAATATCAGCTTTATATATATTTATATATATATATTTATCTTATTTCTCTTTGTATGACAGGACATTAGCACATGAAGAACAGATTAATCAGTGAAAAAAATTTAAAGATTAGTGTACACATTAATAGAATGGTAATTAGTACAACTTTACTTACTCTGAAGATGTGGGAAGGAAAACTCTCCCAAGTGAGAAGTTACACTTTCTTCAAATAACTCACTTTTTCCAATAATCACAGAAAATGAAAAATTAGAGTTGAGGAAGCTGGTTCTTAATGAATAACTTTCTAACCATGCTGAGAGAATTTCTGTAGTAGATATCAGGCCAGATTCTTATTCTACTTATATAAAAATCAGGGTCGCTTCCATTAATCACACTTATTCTGACATGTTCAGGACATTTCAAACTGGTTCTCCTTTAAATCCTCATCATCACAGGCCTCATTTACATGTCATTGAAAAAACTACTTGCTGAATTCTTTATGACATTTTCTATGTATCACAGTGATTACAGATGAAGAATTTTGCAAGGAGCACAAATGAGACTCCCTCTCGTTATTGCAGCTCCATCCTGAACGAAAGAGGCTTGCTAGCAATGAGCAGCAAGAGGGCACATGTTCCTGCCAAAAGGCAGCAGTGCTCAGGATCAGTCTGGAGATTTTGTGACTATATAAGACAAGCAGATCCTTTTTCAACTTCATGCTATTTGCCTCAAACACTTATGACAAATGGTTGGGTAGAAAGGCTCTCTCAGGAATAATTTTTTGTTTTCCTGTAGTTCATACATTCTTGTAGAGTATTTCCTATTGCATATTTCCACAACACATTCAGATGCATCATTCATATTCCACAGTGTTTTACATATCACTTATTTTGTTTGCTGTTCATTATTATGTTTAACATCAAAAAAAGATTAAGTAGGATCTCCTTATTGTAGGAAAGACCAGATGTATGTAAAAACACACTACTTTTACACTCTTGAATCTCCTTTTTTTTTTTTTTTTTTGACTTCTAGTCATTCCTATTGCATACATATTTGGATATCACTATTTCAAGTAGTAACACAATGAGGTGATTACATTATTGCTTTGTAAAGCAGAGTAGTAAATGCTATTTTCAAATAGGTACTACAGTAAGTTTGGATTATTTGAGTAACTTTTCCCGTATACAGTGAAAAAAAAATCTCTCATGTTCACAATCACTTTTTAAAATTCAGGGAACTTCACAAACTATTACATTACTTGCAGTTTAATGCCTTGGCTATATACAGATAAACTTCCCCTTACCAGGTTTACTTTTTCTTGGAATGCACTCAGAAAATAAGGTAGTCTAGAATTTGTTGGGTTTTTAAAATCAGATTTCATATTAAACATGTAAGTGTTTTATCGCTTTTGGTTTCTGATTAGGTAACTGAATTTTCAGTTACTCTAGTGGAAAGCCCTATTGCTTCCTTTGACTTGCACACTTGTCTAAAGTTTGTTTAAAAAATCTTATTATTCAAATTACCAAATTATACTGTATCTGTGTGTCTAAACTAACATATTTGCCTTCTCCAGACAACTGAAGGCTCAAAATGTTAAGAGAACATGGGGTTTTTAAGTCTGATGATAAAGATCAGCTGTTTTGTCATGACTAGAAGGGGTAGCTTTTCCCACAAGGTAAGATTAACATGCCCCAAATCCTGACCTAACAGTGATCTATTTCCATTATCAAAAGAGGAATGCTACCAATTCCTGGAGTGGGAAGGACACCTCAGCAAAATTCTGCACTGGTTACTATGTTAAAGTGTTGAAGCCCATTAAGCTGAGCAGGTGTTCTGACCACCCATTTGTAGCCAATAAAATCAGTCATTATTGTTGGTTTCATATCTAGGCTTGCTCTTTGCCCCTATCCATCACTCCTGGTTTGTACAAACTGATCCATGTGTGTAATATAAACACGTATCCCTTTTCCCAGCATGTTCCCAAGTTATGGCTGCAGAGGGAGAAGAGGCATAGGGAAGGAGAATGACACACCACCACAATTCAGTTGTAAACACTTCCATAAGGAAAGATCCAAGTATTGTCTCTGGATTCATTAGCTACTGACCCGTCACCGTCACCATGAAATGCAGAGCTGCAGAATCTGCCTGGAAAGATGTTTCCCCCACGATCTTGTAAAAGGCAGTGACTTGTAAGCTGAGAACAAAACCAGTGGCTGTGACTGTCACAGCACAGAGACTGTGCATACAGCATGCTGCTGGCAGCAGGAATTCCAGCTGGAGTTGTAGGCACAAAGCTGTATTATCCCTCAAATGCAAGTGGTCTGATAATTTAGTTTCATGACCACCAGCCCACTCACACACTCTAAAAAGCTTTTACACCCATGTAAAAGCAAACTCAAGCAAATCCAGCAAGAAGTGGCACAGAACTCATGTAAGACTTAAAAGTGTAAGCCAAGCTACTGTAATCAGTTTCTAATGATTATACACATCCACTGAGAATTCCTGTACTTTAACAAAACCTTATTTCTGCACGTTTTAACTTTCAATCATTTCTTATCCTATTAATGAAAGAGAAGAAGACACAAGGGAATGTGATATATCAGGACATACTCAAGGCATTTACTGAGGAAGAAATCAAGTATTTTACTAAGCAGGCTTTTTCTGAGGGAGAGAGAGAAAGGAACCAAGAATCACAAAAAATGGGAAAATTGGTCCAGATTTTTGAATCTGGGAAGCATCTGGAAAAAAGTCCCAGACATGCATGCTCTAGAAATATAAGGTTGAAATAACTCCACAGAAATCAATTTACTGTTTAATGTATGGTGATTGAAGTCCATTTATTGCAGAAGAAAGTTATTTGAAAACTGTGGCCACAAATATTACTGACCATCTCTTTATACAATCATTGAAACCTGAAAGGCAAGGAAGTATGTTCAAGTTATGACAAAACTTTTAATTACGTATTAAGGCACTATAATCCCACCCAAAACAAAGGATGGGCCAGATGTAGTTGTTGAACAAGAAAACAGCAGACAAAGCTGTTGTATTTGAGGTTTATTTATTGCAGCAGTTAAAATGTACATTCTGTTAGTCAGATGAATGATAAGAAGTGTCATTGTTTAATTAGCTGAGTGTTTGACTGGACACTACCAAATTCTGTCCCTTTCTGTCATGAGGGTTCTTTGTGATGTCAGTTAAGTCCCTTAATCTTTGCAAAGATGATTTCTGCTTGTTCATTCCTCAGATACCCAATTTGAGATACTGTTTGTGACAAAGAAATGCACTGAGTTTTCAAGTATAATCAGCCTCAGTGATAGCTGTGCTCTAAATATTCAAATATTGAATAAATAATCTTTTTTCACTTGATCCATCTTGATCTCTGCTTGAGAAATAGGGCCTAATCTCTATACCAGCTCCCCAAGATAGAGCCAAGAAATTATTAATGTCTGTGCAAAAGATACCAAAAGGAGAGGAATAGCGAAGTCAGTCAAGAAATGCATATCCATGCCACAGGACCTCGGCCACAGTAAACAACATCAAACAGAAGCTGCTGTGTAAGGATGGGATTCTTACAATAAAGGGTGTCAGAGAAGGTAAAAGGACAATGATTTAAAAAATTTAATTCAGAACTCAGTCCAAGGCAGGGGATGAGAAGGGCACTGATCTGAGTGCCATACCATGAGCTCCTTAGTGTCACCAGCACTGACTGTCACCAGCCCCAGCTGTTTTCAGCACCCTTGCAGGAAGAACCATTGCTAGGTCCATTAGGTTCTCATCTGCTGATCCCCACTGTGATTTTATAGAAATACTCAGATTTTGTGGCATAAAATCTGAGCTCAACTAATAGAATTGCCACCTAGAGATACCATTATGTGATACGTGGCAGAAGGAAGTTTTACAAGGAAATAATGGAGAGCCCAAAGAAAATTACTTACTGTGTAGGCAAAGACCTATCAGTATATAATTGAGGGAGCCTGACATGAGATAGAACAGATTTGCTGCAGTGAGATATTATATTCATTAGCTTAAACATCTTTGTCTATTGTTTGGAAAATATCCAACAAACTTTAGCAGTACCACAAGACAAATTATGCTGGTTAAAGATATCCATTAGCTAAGAATATCACCCAGCCAAAATTTAGCATCCAGGCTTCATCCAAGATTTAGGGAAACCAAAGAACTTATAGTGAAAACACAGTATTTCTTATAAACCAAGCATTCAACAAGAACCTGTTGGTTATTTCTCTTTTAACTGTGCACACCCCACTTACTAGAGGAGGTTTGAAACATAAATCCTGTGAAGCATTAATACCTAAAATACTTGCTAGTTATTTAAATTATGACCTGTTTTAGCAACAGCCACAAACTACTGTGAAACAGTGAGAAGAAGCACCAACACAACCAAACATAAGACCGACTGACTCTTGAAAAGAGCCAGATATACAACAGTTCTGTTCTGAGCTGCATGGCCAAAAATCCAGAGCAGTATCAGTGACTGCACAGGGAGCTGCTGTGCTTCACAGCAGTTTGACTGAGCCCAGAGTCTGCCACAGCAGCCACTTTAGAGGTGACCTTTAGACTGGCATATAAAAGCATTACAAGAACAAGAATATTACAGTGGGTCTAACAGTGGGTGTGCAGGAAATCCTGGCTGCTAGACAAGGGTGAGAAGAAACAACACACACAGCATCTGCTTTAGGGAGGTACAAACATCAGACTCGTTTAAAAGTGTGCAATAAAGCAGCAAACAAAATGCAGTAGCCACTCAGTGTTTTGTAAGCACCTCGGGTGATGACAGCAGTGGAGGTTATGTCTTCATTTGTGTTGCTGTTTGACTTTTGTCATTAGTGGGACCATAACCCTTACATGGGTGATTCAAGAGCTAAGACTCACTACCACAAGGTTGCTGTTTCATGAGTCTCACAGGGCTAAGGAGATTATTTTATTACATAAAAAAAGGTCTAGTAAACATTAGATTTGTTCATGAATGTAATGGCAGGCAGGTTTCCTATCACTCATTCAACATTATTGCACACAATACCTTACAAAAGATAAGGGCATTTTAAGTGTTATAGCAAAAGAAATTTTAAGAGGGATTTGTAACAGGAGGACAGTATAGCCTTGTAAAAGGGAGTTTCTCTTCCTGTGCATAAAAGGTGACACAATAAAGCAAAACTATGCTTGCTTTTAGCTGTTCCAGTGACAGGCAGGAGCTATGAGAATCTCTGTAGTGAAAACATGAGAGTCTGGGTACAGATAACAGTGTCCTGACAACAGGAGGTTTGTTTAATGCAATAGGGAAAGGCAGCCAGTGAAAATTCAAAGATTGAAGCTCAAGGCCAAGCAACAGGCAAGGAGAAGATGCTCCAGTAAATGGGAATCCTGGAAACAACAGATGAGTTTTATCTGTGGTGGTGCATAAGAAAGCATCTTGGAGACAAATATATCACAATTGTTCTGCTGGTTTTAAGGGAAAGAACTGGAGGAAAGGCAAAGATTAAGGCAAGGAATGAGAGGATAAAGCCACAGAAGCTAGGTACAATTTCTAGGGTAAATTGAATGGTATATAAACACAGGAAGCGAGAAATCCTGTATCCATGAAAAAAAAGGAAGAGAGAGCAATAGAGGAAGGAAAGATGAGGCGAGAAGAGCAGATGGGCACATCTTACTATATCATACTGGCATAAGATCAGCAGAAATCTGCACACAGAAAAAAAAAAAAGACCAGAGGGAAAGGATTGACTCAGAATCTGTAAAGATGGGTCTGCACATATGGAATTCAATTACACTAGAAGGTAAAAAAAAAAAGGAGAGAATAAATCCAGGGTGTTCATGGTAGAAGAAATTGCCTAGGTCATCAGACTTCCATCAGAATGGTTTTGCTGGAGAAAGGACATTCTCTAGCAGTTGGGACTGGATTAGGACTGGAAAGTTGGCAAGAATAGACCTTGCAGGGAGAGGCAGAGCAAAAGGTTTTGGAAGGAGAAGAGCAAAATACAGGAATGGTTTCTGTAGAAGTAATAAACACTGAATTCATGGAAAGGCTGGGTGAAAGCTTGGGAGGACTGGCAATGTGATAGTTAAAGCTGGGAACTAAGCAACAGAGAACGAGTAATGTTTCACAGAGAACAAATCAAAAGAACTTTGGTGAATGAAAAAACAGAAAAACAGACACAGGTTGAATGAGTATGAAGGAGCAGTAAGTTACCAACATGAGAAAAAGTCAGAAAAGGATTATAGAAGATTCACATGAATCGTAAGGGAGTTCAGAAGCAGCAGCTCAATGAAAGCGTGAGAGGAAAGAGCAACATGGTGCAGAAAAAACATCGAAGAGCTGGTCAAAATGGAAGAGAGGAAAGCAGTACAGTGAAAGAATAAAGCCAGTAGTTCTCATGATGGTCTAATTTAGGGAAGGATAAGAAAACTTCAGCACTTTTGTCAGGTCATTAACCTCACAACAAGACAGAATCATGGACTAAAATGCTGTTCCTAATATAATAAGAGAAAGAAAGGAAGAGAGTGTCAATATCAGCATAAGAGGCAGGGCTATCATTTGGTAGGTAGGGTCGAGAGTATTTTCCAGCCCTAGGCCACACATAAAATTAACCATATGAAATATGTCAGAAGGTATCTACATCAGAACTGTGGATTTGCTAGGTTTCATTCTTAACAACTCAAATTAAATATTGTTTTATGTGCAGAAGGGAGATGAGAACTGGGAGAAGTATTAGACTGCAGTCCAGGGCCAAAAAAAATAAATCCCAAGAGGCTAAAGAGAATCCACGATGTTCTCAGAAGTGTGACTCATGGGAGAGGACTTGGATGCTACCAAGCACAGATTACAGCTGCAGCCTACGCCTGGTCTCATTCTGCTTCTCTTTTGAAATTCAGAAGCTTTGACAGTCGTACACTCCTGCTGCCTGCAAGAGCTTCAGCAGGTACATCTCAGACAGCTGAGCTGTTGTTGGAGTTACTCTCTAGTTCAAAGGACCTTTTTTAATAAGATGAATATGAAGGAAGTTACCCATGTTCTGGTTTTAATATGAAATTGCTTTGTGCCAAATCCAAAACACAGATATACTTTATTTCACAGAAAATAACTCTTTAACCAGAGATATTTAAGTATAACATTGTACAATGGCTAATAAGCTCCTTGTTTCAAAAGCCAAGCCAAACCATCATTTTGCCATCTAAATAAAGTTCTGCAGAGACCTATAGAAACTAAGTTTTCTCACTCACAATAAAGCCAAAAGACCTTGGTATCTGATGCATCAAGTTCTTCAGCTCCCATTTTTCCTTCACTGACACCTCCCCCTGAAAGAAACCAAAACAAAACACCAACACAAAACCCCACCACCCACTAATTGCTGCTGCCAGAAAGAACCTAACATTTTTCTGAGGTTTAGCAGGATTTCTCCTCAGTCTCTCCTTTCAATCCCCTCCCTCTGGAGGGGTGATCACACCCTCCTCACACGCCAGCTGCAGTTGCTGCAGTTACACACCCACCACCACACGGCAGAGGGATCTCTCACTCCCTGCTGGCTCCTAATTCACGATTGATTATAAGAAGCTTATGTTGAACACAAAATGAATATTAGAGGACACTGGCATGCTTAAGTTCGTTTCATCAGACTTTTTAAAAAGTCTTTTAATAAGTAAGTTGGTCATGGATGGAGATGCAGGTTGCAGATTTGAAGAGGTTGAAGGCCTGATTTATCCAAAACGTGAAGCTAAAGCAGCCGTGCAAACATCTCTAGCAATAGTCCTAGGTGGTTTTCGTCTCTTGCGCTCTCAAGGGTTTAAGTTCTTTAGATAATGTTGTGTTGTTCCTCTTATTCAGCTTTGCTTTTTCTACTGAGATGAAAAATATTTCTATGTGGCACTAAATGAGAATGTAAAATGAGCTAGAGGACTTAAGGAACTGTGGTGAAATGGCACCCTTTGGTAAGTGACACATTGTGGTGAGGGTATTCATAGTTCTTCCTCATCAGAAACAGTGACAGTATTTATTAAGAGAAAATAAGAGTAAAAACATTCCTAACCCTGTACTGTGGCTGTGGCTGTGATCCACTTGCCATACAAAGTCGTGGTTTTGTTGACTTCAGTTGGTTTTGAAATGAGCCTGTATTTGGTTTTGAATAGGATGAAAATAAACACAATGTATTTAACAACACTGCAAGCAGGATACGTAAGTGCCAGCAATGTAGATTGTTTTACTGGTGAAAATTTAGTATTTAGTGCATGATTCATACTCTTCATATATCAGAATATCTACGCTGAGAACATCTGTAAGAATAGATGCGAAAACAGTTTAACTTTCAGCTCCCCGCTTTTATATGATCTCAGTGTGACTGTATTTCTAGGAAATGCTGAAGCATGATCAGTACCATTGTGTTTCAACATTTAATTTCTTGCTCTGTGCACATGTTCCCAGCCTGGCTTCTGCTGGTATTCACTATGTTTGTGCCTAGGTTTCAGCAATCTTACAAGATTTGACCGCATCCATTTTGAGTCATGCTATGACATGACTTGGTTGGATGGCTTCATGTATTCATAGGGCTATGCTGATTCTGTCAAAATTGTGGGTGGCCTTCATATCATTCCAAGAATAGATTTTTGTCTATAGAACAAATATAAAACATTAGGTATTGTATATTGATTAATATTAATTACTTTTTAAATTGATAAGTAACAAAATAAGATGCTAAATGTAAGTCCATCTTTTGAGGAAGCTTGTGTAGATTTTTATTCTGGGTATTTACTTTAAAATAGGAGTACCATAATTTAGATTTAGCTGGGCAAAGTTGTTATTTTTCAGCCTCAAGCAAGCTTGTAAATTGTTATTTTTTTCCCAAACCTGAAACATATGAATGATAGATGGATTTATTTTTGTTATTAGGGATAAACCAAAATACAGTAATTTTTCTTGATGTTTTATTTTTCATTGGTAATTGTACTACTGCTAGTAATATTAGCAGGTGTAGCTTCAAACTTTGTTGCACATACTGATGATTTTTTGGTGTTCTATTAACACTACCAGTACTTTTCTGTGTATATGTGTGTGTCTGGAAAGAAAAGGGGAGTGGGGTAATCACTGCTCCTGTTCAGGTTGTGTTGCATGTAAGGGCATTCTCATCATTCAGATATTTTCCCCCAATCTTTTTTTATTCTCTATAGTCCTGCAAACTTCCTAGTCATGCAGCCAATATGTCTACATTTTTACTTATCCTTTAGCCCTTCAATTCTGTCTCTAAATAATCCATCTCTCTCCTGTTGTACAAGTTCTCTTTTGCTGAGGTCAGAAAAGTTTCCCTTTTGTATCACACCCTGACTGGAATTGTCTCCTCCTCTTTAAGGTACACAGAGGTCAGCTCACCGTTTTGGGACCCTGGTAGTTTCATTCCTTTTGTTTGAAGCAAGCTCTTGAATAGTATTTTGAGAAGTGATGGGTTGATTTATGAGACTACACACATGATCTACTGCTACTGTTCATAGTAAAACTCCCAAATTTTGCAGTTTTTATCTGCATGAGGCTGTCCTATCAACTTAAGGCGGAGCCTCACTGACCAGCCAAATGTACAGCACCACCCTCACAGCACAGCTCTAACAGCAGCATCTCAGGTAGTTGCTTTTCTGTTCCTTTTACTCTCAGTGACATCTCTTCTTGACTCAAGTAGCTGCAGCTCTAAAATTATCTGAAAGCTGAAAGGTGCTAATCGAGCCTTTCGTTTATTCATTATTCAGCAGTGGATCCTTAGTTATTCATTTCTCATATTACCAGGAAAGAAATGCTTCTGGTAACACTCTAGCCTACTATTAAGATGGCACATAAAGCTGGAATTTTATCACTGATTCCTAACTATTCTAGTTAGCATTCTGCATTTCACACAGATGAGATATGCAGGGAAAAAGCTGATGACTCACCATTTTATTTCTTTTTGCTCACTAAAAATCGACTGTTGATACCGTTGTAAAAACAGCTCTGTGAAACAGGCACAGATCTGGGACACGAAATAATGCATATGGTGGAGGTTACCCACAGCACATGCAGCCTTCAATGGAGGGGCTGGGCACAAATTTCTCAGCAAGTCATACTGGGTCAAAACACAGCAAAAGCTATTGCAGCTGTAGGATTCCAAATCCACATTGAACTCACAAAGCAGATTTACCAAGGGGAGAGGGTGGGAGGGAAATAGCCACAATGCACAGCAGAACAATAATTTATCTTGAAAACTTCATTAAAGAACACCTCTGAGGGCACTCAGATGACTTGGCTGACTGGGGTGGGGTGTGGGGTCTGCATTTTCAGTGATCTCAGGTGCCACTGGTTAGATATCACGCTGTTCCTCGATTGATAGCTACCAGGATAATTGTACCTAAAAGCACAACTTTTGTTATATTTTGGTTCATTTACAGCATACCTCAAGACTTTTAAATTGAAGTTTTGGAATCAGTATTTTAACTATGAAAAGGGCTACTGCCTTTTAAAGCCATCTCTTACTTTCAAACAACTTTTGGATCTTTGTTGTAACAAGGCTGAAAAATTGCCCCTCAGGATGTGTCTTCATAGTAAGAGAACAACTCACGATCTACCCAAAAAGCTACAGGCATTCCAGAAAGCAAGGCACATAAAATTTCTTACTTCTCAACTCCAGGAAAATGCCAGATAAGGTGTCTTCTCACCTCTGCCAAAGGCACAAAGGCAGGCAATAGCTACAGAGCTCACAGCTGGCTTAGCTTTCAGCCCAAACCCACCTTACAGCAAGTCCAATTTGGTTTCTATCTCTTCCAGCTGGCAGCAATCCCATTAGGACACAATGCCACTGACACACGCCTACTGGCAGTCTCCTCATCCCAAAGAATATTTTGTGCCAAATAGCTCAGGAGGAATAAACCCCAGTTTGTGTCACCTCTTTGCTGGCTCAGTGCAATAGGGAAACCTCCACTAAATGCTGAAAGTAGTTGTGCTCTGTTAGATAGACAGGAGTGGCACTGAACAAGTCAGTACATTGTCATCATGACACTGGTTGTGTCTCCTTGGCTGTTCTGAGAACTCTTTATTTCAGTACATAAGAATGAGGAATAATTTTGATTTGTATTTCAGATTGTCATGTCTGCTGTTAACTAGTGCTCTGCACAAAAGTAATTTTAACTATCCATTCCCATTTTTGTGTTGATTGAAGAAGGGAGCTCATTGGTAAGGGTGACATTTCTAAAACTTTTTGTGAAAGTTAAGAGGAAGAGCCAAGCCCTGGACCTCTTGCACACCTGTATTATTTTCTGAAATCTTTTATCTTGACCTTCTATTGCTTATATTCTGTTGATCACCACTTGCCTCTGACCAATCCCAGTAGAAGCTTAAGAAACTGTAGTGAAAAGTTGTATTTTCTATGTACTTTGTAACTAGATAACTCTGAAAAAACATATCCTTTTAAATTACATGTTAGAAATTATGGAATCTATAATCGATGATTCTGATAATAAGATGCAGACACCAGGTAAACAATGAGATTGATGTACTGTTAATGTACCTGCATCAACTATAAATCTTTGCAACATAGATAAAGACAGAAATTCCATTTGCACTTCATATCTCACAGCTGAGTAAGAACAGTGCTGCGTAGATTGACAGCATTCCATCTGGTCTCCTTTAAAACAAACACTTCACTGTTTTCTTGAATTGACTTGTTTATGTAAACTTTCAGTGAGGTCTATGAATAATTCTTGACAGGTTAATCATGAAAACATAATGTATCCAAAATCCAAAGCTACAGTTGTATAGATAAGCTTTGATGAGTTACAGACTCCTGTCATTGGAGGTATCCAACACCACAAAGAGGATACTGAATGAAAATACCTAGAGACTGTAATTGTGCTGCTCACTAAGTTCTCCTATCACTTGGTAATTAAGTCTACAATATTTAAAGGTACTCCCAGAGTTCCATATGCCTGTGTGCTAATCTCCCCTTCAAAGCACACTGTTACTATAATAGGCATCATCCATTCCTTCCAGATCAATTCTGCCTAAATGATTTCTGAATTAGAATATTCTGGTATTTTCTACTTGAGGTTCATTGCTTTCCAGTATCAGAAGACACTAGAAAAGCAACATAAAATAATCAAAAATACAGAGAAACTCCAACACTTCTAGTGCTTGAAGGAGAAAGGAATTTTCGTGATGCAGCCTTTATTGTAGAGCCAGGTTGGGGCTGCCTAAATTGCAGTGTGAATTAGAACAGTTTCCAGGTATGATCCCAAGAGGACACAATATCAGTGGCTGTACTTTGTTTCCTTGACTGCAGAAGTGGGAAAAGGGTTGATCTGCCATGCCATGGATACAGCAAAGAGAGAGGTTTTTCTTGTCACAGACCAGGGTAATATCCTCTGTAAACATTTAATTTTAGTTTATAACCCGTGTGTGCTGGTGGAGAACGGGACTGTGAGAGATGCAATAATTCAGTTCTTTGTCTATATGGTAGGTTATTACTGTTACTACTTTATCGATGTTTTAACTTCTGTTCCATAGGATTTGCACCGTTCAGGACTGCAGGGTACAATCAGGCCTCTCTGGAAAAAGGGAGAATTGTAGTCTGCAGTGTTATAAGTCACTGGTTCCTACCTCTTCCTGATGCTACCTGATACTTTAATTTGTTTAGACCATTGTATATTTACTTGACCTGTGAGAGCAAATAATATTGTGCTGATAAAATACTCAACTGCACATCAGCCTCAAGTCTTGCCACATTTAAAACAATTGTTGATCTCTTGAACCTAGTAGCCAAAAATTTGTTCCTGTAACTTAAAAAAATACATAAAGTCTTCAGTATTCCATTGCTTTTTGTGAGCACACATGCAAAAAGCAAACTTGACACACCTGTGTAATCAGCTATGAGGCAAAGTTCAGATTTGCTTTTGGAAACATTCACAGCATGAAACATAATCAGAGGACTTATTGCACATCGAGTCAGGGAACAGAAACATGATAATAGAACAATTGTTCAAATTTGAAGTAGGCTAGCCTTAGAATTTTAAATACTTACATAAATGTCACTGAATTACAAATTAAGGTGAGTTTATCTGTTCATGGACATAGACGGATTGAAAGAGATTAAAAACACATCTCTGAAATGATTGATTAAGGTGGGGTTCTACCATTACTGAGCAATACAACATGGAAGCTCAATAGATTCTTAGCAATGGTAAGAATATATTAATATCTTCCCATCACAAAATGGCTTATACTGTGGTACCCTGAACTCTGCCAAATTTAAAAGTTCAGGCACAGAAAGGCATCTTGAGAGAAAATCTTCCTGCCAAGGCCCTGTTGCAACAATCAACTTGCTGGCAGTACTGAGAGATGCTCCAGTGCAATAGTGTTAATTCTGGAAAATTTGAGTTTGTAATAGATTTGGTTAGCATCATATGCATTAATCTATTGAATTGAGTGCTTTAAATTATATAAAAAATATTACCTGTAGTATTGGTTTGAATCCTCTCCTGTAACATGAACACTAGAGAGGGACGACAGCCAATATCCTAATCTTTCTTTCCTCATAAGACATCCAAACTAAAAAACTATATTCTAATGCATATATATATATGTATAAATAGATATTGTATACCCAAAAGAAATCATATTTTGTTAACACATTCCAATATTTGGATTATATGACTTGAGCTGGTAATATTCAGAGACAAAACTCTTTACTTGAAAAATCCAACCTAATGGCTCAAACTGTATTATCTTCAGAAAGATGTTCCCGTAGCTGGTAGGTAAGTTTCCTTTTGAATCATTCACACATTTCTCTTTTAAAGGAAGGAATATAATAACCAGGTGCATGCCCCCTCTGAACAGCAAGCCCTCTCAGAACTAAACACCCAGCTGGGCTTTTGTTACTGTGCCATGACACTGAATTGTAATCAATTCAGCTTCACTGTGTTGTTTCCTTCCACACACAACTGTGTCAACTGTACTTGTACATCAACACTTGCTATGCTGCCTAATTGTATTTGCATTCGTGTGGTTTATGAAGATAAAGGTGTCTGGGCAAGGTTTGAAAATACAGAAAGCAGGCACAGAAAACCAGTAGAAACACACTGGGAATGTATGCTAGAACACTGCCTGGATCACCAGGAAAAATTGATAAAAGAATTGGATTACTGGTGCTGTTCCAGTGAAGCCTGTCCAGTGCCATGACCAATACCATTGCTTGAGATACTCCAAGGAGGAAGCCAGTGCCAGCCCAGCCGCTATCAAGGAAACAGGGCTGGTAGGTAGGGAATGGCTACTGCATTATGACTTACAAATATTTATGGTGAACCATGAAAATATCTTCATAATTAACTAGTAAATCTTGGTTAAACATTACCTTATAGACAGTAAGAGTGGGATTCATCTGTGCAGATTTAGCATCTGCATGTAGGTGGCTACTTCAGAGCTCCTCACTCAGTGCTTCCCTCGGAGGCAGTGGAGAGGAGCTGTCATTTCCAGAGGTCAGCTCAATCTCACACTAACATGGTGGTCAGAAACGGGTCTGGGTAACTCCAATGGAGAAATCTCTTTTTCTTGGGCCAGCTAAAAGGGAGGCAACTAACAACTGCTCCGTGCATGTCTGTGTTATGGACATCTGAAAGTGATGAGAATAATTCCTTCCAACTGCCAAGTCCAGGCAATTACTATTTAATAAGTCCACTGTAAAAATAACAGATTAACCAATTGTAGTTCCTATGAAATTATTATTTACTTTCCGGTCATTATTATTGACATGTGTGAGCAAAACAAATACTTAGAATTTTTGGATTTGCCTCTTTAAGTTTTTATATTGGCCAAGATGTTGACTGGTAATCCAACAGGTTATTTCTACAATGTAGAATCATGTGGAAGTGTTATCACATTTGTCTTTTTGTTGTGATGGCTTAGGAATCCAGAAAAGAAACAACTCTCTGGTATAAGGGGCTTAAAGAGAAAACAAAAGACAAATAGGATTTGTTGAGTAAAACTGTGTTCCCCAATGATTCACTGGGTGTCCAACACTAAACAATAAAATGGGATTCTGAGGAGAGTCAAGCTTCTGCTGAGCCACAGAAAATGCTCTGACATGAAGAAGTTAAAAAAAAAAAACCAAAACAAAACAAAAACAAACAAAAAAACCCGCATATAAAGCTCTTGTCTTCTGAATTTTTGCCATGTGTTTTTTTAGTTTGAGTTTAAATGTATTTAATAGTAACCAAAGTTTGAAGTCTGGGTAGGATGGAAGAGATGGCCCCATCCTGATCTGTTCCTTCCATCCAACTCCACCAGTGCCCTTCAGTGCTAAGGAAAAACCTCAGTACAGAGAAGAGTATTTTCTCTGTAGCTTTCATGTCAAGGGTTAGATTCTGTCTTTGATTCCACTTGAAAGCTAAAACAACATAAATTGCTAATATGTATCAACTCCTGATTCAATAACAGAATAAATCAAACTGAATTTAGCCCTTCTCTGTCATCTTGTCTGTTCCGCACACCTTAAATTGCCAGGGAACTTTGCGAAGAGAATCGATTTTGGTTGCTTTGGAACAGTATAGTTTTTCCTGTTTGGGATTATTCTTTCATCAATAGTTGAAATTTTGACTTCCTTATCACCACTCTTGAATTCTGGAAGTTTAATAAAAATGTGAATTTTGAATATAACATGCAAAATATAAGTCATATTATTCTCTCAAATAAGTGAAAGGAATCTGTTGTAACTGGTAATGGATGTGGATTTATTCTGGATATTTTGGGGATCACAAAGAACAAAATTGAGGCTTCATTTTTAATAAAAACAGGACAATTCTTCTCTCTAAGTATAAATATGATTTTATGCACGTAGGCTAAGATTTTGATTTTTAAGGGGCTTTGAATGAGTTTTCTCTTAGATAAAAGAAAATAGCTAATTGCCTGTGTATAAACTTACTGCTGAGGGTGGGTACTGCCGACCTTAACATGGGAGTATCACTCCCATATTCTCAGTAAAAAAAGCATGATTCAAATAACTGATAATTTATGAATTACAGTTTGTGATGCAAGTAGAGAGTTACTGAATTTGTCATTGAGCCGGTGACCTCACTGAAACCAGCTACAAACACTGTTGTTCCTAAAGGCAAGGGAGAACCTGATCATTGAAAACGTGTGCTGGGATTGCTCCCACCGAAATAAGTCACAAAACTTCCACTGACTCCTGTGAAAGCAGGACCAAAAATTTAGCAGAAATGGTCGGATTCAACTCTCATTTTCAGTTACATAAATCTGAAGAATTTCTTCTGAAATAAGTGGGATTACTTTGATTTAACCCAAAGGAATTGAAATTATTTTTCTTTAATTCATGGAGGGGGAGAGAGAAAATACTTCATTCCCTTATATTGCCTCACCCTTGTGTATCAACCAAGGCTCTATCTGCTGTCAAAATCCTTATCTGCTTAAGCTGGAGAGGAAGAGCTGACTTCATCATTTAAGGATTTGAGCTTTTATTACCTGCTGAATTTTCTGTTATCCTTATCCCCTTCCCCACTGCTTAGCAGGTAGATTCCTCAAGAAGGGACAAATTTCTGTTTCTATCTACACTTCTTAAAATTTAACATACCTTGTTCCATCAGTGCGTGATCAGAACCGGGACAACCAGAACACTTTCACTTCAGTCCTTCAAAGCTACCTGGCTGGTTATTTTTAGATTATCACCACTAAATTCAAAACCAAGGCCTGCAACTGAAACATGAAACTGTACTGGAGGCTTACAAAATTCAAGGTAGTACCTCCAGAAGACTTATTCAACTCTGCTCACCAGTGGCCTGTGAAGTGACAAGCACATAATCTCAGCCAGACGTGTAGCATTCTTTATGTAGCATGCAGAGTTTATTCCTCTCTGTGAGGTCCATTGTCAGAGTGAAATTTCCATGGCTTACACAGAATTAATCAGCTTTTTTTCCTTATAAGCATACCTATGTACACAGAGGGGGATTCTTCTCTGAAAATGCAATCATTGCTTTGGTAATATAGCATGAGTTTTTCTCCTAAATATGCCTTATAACTAAGAGTTTTCTTTTGATTACACCTGCCACTGGCTTCTTGAAGACTAAATCTTCATCCTTCTATACACATAGGCCTCTCCTCTGATAATGTCCTTTATCCAAGGGCAGGGATCTGTGCTTTTTGCATGATAGCTTCCAAACAAATGATTTGATGGAGACAGCCAAGTTAATGGCAAAACACTCTCTGTTCTGCAGAGCTGTGTCTGTTCAGCTGTCAAATATGTGCCTGTTGAAGAAAAGTGAGGAATTTTGCCTATAACAGCACCAAAGGCATCAGCTCAGTCTTTGAACATCTATATCCATAAAGTCAGAAAATATTTCCCCTAAGTTCAAAATACACATTCATTTTTTGCCCCTTTGTGATCCACAAGTAGGTATTCACAGCACCTGGCCTGCTGTTGTAACCTTTATAGATGAAATGTTGATGGCCACCCGAAGGGTGTGACCCACAATGGCGCGAAATAATGAGCCCAAATAAAAATCAAATTGTGGGTGTGAGGCTATCAGAAAATGGATATAAACAAATGTAAAGAAATGCTGGAGGGAAAACTAGTGATTTTTTTCTCAAATCTTCCCAGGAAAATATTGAGATAGGTCAGTATCTTGCAGAATAAATACTTCAAGAACACACATTAAACAGCTTCTACAGTGAAACAGCCAAAAGCAGATCAGATCAGTTCTATGAGCAGAAATTAAACTGACATCTATTTGTCTGCAGTTCTCTCAGCTAACATTGAAGGCTTGGGGCGGGGGGGGGTGGTGGGGGGGTGGTGTATGAAGCACTCACCCAAAACACAAATGCAAAGATACCAAAAAACTTGTGGTTCACAAGTGCAGATAGGAGCCGTCCACAGGTGCAGATTAATATAAACCCTCCTCATTCCTTCACATGCACGGGCACACACGGAGAGGGAACACATCCAGGCTCTGCAGAGCCACACATCCTTCCAATGAGCAGATGAGACTGTTACCAGGAGGATTTGTTACAGAAATTTGGCAGCAGGAGTATTTTCTGATAGAATGTTATCCAGGCTGCATTTCCCTGGGAGGAGGTGCTACATAGCGTGGAGGTTCTTCTCCCAACAGGCAGAATCTAATGGATTATCTTTCTGAATCATTAAGGGAACGAACGGATCTTATTAAGGCTCAGGTATTGGCTATTAATGGGTTACGATTCAGGCTAGGAAGGGGAGATCACTTAATTTTTAGAAAAAGGGCCCAAGCTGAAGCAGCGGCTAATAGAAGGCCAGTACCCCTTGAGAAGGTCATTTTCACTGTATCAGCAGCCTGCCTCCCCTTTACTATTTTTTGTCTACACACAGTGAAATGTTCCTACCTCACAGTGACACTCGTATTTTTTATCCAGCAGAAGCATAGCTTATTGTTTCAAAATGACATCTTTTCCTTCTTGTTTTAGAAGTGCCTTTTTATTTTGGAAATGTTCATCGCTGAACTGATTTAAGAGAGAAGGAAATGCGGAATATTGCACTCACCTCTCCAGCACCAGGCAGGCAGCCTCCACCTCCTCAATCCATCAGTACAAACGCTCGCATCCACTGACGCCTCTCCTCTGCTTTGGCCCTTTTTCACATCAGCATCTGTGATTTGCCGAGCAGACCACACCACGACTGCAGGGACTAGCCCCGCAGCCCCAGCAGGAGCGGGAACCTGCCCTTTCCCATCTTCTCCCTACAAAACACAACCGTAAAAACCCGGGCTGTTCTAAAGGCGGCAGTGGGAGCACTTGTCCGGCGGCCCCCCGCGGGAGACAGGGAGGTGCTCCGCGCTCTCGCCGGGGAGCCGGGCAGGGGGAGCGCGGGGCTGGCGCTGGAGGAGGAGCCGGAGCCGCCAGCCCGTTTCCACGCCAACGGCGGGGGTACCGCGGGCGGGGCGGCGGCGCGGCCGGCGGGCGGCTCCGCTCCGGCTCCCGCCCGGGGGGCGGCCGGGCCCGCAGCCCCCGCAGCCCCCGCCCCGCCGCGGCGCTGAAGGAGCTGGGTGTTGGCGAGGGGTTTGTGGCTCTTTCCCGGCTCGTACGCTCCGTTGCACTCGCGCGTTACATAATGTGCGGGTACAGACGTGCCGCGGGCTCTGCCTCTGCACAACTGCATCCGCACCCGGGGCCGCTCCGCGGGTCCATGTTCGCTGCAGCACAGCAGTGCCCGGCTCTGGCAGCGGCAGGAGTTCCAGGATTGATTTCACAATGCCTGTTTTAGGGCGAGCCAGTCACATACATGTTGGAAGGATACGGTCAAGGGGAAAGGGAGAAAAAAACAGTTTCTTTAGTTACACGGAATTTATCTACTGTTTGCTTTCCGCTTCTACCATCACTCAGTTGCTCTCACTAGTGGGCATTTTTTTTTCTGGTTTTCCCCTTCTGCCTCTTGCATTTGTGTATGTGTAATTTACTACAGTGTTTTTGGTTGGTTTTTTTTTAATTAACGACGAGTATGATCTTCTTTTTATCTCATTAATGGATTTACCCAATTTATATTTTACATTTTTTCCTAGTGTCTTTTCCCTTTTGGCTACAATACTAGTTGCATTGTTGAATCTGCAGCCCTGATCAAGTAGCTGATTTCTCCCTACACTGCTAATTTTATAAGCTTGATTTGTTACTGATACACTTCTGCTGGAGATAGCAACAGAGACTCACACACACAGACGGGATGCAGGCATTTTTTCCCACAATAAGGCTAACATAATACAAAGCAGAAAGCATCTGATTCCTGTAAATGATATCACTTCCAGTACTGATATTATCAGCAAAGCTGTAGCATTGGCAAATTATAATAATGAAAAAATTTCATGTAAAAATCAGTATACCATGTAGAGAAAATTTTCCTGTTATAAGGAATCTTAGACGTTGTTCACATTAGAAGAGTTTTCCAGTACATCTAGACTGGTAAATTTGTTGTAGTAAAATTTGTTAGAAAAGAAAATTCATATACATAACTTGCACTGTTCTCCCAGCAAAACAATAATATTCAAATCATAATTTTGACCTGCTTTAATAAAAATATTTCTACAGTCTTATTTTTAAATTTTAGCTTTCAATGTACATGTACAAACATCTCAGTGTATTTATAAGATCAGATAGTGGTCAATTTAAAACTTCTAAGTGTTTTGGTTTTCATATATACTCTTTACTTGCAAGTGCATAAATCCCTGATATAGTTATGTTGGCAAGGGAATAGAATAAAAAAATGTATCTGCGGTAACTGAGTAGTCTAGATAATAGGATAAAAGAACAATAACAAGGTGTACAGGTTTAATCTGCAATTCCATAAAGAACAAGTAGTTACTATAGAAACTGTCACATTACATGTATCTTTGGTATAGTACTTGATATGTGAGAAAAGGCATCTTCCACACACTAACCAACTGTGGCAGAAATAAAGCACCAACCACCATCATCCTGGCTAGGCCGATCATCGTTTGCACGCTGTCTGCAGAGAGAGCAGTTTTAGGCATTTTCCACTGCTAAAACAAAACACCTGCTTTCCTCCAGCTTTGAGGGAGCCACCAGATCAAAGGTTGGCATTGAAGGAATTACAAACGTGCAGTACCTGAGTAATGGGACAGGTCTAAGAAGTTTGGGAGCTATTATTTCAACACCACCATATGGAAGCTTGCTGCTGATTAATGGCAGAGTTAAAAACCAACTTGCCCAAGAAATGCATCATCAAATACGTCTAAGTTTTCTTCAGTCTTACCTTGTCCTGCATCCAGAAATTCTTAATTAGAGCCTTTCAGCAGGTATTGATTGCATTACATGTCGCTAAGCTCCCACAGGAATTTAAAGAGAAATAAGTCTCCAAATAGCCTGGAGAGGTGATTAAATCAAACAGCACAGAAATCCAGGTCCTTAGCCCAGAACTCTGAATATTGTGCTTTGTAAACAGATAGACTGAATACACAGAAGTAACTATAGAAAGTGAATAGTTTGTGTGGAAATATAAAAAGTAATTTTAGGGACCTGTGGCAATCTGACTGCATTTCCATTTCCCCTTCTATGTCAGGGAGGTCCCATCCATCTTTCCCCCACCAGAGCAGGCTTGAGTTTGAAGGGAACAGAGTTTGACTGTTGAGGTGCAGCATCCAAAGCACAGCCTCCTGGGCCCGAGTTTCACTCAACTTGCCAGTGCTATTCATTAAACAAAAGCCAAAGCCGTGCCTGTTTACTGCTGCTTTCTGCTGGATCAATCAAAATAGATGCATTCATAGATGTTTATTTTGAAGACAATAGTGCCAAAACAAAAATGTGTTCTTAAATGGAAAATCCCATAGGGATTTTTCTAATCAATTACCCTTTATTATACCATGACAACATGAAAATATTTATATGCACACATGCAATGTTCTTGGTGAATGTACATCTCCAAATGATAGAGGGAAAACTGAGAGGCCACATCTGGTCTGCAATAAAAATATAATAAAAGACATTTTGTATTTCATTCAATCTTCTACCAAACACTCTCTTTTTAACAAGTAATTGTAGATCTGGGTTAGATATTTATAGACAGGTCTGTGATTCTCTCAGCATGAAGAACTGAACAGAACATTTAAAGGAGAATAAAAAGGCTGTATTTTTATTTTTAACCATTTTTCTCACGTGGAAGAATTTAAAATAGCATCATGTACAGATGATTTGGATCTGATATTTATATCTATCTGATATACTGTTGCTTTGTGTCAGTGACTGTGAGATGGTGAGGAAAAAATCATGAATGCACCTTCTATCAGGTGGTATCAGCCTGACCTCATTTGGCTTCATCATTTAAGATGAAAATTCACTTTCTACCAGGATTTCACCCTTTTATCTTCTCTCACTCTTCAGGTAACTGAGGGTTTTGCTTAATATCAGCAGTTTACTCTTCCTATGACAGCAAATCATGAGAGACATCTGAGAATGTGAACCCAGATAATGCATTGCATCTAATATCACAATCTAAAATATCACACCAAAAAAGAACTTCTTTAAAAAGAAAACAACAACCAAACTCTACAAATGTTGAGTTTTACATCCCTTCCTTCACAGTTCTCTTATGTACCTACTGTGTTTGCAGCTCGTTGTTTCAGCTGCTGCATCAGCAGTTGCTACTGAAGCCAAGTTAAGAGAAGCAAACATTAAATCCAGCAGCTGGAGGAGAGCTGCTCTCCCAAAGCCCTGGAAGATACCTTGGCTTTCCTGTGCAGGAAGATTTCCACAGCAGTCCTTGCTTATCCTAAGCTTTGGGATGAATCCATGAAGAAAGCTACAGTTATACTGTGAAATAAGATAAAGGAACATAGTTCTTTATAAAGAGCCCATCCTTCAAGACTGCATTATTATTTTATTTTTTTTAAAAAAGGTGAATTAAAGTATTCTTTGCTCATTTTTTCGCTATTAAGGGCAAAGGAATGGGGAAAAAAAACCCAAACCAAAACCCCTCAAATGTTAACTCAAATTGGGGATCACTTAGTAAAGTATACAACAAAGGATCTGTGAAGGTTGAACAGAAAAACTCACTTGAGATCAAAATACAGAGATCTTTGGGAATTACACCTAGGAGATGCAATTAAAGAGTGCCAGGAATTTTTTGAAACCAAGGCTTTTAAAACAAATTGTACCAGCTTCAGATCTTCTGTTAAAGTAGTCTGAGCAAGGTTGTTGGTTATTCTTAGGGTACCCTTTTCCCTCCTGCAATCTTCCTGGTTGGGGTTTTCCACTTCATAAGAATGATTAAATATTCACTGAAGAGAGGCTTGAAAGTAGATCTCTCCCACCTGAGGACATGGGTAGGCATTTAGTGGGGTTTTAAAACTTTTTGTAATAACAAACAAACAAAAAGAAATGTATTGGTTTCAAATATATTTAGTTTTTCCACTTATGTTCTTACCAGCTGAAAAAGTATCAAACTGGGCCCTCAGAAGGACTATATATATTTTAGATTTTATACATTTTAGATTTTAATAGATACTTGGAAAAAATGTTTTAATTGGACTTCATATTTTCTTGTATCTTTTAAGCATGTGGTTCTTCATGTAAGAACCACAAGATATAACTACAATTTCATTAGGCACTGTTATTTATCTGTTCTATAACCTCCTTGTGTCTGATTAACAGAAATTATTTGGTAGTTAAAAAAAAGAAAAAAGGTGACAATTTTTTCTGAGGACACAAAGGTAATTCTGGGAAGCTATGGAAGAAGTGCTGGGAACATCCAGGTAGCTTCACCATGGGGACTTCAAATGCCAGTCCAGTTCTTAAAAAATTTGGAATATTGCAGTCGGGACTAAGTAACTGGTTTAGACAATTGTCCACTTATTCAACATCAGGCCCACAGGTGGTTTTGCATCTGCATAAACTCTAAGAGCTTCCCATCTATCTACCAACCCACCTATGAAGTACAAAGTAGACACACAAAGTGTGTTCTCTGTTTAACAGTGTTTTCAATCCTCTATATATAATGTTCTTATAGATAAGCACATAAGTAGTGCTGTTGAAGTGTCTGTGCTTAATCTGGTGTGTTTACAGAAGCTAGACTTAATATTTTAGTCAGGTTAAGTAACAGCTTCATTTTGCTGTTGTGCCCAACATTTACAGGGGAGGTACTTCAAAAAACAAATCATCCTCAAAGAAGCCCACACCTAGGCAGGCTTGTATTCAATTAGGATTTTTGAATTTTTCACTGCTTGAAATAAAATATAGGCTAAAAGACACTGGAAAGCACTACTGTAGAGCCTCAGCCAGAAAAGACTGCAATTTTCATTGAGTAGCAGAAAGCAGTTTTCCTTAAGAACATGGCTTCCCATGGAAAACATGGAATCTGCAAAGTAGCAGGTCTGAGCAGAGAGGGGAGGCTCAATCTGCTTTTCCACCCAGCTACACTCACGTCGTGCAGCCATCTGGGCCTGTGGTTCCAATCAAGATGTGTTTCTTCTGCTCTCATTTCAAACAAAATTGCCAAGCCAGAGCATCTGAAGCAGAAAAGGATTTCACCCACCTGTAGTACTGTATTCTTCTTTTCAGGAGGTTTTATCAGTTCTCACCAGTCAATTGTGCTCATCTTGGCACCAGTGGAAGCAGTGTGAACTGTAGGATAAAATTGCCTTATTGCAGCTTTGCCAGCAGGCCTGACCAGCAAATAGAAGCAGTGGATTTGTCAGCACTACGATTTCTCCAGTTCCTTCTTCAAAATTTCTATCAGGTCATTTTTAAAATAACATAACATTACTAACATAATATAGCAATCCTCCACCCTTCTAACAATGCAGAAGATGTAAAAAAGAAGCGCTTACACAATGAGACTGAATTCATGTTCCCATTAATTTCTTCCTCTTGTCTTCTACCACTATTTGCAATCTTTCAGTCTGTTCAGTTTTCAGTCTGTGCAATGATTCATATCTTCAAAGCAAGTTTAGGTTAATTTTCAGGACAAAATTCTTCAGAATATGACACATAATTAATTCTAGATATTTGGTTGCTTTAAGCCTCTCATTTTTAATGTTTGACAGTAGTATAATCAAATCTCTATAGGAAACGTTCTCATTCATATACCTCTGTTTCTGATGGATTGTCATTTAGTTGTACTATGGAAGTTCAGAGAACACTTTCACCATCTTAATGACATATTTCTCCTAAGGAACAAAACTGAAAAAAAGTGTTCTCTAATGCCTGAGTGTGTGTGAGGTTAATTCACTGGTTACAGAAGGTGAACCTTAAAGATAACCAAGATGGTCACTTGGCTGTGTAATGCCATTTTGTAGTGCATTCCAGTTGCACAGGTGTAACTCCCAGGTATAGAAATCTAAGATAGTTGAGAAAACTGTTTCTTGAACTTCATCCATGTTGCTTTAATTATTTGGTCCTCTGCTCCAAAAGAGGAAAGATTTATTTTTCTTTCAACCTATTTTCTCAGCAGAAGTTCTGAACACTTGCAGTTGTGCATTGCTCTCACATTAGGGGCTTGTAAGACAGTTGGATTTAAAAGTTTAAAACTCTTCTTGTTAGTGTAAAATGGCTCTGAATGGTTTCTCAGCCGTTCAACTGACTTGCCTGAAACAAGTGTTTGCCTCCCTCCTCCCCATCCACTCCTTCCACCCCAGCCAGCCAATCATCTCTGTAGGGAATGAGCTCTCACACATCTTTACAAACCTCTGTGACAAGGCAGACCTTTCTCCCCAGGAATCTCTAAAAATTGCTACAATGGAAGTAATAACCGTATGAACGTTTGTCAAACTGATAATGTCATGTTCACCTTCCAGCATCAATTCTTCTGTGACTGAAACTTGCTACAGGAACTGTTAACACTTGATGTACATGCTTGGTATGAAGTACAAAATCCAAGATTTAAGTCAGTGTTTGTGGACGTGCCAGCCCAGGTTCTGTTCATGATTGTGAATGTTTTCTGTCAGGCACAGTAAATTCACTGCCTTCTGTGAATGCTGCATGTCACAGTCTGTACTTGTGGAAGCTGAAATTCAAGAGTCTCTTATGGTTAAAGGCTGCACCGGTCCCTTTTAGTCTCATCTTAGAACTACACACATCCATTACTGATCAGCAAAAAGAAAAAGGATAAATTCTAGCTTGGAAAATCTGAAATGGGATAGCCTCAGTGGCTGAGGCTCCGCTTTTGGGAGTAGTTATCTTAAGGCTTTAATTATTTTCTACAGTTATTGATCTGAGGACTTTGGCACAAGTAGTGCATGTCAGATTGTTTTCCTTCCTTCATGTATTTTGGCAAAGTCTTCCCTGTAGAGGAAATTAATAAATTTCAGGGTGACATTTCCTTCTTCATCTAAAAGAACAAGAAAAAATCCCCAACCCTCTGGATGAATTTTTACAATTTTTTTTCTTTGATTGTTATTATTTTTTAAAAATGAAAAAGATATTTTTTCAAAAAAATAAAATCCAAGCGATTTCCCAATTTGTGTGATTCATCTGCATGGAAGATCAGTGAAATGCATGTGCTGTGTGTGCACGTGCATTCACACCTTTGGGTACATAGGATGACTGTGAGTGTGTCTATAGATGAAGTTACAAATTTAGAAAACTTATAGAAATTTACTTAAAAGGGAGGTGCAAACAGCTGGAGTTCAGAAGGGCTGAATAGACCCCCTGCAAAAGATAGCACAGCTTATCCTGCAACTTATAGGCAGACTATCAACAATTAGAGCTAGGAAAAAAAACTATTTCACCTTCATTTTGATTGTTTGCTTTCTTGTATACGATAACAAGTCAATATAGTTTCAGTAAAAGAAGAAAAAGTTGTTTCCGTTTTGGAGATTGCCTTCAGATTCCATGTGAATGAGCAGCAATCCACACTTGCTGGACTGTGCACTATTCCAACAGAGAGCACATTTCATTATTTCCACCTTTGTGTTTTGGAGGATTTCCCACTGAAAGATCTGACTCTGCCATCAGTCAGAATGAAGGGACTTGTCTTGGGCAGTTATTGATCTTGGACTGTAGATAATTCTTGTACAAAAACAGAACCCAGGGTTTATTTCTCTTTTTGAAAAATTTCTATGTGAAACACAAGTCTATTCTGTCAAATTCATCCCCAGAGTTTTTAGAGATGTGATAAAATACATTCTGTAGGCTAACATTTTTTAATTTTTTAGATATTATTCCTTTTTTCATTGGCCATGAATGATTTAAATAGTTAAACCCACTCCTTTCACACAGGTGGCTGCAGGCAGTCTTAATTACTATCAAAATTACTTTTTTTTTAAAGTAACCTGCTCCTTGGATTTCTAAATTATACCAGAGAAGCTAATGCAGATATATCAGGTATAGTTTCTATGTTAATTTTTTCAGTGGTGCTTTGATATTACAATTGCATACACTCTAAAGCAAAGTTTCTAAAAACAAAAATGAGATATGCAGGAACCTCTTTCATTCTTTACTGAGGCTTAGGAACCTCTTGTTTATCAGACCAATCTTTCCTGTTCCTTGTTAATGCTGGAAAAAACCCATTTTGGGTTTTTAAATCATCCCCAGAAGCAGCAACATTATGTGTTCCTGCAGGGTACTGCTGACTTATTAATATTTTTATAACCTTAATTTCTGTCATATCTTTCATTCAGACAGCATGCCAAAATCCTGAGTATTGGAAAAATTCTCAGTGGCTTCAAAAGGAGATCACCTAATGCTTTTATAAAGCTTATGAAGTTTTATAAAGCTGTTGTATTTTTAATGAGGATCTGACAGACACTACTGGTGAGGTTGTGATTTTGTACCTGGCGAATCCCTCGGGCTCTCATAAGATAAATGCATCCCCCCAATGCTCCCATATGAAATGGTTTGGTACAAAATTGTTTACTATTTCTAGTCTGATCCAATCTCTGCAGTGTTTTCCTCAGTCCTCTTAATATCCCAGCAGCTCTTCAGTTCATGTAAACAGAGACTTCCCACCCCTCAGTCCTTTCAGATAAGAGACAGCCTCTGTCTCTAGGCACAGTCATCCTTTTGGACACTGCTGTTTGTTCCTGTTAAATTGTCATGGCAAGACAGAGAACTATTCTTGCAAAAAGAGGAAAATATTCTGATTTTCAAAGGTGTCAAGAGAATTCTCCTCTTCAGCTAGAAGGCTTTGGTGAAGCTGATGCGTTCTAGGCAGGTGAGCTAGAACGTGGTCTGCCTCCTGCTCCAAACTCACCAGGGAGTTCAGCCCAGTTTTAAGAGTATTTCTGGTATTATATTCAATCTACTCCCTGACACAGCCATAATGCTGGAAGCACTGAGAATCAAAATGCTGAATCTTCACTTTAAATAAACTACTACAAGGTTCATAAACTGTGCTCTTGTGACAGGTGACTCAGAGATCTTCCCAGAATAAGTGATATTTTTTCCATTTAAACAGTAGTGAGCAAGGAGTTGTTAAGGAAGGTGTGCAGGGGCAGCATCCCCTGTGCTCATCTTGTCACTCAAGGTATCATTCTTGGCACAGAGGAAGCATCACCCGAGCACTGTGTTTGCCAGTGTCTATGATGGATGGTGGCACTCACAAGGGTAATAAACCCTTGCTTCCCTCATAAACTATTGCAGGGCAAGCAAGAGAGCTGCTGCTCTGGGAGTTTTTCCCAGCTGGCTGTGATGCCAGGCTATACATTCCCTTCCCATGGCTCTGCTTTGCTTTTCCTGTGTGCCCCTTCCTAGGCACAAATGCCTTTACTGAGCATTTTATATGTTGTGTGACCGTTGCAGAGAGACATCCAAGGTGCCAACAAAGATTCATATTCTAGAGAATCTGTGTTTCCATATTCTTTTTCTATGTTCTGTTACACCAATCATCACTTTGTGGCCATGCATGAGGCACATGCTTCAGACCAAAACAAACATTTTGAGTTGAAAATCAGCATTTTTAAGGAAAAGGATAAGCAATGTGATTTGATTTATGTAATTGAAAACCAAAACAAAACACCACTGTTAGGTACTGTAAATAACTCCTTTGTCTTCTACAAAATTTAACTTGTTTACATGCCCTGCAGCCATACTGAGAGAACAGAATAAATGACAACTCCTCTTTGAGCCTATTTGAAAAAAAATCAGGAAAGGGAGGATGAGAATGGCCAGAGAATTATGAGAAGGAAGAGATGAGCACTCAGATAAAAAGCAGCCCAAGGGAAGATTACAAGTTCTCAGAAAAACAGATCAATAATGACGTTAACTATGCAGCTGCAATTGCAACTATTTGCATTTAGAAAACATTTTTCCCAACTACTTCAGTGGGCCCAGGGTATTTAGAACACTTTCTGCAGTAGACAAATCCCCTTTGAAAGGGCAGTATTTTAATGAAAAAGTCAATATCCTGAGGATGCCACTGTATTTTTCAGTACAGGACTCCTCAAAACCCCAGCTTACCTTCCCCTCCTATTGCTTGCTCACTAAGATCCAAGGATCTGAGACCACTCTCATTTACAAGTGACTCCCAAACAACTTGCCACTGATTTTGCCTCCTCCCTTTTCCCTCCCTAGACCTTTCAACCTGTGCTTCCCCTGGGAAAACCATGACGAATTTCCACGTGGAAATTTCAGTCTCAGTGTTAGGTAGTCTCTTTTTGTTGATGTTGATGGCTTTTCCTCTCCACCCTCTTTCTCTTCACCACATTGAAACTTTTGACAAGGTCAAGCAATTCATCTTTGTTTCTATATTTATATCTGGGAAGCTCCCTCTAGTAGCACGACAGCATTTGAGCTCAGATAGCTTGACAAAAACAGTAGACAAGAAAGTTCCTGGTACAGAGACCCGGCCTGGTAAAACAAAATCAGTTTTAAAAAAAATTTAGAACATCCCAAGTGTTCAGACAAAATGAGCACCAGTAGCCCCAGAATAAATACTGCTTAATGGCTGCACAAAATCAAAGCTGTTCTAGACAACACTGTACATTATCTCAGCTTATGGACACAGACACAAAGTGGCTTTGTTGGGTTTCACACCCAGGACTGCAGTGCCAGCACCAAAAGAAGACATGAAGTGCAATGAATGAGGGATGACTGAGGCAAAGAAAGTCAATAAACATTAACTGGAAGGGATAAGGGCCAGTGAAAGCAGCCCTGGCTGGGTGAATGTATTGGTGGAATATATTAAAGATAATTGAAACATCCAGAGACAAAGAAGTGAAACCTGAATGCTGGTTCCTCAATGTATGATGATAAAGTGATCAAGATATTTGAGAGAACTTAGCAAGGAAGTCTTGAAGAAGAGGGAATTGCAGTAAAGCGAAAATGAAACTTGAGATGGTGGGTTAAAAAATGGAAAATGGCTAGTAAGCATTTGAAAGCAAGTACAAAAAATAGGAAAGAGCCAAGTACATCTCCCAGCACGAGGGAGGTAGAGGGAATGCTCCAGCAGCAGTTGTGACAGATAGAAAATTAAGTTAAATCAAGCAATGGTTTCTCTGGGCTCAAACCAAAGTGTGTCTGCATTGTGCAAAGAGACTTTGTTTATGGACTGGCCCAAGGAACACTGGGATCCATGTGAGTTAAAGCTACACACAGGTGCTTGTGACAGGCAGTGTGAGCTTAAGTCTGTCACCTCCGGTTTATTACTCTTCCTCTGAGACTGTACCTCCCAATGTGAGAATCCGTAGTGATTTCCACAGCAACCCAGAATTTAGAAGTGCATGTGGTGACTGTGAGCAGTCTGGGGACCCCAATTTCATGCACTCAGGCCACACAGTTATCTTTAATGAAAAACTTTGGGAGGCGTTTTAAAAGTTGGATTTGAAAAATCTTGTCTTTCACAGGCCATTTCAAAAGACTGTTGGGAAGTGTGGCTAAAGGAATCCTGGATATGATTTAACTGCTTTAGTCTGCTATCCTTGGGAGCAGTTCACTAGTGGGTTCCCTACTGCCTGGCACTCCGTAAGGCATGGAGAACTCCCAGACATATCCCTGCTGTTGTCTAACCTGCCAAAACCTTTCTATACCTGTAATGTACAATCCAAACCCCAGCAACCCCTGTCAAGAGGGTTGATGCTGGCGATGGACAAGCTGGGCCTCCTTCCCAGGGACGCTCCAACAGAGTCCTTTCCAGAGCAGTAGTGCAGGTGTCCCTTATCCCACCTTTCTGCAGGGACAGTATCAATGGGCTGGAGTTGCTTTTGACAAACTTCTTTTGTTCCTCCAGGGAACAATATCGGGTTGGTTGGGTTTTTTTCACTGTGAAAGCACCAACTACTCTGTTTAGTGACACACAGAGCCACAGCTTCAAAGAACATTATTTCACTTTTCTTTCCTGCTTTGCCTTTCTGACACAAGGAGAAATCCTTGTTTGTAAAATGCTGTTAGCCTTCAAAGTGAATTGTCTTGGAACTGGTTTTCCTTATTTATTTGAATTCTCACAGAAACTCACCTCCAAGTGTAGCACAGGTAGTAAAACTGTAATACCACCCCAAGGCATTTCTTTGCCTTGGCATTGTAACATGGATCCTAATCAGTCAGTAACATAAGTGTTAGCAAAGCCTCAGAAATATGTACAATAACCTCTAGATTAGAATCCTGGTTTTCATCCAATTATCAAGGTGAGGGATTTCTCCTATGCACTACCAAGGGTCATTAAAATCTCTTTCCCACTTGTCTCTGCTGTGGAGATTTATTTGAAAATACCTTGATGACTCTTATCCACAAAACTTCCTATCTAACCATATATGAATCACTTTGAGAAGAGCCACATTTCTCATAGCAACCAAAGAATCAGTCTTAGCAACAAGACAAGCTGGAGAATTTTGTTTTCACATAGTTACTTGTGGACAGTACGTTCTGCTTTCCCCTGGCATTGCTGTTGCAGTGTTGACTTCATAAAGGGTAAGAAATGGTACAAATCAGACTCTTGCTCATAGCAAAGACATCACTTTCAGGGCAAGTTATGATCTCTCTGCCTTTGATGTTATATTTTAGGAGCCACTGCAAGAGTACTGACTGCTGGAAAGTTCAGAATTTAAATTTTTGCCTTGACAGAACTACTACAAAGAAATGTGTGAGGAAGCTGACAGTTCCCAAAATCTTGACTTCCCTTCCCCCCAGAAGCCACGTGGAGAATCAAAGAACGAGCTCTAAAGGCCAGCATCTCTGCCTCTCCAAGCATCTGTTCATGTTGAATACAGTTAGAAAGGCTGCATAGGTGACTTTGTAATGTATATATATGTCCTCTATTTTCCTTGCAGGGATAATATTGGGAAAAATATTATAGAGAAACTGGGAATATCAAAGGAATTGTCATGTTGGTTATTACCTGGTCTTGATTTCTTTAGAGGAGTTTTGGGGAAGCTCCCTGAAGAAGCAATGCTAAGATGACATTTATAAACAGAGCAGTGTTGGAGTAGTTTCCATCTCTCAATCCCACTTGTGTGTAAGGAAATGAGTTCCCACATGTATTTTGATCCTCTGAAGAAGTTCCAGGTGCAGGGGACAATAGTAAGTGCACTCAGCTCTCACCCACATTCCTTCCCTGCCCCCTCTGCAGGGGCTGGCAGTGTCCTGCGGGCCGGTTTGATTCCCCCACTGGTCCAGAAGTTGACGATGGAGTTGGATGAGATCCAGGAGCTGATCCTTGATACACTCTCCAACTGTCTCCGTGTGGAGATTTCTGAAGCCCTGGCAGCCGGTGCTGTTACTGTGCTGAAAGATAAGCTCTCACACCCCTCCACAGCCATCAGGAGCAAAGCAGCCTGGGTCTTCTTAGAAATCAGGTAAAGAAACATCTCTAATGCTTAAGTCCAAGAAAGAACTAATTCCAGGAGTAAATAAATGCCATTATTTACAGCTGTGTTCCACTACACACTGAAGCTGCCACATTTCACATGTAAAGCACTATCAGCCTGAATATAGACGTGGGTAAAACAAAATGGGACACATGGGGCTTAAAAATTCCTAACTGCTATAAATCACTGAAGAAAGCAGATGCTGATCAGTCATTCCTTCCCCTTCTGTTTGTTTTCAGTATTGGCAGTGGAATCAGGATTTTTTCCTGGTACAGCACTGTTAGGAAAAAATCTTGCATGAAAAATGTTGTAGAAACAGGATTCTGACCACTGTGGAGGTAGGGAGAATCTCTCTTAGGTTTTTGGAAAAGTGCTCTCTCTTAGAAAATTAGAGGTCTTTGGAAACTTTCACTGTGATTGAAGACAGAAATAGTTTTCTGCCACAGGCTGCCACATACATCAGTGATGGATCAGGAAAAGCAATCTTTATATTAGAATTGTGTATCAGAGAATGGATGAAAGGAATAACTTAAATCCACTCTACTGCAATCAGAACATATAATAAGTGTTCAACAAATGTCTAGTTTAAAAAGGTCTGCAGATGATGTAGTTTACATATAAACTGGCACTACACATTTTGACATGCCCTTTAATCAATAGGGGTCTTAGAGGAAAAGAGTATAATTAATGCAAGTCATAGAAAGAAAGCAAAATGCAGCTAAAATATGGACATGAGCTACGTTTTAGGTCCCTGCAATGGCTGGGCCAGGTTAAATATTCTCCTCATTAGAGAGGCTGGAAAGAAAGAAAGAAAAGTTATCTGGGAGAAGAATTTATTTCAGCCCTCTGACTTAGCAGGTTTTTAAATCTCCAGAGGCTTCACCAGCCAGGCTTGTAACTCCATTGCAATTAGAACCAGCAACACCCTTAATGTTACATCCTGTTACATGAGCTGCCCATCATTGTCCAGTGTACCATAGAAAGCTTTTTTAAAAACCCAGGTATTACCTAAAAATAACCTAAAATATCGTGAAGCTCAGGTTCGTGTGGTATCCACAGGTCTGTATCAGCGGGTGGGTTCAGCAGGCACAGGCCCAGCCCTGTGCTGTGCCCTGGGCAGGACGGTCCCTCCAGGGGGCACAGCAGCTGTGACAGCGCTGGTGGCACCGCGGCGGGGCTGCGGCTCCACGGGTGGCCGGAGGCCGAGGGGGCAGCACGGGCAGCAGGCACAGCTCGGGGAAGCAACTTCACCGTCTTCTCTCCACAGCTCTCATACTGAGGGAAAAATCGCGATGTGCAAAGAAGAGATGATTCCCGTGCTGGTGAACCTGCTGGAAGACACTCAGCCCGAAGTCCAAGCTAACTCAGCAGGAGCGCTGATGTTTGCTCTTGTTACACCTCAGGGTGAGAGACAGAGGCGGTTCTGTTGGGGTACCTCCTGGAAATCCAATTCTGGGGCAACTAGTAATAAAACATTTGTTCCCCTCCCCCCCAAGCCCTCAGTTTCTGACAGCGTTAATGCTCGTCAAGAAACTCTAAGACTGGGACATTTCTTTATAACTGTCTTTAGCAACTATTGTTGCTTCGTCACAGTGCCTAGGGGGGACAGGATATTTCACATTTCTTTCCCCTAAGTAGGTCAAGAAGTTATTTATCTACCTCACCTGCATCATTTCCCTCCAGAGGGGGGAACATTTTCCATTCAAGTCCAGACCACACAGAGATCCACGAACCTGGAGCTACACGGAGTCAGCGGTGCTCTGCAGAGGAGCGCTGCTCTCTGGAAACATTCTGGGATTAGAGGCAGCTCCTCTCTCACAGCTGGGAGAGCAATGAATATTAATAAGGTCTGTAGCTCTCCCAAGTAACTTACATGACACAGAAAATACTAACTGCTAAATTTCCAGTGTGATGAATGAGTAATTAGACATAAAAGACTCAATAACAGCAGTTGTGTTCCAGTCCTCCTCTGCAAACCTTCCTCGGGCTTCCAAAGACAACTCAGGAGTGGATCTCGGTCTTTGAAGTGTTTTTAAAAATGAAAGACTGGCGGATGTTCTTAAGGGCATCTAACGCGCTCCACTCCTCCTCACCCCCCTCCAAAACATAGTTTATTCTATCGTTTGGTGCCTCGTTTATTTTTAGATAATTTGTTGCAAATGAAATACTAATGTGCAAGGCAGATAAAGTTAACTGCAAAAGATCTTTTCCCTTAAAAATAAACAGCTGGGAGCCAGCCTTGGTCTCTGAAAGAAGAGCATGTTCTGCCTCTGTGCACTGCACCTCCAGGGCTGCTCAGAGCTGTAGTTGGGCACGGAATGGAACGTGTCAGTCCGAAAGAACGATGATTAGATGGCATGACACATTTCAAAGCCAGTTTATTTCCCTACAGGGAGATCCTCAGCCATGGGTGCTGAAGCCATTCCACCTTTACTGACGCTGGTTGCTGAGGAAACCAGCAAAGCGCGTTTGAATGCAATCAAAACCCTCACCCTGCTGGCTGAGCTGCCAGAGGGCCGCGAGACACTGCTGGATCACAGGGACACATTTCAGCGGTGTCTGGATGATCCCAGCGAGGCCGTGCAAAGAGCTGCCGAAATCGCCATCACCGTGATCGACTGGAAACCCTTCTGCAGCCGCGATCTTTTCTAGAGATCTGTTGCCCTCTGTTGTTGTCTGCCTGTAAAAGGTACGTGTTACATGAGACCTTCAACACCAGAACTCTATTCCTCACTTATTCTGGATCAGTTCCTCCTGAAAAGTTATTTGGCAACAGCTTCTCATGTATATTGCAGGTCACAAGCAGAAAAACGGAGAAGAAAAGTTAGAAAGTGTGGAGTTCTGCACTAGGAGTAATTGCCCAAGTTACCAAGATTTTCCTATGATACAAGACACCAACCCTTTTTGTTTTCTTCATGATGTTCTCTCCTTTTGTTTTTTTAAACCTCAGCCTATCAAACACTAATCAATAATTAATTATATTAGAAAAGTTCACAATTAACCCCTCCAGCAGTCTTGTCAGTACTGATCTAACAACAGGAATTTACAAGAATTTTGCTGCAAACATTTGTGAATGTGGGATTAAGACCAAAGTCAGAAAGCCTTTACTGGGGCAGCCCTTGGTAAAGCTGTGCTGAGGCCTCTCCAACAGGAGAGGGCTCTGGTCCCTAACTGGAATTCCTTATAATAGGGAAAAAAAGCACCTCGGGGTTTGAACTGAGGGGCAGTGGTGGGCAGTTTCAGTAGCATTTTATTCACTGGGGCTTCAAGGCTGCTCACTAAGTTGCAATCTTCTGTCTGCAGTTACCAGAGTGTAATTTCAGAGGCTTCAACAGGAGGCCTGGACAAAGAAATAACCATGAGCAGGACAGCCCTGGCCATTCTCAGCCACCAAGGAAGATGTGACAGAGCAGCTGGTGCAGCTTCACAGCAAGTCCCATTTGTTTTCACCTGGGTTTTGTTCTCACTTGGGAGTTTTATATCCAGAATTGAAGCTACAAAGAAGCTGCATCAGGTCTATAAAAGGGGTTACTTGTCATGGCTGCTTTTCCATTCAAACCCAGGGTCACACTGCAAACCGCATTACCCTTACACACAGTATAAACTCTTCCTGTAGGAGTGATTACAGTTAAAATGTTTTTCTTCCACAACATAACCAAAGGGTGAATTTCCTCTCCTGTAAAGATGTGATTCAAAAGTATTGAGTCAGTTGGATTCATTCCCTCCAGGCAGGATCTTGGAGGAACTCTCCCTTTTAAACACATAAGGCACTCGTATGTAATACATATTGGTGCCAGAGTGCATCCAACTCAATAAGAGAAGCCAGGCAGCTTTAATAATGTGCTAAAGGACTAGAGCAGCACAGTGTAGGCTCAGCTGCTCTTACAGAACTGCAGAAATATCCTCATTTTAGCCCAGGTCCAACCTTGTCACAGCCTTCCCCCATAATTCATGTATCACTCTTCAGTGAGTTCCCAAAATAATTAGCTTGTTCAGATGCAGAAATAAGACCATCCACACTGAACTACTCTGACTAGAAGAAATTGGCTTGGACCTTAAGTACTGCATTCCAAGTAATTGCCTGATCAATGCTTTAAAGACAATATAAACTGTTCCCAAAAAAGCCTCTACACGGATCAGTGTTCTCATCTTACAGTACAGAAATGGAACAAAGCCTCAGGTGAACTCTGAGATATGGACACTACTGGGGCCCTCCCACCTGCCAGCTTTTGTGTCAGCAATTCTTTGGCACTGTTACACCTGATAACATGAAACCATCACACTCCAAACACAACAGGAATTCCTTTGGGCTGTACTGACCACGTGCTGCCTCTGCAAACGCCAGAATTTAAAGTCTGTGTATGGAATAGCCACAAACCACTGTTAGTTGGGGTTTTCTACTTACAAAGCTGCATTATTGACAAAAAAGTTGCAGATATAATAATCAAAAGTCATATACTGTACTGAGGGCTAATTCCCTGCTTTGGAATGAGAGACAAGAGTCCCCATTTCATGATTAATTAGCACTGTAGGTGTCAGTAAAACAATTGGCTGGGTCAAAGGAATGGCTGATGAACACTTTCCCTGGACTGACTTAGCTTTCATTGAGGAACACTCCATAATAAAGCTGCCACAGACTTGGTCACAAAAATGCTGAAGATCTTTTTGAACCATTTCATACACATTATAAACACTTAAATTAACATCTCAGGATCTGGCACCTCACATCCTAATTAAACTCACTGTTTCAAAGGAAATGCTGTGTGTACAGCAAGTCTCTGGTTTTAGCACTGTGCCTTCCCCAGTGCTCCATGCTCCAATGGCTTTAGCACCAAGGCAGATTTTTAACATCAATGAAATCAATCTGCCTTTTTAGCTTGAAGCCAACAATTATTAAGGCCCAGATATAATTAATGTGGTCCCAAGTCAATACTGGAATTAATGCAGTTACACTCTACACAGATTGAGTTTTCAAACCAGTTGCCCAACAATCCTCAGCAACACCAGAAGACAAGACAGCTGCATCCATGGGAAACAAGAGTTCCCTGTGGAGTCTTGTGTCCTACCCAGGCAGAGGTCACATTGAATTCTTTCTAACAGTTTCCAGAAGGTTAAGAATGTTATGGCTCTTTGTTCTTCCAACTACAGACTCATTTCCTCTGTCCCTATATACTTTCAGAAGGCCAAGAGGTGGAAACCATTCTATCCTGTCTGGAAAATGGCAGCTTTTAATTCCATCTTTTCATGCTTCAAAGCAGGGAGTATATTTGCTTCCCACCACTACCTTTTCTATTAAAAAAATATATATATAAAATCGTATAGTGAGAGATTTGTCTAAGGACAAAATAGTCTGGGAAAGTCAGATTTGGCTAATGACGTTAAACCAGAGGCAGCTACAAAGTTAATATGCTCAAAGCACAGGACCTATTTTTAGCAAGACAAAGTCTGCAATTTGAATGAATAAACCCCATTTTAATAATTTGTTTTAGCATACCTCGCATATAAGCTACATTTTTAAAGTTATAGGCTCCAAAACTGTAAATAAAAATGCTGGGCAGGGTGACAAGAAACTCACACCTGAGCTTGAAGCTCTTCCAGGTACCTTCAGAAAAGTAGGGGAGGTGCTGATCCAGGCAGGCACAGCTGCTCTGGCCTCAGCTCTGCCAGGTGAGGAGAGGGTGGGCTCAGGAGCTCGAGGGCAATTATTCTTTCTCACAGCTGCCTGTGTTAGATGGCAAGAAGGAATGTTCTTCAGGAGGCACAAAAAAGGCGACCTCTTTTATTAATAACTTGAGGCACTGCTTATACTGTCTTGCATCAGAGCAACTGGTAGAAATTGGAGTGAGTGAAGTTTTGCTCTGTCCTTTAACACAGTTTTGCTCCTGTGCTTTCTCCAGCACAGGCCCATGAGAATACACACTCCATGAGAAAATACCATGAATCACCAAATGAAACCAGGGGATTTTTGCATTTCTCATCTCTTTCAGCAGTGTATTGCCCACTGTTATTAAATCTGGGACTACAGATTCTCAGTTCAGCACAAGGGAAGGTCTCTGATTGCTGCTCCCTTCCCTGTCTGTGGGCTCTGCTCCCCCAGAGAACACTGCAGTGCAGGGCACACACACCTGCAGCTGGCACATAAGACCACTAAACAAATTAAAGCACCCAGCAGCTTTCCTGAGAGCAGCTTTGCTGTCACCCCACAGCCTGTGCCCAACCCTTTTCTGTGCAGTCTGTCCCCAGAAATGTCAGCTCTAAACTCCTCTGGCTCAACACTTCAAACCAATGAGCTCAAGTGCCCTTCAAATACAATGACTGACAATACACAGATTTATTGTTTATCCTTGCTCCTCATTTTTGTGTTGGCTTTTACTTTATAGGAACACTCCTGGTTTTGCCAATTAAGGAAGGTCAGGGAGCTGAGTCCCCTGGCAGTCCCGGCTGCTGCTGGGCTCCAGTCACCACAATCACCTGCACCTGAGGAGCTCAGCCTTGTGCCATGGCCTAGTTCACCATGGCCAGACAGTTTGCTTAAAACCAAACCACGGCTACTGCAGATCTGTTCCAAGTGAAGTCCCAGACCTTCCCTCCCCTGGCATTTCAGTGCATGAGGTCTTTCAATAATGAAATGGGAATAAACCCAAATTCTGAGTTCTAAGAACAGGGTGTTCTCATCATCATTAATACTAAACATTTTTGAGATACTTGGGTACATTTTTGTGGGTGATACAGACAAATTAAATGAACAGTGATTACCCTTTTTCAGGATTTTTCCTAAGAGCTACGTAGTATTTCTTAAATGGAAGATTTTGTTTAGTGTGTGCTCTTTACAGAGCACTCTCACAATTTCCTGACAGTGCTACTAAGTGCATACTTTATTTTATTTAGTTTTATTTTATTTTCTTGAAATTATTCTGTATATCTAACTAAAGTCCACTGAAATAAGCTTTAACCATGTATCTTACCTGGCAGGGTAAGCTGAGATGTCTCAAGATCCCCTAAAACAGAGCTGTGCTATGCTGTACAGGCCATGCAGGTACTTTGTGCTGTGAGCCAGAGATTTATTTGGAGCTTCACCAGTAACCAGAAATATTTCAAATGTATAGTCAAACACTGGGGAAAAGGATGTGCTCACAGTTCCCATCTCTGAAGCATGACAATGTCCAGAACAGTGTAAGCTACTGCTTTTATCTGAGTGTCCCCAACAACAGCTCATGGACAAACCTCCCCTGAAAACCGAAGAAGTCATTTTCTTCCTTAAAATCATGAATGCAATAGCTACCAACCTGAGTTGGCATTTAATGTTAGCTAAACATTAGAATTTTATCAATTGTTCACAATATAAGGCAATTTTTCTTTGAAATTCTACAAAATTACAGGAGTCAAGAGTAGCTGTCAAACTTTATGTAAACATTTGAGCTCTTCCCTCCACAACATCCACCTCCAGAGCAGAATGAAATCAGGTTGCTGAGGATGTACAGGGAACATCACTGGGAAACCGTGGGTTAAATTTTCAAAATTCACTAGTTCTGAGGAGCAAAATCATGCAATGATGCCTGATTAACCAGGAGATCATCCAGAGGCTGCTCAGACTCCCAGGAAATCACTTGTGTTATTTGTCTTTATCCAAATAGCTTTATAATTTCACCATATTTTTGTAACAAAGAACAACAGAGGGATCTGGGCAATCCTCAGTGATGCTTTCCTTATTTGTTTTTCATCCATTACTATTACCCAGAGCCAAAACCTAGATACCAAATGAAGTTTCTCCATCTTCCATCATATAATATATAATAATCCCATCACTTTGTGGACACCAAATACTTCAAAATATACAATTACTTTAATACATACAAGTCTTCATAGTTCATTAAATACAATTAATTCAATGGTCTTTTAAATACTCTATCACTCTGTTAAGTGTAAGGAAAAAAAGCTTTGCACTGGTATTTCTGAAGTATTGGTTTGATCTGGCCTATGCAAAGGACCCTGCAGGGATTATGCTGAATAGCATCAATTCTACTGAAGAGCAGCAATTCTGCTGGAATCCAGAGCATTTGGGGTTAGATCCAAATGAAGCAAAGATCCTGCCCAGGAGATGAAGAAGTGGGAGTGATGCCAGCAGGCAGAGCAGTGTGCTGCAGCACGTGCAGGGCTTGCTCTCCCTTCCCCTTCAGCTGCACTTGCTGCCAGCCCGGAGCATCCTGCGGCGGAGCCTCGGGAATGCTCTGGGACAGCACAGTCCCACCAGCATGTGCAGAAAGGAACAGGGAATCGTGGCACTGCCTGACTGAGCAACCAGCATCTTCTTTCTACTCTTGATTCCCCAGGAAGCTGAATGGGATGAAAAGAAGATCTATTGCTTTTTGCTTTGAAGTGTTAAATCTGTCGTTTCCTGTGTCCCCAGCTGGTACCAAACTTATCGAGTGGAGACAATCAGCCTGGTTTAGCTGATATCCCACAGCTGTGACTATTCTCCTTCCTGAACTGCTAACTCATGCTGCCATGCAGCAGGAATCCTGTTTCTCAATGAAATCTTCAGAGGAAAGATTCACAGCTTTGCAGACAAGCGGTACAGAGCCCTTCAACGTGCTTGCAAAATGCAGCCCAGCACTCCAATGCTGTGGATGCTTCACCGTGGGCTGGCTTGTAGCATAGTCCATAGAGAGAGGCAGTACATTGACTCCAAGCCCATAGTAAAGAGATCCTTGTCACACTAGGGTGGGAATTGATCAGTGAGAAATAGATATATATATATACACACACATAAATATATATTTTAAATATATATAATATATAGTGCATATACATAATGTATTACCTGTGTATATATAATATATGCATTTTGTATAAAAAGCTTCACATTCAAGTATAGGTATATATTAAAATAACAAGAGAGGAGGACCTTTGGAAGTTAACCTTAAACACATAATCTGCTGTAAGCAAAATTCTTTTTAGGATCATCAAGACATGTGTTCCCCAATTTCAAAATGTGATCAATTCAGAGGTTAGTGTTCCACTGACAACTGAGAAACACAACCCAACGGAAAGTGAGAAAAAGGGGGGGAAACTGATAATGGAAATTTATATATAGTATCAACTACATTGATATATACATAAATCCTTTACTTAAGATATCCCATGCTTGGAGGGACAAAAGCAGTGTTTTGATTTGAGTTTGTAATACAGTCCCTCAGTGATTGTGGGGTTTTTACAATCAACTTATCGTAGCCAAAGGAAAAGGAAAATTGAATCATCAGAGGAAGGTTTGAAAATCAAAACACTATTGTCAACCCTAAAAGATAGTTCACAAAACCTGATATGAAATATGGCTCATGCAGCCTTGTTCTGAACCTAAAATATGAAATGTACCATGAGCAGAGAGAATACTGGATGGAAATTCTGAACCTCAGTTAGACCTGGATTGGTTCAATGTCTAAATAGAAATTCTCTCTCTTGAAATCCCAGTGGCCTTCATCTTTAAATTGTTGAAATTATGATCACAAAATCAGCGAGTAAATCACTCTGATGTTTTACAAATGTAGATGATGAAAATACAGTGTGTATCTAAGTGTGTAAATCTACAAGCCATCATTTTTGCTTGAACAATGCAGAACAATTTCAGGACTGTGATCAGGACGTTATGCAAAGTAGGCATGGCAAAACACAGCCACAGTCAAGAGGATGATGCCATTGACATTCACAATGTTTCTCCACAGTGGCACTTCACTGGTGTCCATCATTTTCTTTTTCAGTGCCTCTTCTTCCTCCTTGCTCAGTTTGGGGCCCTTCTGTTGGTCCAAGCCACAGAACCAGTTGTAAGCTTTCCTACAGCATCCCGGCTCCTCCTGGTTTTCCTCATTAACTGGAAGGAATAACAAACACTCTGGTTAGGAAAGGTGAGTACAGATCATGGCACACACTTGATCCCTGGGACTGAGGACATTCCCATTCTGATTTATGGTCACAATTCAGTGGAAGCATTTTAGTATAAAACAGTACAAGAATCAAGTTAATACTGTGTTTTCACAGTTCACCTAGGAAAAGAGGGATTTTCTACATTTTCCAAGAGAGCTTTCTGCAGAAGACACTTGGGCCTTTTGCAGTCCAGAGACTTGGCCTGGTACTAGAGAAGAAAACTATGCTTCAAAGCTTAAACTCCATTTTTTCAATACTTTCTACACTCTTAATTGAAAGACAAATAAATTAATTTGAGGATACTGGTGAAAAGGAACTTGGGAGCAGAACCAGAAACCCAGTAAAGAGAGCAAGTGGGTTTGCAGTCTGCTCTCATGGTGCCTTCAATCCTGACCACAACTCATTATTTCCAGGTGAATTCCCTCCGAGTGCCGGAGTCACACACAGTTCTGCCAACGCACAGCATTGCTGTGCTCTGACCCTGAGCATTGCCATTAGTTTAGTCCTAGAGCTGCCACCCAGCTACCAAGAGAATAAGATTTTCTCCCTTCAAGTCCACTTCACTTCTGATTTACTTCTCTCTCTGAGCTTGAGAGATTGGTAAAGGCAGCTCGAGCCATTTAAATTTGTGGGGGCTGAAGAGTTGTTGGAGGAGGAAGGGAGGATGTCATCAACTATCAAGCATGTTAATGTTCCTTCAGGAATGAAACAGGGATACTCAAGTACATAACAGAATCTCTAGGTATTCAACAGTTACCTGATTCATCATCTTTTTCATCAGCTCTGTCCTGCTCCTCATCTGCATCCAGATCAATCCGCTCTTCCTTGCTGTTCCGCAAGGACCAGCACAAGCGGTGAAGCTGCCATGGAACAAAAGGAGTTGAATTGATCTTGGGCTGAGTACACAGAGACCAACCAGCCTGGCCAGCACCTGAGCTGGCTGTAAGACCACAGCATCCCAAATGTCTGGGATGTCTAAGGCTATTAGGAGTCACTGAAGATCTGTGACAGGTAAATGAAGACTATTTCCTTTGCTCTCTGACAAGAGCTGTATGCTGGGGGTGGCTGAAGTGTCGACAGGTAACACACCAAGTACAAACTGGTGGTTTCATTGTGTTCCATTTCTTGAGGAGCAGGACTGCAGTAATACTCACATGTACATCAGGAATGGGCTTGGTCATGAAGGAGACTGCCAGGATGACAATGATAGAAAGCCCAAAGAGGATCAATGCAAAGTAAAGGTAGTGAATGCCACAGATGATGAAGGGGCAGTTGGAAGGATTCACACAGCTGCCAGTTCCATAGGCAAACTCTGCAATCATCCTGCCAAGTCCAGCCAGCAGCCCAATGATTAGGCCCCAGAAGGCACCCTGCAGACAAGGGTGTGACAAGAAGGGATCAAAATGAGTCATTTCAGGCATGGAAATAAACTCTGAGCTCTCAAACAGTTGCTGGAGGAAACATGGATGTAGTTATGTGTTTCAATGGCTTTGGCATGTGTGTTTTAACCCACATGCTTTCAGTGACTTTATTTACAGCTCAGTGTATGAGTGCACCTGAAAGGGGCAATGAACAGCTCTGAGATATCAGGCACACCTCAGGACACCATGTCCAGACCATTTCTCACAGTCCATCTGACTCCACACAGCTCTCTCCTTCTACAGGAAGGTTTCAGCCATGGATTGCACACCCCAGGGACTGTTCTCATACCTTTTAACCCTTGAGGGCTTAATCCCTGACAGCTCTGCATGATAAAACCAACCAGAACTTTGTGTCATCCTTCCTGAAATGTGTGTCTGGTTTACCTGCTAATGGCTCTAAGGGTAATTACTTAAGTCTCAGTACTGTTGGTGGGTGCCTGGTGTACAGTACTCCAGCCCAAGTATAACAGACATAGAGGTATGTGTGGGCACAAACTGAAATATAAGAAATTCTGCTTTAAAATTTTTGTTTGTTTGTTTCACTGTAAAGGTGCTTGATCATTGGAACAGGTTGCCTAGAGACACTGTGGAGTCTCCACTCCTGGGGATATTCAAAACTTAACTGGACAGGATTTGTAAGAGGTAATTTGTTTGATAAAGCAGATTGGTGACCAATATCCTAAATGATAACTTTCAAACGTGTCCATAGATTATCCATTTAACACACTTCTTGGCAAAGTGATAGGTAACCTAAGCTTCAGAGCTATGTCTGAATTCCTAGGTGACTGTTTATCTATCAGACTATGAAAGAACTTTTTCAAACTCATCTCTGAAACCTCAGGCTTTGGAGTATGGAGACACAAAATTCCTGGGCTATACTGGGATGAAAATAAACAGGAAGAAGTTGCTCATAACAACAACAAAAAAACCCCAGTTCTCCCAATTCCTAAAGGAACATGCAGCATACCTGTTTCCTAATTTGCACTTACCTGTTCATTGACACGCTTGCAGAAGATACCAAGCAGGAAAACAGCAGCAATGGGAGGTCCCAGGAAGCTGGTAATGGACTGAATATAATCAAAGAGCTGCCCACTCTGAGCTGATTGCACCACAGGAACCCAGGCAATGCTGATGCCAATTAAGAGTAACATAAATGCCCTGCAAACATAGCCAGATATTCAATTAGCCATCTGCTTAGAAGTATCTGTGATCTATGAGAAAGAAAAAAACCCAGCAATTAATCAATAATTTACATGTTCATTTTGTATTTCAACTAGTGAAATCAATTATAATGGCAAATTAGCACTGAACAAACAAAAGAAATCCAAGTTGGGTATTGTGTATGTCAAATATCCATCAGCACACGGTAAAATATGCAATCAAAACATAGAAAATCACTTTTCTCCTGTGGTTGTTATGTCCAGAGACAAATCAATAGCAGATGAACTAGAACCAGTTCATTGATGCTGCAGCCTGGTGCAGCACGGAGCCCAGGAAGGTAATTTAAAAGATTTTCCTTTAAACAGCAGTGGGAAGCAGTGAGAATTAGCTTGGCTGCTTCGTGCACACTGTCTGTTCCTTCGGGAGCCCAGCGTGCTTTCCCAAAAGCATGGCGGGGGCGAGACCAGCTCCGGCCACAGGAGGCACTGCAGCTCCGCCAGGCTCCGCCAGGCTCCGGCCGCGCTGGGATTTGGGAGCAGGCAGCCCGTGCCCACGGAGCGCTCGGGGTTTGTGCAGAGGGGAAGCTCGGCCGCGCTCACCTCCCAGCCAGCATCAGCTCCTTCTCGGATGCCCGGGTCCGAATTTTGGTGTAAATGTCCACCGTGAACAAAGTACTGGCACTGTTAAAAATGGATGTCAGGGAGCTCATAAGGGAGGCCAGCATGACTGACAGCATCAGACCCCGCAGACCTGGAACACAGAGATGGGAACGGGGATGAGCATTCCTAGAGAGCCTCAGTACCTGGCGCCAGGTGTTTGTCCGACCCTTTCCATCGGCCAGCTCTGAGCATGTCTGGCACGTTTATGTGCCTGACATAAACTCCTGCTTGACATTCCCTTGCTGGGCAAGGAGCTTGGAAAAAGCTATTTACAGCAGCACCAGGCAAACTCTTGAGCTTTTAGCACATAGGTACTTCTTTAGTGAATGCTGCCTGATTAAATGCTGGAATAAAAAGAAAATAATATTAAGCAGACTTTTCCCGACAGCTATAAAAATAATTCCTCTTGTTTGCAGGAGAGTGCTCACTTGCTTGTGAGCCAGGCATTTGCCAAAAAAATAATCCAAGTTTCTTTTACTGCCTGAAAACCAGAGTAAACCACTTTTCCAGATGGTCTGGTCTGGTCACAGAGCTTGGGGAAGTACTTCAGGATTTTAACAACAGTTATCAAAGGATAACTGGGGAAAGTACCAAAGCTATCAGGAAGTGCTATGGTCTCTATAATATCATAACCTGGCTTTTTTTTGCCTTATGAGCCAGCACCCATCTCGGTGGGGTTGCCAGGAGGACTACAGGAACAGGCCTCCAGCTCAGAGATCCTGACAAAGAGTCTTTCATAAATCATTGGCCAAGCAGGTTATTATTTACCTTCACAAAAAGGGAGCTCATTCACCATTTCAGCACCCAGTATTTGAGAGCTGACACTGTCAGTGTGGAGCTATTCTGCACCTACAGCTAATAGAGACAAACCCTTTGGTTAATAGTACATAATTCTAGCAAGAATTTTGGAACTAAATATGGGTCTTGGACTCCCTCTGTCACTGGTTTTTACAGTCTGGCTTTCCTAAAACAAAGAAACAACAAATACAGACAGTGTCTTACCATTTGGCATAAGCTCCACTACCAGTTTTGGAAAAGCAATGTTTGTACAGCCCACTGCGGTGCCACAGTGGCGCTGACAGATTTCAGGCACAACACAAGCCACCACATCTGAGGAGAGGATAATGAGACACTGAGACAAGGTCATATAAACAACAGATTGCTTCCAAATTAATAGAGCTTCTAGAATGTATCTCTGTATTAAGACACCAGATTGACACGTTTGCTTTCATCCTTGGTTTGCTGGCAGGGAAGAAGGTGATTCTAAGCCTCTTCCCTTCCTCTCTAAAAGAATACTGACAAGTGCTGCAGGTCAAGAGAATATCAGCACTCATTTGTCAGACCAGGGCTGAACAACATAAGGAGACCAAGTAGAAAAACAAGCAGAGGAACACAAAGCCCACCCCCTGCAGGCTGAACCTCTCTGCTGTGCCTGCTGCCAAACACACTCATAGGGAAAGCAGCATTTCCTCATGCTGCCCTTGGGACTGCCCATGGCCCAAACCCTGCAGTCTGTGACTGATGGCCCTGTCCCTCCAATTCCAGCAGAGTATCTGTCCTGGACAGCATTTTCCACACATTCAGACAGAGTGGGGCTGTAACGAACAGAGAGCTGGGGTGGGATGCTGTGGAATTTCTTTCCCCTAAAACAGACAGCAATAGTATTAGCAGAAACCTGGGATCAGGGAAAAGAGGAGGCCTGTGGCTTCTAAAGTGCAGTTATCTGGAGGTCCCTGGAATGTTTGGATGAGAAGATGACAATCTAACAGGTATTTTGGAAGGGACAGAGAGACTGGCAATGAAAAGCAGGCAGGAAGAACTTTGCATTTCCATACCCATATCATACCTGGGTACAAAATCCGGCTGATCATTCCAGGCATCACTATGATAAACATGGGCAAGAGTTTGAGGTACCCACACACAACACAGCCAGCCTTCACATGAGACATGTTCTTGGCAGAGAGACATCTTTGGACAATAACCTGTCAATGACACATGGCAGCTATAACATTTCCATGATCACACCATGCCATGTTCCAGATACCAGGAACCAAGTGTCTAGAAACCAGGAACAGAAAAGTCACTGAGCAGTCTTGAAATAACAGCCAGTTCTGTGGCCCAGCTTTACATTCCAGGGAAAGATCACACTGGAGCATGGAGTTCTGTGTTTGGCCTTTGCAAGGCACTGGGCTCCCACGTTACCTGATCTGTGCACCAGTACCACATGGCAAGGATGCTCAGGCCAAAGACAAGTCCTGGCCATGGGATGTCCCCGGTGATGGGGTCCCGGAAGATGTGGAAGGAGTCCTTGCGAGGAGTGTAGCACTGGGGATCCACCACAGTGTTTCCATAGGAGGTGTTGGATGGAATCGCTTCCATGTACTTCTGCATGAAAGCCTCGTACCCTCCTACTTCAGCAAATGCTGAAACATAGAAAATAAAAGGAGCAATAAAGCATTTATTACTGAAATCTCAAACAGAGCTTGAGAGCGTGAAGAGAAAAGCCTCCTTAATGTAGACATAAAAATCCTGTCATGGGATGCTGTTTATTACCTTACATATTCACTTGTGCTTGGGAGACAGAGTGACTCAGTGACTAAAGGGCTTTGGCAATATGCCTGACTTCTGGCAACATGCCTGTTTTCTTCCCTGATAAATAGATACAGGAGCTGAAACCTCCTGGATAAGGCAACAGTTTCACACTGCAGGATTCATTCCCATAGCCACTGCAAGATTTGTGGCTGAACATTCCTGTTTAATTCATCTGATTTACTTACCAAATCCCATGAGAATAAAGGATCCCAATACCATGATGAACGTTTGTAAGGCATCTGTGTAAATCACAGCTGCAAGGCCACCTGATGGCAGAGAAAAGTCAGGACAAATAAGTTAGCCCTGGGCAAATGTCTCAGGGGAAATGTTTTTTTCTTTTTTCTCCCTTTTCTCACCACCTCTGTCTTTCAAAGACCACTGTAAATAACTCCCCTTGGTTTTCATTTCTCCCTTTTTCTCCACTTCTCCTCTTTCTTCTGGCTCCTTCAACGTATCTGATTTATCACACTGCTCTGCAAACTCACCTGTGATGGTGTAAAGAGCAGTAATAGAAAGCAGGATAATTATGGCCACATAAAGATTCAGCCCCATGGCCAGCTGGATAAATACAGCTCCTGAGAATATGTCAGCCTAGAAAAGAAAAAATGATAGGTTCAGCAATGTTTAGGTTCATGATGACACGTTATAGTTTCATGACGAGGGCACTGAAATACACAACTCTGCCTCTTGTAGTACTGCACACACGAATCAAAAAGAAAATAGAAGCCATTTTTGTGCACCTGCCAGTGTCCCCTCAGAGCTGTGGAGCTTTTAGTACCAGAGGTGTAACACTTCTCAGAGAATTTCCATACCTTTTTTAACAGGGTTGTTTCCTCTAGACAGTCACCTCACTGCTCAGTGCTTAGGCACTGAGACAGATTGAAAACAAACTGCTTAAAACTGAGTGTGAGTCCCATTTGCTGCTGTGTGCAGGGCTGGGCTGTGTGACACCTCCAAGACACGGCACAGGTCTCTTCCTTCAGTGCCACCCCACAAATCTCTTTCCCTTTACTGCTCACATGTGGTGTAGCTTGTCTTGCTGGTTTGGGACAAACGGTGCATTTGCATTGAAGGCAAACATCTTATATGATTTCTATTTTTAATTTCCTGTTAGAAGAATTGACAGCAGTTGGCTAAGAGAGGAGACGTTTAGCTCTTGCGTAAGGAAAGAATTGTTCAGGTTTCAGACTAACACTGGGATGTTAATCCCATTAAATCAGTTCCTGATTTAGAGATAATTGGCATCAATGTTATTTATACAAGTTTGCAATCAGAATAATCTGCCCGAGCGCACTTGTGATGCCTTACTGTAAATTCTGCTTTCATTAGAGGCTGCTGCTGAGCATGCAGCTCACGGGCTCCTCTGCAGCCCGGCCGCCCTCCTCCCTCTGCACGCACACCGAGGGCTCTGCACAGCGACTCCCGTCCGCAGCTCACACGAGCTCCCCGTGGGCTTCTCAAGCTGAAGCAAAGACACACAACTGTGCCCGAGCCCTGGGCTAAAGCCTCCCACATCAGCCTTGCGGGGGATCACAGCCCGGCCCCGCTGCTGCCCCGGGGAGAGCGGGGCACACGCACAGCAGGGAGTGACGCAGCCTGGGAGCTGGGAGATGCCGGAGAAAAAAAAATCTTCATCAAACACTGAAACTGAGACTGCCGGGCAGGACCTCGCCCTGGTTCCTGCTGAAGAACCGGGAAGAGGCCAGATTCTGCAGCCCCACTGCACTGGCAGCAGACAGCTACTTCTGTGGAACGGAGTGTGAGTCACAGCAGATGTGCCACTCCCAAAACTCTGCCTCTGGAGCAGATTTCTTACAGGCTTTAGTTTGGAGCTGGGAGCCAGGACCTTTAGCTCTTACCCCAGTGGCTGACCATATTCTTTGCCCCATCTCTCTACGGTAATTTGTTTCCTATCTTTTCACACCACTAATCAGTCCATGTTCCACCTTTCTTTTATTGTTCTTGGCTTTAGTTTAGCCCATGTATCATCAAATATTAATGGTCCTAAAATGATTCCCACAAAGAAATGTATAGTCAATTATTGAGCATTCAGAGCAATGTATCAGCTTCTTCAAATTGCTGAGTTATCTTCCAGCTTCAGTGCTCCTCCTCCCCAAGATTATTGCCTTCCAATATTTCCTTGTTTCTCCATTCATACTCTTTTATAGACAATCTTTATCTAATCTCTTATTAGAGTCACTCTTTCCTTTACACTACAGGCTGTCTCTGCAAAGGCAGGGATCACAAAGGAGCAGCTGGCCAGACATGTGCCAGCTGCGTGTAACCTGTGGGTGCCAGAGCAGGGGCACCTACTCTTTACTCCCTGCACTGTGCGCTCCTAGGAGAAGGTTATTCCTCTCTTCCTCTTCCCCCTGGCAAGTCTATGCCCCTAGATTTCCTACTGAAATTATGCACAATCAACAGAAAGGACATGCTGTAGCAGATTTAGAAGTTTCAGTTCATGATTTTTGATTTCTTCAAAAACATTCAGACTTTAATTCCCTTTTGTCTTGTCATAACTTAGTCTATTACTATCCATCAAGGCTTTGTTTTTCCCAGACCATTTCCTTTGGCGTAATGACCAACATCATCAACACTAGTGGCTAAAAAGCCTCTGCAAGCTGCTGTGAGCCCTACTCACAATGTGCTGCACACTTAGGGAGCAGGTACAGGTGAGGGGCCTGTATGACAGAAATCCTTTGGTCTCAAAAATCACATGTATCCTGATCCCAAGGATGAACTCCTTGCAGCATGTCCTTGTCTGTCAAGTGGCTGATTGGCCACAAAGCAAGGTAAGAAATCAAAAACCCGCAGAAAATGTGCAGGGAAAGAGAAATGGTAAGGACATTGTAGAGATGTGCAAAGGGAATCTGATCCTCACACACTGGTGGCACTGTGCCAGAAAACACAGCAGGAGTCACACAGCCTGATATGTGATACTGCTCCCTAGAAAGCATTGTTATAATTATATTATTAAGTACACTACATAATATTTCAACACAGCAAGGAAGAAGCACATGAAATAACTACCCCAGAAGCAAGAGATGCCACTCCTCTGCAAGGATAAGGGGCAGTGAGGATCGCTGGTGGGTGTGACCTCCCATTCAGGGCAGGGCAGAAACCCATCCTTCTCTATCAAATCTCAAAGAGCCCCAGAGGGCAAACACAAGGGAGTGTTTGCCAAGGCAGCACTGAGGGAAGTAAAATACAATGGCTTCTCAGCACGTGGATGTGTTTGGATATCCAACGTGTCTGTGGGGAGGGAGGCCTGTGCTCCCTCCTTATGCTTGCACCTCTCCCCACAGCACAGCTCCCTACAGCCAGCAGGGAACAGCCCTTCCTCCCTGCTCTGGCCACCATGTGGACACGGTGTTGCACGGCATGGCATAGCAAAACCCACTGTGAGATCCTCTGACAGCTCCTGAAACCTCCAAGGACTGGCTGCGCTGCCTAATCCGAATCAGACAGAGCAAGTGAATCCGTCCTGGGCAGACCCTGCCCATCCCAAGGCAGTGACATGAGGCAGCAATGCAGAGACCTGTTTGTGCACTACAGGAATCTCACCTGGACAGGCATAGACACTGCCAGAGCTGCTCAGGGCAGCTGGGGGAAACAAAAGAAATGCTTAGAGGAAATTGAACACCATATTGTTCCCCTGCATAGCACAGAGACCCAGCTCCATGGCACTTCCCCACAAACACCTGGAATAAATGGGTTGATGGGAAGCTGGGATGAACCACTGGTAGAGTGGGGCCCAGGTAACCTGCAGCTGTATGGATCCCTTGACAATGGAAAGGGTGTTTGATCCTCATTACCACACTGGAAGCTTAAATACATAACCTGTTTTTCCTGGAAACAGGACACTCCAACTGAAACGGTGAAAAATCCCATAATCAGACCCTTAGGCATGACACAGGCTGGAAATCAAAGGTGGATAATAAATTCAGAACCTACTTAGCACCTTGATAGGCTCACTACCAACATATGTTGCTGAAAAGGACTGTGAGTCACTGACTGGAGGAGCTTCTCTGCTGCTGGAAGGTCCAGAACTCTCTGTCGTACCCAGGAGTTCTGATTATGATAGCTGAGCACAACTACAGCAAACTCTCTAATCCTTTTGAAATATACAGAAATCCAGCTCTGAGGCCAGCTCATGCTACCAACCTGTTTAATTTACAACCCCTCTAAGGATCAGTTATCATGATGTGAGAATGAGAGCAAAAGGCCAATCTTTTAGCTTAAATTGCACTATAATCACTCAGCTCCCATTCAGAGGGCAAAGACTAATCTGCCATGACAACTTCTGCAAAACAACAGACTGAGGTATGCCTGAACTGTGGACTTCTTTAGAAGCTTGGTACTTTCAAGATGTATGGAAAACACCAGCTCCCTTTACTACTCCACAGAAACACATCCATTTACTTAATAAACATTAACTTCATAGCACCTTAAAGTTTACACCAATCACTTGCCCATTAAAAGAATCTCTCCTCTTCCCTCCTTTCAGCTCAGCTGTTACAACTTCCTCCGTTTCCATTTCCCCACTCTTCCATTTTCTAATTGCAGTTATCCTTTTTTTATCCATAGTCCCCTTGATGTTTTCCTTCATCTATATTACTGATGGCATGTTCACCAGAGGGTACTAAAATAGATAAATATGAAATCTCAGGACAAAAATTCCTGTCCTGGGTTTCACAGGTCCCCAGGATAACAGACCATAATACAAGTTTCCCTCCCCTCTGATGTCTGTTTTCTAGAAGAGAGCAAATGTAAAAGTAAACTTTAAAAAGAGGACAAAGCACAAGCATCAAGAGACACTGCCAGGAAGAAAAAACCTTGGATTGCAGCACAGAGTCTCACTGGGTAGAATCAAGAAAACACAAAATCATGCTTTTATGGTTGTTAATTCAGCCAAGAGCTCCAAACCTGAAATGGTTAACCAGTTGTGAGAACAATATTGTAAAAGGCCATTGCTTTTCTTTAGATCAGTGTAGAATGGAAGAAATACTGTAGAAGTTTCACTTACTGAGATCTTTGTGAAAACATACAGGAGCAGGGAAAGGACTGACAGGTAGACCTGGATCCGTTTGCCACCAAAACGCTTCCTCAGATACTCTGGCATTGTCACCACCTGTGGAGATGGAGAAGGTTTTAGATAATGGGGAGCAGGCACAAATCAAATTAGAGGAAAATTTTTGGTACTCAGACACTATGAGAGTGGAGCACAACATTTGGGGAGCTGCAATTGCAGTTTCAAGGAAGAGCAGCTTCAGGAATCAAAGAAGAACAAGGAGAGCACCAAGTACCTCTCAGCTCAGGTCTTACAACAGAGAATCCTCATTGTTCAGGTACACACATATAACAAAGTGCTGTTCTGGCACACTTGGATCTCGTGCCATTTGTAATGACTTTGCAATATTCCAGCCCTGAGCTGCAAACATCAGCAGCAAAGACAAATGTGAAAGAGTGGTTTGACTTACCCCAGCTTTGATGTAGATGGGTACAAAGACCCATCCTAGAATCACCACGAATATCAGAGCCTGCAGCAAAGACAAGATCAGTTGAATTAGCCTCCTGTCTCTAGACACTGCTCACAAAGATCATTTATCAGGCCCAACAGCAGCTAGAGACCAGTGAAAGCACAAAAACCTGGGTACTGCAGTGGTGTGGGGGGAGGAGGCTCTGCTCTGTCCTTTGATTTGGGTTGGACTTGATGATCCTGGAAGTCTCTTCCAACCTATGATTCTGTGTGTGATTCTGTGTATGTGTGATTTACAGTTGAAAAGTTGGGGATGAAAACTTGGCTGAAAACCTAATCAGGCATAATGCAGCCTGGGTTTCATGCTAGCTGTCCCAAAGAAGCACACATGATTCTGTATTTTCTACAAAACCAGCTGGATTGCCCTCTAGCATTGAATCACAACTCTACCAGTGGCACCAGACTATCCCAGCTCTCCTCAGAGCAAGCCCAGGATGGCTGAATGTTTTACAACAATTTCATAGACTTGTACAGGATGCACCACATGCAATTTGTAAAATATTTTGTTAATAATTTTGTGTATTCATGTGCATTCTGTGAACTACTGACCTTACTGCATAGCAGTGCCACAGCTTTCTGACTTAAATGGCTGGAATGCTGTTCAATATCGAGTGGTACACAAATCAACAAATGCACAACAAATCCCTGCCTTTAGAGCTACACTCTGTATTTATTTTGTCCACAGGGCTTAGAGGGCTTTTAAACTGTATCTTTAAAGTTCTGCCCTTAGGTCAAAACTGTAAGATGGACAAGAAATACTGAGTCAGCTTCTGCTATCATTCTGATACAAAATAGAAATCATTTCAATGGAACGGGGATACATAAGAATGACAGCAGTCAAATTTGTTATAACTTTCATTACTTCTGTAATGTCTGTTAACTGTCCCCCTGGAAATCATGAACTCTGCAGTGTGTCTGCTCAAAGAGCCACAGTCATCATTGCTGCTTCCCAACCAACCATTGTTGTACACTGTGTATTGATGTTGGTCCAGCAGGAATCTCCCAGGAGACAAAGTGTTAGAGCTGTTTGAAGAAAGATATGGGCCCTAGAGATTTGTGTTCTGTTTTGATTTGCTTTATTCTGCCGGCAAAAGGAAGAGAATCAGGTCTGTCACAGGCCTGATATAATCAAAAAGAGGGAGCTGACAGATAAACTGCACATCTCGTACATTTCATTTTCAGCTTTGTCCTTTTCCTTAAACATTTATATCACAGCAGTACTTGATTATTTGCAACAACCATTTACTTGCTAAGGAACACAAGCCAAATCCCTCAGGGTGGGAGGATCCTTCCACTGCTCAGGAGTAAACGTGAGGGAAGTATCGATCTGTGGAGGCTCAATCAACCCTTTGTGTCATGGCCTAATCCCTCCCCGAGGGTGAACTGGGCACAGCGACGACATTGTCAGCCCAGCCACAGGGTCTGACAAGGCAAGGAAATGGTCTGCGGTAGTTCACGGGAGTCTCTGTGCTGCTGCACTGATCCTGCTACTTCGGGAAGCTCATTTAAAATCAGCTTGGGTATCTCTACCCTGTACTGGAACCATAAGCAAAACACGTGCATAATTACAGGAAGGAAAAGGTAAAGAGGAAAAGATTTTTGGAATGCAGGTGCTTGTGAAGGATGTTCCAAATTCCTTACAGACTGTGAAGAAATCAAAGCTCCTTCAATAATTTCTACATAGCAAAATGCTGCAAAAATTTCCATGGATTATAAACCTGATAAATTCTTCCCAGCATCCTGCAGTCCGAAAATGTTCTTCACGAACACTTTAAAATTAATAAAAAGATATGCATAGAGAAGAAAATTCACCAACTTATTTGGTTCAAATGCTCTCTAAAAAGCCTCAACTGAAAAGTGTCATCTTTTTGTAGCGGCTTGGACAGGTTAAATATGAGATTACATTGGCTCTTACTGGTCTATGCAGAAAACAAGGGTTGCCAAGCACAAACTTTGACAGTCCTAAATTATCAGGCAATGTTATTTTGATTAAACTCTGCAGATAATCCAGATGCTGCAAGTACTTTCACTGACACACATGCCACTTACATTCCACTCAAACCCTCCGATGGCAATTCCTCCAGCTGCTGCTGTTCCTGCTATTCCCACAAAGTGCCCACTGCCAATGTTGCTGGCAAACAGAGAAGCACCAATCTGCAAAGAGAAAAAACAAAAATTGGCTTTTATGTTCATGGGAATTTTAAAAAAAACCCTTCATTTGGCTGAACTCATGCCTATCTGTGGTGTTGGTGATGATGATGAGAATGACTGACAACTTCCTTGATAACTTCCAGGACTCCCACTTATTGTTCCCACTGAAACCAGAGCCTCCAGCCATCACATCTACAATAGTGAGGGAGACAAGGATGTTGAATAAAATGTCTTCCAGATGAGTCAAAAAATATATTGCACCAATATAGATTTTAAAAATATTTGCAAAACTTCCCAAACTGACATTGGGATGATATCCAGGCAATCGGGGAAGAAGACTGTGATCTTCCTGATCTTCCTTGTTCAAGGAGGAAATGGCAAGGGCATCCCCACTTGTCAAACCTGCACTCCCTGTTCCATATTGCACAGCCTGTGCATCCAAACGTGTCATTGGTGAGAGCTGGACTTGGGTCACTTTTAGCAAAAGGTTATTTCATTACTGAATTAAATTCTGAAAGCTGCATAGCAGAAATGTCTGCTGAGAAAACGCCTGTGGAAGCCACAAACAATAGCAAATCAAGGAGTTATATTCAAGAAGTGCTGGATCTTTAAGACCCCAAAATATTGCACTGATCATACAAACAGAACACTGGGGAGAACATGGGAATTGATGAACAGGGAGAGATTAAAAATTAAAGGCTCCTGTCGGTTTACAGACAGGCAGGAGCCAGTCACAAAGATCTAATTTTTAATCAAGTATCTTAGACAATAGAAAAGATGAAAAGGAATGAGTTCATTTCCTCCAAACGAACACATTAAAGGCAGCAGAAATATCCAGTGATAAATTACTGGGTCAGGTACTGAAGGATGCAGGGTGAGAAGTCGAGCATGAAGAAGAGGTTGGATTGGATTGAGTATTGTGGGCAGAGGACAAAGAAGATGGAGAAGTTCCAAGATGAAAAAAAGGAAGTGAACATTTTTTAAAATTATTTTTTCTAATGTTCTCTGACAGCTAAAAACAAAAACAAAACCAAAACAAAACAAAAATAACCAAAAACCTCAAAACAGCGTTAAAAAGAAAACCACATAAAAAGCAGGCAAGGGAACTTCTGCTGACCACTTCTAATGCTCTCATTTAAATCATGGAATATCCTGAGTTGGAAGGGACCCACAAGGAGCATTGAGTCCAACTGATTTGAATAGCAGCAAATATTCAATCAATGTTTCTGGGAGCACAGGGACAATCACCTGAGTTTTGGGAGGATGAAGGATTTCATAGCAATCTACCTCTGCAGAGCAGATTTATTCTATAGAGCTATGCCATAGCCAGGAATAGCAACCATGCTCTTCAACCCACAATCCTGATCTCTGATAACAAATAGATTATCCTCCCCCATTATTTATTTGCAACATACAAATAAAATTCAGAGACTTCCACTCTTTCTTTTCCAGGCTTACTTTTTTTCACTTTCCTCAGTTTGATCTCCTGATTTCTTCAAGTCTTTTTGCAGACAAACTGTTCTTTTGCTGTGACAGGAAATTTACATTTCTAAGTTCACTCGGTTCTGGATTTGGGGGTTTTTTACCCATTTCTAAAAGTTAGTTGTGCCCTACAGAAATGTAACCAGTTCATCAGATGACATTTCTACAGGACTGATAAGTTTTGCAACAAACATTGGCAAACAAAAGACCTCTGTTTCTTCTAACCTCTTTGTGACAGCAACAGTTTTCCAGAAATGATAGTGAAGAAAAAAAGTACCATTTATACCAAGCATTGGCACTGTTGCCCAATGCTTTCCCTGGAGATAAATAATTAAACTTAAATCTAGGTTAGTAGAAATGCAATCGCCAGAAAATATTAACCACATTAATCTCTGATTTTATTTAATGTGTTCCCTCTCCTGTTTCAAAAGCTTAAAAGCAGATCCAAGTAACAAAAGCAGCTAAAGAACTTTGAGAACTGACAGGCACAAGCTTTGGCTTGAGGCCTGAAACCCCAGGACACACTGCAGGCAATGCTGCTGTGTTCTCAAATTTATCTAAAATACCCTTGCATTGAAAGAAAAATACAAAACCAAACCAAACCAATGCAAAACTACCAACATATTCAGGACCAGCACAAAGACTAAACAATGTGAATGCAGATCCCATATTCACATCCTACATTTTTTTCTCTGAATTAGGGAACATCCAGTGCAGCAGAACTTTAAGATCAACACATACTAATAATGGATGCAATTTTAAAAATGGGTTTCAGTTATGTCACATACCTGGGAAGGGAGAACATGGTTTCATAGCCAGAAAAATGCAGATTACCCTTAAATCTGCAGCACAGTCACAGCCAGAAGAGTGCTGACCAAATACCCTCACACCCCATTGGTTGCTGATGCCAGAGGGGAAAGAGAGATTCCCATCTGCCATGTTTCAAGGGTGAGGAAAGAAGGCAGATGGGCTCTGGGCCTGAGCTGCCTTGTTGCAGAACTTACTGCTCTGGGATTTTTGTACTGGAAAGGCTGATTTTGTACTGGAATTCTTGACTTGCCATTGCTAGATGCTGCTGAACATTTTAAAAACTCTAGGCTGAAACTGGGAATGGCAAAGGGAAACAATTTTCTGGAAGTGTTAACTGTTCTCAGAGAACATGTGTGAGTGAATTGGCTTTAAAGACAGATCTAGGAGGCAAGGTGAAGAAGAAAGTTGGTTAAAAGGGACAAAAGCTGCTAAGAGGGAAAGAGGATAAAAACCCTGAACTAACCTGAGGCAAACATGGAACATTACCTCTTTTAAAATATTTTAAGAGGTCAGGTCTTAACAAGAGCACTCTGTTCAGCAGAAGTACCACCACCCTGAAACAGATGACAATCACTGTGTTTTTTCCTGTTATTCATTAACTGTTTCACTTTGCTCTTCTCATGAAGTGGAGGATGCAGTGACATCCCAGCCTGGCCATTCCCAGCTGGATGGATGCACTCTGCAGGCAGTGGCAGCTGCAGTGACAGTGTGCAGAATGCACAGCCTGTGCCTCCTCTCCCTGACAGAACCTGCCAGCACATCCCCCTGCCTCTCCTGAAGGCATTGCCTTGGTACCAAACCCTTTTCCCACTGGATCCTCAACCCCATTCCAGAGAACAGCAGGGGATCCTCTCATCCCAGGGGTGCTGAGCCATCCCTGAGGGATCAGTCCTTGCTCCTCGTGGGTCACCTGCAGAAGCTGCTTCTCAAATCCCTCTTCCCTGACACATTTCTCATTCCTACTCCTTGAGATTGTCCATGCTTTTCTTTAACTAACAGCTCTTCCCTGTGACATTGACTTTGATGCAAAGGCATTCTTTTTCCTACCTGAGTTTTTTGGGATCATCCTTAGCCACTTTGGAAAAATCAGTACAATGCAATATTACTGCCACACTTCCAAGGCTCTGAGACCCAAAGAAGGAAGTGTGGGGTTTTATTCTTCTTTCCCAATTAATCTGAAAATTCTATGAATTGCATTATTACCCAACCAAACCACATCTATGCAATTCCCAGTGTACTAAGCAGGAGGGATGGATGTACAATACTCATCAAAAATGTCTGTGCTCCAACAAACCCAATGGCTGCTGGAACAGCTCAGGCTCAGGAGGATCTGATCCCTCCCCACTTTGAGATGGAAACACCTCCCAGCCAGCTGGAAATTCTCACAGATTCTGTAGAAATTAATTTCACTGAACTTTTAATTTTCTATCAGAGCTTTGCTTTGATTACTTCATTATTCTTTTTACTCTGAAAACTATTGATTTAACACCTTTTTTTTTTTCCCATGGAACTTGACAAAATAAGGTAAGTTCTCATTCTACTTTACCTAAGAAAAGGAAATGCAAAACTTATTCACAGCAAAATTGTGGTTCCTGGTTCCTCATAGCAGTGTCAGATTCAGCAAGTGGGGAAAATCCTGAGACTATGTAAAACTTAACTGGCTGCAAATATCAGAGAAATCCTGCCAGTGGTCAGTTCTGATGGCCACGAAGATAAGCTGTGCACAGCTAAAGAAAGAATCTGTTGGGGTTTTTTTCCACTAATTCTTATCTGTCTCACAAAGATCTAAATGTACATGACCAGAAACGAGCTGAGTTACATTTCTGTTTGGAGTGCCCTTGACCCTGCACCCTTCCTGCCCACTGTTCAGTAAATCTTTCTAACAGAGCTGCCTTCAGATGCCCAGCAGATACTCTTTGTCCTGTTACCATTCTTGCCTCAGGAACTGAGGTGTAGAAGGTAACCCATAATTTTGTGCAGACAGCTCTGTCTGCAAAACTACAGAACCTGAAGAAGAAAATTCAAAAGCAGAAAAGCTTCAAACGTTTGGGGTTTTTTAATTGTGCATGAAGGGCTGTTAATCCTGTGAGAGTGCCTGCTCCCAAAGCTGACTGTTCTGCAGGAACAGATACTTCATGTCCTACAATGGCAGGAAGTATTTGGCTGAACCCAGCTCCTTCATCTGGCAAAGGAAGCTGAAGTTGGCAAGGCCCATTGCTACAGAGCTGTCACTTGCCTTGAACTTCTCTGGGTCTTTTTGGAAAAAGCAGAGCTCATTATGAGGATTTAAAGAGCCAGATGAGTCTTTCCTGAAGATGTTTCCCTCAAAGCCCAAGAGACCAAAACCAGTTTCTTGAAGATTCTTCTCTCAGTTTCTATAAAAAGACTGTGGAAAGTGCACAGCATTTCATACCATTATGACTAACCAGAGACAGATTTCAGTTTGGGGTAATCTGTGAGAATGTTCTTATGTACCTTTATCCCTGATTAACCACTGGAACTGCTGAGATGGCTCAGTCACTGCACAAGGGCGGTGATTCCAGTGAAGTGACCTCTTACCTCAGCCAGAAAACCATCTCTGGGCTTGGTTCTGCAAAATGCTGAACAACTTCCTTGGATTCTGCTGGAGCAAAACAATCAGACCCAAAGCAGGACAGATTTGGCCCAGGATGTGTCTTGGTCCTACTTTATTCATTGAGAAATCCAATCACAATTTGCCAGTGACTGACAAACATTCAAAATCTGTATGAAAAGTAGGAATAACCTCTAGCCCTTCATTGCCAGGGTCTCTTCTAGAGTACCAAACCACAGACATTATATGGTTTAAGTGAACAGAATCCCTTTCCCAGCTTGTCAGTAAGAGATCCTGACACGCTGCTACTGAGCCTCCTTCCCTGTAGGGTCAAAAAAGCCACTTGTGGGTGCCCTGCAGAGCATAGAATACAGACAACCACTGAAAAATACAATTAGTTTAGGGGAATTAAGTTTATACCAAGTTTGTGGAAGGATTTTTTTTCTTCATTTTTTTCTGTTCCAGAAAGCAATTACATGACAAGGGTCATTATCCTGAAATGGCAGGGAAGAAATCTGACAAACAAGAGTCCACTTGCAAAACAACTGCCCCCACCCTGACTGTGGAAATGCACTGGGGCTCTCCGGAACTATTCCTGACTTGGCACAAAAGAGAAGTCAAAGCACAAAAGTAAAACATCACACACAGCTTTAGCTGTTGCAGAACTGAGATCACATCTCTGACTAAACTTTCTATACTTTCATTGGTTTCCTCATGATTTCAGCCCAGTTTGCTCTGGGTGATGGACATCCCATCTACCTGCTAGGCTGTGGGAATCTGTGCTTTGGAATCTCTTTATCCAAGGCAAACTTTCCAGGGTGATGCTGCTGACACGGTGTTTAGTTTGTGGTTTTGGAGTGCTTGCTCTTTGTTTATTTTGAGTGATATGAGGAAGAATAGCAAGAAGAGTTTATTTTTATGGCATAGGAACACTCCTGGCATTCCAAAGGGAAGGACTGAAGAGGAGATCTAGGACTGCACTGAGGACAAGCACTTTGTCCACGCTGAGCTCTCAGAGTCTGGGAAGGAGGGAGGGGAGCCTGGCAGGAGCTGTGGGGTGATCCCTGTTTGCTTCCCACTGGAGGAGGGGAGCTTGCTGAGTCTGTTGGGTTGGTGTTGGCAGAGGACTCGGTGCCACATCCTCTCCCCCAAGTCTCAGGGGAATCATTAGGAGTTCTCAGTGCCACAGGAGTAAGAGAGAACTTTTCTATGGTGAGTCTTTGCTGCCTTCCTGCCTCCATCTCCATTTACATCTGCACAAAAGGATATTCATATCCCCGTGACAGGCAGACAGAATTGCACAAGGTTAAAACCAGCCCACTGATTAAAGTGACAGTTAAGCAGAGTAATCTGTTGGAGTTTTTTCTCTTCTCCCAGAATTATGGGTTTTATCTTAAAATAACTTGGAAAATTTTCTTAGATCTACTACATCAGATGAAGGAACCTTTTACTGTTGTTGGCCTTTAATCCTTTCATGTCCTTAAAGAGGCTGTCCCAATGCCTCCTAAAGGCAGCAAGCAGCTCTCTGAAGCACAGGACTGAGAGGTCTGTAGATATTTCTGCAGCCTACTTCAAGAAAATTCCTAAATCTTTAGGGAACCAATAATTACTCTCACTCTTCTGGTCCTGTAACAGAATCAATGTGTGTGGAGTCTTGACTCTCAAACCTTAACGAAGTGCAGAAACATTTTCTGAGACTGAATGCAAGATCAGGAGTGTTGAGGAATTCCATTCAAACAAATGGAATCATGTAAAACAAAATTCCATTTTCTGTATTCCAGTAATACAGAAAATGCAGGTTTGTCTAAATTTCTTGCTTTTCATATTAAAGAGACTCTATGATCAGGAAGAAATGATAATTGCTTCTAACATCATTTCTGCCAAAGGCAGATGGAATGGATGGCTGAGAACACTTTGTATCTGTGACTCCTGTTCTCTACCTTGGAACATAATAGAGATCCACAGAACACAATCAATATAAGCCACAGCTAATCTTTAAATACATTTAAAATACATTTTACCAATAACATATCAGAAAATTTCCAGGATTTTTCTCCTTGTACAGACCAAAACTTGTTACCAAAAGTAGAAACAATAGAGCACTGAAGGCAAAAATTTCAGTAAAATAATTCCTCTCTGTGATAATGTTAAAATGAGCCAGCTTCTTTTAGTGCAATGAAAAGAATAGAGTCCAAATGTTGAAAAGATTTTAGGTGGGATGAAAGACAAAGCACTGGATTTGTCTGTACTGACATTACCAATGTATTTATGTTCAAACAAATTGATCACAAAATCAAGACAGCTCAGAGCTGAACACAGACAATTTCCCCCAACACTTTTCCCTGCCCACCCCGTGACTTTGTTTGCAGTTTGCCCTGACACCACAGCTGGAGAAAAAGTTGGATTTGCAACCACACAACGAAGCCACCACAGCTTCAGCAGTGTCCCAGAGATCTCGCTCTGTAAGGACTGGACAGTGCCAGGGATGCAGAGGCACCTCCTGTGTTTTATACACACAGAACTCACCGGCCACCACACCATGCTCCGTCCAGCCAGGAAAAACCCACCCACTGTGCCTCGGTTGGTGGAGTACATAGCCTGCAACAAAGGAAAAAAAAAAGTTTAAATCAGATTTCAAGGGTACTAGGCAAGCTATACACAGGCTGAGAACAAACAGCTAGAATGAAGGGATAATAAAACACACGGGCAGGGTAAAGTGAAAGAAACAGAGTGGCTAAAATGAACAACCTTATGATGAAGAAAATAGTACAATGGAACAATGATTCTTTTATGCAGGTCTGCATTAGCCATTCAAGTTTCATTCCTTCACCTTTCATTATAGTGTGAAACACTAAGTAAGATTAAATTTAACCAAGAAAAATTATCACTCAATAAAAGCTCCCATGAATTTTTCATTGGGGTGAAAAGCCTTTGATTTCAGGCATCAAAATAAACTATAAGGTACAAGTTTATTACCAGAAAGTATGCAGCTTTCTTACTCAATAGCATCCTGCTCCTACAGGTATCTGGTTTGTTGTGATATCAGCATTATGCCTGATTCCCTCTGAAGTTCCAAAAGAAGAAGCCAGCTAAAATTTTCTTTTCACAAACTCGTGTTGTCTTTGTTAAGGGTTGGGCTTAGAGGGAAGTTTCCTCCAATTTTTCTTATTGACCCTAAGCCATTATTTACTGGATTTCCATTGTCTTCTCTGATGGACTTTGAACAGGTTAATAAAGAAAGAAGACCTGGGAAAATTAGCCAGATATTTTCTTCTGATGCAGAAGAAAGGAAGTAAACATGATGGATTTACATTAACTACACACAGCAACTGAGTAAGTATTTGTCCAATAACGATGTCATCCTGGCTGGAAAGAAACGGCTTCAGGATTTAACTCAGCACACAAAGGCCTGAGAAACCAGAGAGCAGCCCTTTGTTATCAGAGATCTTTAACATAAAGTTCAAGTACAGCAACAGCCGGACTGTCATGGCAAGACCCAGCTCCCTCCTGCCAGACCACAAGGTGTTCTGGGGCTTCAGATTTTTAGCTATATTTTTGGCCTCGACTCCTGTGCTGAAGAAGCAAATTAAAGTTTGTGTCCACTTTGTGCAAACCCTAATTTTTGCCCTTCAAAATATTGCCAGGCTGTTAGAGAGGGAGGCTTGTTCTGCAGCTGACTTTTCTTCACTGTGAAATGTTCCTGGGATGCTCCTGGAGAGCAGAGGATTCCTGGGGGGCAATCCCTCCTCTCTGCTTGTTAATGGTCAGGTGTTCAGGTAACCAGGAGGGCTTGCCGCAGGGAAACCCGAATTCAGTGACATTGCCCTGTTCACACCATTGGAGCTCAGTGTATTGGCCCATTCTCTCAAACGCTTCAGCTCTGAGGTCGCAGCGCTGGGCTGGGAGCTGCCTCTCTCCCCTGGTTCCCGGTCCTGCCTCTCTCCCCTGGTTCCCGGGTCCTGCCTCTCTCCCCTGGTTCCCGGTCCTGCCTCTCTCCCCTGGTTCCCGGGTCCTGCCTCTCTCCCCTGGTTCCCGGGTCCTGCCTCTCTCCCCTGGTTCCCGGTCTTGCCTCTCTCCCCTGGTTCCCGGGCCCTGCCTCTCTCCCCTGGCTCCCGGGCCCTGCCTCTCTCCCCTGGCTCCCGGCACTTTGTTTCCTGCGCTCCGGGCTCCCCTGGCAGCGCTGCCGGGCTGGGGCAGGAGGCACCGCGGCGCCCAGCCCCGAGCAGAGGCGCTGCCAGCACTGCCCCGGAGCTGTTCCTGCTCACGCTCACAATGGCTCTGCACCCTGGGGCCAAGGAACAGCCCCGGCAATGCTGCCCTCAAAGGGCACCGCAGCCTGGGCCGAGGCGGCTCTGCCGTCCCGTCCCTGTCACCGTCCCTGTCCCTGTCCCAGCGGCGGTGCTGCCACACCGCCACCCCCCCGCGCCGCACTCGGCGTCCCCTCCCTTCCCACCCCTGCAACTCCCCCTCCCCACTCTTTCCTACGGCATCACCTCACGGCACCCCTCCCTGCAGCCCCGGTGCTCCGCGGCCAAACCCCAGCTCTCGGCTCCAGCCTGTTTCTAGGAGGGACCCCGGCTGATCTTTACCGATCACATCTCCCGGCGCCGTCCCACACAAACCCCAGCACTGCCCCTTCCCCACCGGTTCCATTCACCCACCCACAGGGATGCCTCCCTGGGTCACCATCCCCTCTAATGGAAATAAGTGCCCACATTTTTCCCACCATGCACTTGTTAACTCTTTAACACTTGTTAAACTCAGCATCAAAATCTTCATATAATTACACATTCTCACTTACTAAGCTATTTTGCCAAAACTCTATAATCTACCTGCTCATTATGTAAAACAACATAAAATCCCAACATACCCATAGTCCCACTGCCAGAACTATCACAAAGTAGATGACAATAACAGAGATGTCGGCAGCATTGTTGATCCTTATGTCGGATTCCATCCTGGCTGCTTCTCTGGTTTTCTTCTTCTTTCTCTCCTTATGTGCTTCTTGCAGAGTTCAGGTTAATGATAAACTGCTGTCATCACCTACGTCTTATATAATATATAACTTCAGATTCACTTGTCTCCAGTGGGACACAAGTTGAAGCTGCTGCTTTTCCTTGGACAACTCTTTCCCGAAAAGTGCTCCTCTGTTACAGGTGCTGCAGATTTCAGAGTTCAGTGTCCCTGCCAAAGGTGCTCAGGGTTTTAACATCCACGAGCAGATGTCTGAGAAGGAATGACACGGAAAGGAGTGGCTTGGCTGCAATAAACCCACATATTTACCTCACTGTGGGTGAATACTTTTTTTTTTTTAAGTGGTTGTACCTGTAAATCTAGTCATGGAAGATGCAGTTCTTTTAGTTGATGATGGTAAGCAATTATCTGTGAGGAGTGACCTGGCACCTGGGGAAAACCCAGGAGTCCAGGATCTGGGACACCCTCTGTGTCATCTCTCAACTCAGCAGCATTACTCAATGGAGAAACAGCCCTGTGTTTCTGGGAAGGAGAAAACTTGAATCTGCTTCCATCTCTCACATGGATACAGGTAAAGATGCAAGTGAACACAAGACCTGGATCCAAGAGTTTACTGGGCTGAATTTCAGCCTATTTAGACCATGGTGTTGGCTCTCTCTATTGTAGCTAATCAGCTTCACATTTGAGTAAGTTCAAAGTTCATCAGAGCTTGGGGCTGCTCTCCCTTTATTTGCTCCTCTGACTTCAGAATTAAGCTAAGCAAAGCAACTTGTCACAAATATGTGGAACACACTGGTTATTGACAGCTCCTCACAGCTCTGAGTAAAGAAGTTTCCCCAAATGATGCCCGTGATCTTCTATTTGAGCTAGAAGAGGCCAGAGAAATCCAGGGTATTCAGAACAACACATCCGGGTGCCAGGCATATTTCTGGGCTCTGAGGATATCTGAGAGTCCCATTCCCTGCTTGATATTAGGGAATCATTATTCATTTACAGCCTTTTGGGTGTAAAATGTGACCTTGAAGTCACACTGAGCAGAACAAGCAGTCCAGGACATGGGGAGCACAGCAGGCCTGCCTGATCCTGCAGCTGTTATTTCCTCGGAGATGAAATCGAGGCTGGCACTCTGTTCACTGGCAACGATTTTTTCCTAGGTAAACTACCCTGTGGTAATTGTGGCTAATAAAAAGCAGCAAAGAACCTACAATACAGTGGGATTACTGACAAGAATAAAATTTAAAAATCTCTCTATTGTTTGAGCAGCTATACTCTTATAAAACAGTGCTACCCTTTGATAGTTTAGGCATCTCTCCCAAACGCCTTCTTCAGTTTTTCCTGCATGACTGTGAAATGTTAGCTTTAAATCCAACAGAGAAAAAATTAACCCTGGAAGCTGCTGAGCATCCAAAATTCCCATTAGTTCTGACCTTCCCTGCTGTGTATTTCAGTGGAAAATAAAAGACTTATTTACTAACCTTAATTATCAGGAAACAGTTTGCCTAAGATAGGCTGCAGATGGCACTTCTTTACAGAGATTGACACATATTCCTCCGGGTCCTTGCAACTAACAAAAAGTTTGGTTTTCATGAATTCCATTTCTGTGTCAGTCTACAGAGGCAAGCAAAAGCAAACTTTAGTCAGGAACTGATCTACACTAACGTGCCTTGTGTTCTCACCCTGGCCTCTGCAGAAGAGAGCTCAGAGGCTGAGCAATAATGTAGCCTCTGTCCACAGCTCCTAGTGTGGCCACACCAACAAAATTCCAAGGTTTGAAACACTAATGGAGAATCAACATCTAAAAAATAGTAATTACACAATTCCTATCTTTATGTACAGTGGAAACAAACTTAATTTTTTTTATTTCTGTAGGCCAGAAACAGAAACTAAGCAGAAACCAGCATCATCTACAAGACTGTCAGAAAAGGAGGCAGCTCTGTCAAGGCTCTGAATATCTCATCTCCACATCCTCATATCTGCAGCCCAAAGAGAAACCTGGAAGCATTGTGGGTTGTTGATGTACCCAATGATTCACTGCATGAATTCAGTGCATACAAAAGGTCTCTGAAAGGTCAGGCAGGTTTTCAGATTGGAAACTGGCTAAATCTTTCTTTGTGTTAAAGCTTTCAAAGATAAGTAGGAGTAAATCTCCTGACATCATGTGTGAACATTGCATCAGAACACAACAGTTTCTTTTCCTCACACTCAGCTAGCAATGTGCTTCAGTGGGTCTCTCATCATCCTGGACAATCTCTTCAGGCAGATGTAGGGTTCCAATGCTAGATAAATTAACAAATAATTTGATATACTGAGGGTATTTCTCTACTCTTGCCTGTGAGCCAGGGCAAGAGAAACAAGAGAGATTTTAACAGGAGTGAGAAAAGCAAATAGTTTAAGTAACATAACACAGTGCCTCTGGTCCACGTCTGGAATGATTGCTCCCCTCTGGAGAGAGCCTGGTGACATTTAGCTTATCATGGATATGTCTGTTCCTTCCTGATAGACAAAACAGAGGATGGAGGAGAGGGCATTTAGCTGCAGACCAGTGAGGAACAGGTTCAAATTCCCACCCCAGGCTGCTGGTGGAGACCAAACAGAATAAATGTCATGGATGTGCATTCCCCACTGACCAGCCACAACTGTCTGATGGGCCACAGGGCAGCTCATGAACTGTGTAGAAGCTGCAGTTGCTGTGTTGTCCTCAGAAAATAGAACTGTAGCACAGAAAATTGGACAGTTACTGGCACTTAGCCAAGTCTCTTACAAACTTTTGTGTAAAAGTCTTCCTCCTGAGGATGACAAATGATAAAGCAATGGTAAAACAAATAAACTACAAACAAAGAGAAAGATGCATCATCATGCAAAATACCTCCCACGGAGGAACTCCTCCAGTCTTTTCCCTGGCATTCCTCCACATCTCTTGATAAAGCAAGCAGATTTCTTTGGGGCTGCTCTTAAGAAATGCCAACTTATACAATATCCATTGTACAAGTAATGAAGGACAAACACAGACAGAAATTTGCAGTTATTTTATTTGCAGAAGGCCATATACTATGTCAGTAAATCCTCTACCCTCCTTTGACCGTTTCCTAGTCATCCAGTATGAACTTGGAAAAGAGTTCATATTTGCAAGTGGACAAAATATAAATTCAAAGGCTCTCAGCACAGCGTTCCTAAAATGCCTCTAATAATGGAGGGTGGCAGTTAGTTAGAGAATTAACACCTTTTTTTTGATGCCAAAAGTCCTTTTTCTCTTTCTGCAATCCTGATTAAGTGAGCAAAACCTGGTTCGAATTGGAAGAATTGGTCACAGAAGGATGACAAAAATGTGGAAAACTAAAATGTGCAATCAATTGAAGAGGAATTACTAAAAGGAAAAAAGATCTGAAGTCCAGTAGTTATGATGTAAATAGAAGAAAAAAGAATCAGTAGGAAGACAGGTGCTTCCCTAAAAGGTTATCAGAAAGAAAGCAAGGTCATTCTATTCTTATTCACAGAGAGGATCAGATTAAGAAACATGAACAAAACCAAGTATTTATCAAGAGACAAAAGAGATAACAAAAATGGACACTTTCAAGACTAATTTTCTGATAAGTATCTCTACAGAGGAGAAATATCAGAGGACATCAAAACAGGTCTATATGCAGATAGACCAACAGAAATGAGGCAAGGAAATACATTCACTTCTTCAGAAACTGATTAAATTATCTCTGTGTGATCACTAAGTACAACACTCAGCCCTGCAGTATCTCAGCATTGCCAATTTTACAAAAACTACAGTCTCAGGGCTGTATTCTTCTTACAAGCCAAGCCAAGACAGCAAATATTTTAAATTTTTTTGTTTGTTTATTAGTGCTTTATTAATTCTTATATTTAAGGAGGTTAATAGGGGAGGACTAATGGCAAGAGGTGGGTTTGAAATTTCCACTGGGACTAATAAAGTTGAATAACAGATTAAAAATTACTCCCCAAAGCCAATGCAGGTTGTCACCAGATTTAACCAACTGATGGCAGGGCAGATTAATCCCCATAAGCAACTTCTCAGTTGACTAGTGTTCTCATTAAAATAGAAGTATTAGTATTAGTATTATTATCTCATAAATAACAGACTAAGTAACACAGGACATTATTCATTATCCTCATGATATAATCCATTATATTTTATATATATTAGAGCCTTGCTAATCCTTCTTGGGATTTCCCCTTTCCCTTGAAATAATGTGTCCAGAAAAACATTTTTTAGAGATGGATACGTGCTGGCCTGCTACTTCCACTGTTGCTAAACCGAAATAACAGAAGGAATTATGCAAAGGAGCTGCATAATCAGCATCCCAACTCTCATAAGTATTTTGAACACTCATGTTCCAGAAATGCTTTAGGGAAAACAGGATCTCAACTGCATAGAATACAGGAGGGAAATGAACAGGAGCTGAGCTGCTGATGCCTCTTCCACTGAAATAATTCTCCACTTTTCCAGGAGACCCAATGAAAGCCTTAGTTGTCCTGCTCAATTTTCTCAAACCCAATGTAATTACTCTTCAACAACAGTCAGCCTCAGCCTCTGTGGGTATGTTTTGATTGCCCTACAGCAATAAACAGCAACAAATACATTATTAATTGTATGTGACAGCTTATTTGATTAAAGAAATCTAAGTGAAGGGGGGGAAAGATCATAATCTACTAATGTCATAGCCTAATATAAATGTCCAATTTGCTCCACAGGGTCCCAGGGGCTCTTCAGTTAAAAGTGTTTGTAAAGTGTTTGGTTGAGAAATTAAATGGGGACAAAATCTTAATAATACTGTACAAAATATATATGAAGTTTCTTGAAAATGAGAGAGAATAGAAAACATTGTTGGAAAGAACCTGGGGAAATTCTTTAAGGAATCTCTGGTCAGGATAAAAGTGAAAATTTTGCCTGCAAACAATTCCCTACTAGGAAGAAGGAAAAGCTAACAAATCAACAACAAAAAAAACCCAACCAACAACAAAACAGATTATACACAGATTACTGTTGGAAAAAGAACAGAGAGAAATGGTATGAATGAAGAGTATGAAAAATATACTGACATCTGAAAATAAAAAATATCAATAAATTACCAGGTATATTTCTGCAGAGGTACCACCACAAAATAAGCGTGATGCAATCTTTGGATAGACTTTAAATGTTATTTTGTAGAAAGAATAACATTTCTGAAAGGATTTATAGTTCATGGACTTCAGATAGCAATCGTTTTCCCATTAGATCGATGTTATTTCAGTCCATGTGTGCATTTAGGTGAGGATTTCTCCACGTGTGTCAGAACATCAGGACACGATGGGAGGTGACCCATTGATGGGTGTGGATGTTTCCTGGATTTTGACTGAGGCACAAGTTGGTTGCTCACATTTTTAGATGAATGTTTACTGACAGCAGAACATCAAAAAGCTCCTACTTGCTCTTTACAGGTGCAGTGAGATCTATTTCCTCACACTGTGATGTAAGGCGGTACACCGAGACGGACAAACTGATAATTAAATATAATAATCTCTTTACGGGAAGGAAACTCTTCAAAACGTCTAGAGCTCTTGCTGAGGCAAATCAGCTCCCCCAGTTGTGGCACAGAAACCCTGCTGCAGGCAGGTCGCTGATGTTTTAAACCTCACGTTTCAAACTGTGCCCAGAGCGCTGGTAATTTGCAGCGGTGCTCAAAGCAGAGGCAGCAGTCGAGGACCATCAGCATTCCCAAGGTTAGAGCCACCTGCCCCTTTGTTGCAGGAGCGCAGAGGCTGATTACAGCTAAGAATGCACCGCCCAGGCACAAGGAGGAGAATATTTAGGAATACACTGGCTTCAAAAGCCGTATCTCTCCTGTTATCTGTGCGCTGCGAAGGGCAGAAAGCCCGACTGACTGGCTGAGCCGGTATTCCCCAAACCGCTAGAGAACCCGGGGAACACCGGCGGTGACAGAGGCTCAGCTATGGATGTTCTCCAGCAGAAGAAATGTTCTTCAGGGAGAAAACCTCCTGGAGCAGTTCTGTGCCTTCCTGCCATCCCAGGATTACCATAAAGCAACTAAAAATTCAGCACTGTATCTTTTTTTCTTTCTCTTCCATGGTGCCAGGCTCTGGCTCCACGATTTGATACAAAATTATCATTTCTACCCAAACCAGCCATTACGGCAATATTTTTCATCCATCCAATCCAATCCATGGCACAATCTATAGCTACAGCCTAGAATCACATTTACTATCAAACACCAAATTATTCAGCTCAACAGTGTTAAATGGAAACAATGACACATCCACATACTGGGTAATTATACCAATACTAAAGGAACAGAGAGAAATCCCTGGACTGCTCTTCCCTCTTCCCTTTCTCCCCACCCCCTCAAAAAACACCCTCATAAAAGTCATCTTGGTTTCATGGGGACTCCACATCTCCAGTTTACTTCTTTAAGGCCAGAGAAGAGTACTATTAGCACTTAGGAGTGGGAAATCAGTAAGAGCCTAATAAAGAAGAGCTTTAGCAGCAGAACATAACAACTTCACCTATTTTTCAAGTAATACTGCTGAAGGGAAAAGCTCCTGTGGGCTTGGTAGCTCTGACAGCCTGTTTAGCTGCCAGGAAGCTCAGGGCCCAGCAGGATCTGTGATGGATCCACAGGACAGGTCAGAACTGCATCATTTGTTCAGCAGCTACTCTTGTTCTGGTTTTGTACCTACAGGAATAATTCCTGCTTTTCCCCCATACACTGGCACAGCACATAAAATCCACGTGTGAATCTATCAGAAACAAGGATGGTGGAATAAAGCCTTTGGCAGCCCAGCCTTGCTCACAGTACAGGCTGGGAGTGTGAACAGGGTGGTAGCTGGGCAGGAAGATTAGCACTGATGACAGGTTCTCTGTACCTGCTTGCAGAGGGAGAAGGCGGAGAGCTTTGAAAAGCCCTGCGCTTTCACAACCCTGCAGATGTGGCACTGGGGTGATTCAGATGCAGTGTAGTACACTATGTTTAAGAAGGGTGTGTAAAATTTGGAACATATTTTTCAACATCAGTTAAGAAGCTCCATATCATCAGGACATTGTTTATTGGAAACTGTTGGGGACTGTAGGGCTGACCTGTGCAGATCAGGGGGAGGACTGAAGTCACCCCAGGCAAGAATGCAGCTTCCAACACCATCCAGAGAGATCACATACAGAGGGAATACATCCCACTGCAATACAAGCTCACAATCTGCTCTGGGAGATCTGTCCCACAAGTGCAAAAATCTCTTCTAACTCCCCAAATGTCAGTGGTCCTCCCTTAAGCTCATGCAAAGGAAGAGTAAATGTTTAGAGAACATCATGCAAAGATCACAGATAGAATGGGAGATGCACATTCCAGAACACTCTGAGTGTAGCCCAGAGGGACAATTAAGAGTTTGAGCTTCCATTTGTGCTCGAAGATAAAGTTTTATTTCAATACTTTAGAGACCACGCAAATCACACATTAATTTAAAAAAAAAAATGACAATACCAGTGAGGCCCTTTCAGTTGTCAGAGGAATAGCATGTGTGTTTGCTGAAAAACTGTATATTTGTAACTTGTTGGAATATTTTCCACATTCTGAAATATTCATTTTTACACTTTATTGCCACTTTGAAAAATTCTAAGAGATTTCCTATCTATCAGTAATAGGAATTTCTATAAGAAAACTGAGCATCCAAATTAGGAAACACATAAAAAGCTACTTTTACATGTTCCTACATTAGAAATGACCTCACATGACTGAAATAGTATTTAAATTGTACTTTCTCCAAGGAGATCACAAGGGGTAGAGAATAATAATCATTGTTGTACAATCACAGGACACCAAAGTGATTTAGGGTGGCTATTATTTTACTACTTGTTAATGATTCCTTAGGAGTCCAGTCCAGTGGCAGTAAGAGGAAAGAGACTCATTTTACCATGTAAGGCTTTTCATCCCAATCAGGTGCTTCAGTGAATCCAACAGGGCCTCAGACCATGGCAGAGCCAAGGTGACCTTTGTGAGCAAATCACTCTTAAATAACATCCATCAAGACAAACTGCTTCAACATTTTGGGGACACTTTCACTGTCAGAGGTAAGAGGACTAAAGGTAATTCCCTACAGCTGCACAAAGGAAGCCTGCTACTAACACTTGTGCATCCATAACAATGGGCCAGGAAATTCCCCCATGGCTGGGGTCACCTCCCCGACTAGGTCCCAAACTGCTTGAAAATAGTGCAGTGCAGGCCCAGGTTTCAAGGCTTCCCTTCTCACTTCTTAGTCCCTGCTCCATGCTGGTTGCTGTTCTGCCAAATAAGCACTGGAGTCCCCATCAAGAACAGAAATGTTGTCTCTCCCAGTCTCAGGATGCTTTTTGCCACAGCCTGGCATACTGTGTTTGAATGGGAGATCAGAAATGGTTCAGTATCCAGGCACTCATGAAGCTCAAGTGTCCTTGCAGTAGCTCAGTGCTTTTCCTGACATTGAACTTGGAAAAAAGCTAATATCAAAGAACAAACTCCTCCACAAACTTCTGCATTATACAATTGTCCTGATTTCCTGCTTTGGAGAGGAAAACACACGGATATCAGGACACAGATCATTTGAGGACATCCTTTTGTACACTGTGCTAACAGCAAGCACAAACACTGCAATGGCAGTGTCTGTGCACTTGCAGAGCACAGGGAGCAGCCAGGGCAGGGAGCCCTGCTCCTGCTCCTGAGGCAGCACCTGGGATACTGTGTCCCACCATGGGCTTTTTGTCACCAGGGTGATCCTGATAACTTGGAGATAGCTCAGGGAACTTCACTAAACAGTGAAGTGCCTCACATGGCATATGAGGAGAGGCTGAGGGTCTGAGTGTGTTTAGCCTCAAGAAGAGAAGGTTTGGGAGAGGAATCCAACTGTTGTAATCAAACATTTAAAGGGCAATTACACGTAAGCTGAAAACACTCTTTAGAGGTAGCAGTGCAAGGGCAAGAAGCAATGGTCACAGATTGGGGCAGGAGAAATCACGAGTGGATACAGAAGAGAAAAAATTCACTCTAAGCGCTCAAGTCCTGAAATAGGCTGTCTGGAAATACAGAAATCTCTGTTCCTAGAGGTTTTCAAAATCTGATCAAACAAGGCCCTGAGCAATTGATCTATCTTTGAAGGTAGCCCTGCCCTTCGTGTTCTCTGGAGGCCCATTTCAAACTAAATTGTGTTATCTGGAGACCCCTGACACATTTCCTTTTCTTTAAGTCTACCCTGCTTTACAAGGCTGTTTGACAAGCTCATCTCTGTACTCAGGTCCACTGCCATAGGCTCACAAGTCAGAGATTTGACACACATTCTCACAACTGAAATAATCAATAGTGTCATATACTCATTTTTTACTAATCACTCACTGCCAAATCCTTGAGGCTGCTATCAGGCAAAGTCCCATCACACCCTGGGGAAAGCAGAGTGCACCTCAGAGCCACACTCAGTTGTGACTAATCTGAGCAGAAACTGCGTGTGAGCTGAACTGAAACCACACCAGGGCTGTGGGGGCAAAGTCTGGGAGCTCCTAATCACCACTTGTTCAGTTCATGCACAGATCTCTCCAGAGCTGCAGGAGAGGTGCCCAAATAGCTTCTGGGCAAAGCTGGCAATGGACTTCATCAACTGACTGTAACTGATTTATTACACTAAATTCCTGATGGATGACTTGCAGACTGAGGCTACACATCCCAGTGATTCATAAGCCTTACCCCATTACAGTGAATTCAGCACTTTTTTCAGACAGCAATGTTAATTCTGCTCTCAAATACAGAAATGATGGCTGGAAAAAACCATTCCGAAGTTGATGGAATGGCTGAGAATAAAGTGGAGTAATGACCCTGAGTTCACTTTGCCTTCTTGATCCCAAAGCTGAGCACTCACAACTGCAAGGTGTCAACAGTAACTCAGGCCAGCCTTGGGATCCTGACTCTGATCGTGGACAGCACTTGGGAGTGGCAACTAACAGCTTAGACCAGGCAAAAATTGAGCTACATGCACTTTACTCCTCTATTTTTTTTGCTAGAAATATCTCCTAGAACAAAAGTACAGTGGAATTTTGGCACAGAACACCTGTGTAGCCACAGTGGATTCTTTACAAAAAATTTCTAAGTGCTGTGCAGTATTGGGATAAAAAAATAATTAATCCAATTTAAGTCCTAAAAAGAGGAGGATGAAAAGGAAGAATACAGCTTCTAGATTTTAAGAACAAATTGAGAAGGATCAAAACAAAAAACCAAAAAATTTAAAAATGCTATCTATAAGCACAATTCATGCTAAACCCATTGTGAGTTAGCTAATTATAGCAGAATACACATACTAAATCGAGAGAAGTAAAAATTAAAATTACTAAGATATTAAATCTGAAACAAAATACTTCACTTTTTCTTTTCCTGCTCCTAATTTTTATTTTCATATTCCGAATAGACCTGTTGGAAAATGCAGGCCTGATCTTTCCCTGCTTAGCAAAGACTTGGGTTTGATGTGATTGATAATGAACAGTAAGAGGAGTGGGATAAACAGGTGCTCAGTGGCTTATGAACACAAGAGATGAGAACATACCCAGTCCTGCCATATTTGGAGCTCAGTGAATTGCAATTCCTCCCTTCCCTCCTCATTCCCAGTTATGTCACATCCATTAGCTGGAGACTGCAAGGCTGTTCCATGGAGGTTTCATGGCACTAATGGGGAAAGTAGAAGTTAATAGCTAAAATTTTGTTTTTATGAATTATGCTCCTAGAGCTTAATGGCTTATGTTTCCTTGGCAACAAACACACCATGTGCTTTTTAATAAGGTTTGTACACGAGCTTTGTTCAGGACCATGCCAGAGATCCCTGCTGATAAGGTTTCTAAAACATTATGAATTCAGAAGAGTGGATCTACCCTTTCACATAGCAAAGACCCCACTGGCAGAAGAGCAAGAGCCTTCCCTAGTCTTTATAAAGATGCTCCAACTGCAGGTTCCTGCTTTTATTATCTAAGTCCTTATTCATGCAAAGACCATCTTTTTTTACATCAGTAAATTTCATTAACTTCCTGGTTATCCACTTAAATATTCTACAGTTCAAAAAAAAAATAAAAAATAAAAAGCAGAATACATACCAGGAATTAAATTTGTCCAGTAAGGGTGCACTGCAGTTTATCCTGAAGAAACCTTGGTGAAAAAGCAAGTTACTTATTTTATTTCATGTTTTTCTATGGAACAACTTGTTACAGGAAATAGGCTGCAGTCTGTCACAGAACTTTAACATGCTTTGTGATCCACAAGAGGGTATCCCACATCCACAGAAAAGAAATCCTAAACTACACAAAGTGTACTGGTGAATATACACAGGCACAGCTGACTCCTATGGCTGAAGTCAGCAGAGATCATCACTGTGCCACTCTTAAGCACCTCTAACATTTCATTTCACAACAAAAAGCTCCATGTACAAGTCTGGAAAGGTTTAGTGATAGGAGATTAAGACTTTTATTTTTTTGGTATCACATCCATGGAAAAAAGTAACATATTCGACACTATATAAATTTTAGCTACCTCCAACTTTCCTAACACTATGAAAATAGCAAAGGTAAAAGGGGTGGAACCTTGAACCTCTAACACAAAGTACCAGGTAATTAACTCGTTTATATTCTTAGATTGTCATTCACATAGTAGCTAAAGCGAGTAGTAAAGAGTACAAACATGTGATCCATAAGCACCTGAAAACATTTACTAACCAGTAATCCATGCAGTGCTCAGAGTTAAGTTAATGCCATCCATTGGCATCAGGACCAAAAATAAGAGGAAAGTTGCAATCAGCACTCATCTGTTTGGCTTAATTATTAAAGCAATCAGACACTCAGAAAGAAACAATTCCAAACATGGAAAAAGAGTGTTCTATTGTTGCATCTGAACCAAGAAACACAACAAAAGGATTATTAAACCCGTGGAAACAAGATCTAATAGATAGGGAGGAAAAAAGAAGGTGGAAGGTACACCAAAATTTACAATGGAACAATTAGTATGAGAGGCATCTTGCAAATCAGGCTGAACAGAATTATATTAATAGATAAGGTGTGCACTGAACCAGTGCAGGTGGCACAGGGAAGGAAAGACGACAGTGAACCTGTTACATCAGGCAAGCTTGTGTAGGCAGAGAACCCTGTCTTGTTTCTCCCCCATTGGGCTCGATCAGTGTAATCAGGACTCCCCAGCTGCTTCTGCACCAAGCTGAGCAACACTGAACATTTAAAATGTTAAAACAAAACTGCCTCTGTCTGCTGTTCCCCAAGATGGAACAGAGTGAGATTGAAAACCATCCCTAATACCACACAACAGAGCATCCCCAGGCTGTGCCAACCCTGCCAGAGCTCCAGAAGCATTTGGAGAACACACTCAGGCACAGAGTAGAATTCTTGAGGTGTCCTGTGCAGGGCCAGGACTTTGAATCAACGATCCTTGTGGGTTCATTCCAGCTCAGGATATTCTATAATCACAAAAGTGTAGAGAAGACAACATCTAGAAAGCTTGCAAACACGTACATCAGCCACAGTTTCACCTGTGAATGTTGCTGACATCATTCAACCACTGGAATCAAATCATTTTTCCCAGTTGAACAAAGCATCCAAGGCACAGCAACTTTCTGCTTCAGAACAGAATTTCTCTCTGCCCCATCAATGACACAAAGGATGAGGCAGTCACGAACCACCAGCTGCAATGCCATTCTCCAGGATCTGAAAAGAAAATTGATTTCCATGACTCAACTGCTCAAATCAATACTCACCCTCCCCCTCCTCCTGTACACACAGAGACAATTTTCTTCCTTTAAAATAAACAATATTATCTCCAAAGTTAAGGAGCATTACTGTGCTTGATGTAGTATAAATACATTTTTCAGGGGAATACATTTTCTGCCTATTACTTTATCCAATGAAAAATACGTCATCAAGTTCTTGTGAATCTGATCACTGACAACCAGGGTGTGACAATTTTGCATTGATGCTCTTCCCCTGCTGCAGCTGGTTCTGAAACTTGATGGCAATTTATGATTTGAATCATGTCCATCAACACAACATCCCAACATCTCTGTGTTTACAATCCTACATGAAGCACATAGAAAACATCATTTCCCTGGGATATGGCACTGTCCAAAGTTATGACATCACGAAAAAGGCAATTAAGGCCACTTTAAATAGATTCTTAATGAAAATTAAGAATTGACGATTGGCTAAATACTAAATTATTAATAACTTCTTGAGAAAACAGTTTGAAGCAGCAAGAGCAAATGCATCCATTAACAAGGAGAGTAAGTAGCTTCATCTCAGTTCACAGGTAAAAAGCAATTCAAGCCCCCTGTGCAGAGACTTGCAGGTGTGAGTTACAGCCTGCTCAGGTATGTGAGCCATAAAGATACTGACAGCCAAAACACTCTGAGGATGAAAGCACAGACATCAGCAATGGAATGTGCTCCTGCATGGGCAATCAGGGAAAAGCACTTTTTCTGCCTTTTTTTGCATATATAACATAATGGATGGACAACCTGGGCTTGTTTGATTTTTTTTTTTTTTGGGGGGGGGGTAGTTTTTGGGGGTTGGGTGGGTTTTTTGTGGGGGGGTGTGGTTTGGGGTTTTTATTATCCAATAAAATCTTTATTGAATTACTATCAATGGCAGCTTCAGATATTGTTGCTCCTGCAAGTGAAGTAACAACACAAGGAAAACAGTAACTGCCTAAAGTTTTGCCTCTGGGTTCCATGTGATTTTTTAAACTGCACATCCAGTTCAATTAATCCTACTCAAAGCTAGCTTCTGATGGCTGCTAAGGTAAACAGTAGCTATTTGCCCACACAAATGATGGATTTGGGACCTAGACTGTAATGTTCCCACCATTCACAAATTTATTTCCCACATTCTCAACACTCAGAGCAGAATATTTGCTGCCTAGAAGTACTGAGCTGTTTATTTTCAAAAAAGCACAAATCCACACACGTATGGGATCAACTTATTTACAGAACATGTACATGTCATCAGTGAAAGATATCTTGAATTGTTTTTCCTTAGCAGTAAAAGAACAACAAAGCAAATCTAAAGTCTGTATTTCCTACCACTCTCATAATTTTAAAAACATTAAGTTCCTAAAATCCATCCCTTTTTTTAGTGTTTGACCCTGGTTCCAAGTCCTTGCCTTAAAGCAAAGTGCACTTGGTGGTCCTTGCACAGGCAAGTCCAATATCCAAATGTCACCTGCCCTGTGGAGCCCAAAGATTCCAAGGAGATGGAGCTGATGTGTTCCATGGGGTTGGCTGTTGAACACCCTGTCAAACTTTCACGTGCACAATGGATGATTTTTATCAAGTGAAATGATGATCCCAAAGGGCACAGAATTGCAGAGATTGCAGGGAGGCAGGGGCAAGGTGCTCTGACTTTATTGTTTATTGTCTTTATTGTTTCTTCAATTAATACATTTAAATAAATATAAATAAATATACTGCACTATGTAATCTTTGTATAGGATTATACTGTAGATAAGAATCTACATTTTTATGTAGATTCATTCATACATTTTTATGAATTCCTCTAAAATTATCCTAAACTACTACATCTAATCTAATATATAAGCTTATAAATTTTATATATACTTTATAATTTACTTTGTATCTAATTTTATCTTTATAAAGTTACAATTTTTATCTAACATGAAAATATTGTATTTATTTGTAATGCCACTGTATCAAGTCCAAAGGTGTTCTGGTATCATTACTCTTAACAACACCATCATAATCAACAAGTAACACAGAACAGATTAGTTCTCCACAAATTTTATGGTTTGGGGTGGGGTTTTTTTATTTGCACAGTTTTCCTACACAACCTAATAAGAAAAAAAAAAAAGAGATAATGCAAAGATAGAGTAGCCATCTCATGCTGGTTTTCAATTAATCAATGGATTTTCAGGAAAAAAAGAGAAAATAACTCATTAAGGAGAGAAAGGTGGGCTGGGAAGTACTCTGTTAGCTGGGCTACAGTGTCTCCAGACACAAGTTTTATTCAAAGTCCTCAAGTTTATTGCAAAACAAGTTAATTCCACAATTCGAAAATATGCTTTGGGAGCACAGATCCTGATGTACTGTGGCAGTGTAAATAATAGTGAGTGAATTTTCTAGTCCCAGCACTAAAATCTATCCTGCCCCAGTGGGTATCTGCCCCCATCCTGCTTGGCCATAAAGTGTTAATGGACAGTCCTAGAGCCTCTACAGTGTCTCAGTTTGAGTCACAAGCTGCAAAATCACCCACCAGGAAGATGTTTGCAGAATCTGTACTTTAACTTATAATACTACCGTGTAAGTGATGATATTTTAGAATAAAATGTAAGAGTACTGATTCCAGGTAGGCAGAGTTACAGCTTTCAGGTGCAAAGCTACAGACCACCAAAGTGATTTGTGTTAGCTGCTTAAAGTCCCAGAGGAACTTGTTTAGTTATAGAAACTAATGATCACTAAATCCTTGGGGGTTTAATGAGTAAGATTTTGTTTCTCTGAGTGCAGTACAGAGTGAATACTGTGCAAACAAACTTCTCCAGCAGATGGAAGCATTAATCAGCAAAAGCTGAGCTCTCACAGGACTGTCTGTCCTGCACCACAAACCACCTCCACTGCTGCTCACAGAACTTCACCGCGTACAAACCCCAAGTGCTTCACACTAGTGGAAAATAAATCGGTAATTCTGTACACTTGAGATCTCCAGTATTGTTATGGCACAGCATACAATTATTATTTAAATATTTACAGAAACCTGGTGAAAGTCCAGAGACAGGAAAAGCTGGAATATGAATCATAAACATGTGGATTTCAGGTAAAATTTACCAAAACCCCATAAGCTCTACCAACCTTTTCCCACATCTCTCTGACAGTTAAACAAACACAGTCTAGTTTCTTGCTTGCTTTCTCATATTTTACCAGTAAATGTCATCCAAACATAAATGTTTAAAATGTACTTAAATACAATAACCTCAAATTGCCAGGTAGAGTGTTGAAATAAAACAAAGCCAAGTTCAGAGGTCATTCTGAAGCTCAGTTAACAGAAAAAGTAACACAAGTGGCCATTAATAGTAGGATCAAATATCCCTTCAATTAGAGATTCACAGCATCCCAGCCTAGTAACTGCAAGGCTGTTCCAGTCCATTAAAGCCCAGGAAAGGCCATGATTGCTGACACATATTTTACAGTGATGCAATTCCCTTGGCTCATCACGAACAGAACAGCCTGATTTGCAAACCCCACCATTGCATGTTGATTAACTAAACACTGTTTTCAAACTAGAATTCAAGGATTTACACACAGATCTGAAGCACAAGTGACTATTCATGTCTCACCTGGTTGTTGGGAACACCTGAGCACTGACTGGCTGCTGCTTTCCCTCTCTGTGAGCTGTTTTGTTCCTTGCCATCTGATCAAAATGACATTCAATGATTTCAGGTATGAAGCACAACTTTCTTTTACAGTTACTCTGGCACAAAGACTGAGATTGCTTTGTTCAGTATGCTGAACAAATAAACGGTCAATCAAACAGTACTTGTAAAGCATATGAAGGGGAATCCAAAATAAACAAACATCAAAAACCCCCAACCTCTATCCCCTTGCTTCTCTCCATACCCAAGTGGAAATTCTGTTCCCTGCCCAATGAAGTTACGTTCCCTCTTCTGGATTTTCCTCCTAGTTCTGCCAGAGCTGGGCTGCTACCCCCATTCCAGCCCCCTCCCAACATTTCAGAAGCCCTGGATTTCAGTCAATAGTTCAGGTGCCTCCAAATTCCTCAGTTACTTGGCCTGACATCAGCACTCTCCATAGCTTCTATGACTGCATTCCTGTTTGCAGCTCCAGAGTAATTGTAAGGATTTAGGTTTTCAGCTTGAAGATGACTGCACACGGTGGGGCCAAAAAATGGCTCATTCCATGAACTTCAGTGGGAAGGTTGTAATTAGTTTCTAGTGAACTCCAGAGCATCTGCAGGGGTACTGAGAGCAGAGACTTTATTTGACATGTGGAGGCAGTCACACTTACACATGCATGACTTGACTAATATGCCCTAGACAAGTAATTCATTCAAATTGCAGAAAGCCTGCAAAAGCTATTTTCATAAAAAGTTATTTATTTATCCATAGAGCAATTGCATGTATGTTTATGTACATACACAAATGCTGCCAGAGGTACAGATCTGCACATCCCAAACAGTGCTAACCACTGTTTACATCCCCACATCCTTACATGAATCACACACACTCACTAAACGTGTTCTTGCATACCTTTCTCATCTCTTATAGGTGCCTCCTACTTTTTATTTAACCTCTGCTTCACCTTTCACATAGGATGTTTCTGGGAACTGCTGGAATTATTCAAATAAGACAGGTACATGTCAGAAGTGATGAAATAGAAATTGGGAAAGGCAGGAAAGGAAATTACAGCCTGGTGCGGATGCGGCAAGCTCAGGCTGTGACATTTAATGTTACTGCACCTCTGATGTCTGCTGGGACAAACACTGGGCTGGGCTATTTATCTCAGAAACCAAGGGAACCAAAGAGGAAAAATCAAAGAGCAATAGAAACTGCAATCCCATCTTATGAAGAACCACACAGCTTTTCTCCATTTCATTGTGGTTTGATATTCAGAGTAACATTCAACAGTAGAAACAGGTGGGCAAGATCCCAGAGACCAGTGGAAACAGCCCAGCTGGAGAACGTTACAGGACATAAAGCAATGGGGTCTTTGAGTCACAGCAGCCCTCCCTGGAACATAAAAATATAAATAAAAGTCTCTTCTTTATTCCAGTTTATGGGAACATTTCCTGGCACCCATCAGATGACAAACCCTTTTTCCCAGTTACCTCAGCCAACTCAGTAACCATGGCAACTGCCTCCAGTGCAATGACATCACATGATTTCCTAGGCAACTGCTCCCAGTGCAATGATGTCATGTGGTCACCATGGCAATGCTCCATGAGGCCAGGAAGAAAGTATTTTCAGTGGGAAGATAGGTCAGAAAGGACAAAAGAGGGCTCAGGGAAGAGCAGGATGAAGATAATTGAGGTAAAAATATGAACTTTGTAACAAGGATAGATGCAAGGAAAAGGAATGGATGGACAGATTGAAGGACAGACAGAAGACAAAAAAGGAGAAATTTTAAGTAATTTAAACTATGATTTGTTTTTTAAAAATCTTAATTCCATAATCTCTAATATGTTATTTAGGTCAGAGATTCTGAAGCAAAGCATACATGGTCACAGGAAGTTCAAATACATGGTTCAAATACTGATTTACTGGAGGGACTTCTGACAAACCAGAAGAAACTGTCAGAAATCTCCAGAGAAACACGGAGGGAAATCACACTACATAGAATATATAGGTACATTTTCTAATATATTTCCATTCTCTGACTGATTACCCAGGGCTCTGTCACAGCAATGCCCATGACCGTGTGTTGCTGCCACACCTGTACAGGGCTTGAGGAGAATATTTCTTTGCCCTCTTCCTTCTGTTCTTTGTACTTGAAGTCACAATAATAAGAACCTGGCCAGCTGACATATGAAAATGTGTTTTCCTTTTACTGAAATCTCCTTCGGACCCTCACCAAGATGGAAGAGTGTCCCTTCTTTTTAATTTTCTAGATCTTCTTCCAGTTCTCTTATACTACCAAATATTTGAATTTACTGACTACAAATACCCTTTCTGCATTCAATCCTGATTTAGTTCTGGCCAGTCTCAGCCAGCAGGTGATGTTACTGCCAGCTTTATGTTAAATGGCTATAAAACCCCTGGGAAAAACTTCTTGGCAATAAAAGGCCAGCATTATTGATACACAGTGTTTATCCATGTACACAGTCTTGAGTGCAAGATAAAGTAACAAAAAGCTCTGCCTTCTGAGGACAGCCTGGAGGCTAAAAGCTTAGGGCAATGTTCCTGAGGAAGCTTTCAGGTCTATTAGACAGTGGTTTTCTATCCAGCATCCAGCAAGGCATCCCCACATAGTCTCTCTAAAGCAAAAAAACCCCTTAGTGTAGTTTATTCAGCACAGTAACTGCCCTACACCACTCTTTTCAGATGGAGTTAATGTAGAATCAGATGTAGGGATTGTGATTGTAACATTGCAGCTCAGCAATGCAGGGTTGCAGCTGTGACATCTTCTTCTAAAAGTGACTTGTTTCTTACAGTTGAAGACGAACCCCAGCTGGTCTATTCAGACCCAAACTTCAAATAACGTGAAGCTTAGAAACCTAATTTGAGCAAGGCTGTAGATGAGATATTTGTCTCAGATTAACCCACAGACTCTCACAAGTCCCTGGCAGCAGTGCCCACCAGCCCAGCTGTCTGTACAGTTCAGCAGAAAGGAAAAGAGCACATTCCTATATGAAGGACTTTGTACAGTTTGTCACGAGAAAACATTTTTGTACCTCAAGACCTCATGCAGATTGTTGCTGTTACTCAGATAGCAACAATGCATTTAATATGCCAAGCACTTTCCAAATCTCTACAAAGGCAGGCATTAGGGCTCATAAAGTCCAACTCCTTCAGAGCAGCCCACTCAGTAAATCTCCAAGGGGTTTCATTGCAAAACCCTGCAGTCATCAGGTTGGAAATGTTCCAGGTGCTTAATCACACACAGCAGAGTGAGAACTGAGAGAGGGAAGAAAAATTCTCAGAGATAAGCAGCACTAGGAAGGATGTGGTGGCCGAGGGAGAGAAACAGGAAAAGGGGAGGAGGAGGAGAGGAAAGGGAGAATAAATATCTCACACTGTTGATGAGCAGAAACACAAACACCAGAGAGACACAAAGAAGGCCAGCAGCGTTTCCCCCAAGTTATTCTTCTGTCCTCATACACTTCCTCCCTAAATCAAAAGATATTCATGGAGCAGCCAGCTGCACATCTCACATAAAAATCAGGCTAAGATGGGCATTCCCATACAATCAACAGGTCTCACAAACCAGTTACATCTTCATTACATTATCAGAATGATTTCTGCAGGGGAGTGGAAGGAAAGCTCAGCAGGGTCAGCACAAAATGAAGGAAAATAACTGCTAGAGAAGAAAACAAGTGGGAAATAGGTGGTAAGAACTGTTTTGGTTGTGGGCTGGGTTTTTTTCAGGCTGAGTTGTGAGACTGAAATATCTGCATTAAGCTATGCTTCAGGCTGCAGTCTTATTTCAAAAACTAGGAATTTTTAAGAAACTGTGGCAAAATACAAACTTTTGGTTGATTTCTGATAAGTCCCTTTGATGAACAATGATATATGCCCACATTAAGAAAAACAAAATGCTGAGAGTTTACTTAAAAGGGAGAAAAATATAGAGTAATGACTAATGGCCAAGCAAAAAAAACCTGTTATAAACTGTGTTGCCTTGAGTAATAAAGACTAATATGCACAAATGTCTAATTCATTCCTAAAGTAAGTGGCATGCTTTACAAGTGCGCATACAAGTTCTAGGTTAATTGAAGACAAATTCTGCTCTGATTGACACAAGACAACGAAGATCACACATAACAGAAGTGGTAACGTGCAGCTCACCAATATGGACAAAGCATTATAGTGAGGAATATTAGTAAAACTTTCAGCATCTGTCCCAGAAGCTGCTAAAAGCTTCAGCTCTCAGGCTAGTTAGCCCTAAAAAAGTAATTGATTTTAAAAAACAAAAGCTGAAATAACAGAGAGAAAAATAAGACTTGTTTCTATTGAGTAAGAAATAAATTATAAAGTCAGAAAATACATTTATCATGAGGAATCAGAATATAGGTTGAATAAAATATCTCTTAGGCATTCCTGATTTTGTGTCCATCCACTTGCTAATTAACACCAAGACATTATTGTGATTGCACTAGGATAACAGCATGAATAATTCATTATACCTTACCCAGAGATCTGGTACTTTAGTGGTTCTTAATCAGCTCCTAATCCAAGGATTCCACATAATCTTTACAGCAGAATTAACAACATGCATACATACATAATGTGCTTAGTAAAAATTTAAAGCAATTGTTTTAAACACAACTAACACTGGGCTAATAAGCTAAGCTAAAGCTGGGCTTCACTAACTTAAAAATAAGTTAATTCTGTCCCCTGTAACCCAGGCTTGTGGCCAATCTCAGCTGTGGAAACCCAGAGAATGGCTCAGCAGTGGTACCAAAGCCTGTTCATCTCTGAGCAACATTGGGCTCTGATGATACCAATGACAGGAAAAGTCTGAACTTCCCCATCCTTCCATACCAGCTCACAGCCCGGAGAGGCTTAAGAGGATTTGTTTCAGAAGAGGCAAATGGCAGTCCTTAGAAAGCTTGAGGTGGCACAAGAGAACAGAGATGTTTCCTGCCTTTTAAGGACCTGCTGGAATCTCACTCACCCCTCGGACGGCCAGCCAGCAAACACTTGGAGAGACTCAGGCCATTTCCTGCCAAAGGCAGGGAGCCTTCTGCTCCCTGCTCGGGATCTGGGATGCAGTGACAGGAACAGAGATGATGGCTCCAGGGTGGCTCTGGCTGCCATGGAGACAGGAAGCCACCACAGATGGTGGCCAGGCTGCCCCAGCACGGTGCCCACACCTTGCATCCCTCTGGGTGGTGCTCTAAGGCCCCACACCCTGGGCAGCTGTGTCATTGGAGCAACTGGGTTGTACTTCAAAAACAAATAACCACCCGGGGTTTGGCTTTTTTCTGAGTCAAAACAAAGAAAACATGGACAAGCACAAGTTCTCTTTGCAGAGAGAGAACACGATCCATTTTACTCAGCAGGGAAGCCAGTTAATCACTGTCATCCATTACTTCTCTGCCCTCTGCAAGAGTCAGATGTTCTCTGGTGCTGTGAGGGCACAACAGTGGTCACAAAGCCTGTCTGGAAAACGCTGCTCCTGCCACCCCCTCCAACTCCTGCTTCCTTCCAATGTGTGCCTTATGTGCTTGGGAAAAGAATCAATGCTTTTCTGCCATCCCTGCTCTTTCAGTAGCCTCTGCTGGAGAAATCCCTGAATAAAGGACATTCCTCAGATGTTCAAACAAGGATGCCGTTCTCTAAATGCCACAAACTTTATATATATATAATTATTGCAAACATAATTGGCTTATTTTTCTAATAACATATATGTTTATTATGATTTATAAGTAATTATTATATTTAATATTTATAACTGGCAAAACATCACTGAAAATCATATGGACAGTGTATTTTGATCTGTTTCTTCTCTTAGACATGTTAAACCACTTAATTCTTCAGAGATGGAAGAGTTCAACTACTATTAGCTTGAATCCTAAAGTGGAATCGATCACATTATCGAATTATGTGAAAATAGCTCATACTAATTTAAGTACATTACTGTACATAAGTGATTTCTTAATGATTACTTCCATAAAAATATATATATTCACTGCTGAAGTACTCACAGTGCTTTGCCTTGGTGCACTTTGGGGTTTACAAAAACCCAATTGAATGAAAAGAATTCATCTGGCTATAATGTTTGAGTTTAGACAGACCAAGCTGCTTCATTATCATTTGTTAAATTGTTTAGACTAAAATATACGACAAGTAACACTGAAGATTCAGAAAAAAGAAATGTGCATACTTGAAATATGTATATGTATATGTATATGTATATGTATATGTATATGTATATGAAAGTGTATAGCTACAGTTACAGTTATTCAACATTAGAGCACAATTGGCATATAGGAAAGTCATAATAAACACTGTTACTTCTAACAGATGGCTCAACTTCTAATGCCAATTAAAAATTTTACCTGGCCTGACCTCAGTGTTCAGAAAACATCTTCATTTATCTCAAAAATCATTAAGGCTCAGACACTAAACCATCTGCATCTATGGAACTTCAAGTACTGTAGGCTTGTTCAGAACAAGATCTAAACATCCTCTGTCAATTATGTGTATAATCAACTTCACAGTCTTCAAAATCTGCCATTGATTTCAAGGAGCTGCTTCAATGAACTTAAGATCTATCTAAATAGGTTTCTTGTGTTATTGAAGTGTTTTAGCCAATTTTTCCTCATCAATTATGTCAAATTAATTCAAATATGTGGTGTGGATAGAATTTTTAAAAATCAAGGATCCAAAGAACTAGAATATTTTTCCTGTTTTCTCTCTGCCCTTAAACTCAAATTGGTTTTTTATTGAAAGATTTCCAGTTGGTCCCATGCTGACAGAAGATGTTTTATACTATATTATATTACAATGTATTATGAGGTTGTTATTTTATAACAATATCAGTTTTCACCCCTCTAACTTCCATTATCATGATGTCACTCTCTTACATGACTTAAAATACAGCCAGGATTTTCATTTTCCTCAACCTGAGGTGTACTCAGATGATTTTTTCTAGATTATTATAAAGCAGCCTATTGCAGCTATTGGAAGAGGCCCTGAGAGTAGGTTAGGGAGTACCCTCATACTCCTTTGGAAATAGATTGGGCTCTGGAAGTCAGTCTGTAGATAATGTATCTCGTCTCCCGTAGCTTCACATCAGTCCATCCAACTTCCAGATGTAGATCACAGGTGTGAGTACTAAGGATGGAAAACCACAGCCTGAAGTTACAGGCAAGGGAAAGGCAATGTGAAAAATCTATTTGCAAACCCATAGTGAGACCCAAGTAGAAATAGAGTGAATGGTTACTTACCAGAGGAACTGTGGTCCTTTGATATGTGTTATCCATGGACATTCAATCTCACCACTCTTCTTAATGTTTCTCCTTCCCTAGAACCTTCACATTCTCAGTGCTACTGCTCATGTTAAAGGACAGCCTCTCAGTACATAGTTTAGTGTCCCATAGCATTGGCACAGTTTGTTCCAGTGGGTTCAACAGGGTGTGGGTGTGCTTGTGCTCTGAGAGATGAACACAATTGCTATGAAACTTGAACATATTTGAGCAGATTAGGACATAGACTGAAAGTCTCTCTGTCCCTATAAAGAACACACAATTAATTTAAGGGCTGACTACACCATAGCTTTCAAGTTCCTTTAACATCACAGAAAATGCTGCTTTACTGTTAGCAGCTGCCAGGTTTCTAAAAATTCAAGGATATGCACAGGCCTTGTTAATATTATATCAAGAGTGACCGAACCTCTCAACACAGATTGTTGGTGAAAGGCATGGAAAGTGTGGTTCTGGGCCAGAGTAATGCTCAGATGGACCCTAACAAAACCCTCACCATGTTAAGAGCAGCAAAGAACCTTGTACGCCTTCAAGGACACATAAAGACACCTCCCCTGGGGGCAGGGGAAAAGTCACTCAGTTTGGAGTCTTTCCATTGGAATTACCCCTGCTTCAAAAAATGTTGTGAACTTCAACTAAGCACCTTTGGTGAATGTATCTGATGTTTTCAAACAATAAATTGGGCATAGCGTAGGATTTTATTTTACAGAGTGATAGGCAGAAAACACGACTTGGGAGTCACTTATGAGAAACACCAGTTCCAAAATACCTGAGTCCTATGGTCTGCTGAAAGATATTAGAATAAACATGTGCTGTTCATCAGCTTTGGTTTCCTCCAGATCACAGTAAGGATTACAAAAAAGCATTTAGCAATCCCAGGGCCCAAGAAATGAAAAAGCTGCAGAAGTGGAAACAAGAATACGGATTTCACTGGAGCATTTTTTTGCTTGCTCCATAGAAAACTCTCTACTAATTCCTACCAAAACACAACCACAAAAACATGCTCTGCATGTCATTGGCTCATTCACTGACAGCTGGAAAACATGGGAGAAGTATCTGCTTTCCTACTGGGAATCTAATTCATGCTACACAGTATCTTTCTGCAGAATCACTTTGGTCTCCACTTTGGTCCCTAAGCACCAGGGCAACAGCCGACCTTCAGCTGTCAGTCCAGAGATGCCAGACTTGATGACTCACTTGCAAACTACATAATGCTCATGGTTTTGTGATAAAGGGTCTGCACAAGACAGTAAGTAAAATGAGAAAGGATCTCTTGGCTTCTGAATTAAAAAAAATAAAAAAGGTAACAAAAAGGCAGGTGCTTCTATCAATAGGAAAATAAACCTACTAGGTGCCAATATTATTATTAACCATCCAGAGTGTTTCAGGTAAAAAGGCAATCTTACGGCCAAGTTTTACCTTTGTTCCACAGGGGCAGACGGAGGGTGTGTACCTGTATTTTCACCTTTTTCAGATGCTGCATTACTCTTTCAATTGTTGCCAATTTTACTGATATAATAAAGCTAGAATTATCTCTAAGATGATAGAATAGATAAATGCACGCAAATCTACCACTGAAAATTCTAGAACTCTGGATACTTTAAAACAACCAGTGCACTGCTTTTAAAAAGGATGAGCAGTTGCTGTGGGTAATTCTGACCTGCAATAATTATCTATTATATAAAAATATCAGACTATCAGTTCTGATAAATGAGAACTTACATGACCTTACATGACCTCAGGTGCCTCTGGCAGTCTGGATACAGCTAACTTTTCCTGCTTCTGGGACATACCATGACAGAACTGTATACAGCACCAATAAATGTACACTAACTGCTGGAAGAAAACAAAAATAACAGTGTTAAGTTTGTGGACTAGACTTAAGTGAGCTAAATAAAGACAGTCTTTAGCAACAAGTATTGCTTCTGCCTGAAGCAGGTCAATATGAAATAGCTACTGGGATATTCACATGTAAAGCTGATTTGGTGATCGGCACTTCAGAGAAAGAGCTTAGAAGTTACAGTGGACAGAAGCAAACTCAAGCTTCTGCATTGATGTGGTAAGTTATGTGCTTTGCAACTGTTCAGCAACTGCTGTAATGAGCAAACAACTAAATATACCATCTCGGGAAGCTCCACTTTAACAGAGGTGATCCCCACTGCAGGTGCTTTTGGGGTTTGTGGGTTTGGGTTTTTCTTCTTTCAGCACACTAGGTTGTGTTTTTGAGTTATTTAGCATGTGTCAGCTTCACATTAAACTTTTTTCAAGTATGTTTTAACCCATCAGTGATGTGTTAAAATGTGTTAACTCTACCTCCTCTCCGAACAAAAGACAGGACAGCTCATGTAGAGATAACATCCCTGAAGCAGCATTTTATTTTATTCACTTAATTCCAAAACATTTAATTTAGAAGTCTGGCTTCCCAGTCATCCATCTTAACATGGGCAAATATTGACATGGAGTTGTCAGAATACACAGACAACTAAACAGCCAAAGAGTTTACAAAAAATAAATTCATGATTCTTCAAAACAACTGCAAAAGGTTACAAGTATCAAAACTCTTAGGTAGATGCACTGCATTTAAAGAAACTGTGCACATAAATTAGAGGCAAAAAACCCAAATTTCTACTGAAACCTCACATTTCAAACAGTTTATTGTAAACTGATGAACAGAGTTGTCATTTCACATCAACTTAACTGTTTTCATTGACTGAAAAAAATTTGGGGTGGCTAATTTACTTTTCATGCACAAAATGTACTGCTTAACAGAACTGTCAGCTCATTTCAAACAGAAAAAATTTAACTGGAATCTAGTTATCCTCAATCACTTTCCATTATTCTTTCCCATATTTTCCAATCAACAGGCAAACTAAAAATGCCTCCTTCTGCACTGCTCAAGCGCAACTAAGATAAATAGGGCCAATAAACCAATCAATCCATCAATGCCCATGAAGACTCATCTGAAACTGCTTCTTGATAAAGTGGACAGCAGATCTGAACAGCTGTACAATACAGATATGCTTAGCACTAGATATTTAGTGTGACTGTGGCAAGGAAATATTGGTGATGATGGGGATGGACAAGTGGGTGAAAGAGGGATCAGAGGAAAGCTCATTAATTATTGCCCTCTCCTGCTTCTTCATCCTGCTGATCACTCGTCCACAGAGTGAGGTTATCTCGAAGTAACTGCATGATGAGAGTGGAGTCCTTGTAGGAATCCTCATTTAGTGTGTCCAGCTCTGCTATGGCATCATCAAAGGCTTGTTTGGCTAAAAGGCAGGCCTGCTCAGGGGCATTCTGGATTTCATAGTAGAACACTGAGAAATTGAGTGCCAGCCCAAGCCTAATGGGATGAGTGGGCTGCATGTGCTCTTTGCTGATTTCAAAAGCCTCTTTATAGGCAGCTTCTGAGGCTTCCACGACACTGTTCTTCTTCTCTCCAGCAGCAACTTCTGCCAAATAGCGGTAGTAATCCCCCTTCATTTTCAGGTAAAAGACCTTGCTCTCATACTGGAAGTCATTGCAGTTCTTGATCAAGTATTTATCTAGGAGAGCCAAAACATCATTGCAGACTGTCTCGAGCTCCTTTTCTATCTTCTCCCTATAGGCTTTAACCTTCTCCAGCTTCTTCTCATTCCCATCTGCCATAGTCTTCTGCTCTATGCTGCTGATGACGCGCCAGGAGGACCGTCTAGCTCCGACTACATTCTTGTAGGCTACAGACAGCAGGTTCCTATCCTCATTTGAGAGGGGCTCATTCAGCTCAGTTACCTGAAAATACAGACAAAGAGCAAGTTTAAAGGGTTTGCCTTAGAGAAGAGCATGCAAACCTCCTTCAATACTTTCATCATGAAGTGCAAGATTCAAAATTTCTTCTAGAACCCAAGACTCCTTCTAGACAGGAGTAACTTTGCAACGTTGAAAGTTTAAAACTGTTCTGCAGTCAGGACTTAAAAGAGAGAAATCCCCATAGTTCTGATGTAATAGAAGGGGCATTAGAAGCCAAAGCAAAGAACATTCACTGAATTAAAGTGAGTCAGGCTTGTGTAATGGAGAAGCGGTCACAGGGAAGGTTCAGGTTTTTTAGGAAGTCTGCTGTAATTATACAGTCTACACACTTAGTGATGAATTTAAATGTACCTAGAACACCAGATTTTGAATCTGGAACACAGCACTGGCACTGGAAGCTGGTGCAATTCTCACACTTCTCCCCTGCTGCTTGCTTCCATTTGACAGCAGAGATGGAAGTGCTGCAGTCATTCAGCTCTGCACAGCACCAATGGAATTTGTGTTTCATGGTATCTTTCAGACAGGCAGTGAGCCATTGTACAATGTAATACAAGTTACCCTGATTTCTGCTAACTGGTTGCAGACAAATTCCAGGGATAGGACGTGAAAGAAACTGCACACAAATAGGACAGCAGATCAGGAATGAAGCCACAGTCAACTTCAAACTGCTACTTCAAAAAGCTCAAATAGAAGGATAATACTTCTAGTATTGTCTATTTAGGCCTATTTCACTTGATGTTTTAATTTAGGCTGTCAGACTCATGGCCACTTGAAATTGTTCTACTTTTTAAAAATTACCATATAAAATTTATATGCATGAAATTACTCAAAGGAATTAGGATGAAAAATGTAACTCCTTTAACTTAAGCATATTTCTTTAAAAGTAGTCACTAGTATTCTAAGGCTATGTGCTTTGGTGTGAAAATAAACTTACCCTTGCTCAGACACAGTTAAAATTATTAACTATTTCTTTTAAAAAATGTGCACATTTACACTGCTTGACAGACACCAGAGTGTTCACAACAAAATACTTACATACTACAAACAATCAAGTCACAAATATTTACATTATTTTGAGACTGCTGGTGTCTTCTAAGAAATGTTCTTGTTTCCAGATCACAAAAAAATACTTTACGTGAATTATAACTCCTATAGTAAGAGAGAGTTTACTTTCAAATTTAGGTTTTGTACTTAAAATACATTAAGTCAATTAGTTTTATCTCCAAAATGACTTTTCCACAGTTCAGGAACCTGAAATCCCAAAAACCACTGCTCTGCTTGTCCTAATAGAATTAGAGGCAACCTACAGAAGATGAAATGCACCGGAGTCAATTCTAATGACATCTTCAGAATCTTCATCACAGCTCCCAATCAATATTTTCTTCAGCAATCTCCATCACAGCCCACTTAAATCTTCTCTAGTAAAGATAACTAATGGTTCTTTCACTGTTTAGTGACCAAAATGGGAGCATATAAAAGGAATCCTGACTACAACCCTGGAATTCCTAACTCCACATACTAATGAGCATGGCAGTACCCCATCAGCTCAGAAATTACTTCTGTGTGTGATCCCACATAGGCCATACACCAAGCTGAGCTCCTTTCACGTGGAAAACACCCCAAAGTGAATGTTCCACAACGGAGAGCAGATCCATGACCAGACCCAGGTCAGTGGCCTGTGATTATACTGGTTTTGTCAGCTAGAGCACATCATTCAGCTAGAGCCACTTCTGAGCCAGCTGCTGCAAAAATTACTGTACCTGAGCCAGTATAAAGTCAGGTTAAATTACTAAAACTTGCCTGATACAAAGTTATGCAGTCCATGATTTTGGAACAATTAGAAACCAGACTAATGAATTTAAACTGGATCAATTTCTTTGTATTATGTGGTTTCAGAGCTCTATACCAAGAACTGGAAGTTCTATAGCTCCATTTACCCCAGAGAACACCATGAGGAAGTCAGCTCCCAGCAGGGGAGGGCACTGCTTACATTGAAGACAACTCATTCCCCTCTCCTACACAAACACACTTCATTAACCCCAAACCAGAGAGTCAGGGATAGGTACTAAAAATATAGAACATCCCAAACTTTTAAAGTCCATTTATATATACAGATAAAGCCTACATAAACAAACTAGAGCCTCAAGCTATTTTGTTTCAAAAACTTTAGTTCAAGACTTAAATTTATTTCACTGTGTAGTATTTCTCACATGACTAATTTTAAAATTCTGTATCTCACATAACCCACGTTACTAATTTTAAAAAGTAAATGATTTTTTACCACTATGTAGCTATATTGGAAATACATCCTAAGCATTACCTATAAGGATTAATACTGTCCGAAAAACGAAGGGCTTACACAGATACAATTTTTCAGGATTTCTGGAATTCTCTAAACCAAAGGGTACTTAATGCTGTCATCTCAGGAGGCTGAGGCATTTGTTGCATCAACTGAGAACCTTCCACATTTACACCCAAAGCATCTTTCTCCAGTGTGTTGAAAAACAATTCTGTACCTACCGTGTAAGCTTTATTTGAAATAGCTGGAATCCTGGAGCAGCATTTAACACAACAGGAATGCCATGCCCCGTGGAAGAATGCCATTTACATATGATTGTATTTTCTGTTAAAATAACTTTAATAGTTACAAATTAATGGGTATAGTTTACTAAACTCATTAATTTGTAACAGCAACTATTTCATTTGCCTCTCCTGTTTACACATTACAAGCAAAAATACTGGAATTCTTCCATGAAAAATACATTTACAACAAAAATTTGTACTGAGCAGCAAATTCCTTATTTAAGCTACAACTGCTACTTGGTCTGGCTTTTTTCTTTATAGAAGGAATTGATGGGAATAAAAAATAAATGTTTCTCCAGCTTTATGCTGACAGATAAAACAGCAGCCTTGTCACACTTTTTTTTTCCTCCAGTGGCAGAGTCAAAAATCAGGCACTTTCACGAAAACAAATATTTTTGTTACTTTGTTTCTGAAGTAACCACCATGCTGTTGGCTATATTCTGTATCATAAAGTGTAGTAATATCTAAAACTGAAATTAACTGCTCAGATTTCAATTTACACTGAAAGCACACTACTTTCATACAGCACTTTAAAAGTATCAGATGTGTTTAAAAAAACTAAAACAAACTTTTCAAATCAAGATATCCTGGAGAATAGATTTCTGAGTTAGAATACTGATTTCCTTCCTTTGGAGGAAATCTAAATTCTCTGAATTGCGAGATTACTTCAATATTGACCTATATGGATAAAAAACTCTCTTAATTCTCTCTCAGTTATTTGCAATCACTGAAACAGAAGAATGAGCTGTGAGGACAGACAGCTCTCAGACCATTCCACAGAAGATTATGCTCAGACCTACAAAATCAACCTCAACACCAAAGAGCATTCTGGAAATTACCCTGTTGAACACCTGTAAAAGACAAGTAATCAACAGATGCTGCATTACAGGTATGCAACAGTGCATGAACACCTCAAAATAAGGGAACTGTTGCTTTTAAATTCAGATTGCTTTTAGTATTTTAAAAAGTATCTATAAGTTGCAAGACTCCACTTGCAAAGTGTTCTCGAGCTCCCAGTTACAGAAGCTCATGACCACAAAACTTATTTGCGAGCGGAAGTGGCATTACAGATGAGAATCCCACGGCTCCGGATGAATGAAACTTGCAGAGTAATTAGTACAGTTTGAAGACAATTGGACATACATACTAGTTGTAAGTACTTTATTTACACACTTCCTAAAGCACAGCAACTGTGTTCTCCTGGTTTCACATGTGCCCAGAGACCACAGATGCGCTGCAAGTCTGCAGTTCTTGGAGAAATATAAAGCTTTCTACTAGCAACAGCTAGAAATTGTATTCTTGAGCACTACATTTTAGTGGATTCTCTATTTCATCTTTTTAAATGACCAACTGAAAGAAGAGCTGTTACTATTACATCATACATACCAAGAACTCTAGAGATAGAATTATAAAGAATTATAAATTATTTTAATGTCTTGTGGCTCTGGTATTGAGATACTCAGAAGTATCACTGGTTTAGAACTGGACTGGTCATAATTATTTATTACGATATAACAGCAAAAGTGAACAAGAGCAGCCAAATTAGTATCTTTTTACTGCTCTCATTTAAGGGAGGTGACATTCTTACAACAAAAATGTGGACTCCATTTGAAACTGCTCTTTTTCAAACTAAAATCATCTTGTGCCTTCAAACAGCAGCACTCTCAAGAGCAACAGTTCCTCTTGGGGCCTTTGGTGTTCACAGAGGACAGATCAGCAAGAACAAACCCATTGTGATCTGATACGGAAAGACACTGCTAAGCATCCAATGGCATTAACATTACCTGTAACATTTGGATCGTGTGAATACTTTGTTTTCAAAAAAGGGACTAGACGTAATAGGTTTGATCATTCTACAATTTTATTATGTATCAGTACAGGTAGAGTAGTACAAATAATTTTCATTGCTTGGTTCTGAAAGGAGCAGAGTTGCAAATGTGACATTGTTTAAACACATTTCAGTATTCAACAGGGTACGGAATGCACTGAGAAATGTTACCCTACAAAGAAGAGGCAAAAAGGCAATGTTAAAGCTCGGGAAATGCTCCTGGAACAGGGGGTAGCTTTCACACCCGGATGCAGCTACTATCTTTGAGTCACCAATGTTAGTGAGGCCTCTATTCGTGTCTTTTACGGCGAGGCAAAAGAAACGTCTAGAAGAGGAAGAGGCTCCTCTTGCTGTGTCCCCAGACAGCCCCCGCCGCAGTGCCCGTCCCACAGGACCAGCGCCCCCAAACGCTGGCGGATGCCCAGAAGGGGAGATGCACCCCAAGGTGAAACCCAGCACCCCACAGGAGTGTAAGGGAGGTGGGCGAGGATGGGCCTCATCTGTAGCAGAGAAGGAATGCACAGCGTTCCCGCCGCGAGGAGAGGCGGGCGGCATTCAAATGGCCGCACTGCGAGCCCGATTGGCGCGGCGGGGAGACGGAGAGGAGGGCATGGGGACAGCCACACCCCCGGGGCAGGGACAGCCGGGGAGCGGGAGGTCCGCGAGACAGCCCTTACGGGGGGAACGGAGGGGGGAAGGAAACAGATTTTGAAAGGGGGTGCTAGGTCCGGTTTGGACCGGCTACTCTTTGTCTCGTATCTGCCACAAGCAGGTAGTACTGGGCACCGCCCCACACGGCGGCGAGGTGTCCCGGCGGGACGGTCTGGCTCCTGCTCCCGCCCTCCTTTCTTCACCGCGACGGGTGGGACCCGGCGACTCGCATCCTCCCCGGACCCAACCCCGCCTCGCACCAGCCCGCACTTCCTTTCCCTCCCTTCCCCGCCACTACTCCCCTACACACTCCTGCCCGAGTACCCCTCACGGCCGCCACGCTACCGGCCCCACTCACCGACTTCATGGCCGAGGCCATGTCATCGTATCTCTCCGCCTGCTCGGCCAGGCGGGCTCTCTGCAGCAGCTGCTCTCGGTCCCCCATGGCCGCTTCCGTGGTGGCTGCCGGGCTGGGCTCTGCGCGCCCCTGAGAGAGAGCGGAAGGCGGGCGGGGATGTGCGGCTGGCCGCGCACTGGTGGCGGGAGCAGGAACCGTAAGCGGAGCCGCCCGCTGGGCTGTGCCGGGCTGGGCTGAGCTGTGCCGGGCTGGGCTGAGCTGTGCTGGCCGCCGCTCCCTCGCCCGCCGGCCGCGCTCCCGGACCGACCGCGGCGTGTGCGGCTCGGAGCTTCGCGCTGCTGCCGCCGCCCGCGCCTGCGCGCCGGGAAGGCAACGAGGGGGCGGAGCCGCGGTGCTGCAGGGGAGGGGAGGGGGCGCCGCTCCCCCGCGCTCTATTTCTAGGTGACGTCACTTGCTATAAATAGCCATCGCGGGGCGCCGGCCGCGGGCCGCGCGTGCGCGCTGCGAGTGCTGCATTTTCCTGCTGCAAAGGTGGAGGTGGGCGGGGGGCGCGGGCACTGCGGGACGGGACGGGGCACGACACGACACGACACGGCCTTGGACACCGCCACGGCCACCGCCTCGCCCGCCCTCGGCACAGGCACTGGGGGGCCACGGCTGTCTGACCACGTTCGGGGTGACCCCGCTCCGCGTTCACGTGTGCGACCCTGCCCAGCACCATGGCCGCTTTGTGCGGCCGCAGCCTGCCGGCGTTGTCTTCAGTGGTGGCACGGCTGTGCCTCTTTCGGGGAAATAAGCGTATCTCGCATCCCGGCTGCCTTGAAACAGCCCGAGTTGTGGGGGTGGTACCACGGACCAATTCTACTACCTTGCCTAAGAGATGCAGATAAATTCAATTTTACTACACACTTTAATGTGTAATAGTCAAGCTCCTCTTTCACAAATTGACAGACTACCATTCTTACATAAAAATCATCTCAAGGTAAGAACCTTGCACAAGCAACAAACTGCTGCGGGTGTCCACAGAAACGCTGGGAGTCACGTTATTCATCTCTTACAATAAATCATAGATTAATTTTTTCTATTCAACCCTGGCCAGCATTTAAACATCCCTGCACCACTGAAGGTATGGGGAGCTGCTGTACAGCTGAGTGAAAGGTTTGCTCACCAGCCGTCACTTCAGCACCAGAGCCGCTGACCAGAGCACCTGGCAGTTCAAGCTCCCATCTGTCCTCACCCCTAAGAGAAGGAAAGAAAGTCCATTGGCACACAGGAAGCAGGGACGAGGCTGCTCTCACTCCTCCCGATGCTCTCCCACTACCCTCGGTACTCTCGCACTACTTCAAGTGAGTCAATCCAGTCCCTTGGGTCAGACAAAAGTTTTTTGTCTTAACCCTAATACTGCTGGGTTTTGTGCATTAAAACCTAATGCCATTTAAAATAAATGCTGCGGTTTTAAAAGGGATCAGATGAATATTGCTGTCTTGTTAAAGGACATAAATAAATATGACAAATAAGAATAAACTATGGTTACATGTAATAAGGCATGAAAGAGAAAAATTACACCCAGCAAGTTATAAACTGCCAGAACATTCTGGAAACAGCCCTTTGCAGTAGTGTGAAGCACATACACCACTGTGAACGCATCCCAACAAACCAACTGAGGCTTTTTCCTACTGGGATTTTGTTTTCACTTACTCTTAGAAGAGAAGGTTGTGACATCTAAAACCCTAACAGAATGGACCCCAAGTATCAGTTCAATTTATTATCATAATTATTTTAAAACTTGTATTGCTTTTACCTTAGAATAAATGTTTAGGTGCAGACAGCAAGGATGTGATTGTGAAAAGATATGATACCATGTAAAAATACAGATTTTAATGTATCTGACCCTTAGGCAAGAGTAGTGAGAGATGTGCCAATCCTCCTTGCCCAGTACACTTCAGTTGGGAACCTTTGCAGTTATAATAATTTCTCAGTAGAGATTAGTCAGTTTGCAAAGCATTCCAAGCGCTCTGAAAATATGTAGGGTTTACCAGAAGCTTTCTAGTCTTGTACAGCAGCTTCAGACTCCCCAGGGAAATGGATTACAAAGTATTTTTAAAACGAGTTATTCACCCACTGAACCAATCTGCATTAATCTGCCAAATATATGTGGATATATCTACACATGCACAAAACATTCTCATTAAATGCTTTGGTTTCCTTAATTGACACTTCTGTAAAACAGCTATTTCTCAGTTTAAAGCATCTCAAAAATTCGTAACCTTGAATCCACGAGGTCATGTGTAACCTCACTGCTCTAAAACCAGATACAGATCTAAATTCAACAGTTGCAAGAAAAAGTGCTAAAATAAGGCAACATTGTGTGCAGTGTTTCCACAGTCTGACTGTAACCTAAAGAAAGGGAAGAGATTGCATTTCACATCCAAGGTCTGGGGGAGAGTACCTATATTCTCCTGTGCACAGGATCTCCACAGATCCACAGAGGTACAAATAAACAGAAAATAGAGCTCACACAATGAGTTTTATAATCTACTACAATATTTATGAGTCACGATGTCCTAAAACAAAAATGGAAAGGGAATGGAAAGATCAGCAGACCTTTTATTAGAGTGCTGAATGGGGTGCAAACAGTGCCTGACTGTGGTTCCCCTGCTGAGCTGGGATGCGAGGCATCACTCCCTGGTTCCCATCAAAGCTCAGGAATACTGCTCTCATGAGGCAGGACTGAGAATTGTTCACAAAGTGACCACACCCAGCAAGAATTTGTAGATGGAGAAATTTATGGCAGCGAAAATTGCACTATGACCTAAGGCAGTGGCTCTGCTCCACAGGCATATCTGATTATTGGACAGCACCCATGTTCCATAAATAGCTTCCTGCTGAAATGTCATCCCAGTTCAGTGCTCACTCGCACAGGAGCGCTGGGGACACCACAGCAGTCTCAGAGGGTGTCTCCCCAGTGCTGATGTCTAGCTGCAGGGACACTGGTGAAGAGGCAACACCACAAGGAAACCACCATGTGCCATTCCCAGGCTTTCCCCACGGTGGAAAACCTCCCCTTTTGTTGTCCTGGAAGCACTGAGGGAGCACTTACATTTTGTGGCACTCTTTCCGAGACTCATGGAACTACAGCAGCGCTGCTACAAAGTCCCTGCCACTAACATCCTCCTGATCCCTGGAGAAAATGATCTTCCCTCTCCTTTCTGCAGCAAGGAAATGTTTTATTTAGGGAACTGCTAAATGATGAAAGTCTTGGGGACAAGATACTGAAAAACAGAAAGAGAGAAGAAAAATCGCCCACTGGTGGGGGAGGTTAACCAGCTTCCACATCACAGCAAATGAAGTAGAGACAACTGTGGAAGAGAAATAGAGATGGAGTTTGTTAACATCTGATCTTGGAAATACTTGTGACTGGCCCCTACCTGGGGCATGATGCTCAGATAGTGCTGTAAGGACAGATTCTTCCGGAGGCTTAGGACTATCTGTAATTTTTATTGTTAGAATTCTAGCAGCACATTCCCCCAGTAAAGTGAGATAAGTGTGCATCAGGAGGATAGGTGGTATAACCAACGACAAGATCAGAGCATGAGATAGCAGTGGGTGTAGCTGTGGTGTGATGATTCTCTCCCAAACCACAAGGGACTGTAATTTCAGTGACATATTTCTAGCCAAACCATACACCACAGTTTAACAAGCCTCTAGGCTGTCACAGTGTGTGAAAATATTCTACTCTTTGTCATATTTCAATTTCATATTAATCTTGAATCACTCTCACAGAACCTCCCTCATAACTCAAGGGTAAATCCTAGAATGAAGGAAGATGACACTGCCTGAGTGCTGCTCAGCAGCAGCAACAGGGTTCATGCCATGCATTGTGGTGAAGTACACTGTGTCTATTAACCTACACGGGAAGAACTTTAAAACAGAAGGGTACTGATTTGTACAAAACCTGCAAAGCTCATTCTCCCTCATGGGAAAGGGTAGGTCTGTACCTATTTGGGATCACTGCAGTGTATTTAATACCATTCAGCATTCACACACAGTAGCCTTTTGCATGTTCAAAATTCTGTGCAGACACAAGCTGATAAACCCGCAGAACTCTCTGGCAAAATGTGCCATCTTCCAGCACCTGCTCATTTCAGAGTCCAGTGAGGAAACAGCACTATGTCTGAATAAAAGATGATGGCAGTTTTTCCTTGCCAGAATGATTCAGGGATATGCACAGGGGGTTGTGAAGCATGCTCAGTAGTGGGGGTTCCTTTAAGTGGCGAGAACACAGTAGCTAATTGAAAGCAGCTTTAACTCCTCATGAGCTACTTCAGACTATGGTGTTTGCTGGTCCTGCCCAGATAAAAGAAAGCAGTTTTACTCTTTATGTAATGAGGGGCAAGTAACCAGGATTGACAAGCTTCAACAGAAAAACATGAACAAGCCTGCTTAGCAGCAGCTGCCACCAGAGCACCATTTTGAAAAGAGGCTACACAGGTCAGAAGAAAAAGAAACAACTTGTGGTAAGAAAATACTGGAAAAAAACCCCAACAATATGAATACAACATAGCTCAATCCTACTATTTCTGGAACCTCTCCGAAAGACACCTCGTGCTGAGCATACACAATTAAGGACTCAGCATCAACAGCAACAGCCACATTTTAAAAATAAGACCAGATCTGTCTTAACAAATGAATTTTTACTGCCCTTCAACCTTTACCAAAGTGGATTAGTTTGACTTAGAACTGGATTAAACCCCAGTGAAAATGATTGATCTGAAACAATGACCTTTCACTGCAGAACATAACATGAAAGACTTTGGGGATAAGACTAATGAAGTGCAGAGATAAAACAAGATGCCTTTGCCGACATTTTCAAAAGTGGCCTCTTATTCTGGGTGCCCTACTTGAGTCACTGCGTAAAGTGCTCGTTTCCTCTAAAAATGAGGCCCCAAGTAAGGTGAGCCTTTCTTGGCATCCAGAATGAGACTGCCTGAAAACACTCCTTTGAAGCTGTGTCTCCCAGCATTTGTCCTGAACGGGTGTTGGATGTACCAGTGATTGTGACAGCAAGCGGAACTGCCAAAGGGACTGCAAGCAGGACAAGATGCTGCTCACATCCTCCATCCCCTGTAGCAATGACATGGATTAGTTCAGGGAAGTTTTCATGGCAGCTGCTGCTACGCAGGACCTCTACACAGCCATTTCCACAGCACACTTCCAGGGCAGAACCACCCTCAGTCTCTGACCTTGCCAGGCTCAGGTCTGTCTGCTGAACTGCCAAGAGAAAAGCCACCTCTAGCAGCAGTGCTGGAAAACATGGATTCTGCCTGTTGGTAAAGTGTCCCTCTCACCTCAGGGACAGCCAAGTAACAGAACTTCTGAAAGTGGTCCTAGATTCCATCCCCTTTCTGTGATCAATCAACACATACAGGCACTGTACTTTGGGCCCTTATATGCATTTTAGGATAAAAATAACTTTGGGTTTTTTTCTATCTAGGGCAAGCTCCTTCCTTTGCTAGGCCATGCCATGTGGAGGAGGAGGAATGACAACAGCAGGTACAGCACATTCAGCTCAGGGCAGGTCAGCCACGTGCTCAGTGTGCTTCCAAGTACGGCTCCAAGGAAAAACAACATAAACACATCCAGAGCTTGCTACAGATGGTAGGATAGGGAAAGCAGAACACGATGGGGACACAAATCACATCTAAGAAACCAGAATGAGGTAAGACACAAATTGAACAAATTGCCACCTGAATGTGAATACAATGGAAAGAACTCCACTAGGTTCTCCTCGAAAGACTAACTCCAGCCAGCAGCACAGGCAGAGAAGGTCAAAAGCACTACTGGCATTCAGCAGAGATTCACTTGTCCTCTTCCTCTACTGCATGGCCAGACACCCATCTGTTCTGGCTCACGGATGGGGAAGCAGCAGCCCACTCCCGAATCCTGCTCAGCCTCCTGTAACCCAGCATGGCCAAGTCCTGTGAGATCAACTGTAGGCACCACTTGCAAATTTCTGTCTAAATGCAATTAGCTCCTCAAAAGTGCTTTGTGCAGGTTCAATATGCAGGTGACATGGGACAATAGTGGGCCAAAATACACCCTGTACTTCAACCACTTGACTTTACATCTCTTAAAGGGAAATACTTTTAATTTACTTGATTTTACATATCAAACTTTGAATTGTCTAACATAAATTTACAGAAAAGTAGTAAGTTATTTCACCTGGGAAATGACCTAGAAAATTCAGTTGTCCTCCAGAGAACAACTGTACCAACTTCAGAAATGAAATTCATTAAGTTTAAGAGAAAAGGCTTTAATTCTGCTTTAGCTGAAAATCCTTCTTCAGATTTTAAGTTTGGAAAAGATACTTCTTGTTCTAGCATCCTGAGGAATTTTGCTGCATTGAGCCTCTCCTTTTTAACTACAAACTCAAAACAACTGTGTTCTTGAACTATTTAAAAAATTTAAAAGGTCTTAGGACACTGACTGGTGTTGTTAAAGTGGTAGAACAAGGGTCACTTATATGCCAAGCCAAAATACCTGCATTCCCTAGCACGGGTTGCTTTCTTAGAAAATAACCTATATAGAATGACAGTTATCTAAAATTTCTATACAGGCAATGTTAATCTAATCTTATCTCCACTGACAGGAAACAGAACTAAGTACTTGAAAGGAACTGAAAATATATCTCATTGTAAGAGAGGCGTCATTCCTCTTTACTCCAATACATCTTCAACAGCAGGGAAGTGTAACCTCCCTGGCTTTCATCCACATGTATCACGTACCACTGGCCGGCTAAATCACAGTCATTGTAGTGACATGTCATATCAGCAGGGATGAAAACTAAAGTACCTTATTTGGGATCTCAGACAGCAGCCCAGCAAGATCCAGTGGGAATTTTGCTATGGGGCTGCTGCCTCTGCATGGAGCCGCGTCGCTGGCTGGCTCCTGACCGCGTCCCGTCTCCGTTCCACCGCGGGCCGCAGAAACGACGGTGACAGCGCCTCGAGAATGGGTTTTCACAAGGCGTGGCCGTGGCGGCGGCCCCGGTGCATCCCCCGCCCCTCAGGGGTCCCGCCGCTCCCTCAGCCTCAGCCCCCCCAGCCCCGCGCGCCCCGCTGTTGCTATGGCTCGGCGGGAGGCGCCAGCCAATCAGGGCGCGGCAGGATATATCTGTCGCTGTTGCTGGCGGCCGCGGACCAATGGGAAGGCGGCGGCGGGCGGCCCGAGGGCCAATGAGGAGGCGGCGGCGGGCGGCGGGAACAGCCCCGAGCGGAGGACAGTGGGCGGGCGGTGGTCGGGGCTGTGAGGGCAGGACGGGCTGGTCCCTCACGGGTGTTCGTGCCGGTCCTACAAGCCCGGCATCTTTGCTCCCTGTACAAATGCCCGGATTCACTCACGGCCCCGCTGTTGATGGCAATAAACGATAACGTGTGTGACCCTTCCAAGCACCGCTGTTCCAAACACAAAGAAGGGCATTCCTAGTGAAATTCACCAAAATAATGGAGGCTTCAGGCTCGCAGCACCCGCAAGTGTACCCAGGGCAGCGGGTCCTGTGTTTTAATACATAATTGCCACGTGAAAATTATCACTTCACACCCTTACCTTGAAAAAAATGAACCCCGGAGAAACAGTAAGTGAAAATCTTTACTTGAAAACTTTGTAACAAAAGGTAAAGGAGGCATCTTCTCCCTGTATCTCAGGGCTGGAGGTTTGGCAAAGGGGATTTTTTCAAAACCAGTAGCACTTCAGGAAAATACCTAAAGCTCCACCCTATAACTTGCAGGATTAGTTTTAAACCTGCATGAAGGGCCTGCCTTCTTATATTAAACACCAAAACAATGGCATGCCCTAGAACTGAGAATTCTGCTGTGCTCCAGTTCATGTCACCTGTGGCACTATGGAACGCTCCAGAAGTTACACTCCGCAGTGCAACCGGAGGCAGGGATAAGAAATAGCAGTATTTTACCAGCACTTAGCTGAGACTTATTTTCCAAGCCTAAAGAAAGGTTATCCAATATCCACTGCAAAGCTATGTAACCAAATTTTACTCCTTTGAGCACAAGGAGCTTCATTTTACCTTCATGATGCAACCAAGGACTTGAATCTGGCCAGTGTTATGATTAGATCTACGTTATTGCCACAGAACCAGTGCCTTGATAATTTGAACATCTACAATACAGCTTCAGACCTCTCCAGGGAAAATCTACAGTCCACAGTGCAACTTTGCTTTCTTCTATCCTTTGTAAAATTCTTAATGAAACTGTAACTAAACCAAATTTTGTAACCTTGGAACTTGGAACCTTTGTAACTTTGGAAACACCTCCATCCTTCTCCCTCACTCTATTCATCTCCCTGTCAGACTCTTCTTCCATTAAAAAAAAAAAAGGAAGCAATGGGGTACTTCCTGGGGAAATGATGATGCATGGAGTATATCTGCAGGCAGGTCACATCTGTCCACTGGCAGAAAATTCATAGAGCAGGCGTGCTGCCTGGAACATGTCGTTGGTTAGTGAGTCAACAACTGGATCCTCCAGGACCTGAAAGACACAGGAAGGAACCAAAGCCTCACTAGATATGATTTTAGCACTGTTGCTTATGGTGGAAGAGCTCCTTTTGGCAGCCAGCAGCACAAGGTGTGCGATGGGAGGGAATGTCACTGGTCAGGGCTGTGTGCATGAAGTGACAAAAGCCTTCTTCCCCTCCAAGTTCAGGTAGAGTAATCTGTCAGTGGGTGTAGAAGTGATGAGCACAATCTGTGCACAATCCAACTCCCAGGAATTCAGCAGAGCGATTCCCTTCGCTTTGCCCTAGGCTTTGGCTCCTATAAAAGCCAGTAACTGACAGAGGGTAAGACAGGAAGTAAATAATTAATAATTAAGGAATTGTTCTGAACAAGGGAGCTCTGCTCAGGGAGAGAAAGAAATACCTCCAAAATTAATTAACTTTTTGTTTGTTTGCTTGCTTTTGTTTTACTCTCATTTTGGTTTTAACAGAATGCATGACCCACAAAAACCAAACTGAGTTGTGTGGACAAAAGATAGTTTTCATCTGCACCTCTGTGGTTCAGACACAGGAACCAAATATCTGCATATTCTTGCCACAAGCCCAGAGTAAGTTGATTCAGCAAGAAGAAAAGTTCCCAGATAGTCTGTAGAATGCTGTAAAATCATTTACCCATTCAAGCTCTTCCTTTTCCTAGAGCACACACTACAATATGCAAAAATTGCTTTTCTGAATTCCTGAACTGAGTAATTATTACAAAGATTTGAAGACTGACATCTACAAGCATCACTCAGTATCTTGCTCCCCAGCCCACAGTGTACTGAGTGTCACGTTCCTTCACCACTGCAAAATCAGTGCAAGGATGCAGAATAGCAAGATGAAAACCAGCTAGAGACGGCCTGCTCTGGGAATCTTAGAAAAGGCTCATTCATTATTAATGCCCAAAGCTTTCCTTCTCATCTGGCTTACATTATGGCTGGTAAAAAGGCCACTTTCCAAGATACAGATCTTTATATTGATGCTTTCAGAGGCTCAAAAGAGGTTCTGTTACTGCCCTCAGAGCTGCAGCCATTTCTCATAATGAGGCCAGCAGATATGGGTCCTATTTTTTGTAATCTCTTTTGAAAAGGTTTTTCCCAGCAGCTCACACTGCAAGGGAAACAGCAATGGATGCTGACTGTTAGACCAACACACGTGAAGCCAAAAAATACATCAATGTACAGCTTAGATAGGGCTTTCTTGGGGCTTGTTTTTAGGTAACAATTCAGCTCCCATCCCCTTGAGAGCACAAGATTTCTAACTTGTATTCTCTACTGCCTTGAAGTCCTCATCAGAAGGCACACAGACTGCACCCACAGCATGGAACTACCTTCTTTATCCTGGCCAATAATCACACTGCTCTGTATACTGCTATCAGCCATCTCAGAACAGTGCAAAATCCCTTTTCCTCAACAACAACACAGACTTGCAAATGAAAATTGCACTAAACATTTTAAGAGGTCTGAGTGAACAGAGTCAAATTGTGCAAAAGACCTTAGAGGGGAGGACCTGAAGCAGCTATCTTTGTGTCATTGTCCTATAGGTGAGCCCTCCATTGCTGAAAATTAAAATGACCCTTTGGATCTGCACAGGATCTTTTGGCCACCATTTAAATGACACATTTAGTAAAATTAGGGCCAATTAGCAATTCAAGTAGGAAAAAGATCAACAAAACCACCTTTCCTTCTACTAGCTGCTGGATGTCACCCAGGGAATACCCAGCTAGCTCTGAACTGGACTCCGGGAGCTATGTTTAAATCAAACATGTTTCATACTAAATATGATATGAGATTTCACATCTCCTCTGAGAGAGCTGCAGGGGACTGTGTGTACAGAGCTCCTTTCTCTGAACTTTAGGTGTGTTCTTACCTGGCTTTGTCCCAAGGCTTGGCTTTCTTCCACACAGGGTGCAGAAACAGGTGGGCACTGAGGCTTGCCAAACACAGTCTGAGACGAACTGGAAAAAATATTATATACAAGTGCATTTGTATTTATTCTCTATTTGCCACTTACTGTAATGTTTTGCAGCAGGACAAGAAGGGCTGTTGGTAAGACTATTCATTTGATAGAGTTCTGTTAAGTTGTCTACACACCCACCCCATTTCTCAATATTGTTACTGCCTGAAAATACAGATTCTGCAGTGGGAAGACTGCCCTGACCAGGAGCAGTATACAGGGAATCATATCTCAATTTGCAACTTTTCTTCTGCACCAAAACATTCTCCATAAACAAGGAGGTGTCTATCAAAATGTCTCGCTCCTGGAATGTGTTTTAAAAGCAGAGACCTTAAGAGTCAAAACATATGGCTTTAGAAAAGACACAACATTGGCTACGCTTTGCCTACATCTTTCCAAGGCCAGCAGTGGGGTCTGGGGACATGGCTTTTCCCCATCCACACTCCCCTAGAGCCTCTGCCAGCCTCTCAAAACAGATCAGTCTGTGGGCACTGGGTCAAGTAGCAGACACTGGGTACTCAAGAATGAGATGTTCTCTCCCATCATCACCAGCTCGAAAGTCTCTCTAATGCAACAATACTGCCCGTACCACCACCAGGAACAGCCCAAGGTGTGAGTGCTCATACAGGCCCAGACAAGAGGTGCCAACTAGTAGAGTATAGGAAAAAAGCAGAACCAACAGGATAAGTGTCAAGTTGCCCTTCCTTGGAATGCTCCCCAGGTTCCAGCAACCAGCATTGGGACTCCTCTGCTGGAGGCTTCATTCACAGAGTCCCATTTCCTAATGACAAATGGGCTCAACTCCCTCTCCCACCCTCTCAAGAATTTGTCTCATGCTTTTTCACAGCCCACTTACACTGACATGCACAGTGCCCTTAGCAGCGAGTTCTGCAATTCAGTTATGCAACATGCCAAAAAGTAGCCTCTATCAGTGGGTTTGGGATTTTCTGCCTGCCCGTGTCAGGATGCTGGGGTGTCCAGAGGGGAGAGCCTAACAGCAGGAGGATTCCCAGCACTCTGAGCTGGAATCCCAGAAATGCAGGCAGAAGCTGTAAGCTGCCATGAACATCTCGGCACTGACATTTTGTAAATCAATATGCTGGCTCATAAATGCAGAATGCCTTGCTCCATAGAGCTCAGTGTGCTTTTCTTTCGGAAATGGAAGGCACGAGATTTCCACTCTGCAAGAACCATTAGCTGGGGCTACATTCCACCTGTCCTGACTTGTAGAGTGAAGAGGATGCACCACCACTATCTGTAAAGGGAAGCATCTGTTTGGTGTCCCACAGGGACTTCCAGTCCGCTTGCTGGATCAAACCCTCCTCTCAGGCAGCAGAAGCAGATGGAGACAGTCAGCTTCCAGCCTGGTTCCTTCTCACACTCCCACCTCACAGCCCTGTAAATCAGAAGAGGTTTGGACCCAGCCCAAGTGCGTAGGAGTGGCTGTAAAAAGCCCATGAAAGAAATCAACAGGAATTGTTCTGATAAGCTTTGAGGCCATGTCCTTTCCAGGTGAGCATCTTTAAAAATGAGACAAGCAGATTAAGGGTCTTTTGGCTGACTTGTAGCTCTATCCCAGTATTCAGGAAGCAAGGAGAGCATAACACTAAGTCCACTCTGGATAGGTGATCTTGGCTAAATAATTTCCTTCTCTTCGAGTTACTCTTACATCTAAAACCAGGATAAGGTCACTGCCCTGTCCTTCCAGGACAGCAACACTCATTTGCCTTACAGTTTGATCTGTTGCCCCCACGAGTCCCCAGAGGAGTGATGCTCCTTGCACCATGACTGCTCAAGAGGACTCTGGTAACAATACTCTTCTCTAATCCCTGACTCCGTTAGAGGGCTCTGCCTTATAACACAGGTGATCCTCACTGACTGAGCAGTGATCTTACCCAAGACTACCCACACAAGCTCTCCTGGTTCCCTAGAGAGAAACTGCAAAATGAAATTGCTGAAGTTGTAGCCTAAGCCTCACTCACTTCTGAAAAAAGATTGATGTTCCATAGCATTCATGGGATTTTGAGGAGGTCAGGGGTTTGGGGGGAGCTAGACCAGGCCACTAAACAGGATTTAAAATCAGGTTCAAATAACTATGTCCTCACTAAAAGGTGCCAACAAAGCAAGTCCTGCCCCTCATAGGAATATGATAAAGGGTTTGTGGATGCCTGGCACACTGACATACCCAACAAGGAGACATTCACCATAGATTTCTTCTACTGGCAGAACATATTTTAAAAATAAACATGAGCTCACTCCAGAGTCATAACATGCAATTTTAAATCCAGCCAAAACATTGCCAGCAAGCCTTGCTGATCTTTCATGATCTTTAGCCACTTTAAAACTGTGAATCCTGAAACACAGCCTGAGGTTTACAATGGCTGATCTGGGTTCTCCCAGCAATTCAGAGCAAGGAGTCTCACACAAATGTGAACAGGGCACCAGGCCAAGTGGGAAACAGGGGTAAAAGGCAGAAATGTTTTCAGCAGGGAACTGGGGCCAAAGCCTCACCAATCTTTATCTCCAGTGAATCACTGCATTTACTTGTTGTTTAACAAGCTACAAAGCCTTCTGTGTCTCTGTTTCCTCATTTTTGAAGTGGAAATAAAGCTTCTTCTACCTGCCTTTTTGACATACTGACAGTGTCATGCTGGCACAAACACTGGTCAGTGTCAAGCAGAAGAGCTATAAAATAGGGCTGCTGCTCCTGCTCTGTCTTGCAGATCAGTAAATTAAACGAAACCCATAATGTCTGGCAGTGTTTATTTTTATGTAACATTATAGAAGTTGTATAACATGGAAAATGGCACGACTTTTTGTTTTGCATTCTCTGAATTTATCTCAATTCCCAGAGAAAATCTGAAATCTGAAACATTTGTTATAGGCGGAAAACGGAAAGAGAGAGCAGTGCCTGTCTCTGTCTTCCAATTTGGAAAGCTTGCACTATGGAATAATCTTGTCATGAGGTTGTGAAGCTACAAAAACTATTTTAGGATTAAGTACAATACTAAGTACCAACCCAGCCCACAGAACCAGCAGAACCAGCCCTCACTGGATCAGTACAGGTTATGCTTTTTCTGACAGAACCAAGCAAATAGTTCAGAAACTGAACCTGCCTAAAAAACAGGGGACCATATCTTTTCTGATTAGGCTGGTTCCAAATCTCCTTTGTGCCACACACACACGTACACTTAGACAACATTACCCATGCACAGATATAAATACTGGCGAGGAAGGATGGACACAAGGAGAAGCAGTCCCTGGGAATGAGGTGTGTCACTATTTCTGCAATTCTTTTCAACAGGGTATCAAGACATGGCTGGACTCAGCATCATTTTTATTCCTGCCTTTAGGCAGCCCTGTCCTTTCCTCCCTTTACCTGTGGGGAATAGATTCCAGGGTCCCTAGCTGTTCTCCTCTAAGGATTAAGCTTTCATTCTGTAAATCTGACTGCTGAACGGTTCTTTCTGAACTGGCTTCAACACAGCCACCTTGAGGGACTGTGCTCAAGGGACCTCTGATACCTGCTGAAATAAATGCTCGTATTAAACACAAGTACAGATACAGATAACATGGCCCCAACCCCTGACCCAGCTGCTACTTCTCTCCCTGCTCCACATTCACCAGAGCCTGGGTGAACGGCAGTTACAGCCCTTTCTGCTCTACAGACCTACGGCAAAAGCAACTGCATCACTTCTGCATCCTATCAAGCCTATTCTGAAGAACAGGGAGAAGAAAAGAGATAGTGGGAATGCAGAACAGGACTGGACAGGAAGAGAGAAAAAATAGCAAGAGGGAGAAAGGAAAGTGAGAACGTGTGCTTGAAGACAAGCACCAAGTCACAATTAAGAAGTTCCCAGGCTTTTCTCAGGCAATATCTTAATGATGACAGGCATTAAAAACTCAGAAGCTTGCAAAAGGACAAGGTGAGCAGACAACACCTGGAAGGACTCCCTCAACAGAAACATTAAAAGGAATCCACCACTATCTTACAGAAGTAGTTACAGTTTAGGGAAAACAGAGGGTAAGAATGTCTGTTTCGACACCTTAAATCAACAGATTTTCTCACTGAACTACCATGGAAGTAGAACTTCAAAGCTCTAAATAAGCCCTGCTCTCCTTAATCAGGACACTTAAGTGAGCAAGAGTGCTTACAACAATGGGAAGGGAAGCTTGGAAAGTCTTAAGGTCAACAATTTGAGGGCAGTTTTACTAACCTTCTACACCTGGGGTCCACATGGAGCCAGAGACTCCGCTGGTGCTGTAAGGGGCTTGCCACATGGGCAGCCAATAATTCCCAGAGGGAAGGGACTTATAATAGCACAGGGCAAAGCTCCCCTGCCAGGGGCTGGCAGCAGCTCTGCTCACTGCTTCTCCAGGCAGCAGCACAGGAGAGCCAAAGCAGGTTCCTGGTTCCACAGCCTCAGTGCCAAAAGGTACCGGTTGTTCAGCACTGGGAGTGGTGAACAAAGCCACGCTTGTTCCAGCTTCACACAGCCCAGGGCTCTGCATACAGCTGCAATAATGGAGAAAAGTAATCAGCCAGACATACTGCTTTGCCAAAAGGGGACCCTCAGCTAAACCTCTGAATCCTGCCCTCCACAGCTGGGAGATGAGGTGCTCTGACTGGACATGGAACATTTCTATCAATGGTGGCAAGACTCCTAAGTGATGTCCCCATGGAACCAACATGGAAGTCGGTTCTATGAATAGCTTAAATGTTGCTTCATTTCTGAACTGTCACTGTAAAGATGCCATACATCACCTGGATTCCAGCATCTTTAAATACGTTCCTCCAGGAGGCTTATACAGAGGTGCAGCTGACTGCTCCCATCCTGGCTCACAGGGCTTGAGGGTTATCTCCATTTGCTCAGGGCTGATGCCCACACAAGATCCATCTGAAAGGTGCAGGCCAGGCAGTTGAAACAACCCTAATGATTACTCCAAAAGGCAACAAAACAAGTCCAATCTGCCAAATGCAGCAAGACCCCTCTGTTCCTTGTGACTGAAGTTTGGTTAAGTGTCTGTGGAAGGACATGGAAATACTGGATTTTCCTGGAGTGCACTTCCCTGATTCCAGAACCTGAGAGCTAAAACCTGCTGCTTCCCATGTATTTGCTTCCATTTGGTGCCTCCTTAAAGCCAGGCATCTCTTTTCACCTGCTGTTGCACAGGCTTTAGCAGTGTCTGCTCCTCTGGAGTGACAGCCTAGAGCCAAACAATAAGGCACTCCACTGAAGCAGAGTCCTCCAGCATCCACTTGATCCATCAGCACATAATGCTGTTCTGAAGAAGCAATATCCTTCCCTTCCTGAGGGAATTTAAAATTGATTTTCACCTCTCTGGACCACATCCTGAACCCATTAGGAAGAGACAAACCTGCAGTTTGTGGAGTGTGGGATCCTTTATCCTGTGGCTCATTTGTGTAGGAAGCCAAAGCCCTCTCAGGACATGAATTGTTGAGCTCTTCCGTGCGAAGGAGGCGGGATTTTCGACGTCGCCGATAATTTGCAAACCAGTTATAGACCTGAATTGGCTGCAGGTTCGTGTCCCGAGCCAATTGCTCCTGCAAACCCAGGCACAGGGAGAAATCAAAGGAAAAAAATCACATCCAAATAATCAGGAATTTCCCTTCAGTTCCAAAAGCAGTCCAGCAAAAGACCTTCCAAAGCCAGAGACATTTATTCACTAGGTCTCTGATAGGCTTAGTGGATCCAATTGAGGAGACCATTCTATAAACTCAGAGTTGATAGAAAACACAAATTCCACTCTGCACTCCCAGAGTGTATTTGCTTGCTAAGGAAGCCACTGCTATCCTATACTGCTCACTGATAATGCCTTCACCAAAGTATGCTCTTCCCACAGAATGACAGCTTCACAGAGGCAGACATGGAAGTCTGAAGCCCTCACCTAGCAAGGTAGTGATCAACAGTGCTTATTGATTTAATTCACACATCTCTTCCATACACCAACACAGCCTGTTGTATCATCATATCAAATTACCAGCAGTTGAAAAGTCAGCACAAAATATGTTCTGGTGAACAAAGTGCAATTTTATAAAAGCTGTTACTCAGTCAAGTCAGAACTATTTATCATTGTAATAGAGCCCTGCTGACTGATGGCTGCTTGGATGCCTATGCTCAATCATTACAAAATTAGAACTATTAAAAACCCAGTGAGGAATTTATTGTCCCTCAACTTTTTTCTACAGCAAGAGAAACTACTTAGCACAAACCTGATGATTTTTTTAAAGAAACCTTTAGGGAAAGATCAAATATGAGGAAATCCCAGCCCCAATGAGTCTTCTGAAAACAAAGATTTAGAAATTAAACCAGTTATAGACTTCTGATTGCAGTGTCCTGCTTTCCCATGACAGAGAGACTTGACTGGAAGTATCCCTAGCATATCCCTACCCGCTGTTTCTTGTCTGGATTTGCAGTCACCTCTGCAGCAAACCTGTACAGGTGCTGGCGCACCTCTTCCGAATAGTTTCGATTCTTCAAACCATCAGGACAAAGGGAAATAGGTGGAGGATTCCTGTACACAGGAGAAAATGGGATTAAAAAGGACCCAAAAGGAATAATTCACATTCATGGGAATTTTCTCACAAGTGGTCAAAATACCAAGAAAAACCAAGCTCCAAGAAGCAACATTCTTGAGGTGTAAAACCATCCTCTGCATCTGAAAACTACACACAAAACATCTTGGTTTCCCCACTATGCAGTACCTGCTCCTGCAACGGAATTTCTGCAGTGATGTCAGAAAATCTGTTTGGTTTTTCTCCATAAGCTTCCGGTAGTGAATCTCCTGCCAAAGTTGCACCAGTTCTTCCTTCTCTTCTGCCTGGCAATTCTAAAACAAAACTGTGCGTAAGCAAACCTTTCCAGAGAGTCACTCAGGCCATGCATAAAGGAGAAAACCCTCAACAGAAATTTACTCAGGGGTTCCTACTGGTTTGACAGAGCTAGTAGCATTGTCTAAGCACATGGCTCGCTGTACCTTCCCTCACGAACACAGGGAGTTGCCTAATTCCTTCTTTTCTCATGGTGGAAACATCTACATTACCAGATCTCTAGAGGCCAAAAATCCCTCACTCTGAGTGGCAGCATGCAGCCTTCCTAATGTATTCCCACCCTGCCCAACCCTCTAACCTTGGGCTTTCCAACACTTTTACGCCCTGAGCCCCAAGATTGTGAAAAACTCCAAGAACCACCACAGTAGAACAAAAATCCTGCTACAACCAACCTCAATGCCCTAGTTACCTTTTCCCCCTTGGCTGATTAACTCGAAGTGACCGTAGCAAAGGCTTTGTCCTTTCAGGTCAACAATGCACACCTATCACCTCCCACTGCCTTGCACAAGCTGGAAGTGCTCCACGTGCTGCAGATTAGGTACTTCTGCACTAACACCTCTAACTACTGTTTTTCTAACATGGCTTTTTGTTTCCATGAAGAACTGAAGAACACATCCCTACCTCCAGGAGTCTGCAGGCTGCATCATATTGCCCTTTATGGATATGAACAGACACACAAGCCCGGACAACATGGATATTAGTGAGAAAATATCTCTTGTTCTTGCATCCCATCATGGCTTCAACCAGCTTCTCCAGACTAGGAGACGAGTTCTGGAGCTCCTGGCAAAGCTGTCCTGCTAGATCCAACAGCTTAGTGGGTGGGTGATGCTCATTTTCATTCTCCTCTAACATGGCCATGAACTGCTTCATCATCATGTCCTGTTGGAAGCTTTTTCTATGCAATGCACAAAGTTGTGGTTAGATAAAAACTCTTTATCTCCTATTTTTAGCTTCTATGGTATGCTATTTTTTTTAAAGAAAAGAAATTCACTGTGCTGTTAAAAGCATCCTAAGGACCTCAAAATGCTTAAAATAAAACTAGGCCTAAAGCAGCCCTGAAAAGCTAAAGACATACCAGGGAAAATTGCAGTTGGGAAAATTGAGCTCAGGAGGACACATTAAACTTTCCCCAAAACTCGGAGACTGACTCTAGGATTTACATCCACTGCTTACAAATGAAAACTACCAAAACATTAAGTCCCGAGACATTCAGGTGAAATGAATTTGGTGAAAAGTCTCCAAAATGGCACGTGACAGGCCCGGGCAGACCGCAATTCCCATAAAATGTAAAACCCTCGCCGGGGCTGTTTCTCACCCGTTTTCCTGGGAAAAGGATGCCGCCACGATTCCCGACTTCCCGCGAAATCACCCCCTACCCTTGACCAGCTCCAGCGCCGCCGGGGAAAAGAAGGGAAAGCTGTGAAAGAGCTGCGAAGTTCAGGGGCAGGGACACGCGGCAGCCCCGTCCCTTCCTCCCGCAGCGAGGCGAGGTCCCTGCAGCCGGCCCGGTCCCTGCAGCCGGCCCGGTCCCTGCAGCCGGCCCGGTCCGGCTCCCCGTCCTCACCGTAGCCTCGCTGAGTGTCCAAGCGCCTCGTGGCTCCGAGGGCACTGCGGGGTCAGGTGTGCGGCCGCCGTCGGGCTCCCAGACGCCGCCCGGGCGGGGCTCCGAGGCCGCCCCCGCCCTCCACCCCCACCCCGCTGCAGCTTCGACCGAGCACCCGCCGGTGCACAGCTACGGCCGGAGTGCAGAACAGATGTAGAATGGTATAGAATAGATGGCAGCAAGTTCCTTCCATAGTAGAGAGTATTTTTAAGTCGCTAATGGGGATCAGACAAGCACTGATAATTTTGACACACTTAGAGCAACTGAATGAAGAGGCACACAGCTCAAACCTACTTCTATAGGTGGGTGCTGTCTAAAAACAGATGAATCATCCTGACTCAGTTTAGGGGATAAAAATCTGAAGCAGCTGCGATTTGCCTTGAATCAGATCTGAACAGCACTGCGAAGGTGTCAGTCCTCCCCTGACTCCAGTTTCTCGAGGACATGTAACAATGAGGAACCATCTCGCAGCAGGAGCCCAGAGCCCACAGGCACGGCACGGCTGGCTGTGACCCACCCTAAACCTGCACTTCAATAACCAGCTCCTGCCAAGGCCCTGCAAAGACAAACGCTAAATACTTGAGGGGAGGCAGCTTCCTCTTGCAGCATGCAGACATATTCTAAAAACCTGCCCATAACCCTCTGCAGGAACTTGTGTTCAGTGGCCCTTGGTTTCTCCTTAGGCTTTGGTGCTGGCCTTGCAAGACAGTAACTGGCTTCCTGCTCTTGCTGTGATCCAGACATGAAGACAGAAAATCCTGCATGATTACAAGACAAAGCCCCCAGCACTGAACTTTGAGCTGGACTTAGAAAGCAGTATTTTCTTTTGGCAACTGTTTTCTTTTACTCAGCAGTTCTGTATCGCTGTCTGTGGAGTTACAACAAAACACGAGGTCACTTCATTTTCTGCATTTTACTTATTTACATGTATGAAAATTTAACAAGCATCTCTCACATCTTATCTTACATATTCACACAATTAGGTACAATTTGGAAGGGGAAGGCTGCTGGCACGCACATCAGATACCAACTGATAATTTCCAGTGACTGGAAGCTGATACCACACTGTGCTGAATCCAACTGCCCTTGAAAACCATTTGCACTAGGCTCTGCTCTAACTGAAGCTTTGGCAACCAAGGACTGTAGCTACTTGAAACCAAGCTGAGGTCAGGTGACAGATACTGGCAAGCCAAGAGCTCAAATTCTTTTTTTCCAAGCACTTAATCAAATTCTGTTGAATATCAACAGCAATATTGCTCAGGTCCTCTTGGAGCCTCAATATGAATCCAACAGAGAGACTCTTCACTTCTACTTCCTTGCCACAAGGTAAAGCTTCTAGCTGTCTCCCTAAGAGATACAACCCTATTCACGGAGCACTAGCATGCATCTTGTCCAGACAATCAGTCCAGAACATAACAAGCCGGCTGTCTTTGTTCCAGCAGAAGTCCGTGAAGTCTTTCAGCAATCTGTCTGCGAACTTCTCGTCGCCGGTGGCGCTGGAGCGCCAGGTTTTGGTCAGCATGGTGTTGTAGGCCCAGTTGTAGCCAATGCGCTCCTCACAGAACATGTTCTGGGTGCTGGAGCTGGTGGAGTTGCGCCGGCGCCGCTGCTGCCCGCTGGAGAACTTCCGCTTGGAATAGGGCAGCTGCAAAAACACCGTCCCTGCAGGGAACAGACAGCTTCAGTCTGAGGCAGACACAAGCCCCCACTACTGGTAGCTGACTCAGTAAATTCTGAAACCAAACTTGCCTGAAATGGAAAGTTTTATTTAATTGCCTTTTAGCAAGAGAAAATGGGATTTCCCCCACTTTTCTCCCTTGGAAGGGACTGCACTTTTTCTGCCTTTCTCTTACAAGCACAGAATGAAGCAAAGATGTAGGCTCTAACCCATCTTGCTAACCTCCCATCAATTTCCATTCTTTTCTGCAATTTTCCAAACAATGCCTCCCTGTCATTGTTTTCACGTCTCAGCAAGTGAACCATAAATGCTTGATCTATCTCCCACACAGTGGATATGGGTAGGGATGCATCTACAACAGAACTTAAGCACGAGAACAGGGCACTGCCTTGTCCCAACACCTTTCCCTCCTTCTAGCTTCTGGGTACATATTTATTTACATTGACCTTGGAATAAGCTTTGCCTTATTTTTTTAAATTTCCTCATCTTCTGGAAAGAAAAGTTTCACAGTCACTGTAAAGCAACATTTCAAACCAACACCATTTATTAGCAGCAACACTTCGTGCTTTTCATACTGCCCCCTCCGGTTTTCTGGTTTGTTTTGTCTGACACACCTACTTGTCGTCTGGTTCGGGGCAGAACAGCACCAACATCACTGACAGGAAACACAAACCACATGTAAAATGGTTCTCTTGTTTGTAATAACCTCTTCCTTGAAACAGAGCCTCCCAAATATTGCTCACCTGTGACATGGATATACTGGGGCTTGTTTTCTGCTGGGAAGTTGAATGCAGAGGCTGAATATTTATCTTGTACAAATCCAAATCTGAATAAATAGAAATGAGGGGAGTTAAAAAAGGAAAGAAAACAAAAAGATAAAAAGAACCATTCCAGGTAGGATTCCTCAGCCAAAGGCAGGGGCACCAAAGGAAATCCTTCCACTATCCTTTTCTCACAGCCTGAAGGCAAAAGGAAAAGGGATGAAGAGAGCTGAGCCTCTCCAAATATTGTCTGCCCCTGCCAGATAGTGTGAAAGCCTGTCACCCCACACTGCTCCCTGTCCTGACTCGAGCTGAACAAAAGAGCAGCAGCTCCAAGCAGTCTCTGACAAAATGGGGCAGCTGCACACGAGGGAGAGAAGAGCAATAGTCAAGACAGATGTTCCCTGGGCATGTTTCAAGCTGCAACATTATTACTTTCATGATGTGCAAAGTTCCATACAGAACTTCAAGCAGCTTACCTGGCAGTTCTCTGGGGTTTGTAGGATACTTGTTCCTCTCCTGCTTTCTAAACTAATGAAAGCTGATTTCCAAGCTAAAGTCCATTACAAAAGGCAGCCCTCTCTGTCATGAAAAAATCCCTGGCAGCAGCACCATGAAAGAAACTGGCAGCTCAATCACACAGAGGGATAAGGTTAGATAGTATCCAAAGCTTCCAACAATTCCTTCTTAAATTGGGCCCAACCTCCTCTGCACAGCTCCCACCCCAGTCTCCTGCCTATTGTCAATCATCAGGTGTCATCCAGTTCAAGACTGTGCCAGATACACAAGAAGGAAATAACTGTCCCTTCTCAGGAAGAATCTATTTACAGTCTTTCTGCTTCTAACTTAGAATAACAGGCACTTTCCCTAGGAGGAGAGGTTGGTTCCTAAGGAGTGACAGGCTGAAACACCACACAGCTGCCCCTTGCACCCAGAGCACCACCTCGGGGCATGGAGGCTGTATTTTAGTCTAACAGTCTGTAAGCAGAGAGGCAGACAGCACAGAACCCAAGTGACTTAGGAGTGACTGTTCAGCACAGACCCTCACCCCACAGTACCCAGGGAGACAGGAACTGTTTGCTCACCCCAGTGCACTGCAGACATACCTGTGTGCTATTGCCTCCTGCAGCAGATGCATTCGGTCCCAGTATGTTTCTGGTTCAAAGCCTGAAACAAAAAAAAAGGTTACAATTATCTAGTAAAGCTTCCTTATTCCTCTCCTTTTCAAGACTTCAGTTTTCCTCAGGAGGCCTCTGTGCACTCTTTTTTTTCCCCTAGCCATTTCTTTCAGTCACATTTTTTTGTTAGCTGTCTCCTAGAGATGTGTCTTGTACACTCCAGTAGCAGACTCATCCCTGAATTTATTATTTGTGTCTCTTGAGATGAAGGAGAGGAACATAAAGGGGGGGGGGGTGGGAGGGGGCAAGGAAGAAGAGTGGGCTGCTGTGTATCACAAGAGTGCTCTTAAAATATTTAATTCAGTCAGCTGGGCTATGGTGACCCTACAGCATATGGATTTGTCACGTTCATTGTACACAGCGTCACATACATTACACACTGAGTCATGGGTTAATGAAAATATCATATCTACTATTTTAAAATAGATCCTTTTGCTAATTGTCCCTTCTCATGATGCAATTTTGCCCTTCTCTGCATGGGGACAGTTGTCTGATCTTGGGATTCCACCTGAGGTTTACCACAACAAGCTCACTGGAAAGGGCGAGGTCACACTGCAGAAAAGGAGATTGCAGTTTCTGGTGCTTAATCTCATGTGCAAACACTCTAACCATTAAAGTAACCATAGCAACAACAAAAGAAGGATGGCAGTGGTGAAAGCCCAATCTTAGGGAGGGGGAGAATAAACAAACAGGATACAAATGCAGAATAGCTGTGGGTCTACCAGCAGAACAGACACAAGAGTCTGTCAAACACAACAGCTACTGGGGATGGGCTCTGTAAGGGTGTGCAGGGTAAGCACGACTGGGGAGACCACCCCTGCTGTGTGCTGGTGCTACCTGCTGCCCACAATGAGCCTGCCAGCACAGCTTCCTCTAGCACCTCCTTCCTGAGGGGCTGCTGACCTGTAAAAACAACTCCTTCAGCCACCTAAGGCTGGCTGGGAAAGGAGCTCCTTTACATCAGCTACATGCCAACAGTGACCTGTTTGCACAAAGTATCCTGAGGGCTAAAAGAAAGTGCATTTCTTACCATCAAACAAATGCTCACTCCCCTCCTTCAGCAAGCAGCTGACGTTGAGTGGGATGAAGAGCTGAGCTCGAAGTGGGTCCCCGTACAAGTAACTGGGCAAAGCAAAGGGACCCTCCAGGACTGGGACCAGCAGGAACCCACAGGAGGTGGCCTTCCGGTGCCAGCCCTGAACCTGAGAAGAAATTCAAACAATGAATCAGAGCACACATGCCAGCTGACGAAGGGCACTTATGTGCAAAAGAGCAACTCATTTCCCAAGAATAGATCAGACATGCTCAATTCTCCACAGGCTCAGCATGGCAGGCACACCAACGTCCTTGCAAGCAAAGCAGTACAAGCACAAGACATCAGGCTTTCCTTTTTCTGAAGTGCCCCATCAATCAGAAAGCACTTTCAATTGGACATTTTTCAGGAACTGATTCAGCCTACTTATCACCAGTGGCTAAACACTTCTGCTTTACTGGAACAGTGCAATTGATTTTAAATAAAAGCAAAACCGACCACCTAGTGCTGTCTGGCTGGGTGGGGTAAAACCTGGTGTGAAATAATTCGAGTTTTACAGAAGCTACATTACGGAAAACAAAAAAATCTAAAAACAAAATCTAAAAATTTAATCTAAAAACTAAAAAGTGACATGTTTTCAATTCAAAATGTTTTCAGCAAGTTAAAAAAACCCTAAAACATTCCAGAATACATTGCCTGGAAAAGCCCTGTTATGAAAGCAATTCCACCGAGATTTAAAGTTTTAAGGTTTGGGGATAGAAGGAATGTAATGTGAAACAGATTTTTTTCCAAAGACCTGGCTCAGGGCTTAAAATTTGCCTAAGGGGGACTTAAATTTATCACCTTGACCTGTGTTGATCTCTGCATACTGTGCATAAACCCACTAAAAGCAGAACACACTCCTGCAGACAGAATGACTATCGATGGTGTAATAAATGCTGACCAGATGCAGCAATGCTAACAATCACCAGGAAAATTACTTATGGAAATAAAGGCAGATGCCAGCCACTGTCTCTCTCCCTAAGACTTCCTAATACAATGTCCCCAGTTGTCCAAGGGTTACAGAGGCCAGACAGGCATTTCTGTGGCTGTCCAGAACACCAGGATCTCACCATCTCAAAGAGAACAGCTGCAGTCACTGCCATCCAGTGTAACTTGATTTCAAAGGCAGCGTTCAGGGAGAAATTGCCATGGTAATAACAACTGCACCACTCCAGCCGGTCCGTGCGGTTGTTCACATCCACATCCAGCGTCACCGTCCGCTGCTCGGGCACCGTGGCAGCTGGGCAGCCAAGGGACAAGGGTGTTCAGAAGGGGCATTAGAGAGAAGGTGGCAGACAGGATGAAGAGAACAGAAGAACCAAGATAAGTCATTTGAAATGAATTTGACCTCCCATTCCTCCCCAGGTATTTTTGGGCTAGCAGAATAGTCCCAGAATGCCGCTCATCCAGATCACAACAGACAAAAATCCTGACGTGTTTCTCATGTCAGGGGCGTGTGCTACAGAATCACCTCCCCAAGCAGTCAAAAGACATTTCAGCTGCAATAAGGAGACAGAACCAAGAATCCAGCAGTTAATCAACAGGCAACTGGTGCCATAATTAAGCAGGCTAGACAACACCAGCTTCTTCATGCCCAAAACATTCCAAGTATTTCTATATGCCTCCACCAGAAATCACAACAGGGTGCTGTTCCATGGGGCAGGAGCATTCCAGGACTTTCCACAGCTAAAGGAGATTGGAAGTAAAACTTCTTGCTTCTTTAATTCTGTATCAATATCCCACATTACCACATTGTTGAAAGTGCACATCCAACACCTTCTGTAAAAGCACGAAGAGTCAGCCAAGACATGCAGCAGCATTCTGACCACTGCAAGAGCTCCTAGAGCTTTGCAGTAAGGGCTGGGATAGTGCCCAAGATCCAGCTCCCTTTGTGCCCCACACCCCAGCATCCTGGTGACAGAAACCCTCAGGTATCAGGCAGGAGAGGGAGAGAGGCACAGCAGTGGAAGTGACCTGGCTGGTGTCACACAGAGGACTGCAAGGCTGGGGACAGAACCCAGGTCTCCTGACTTGGAGACCAAAGTCCTGCTGTGAAACACAGCATCACTTTCAATTTTTCTTTAGATAAGTACATAATTTAACATTTCTGTGATGTTAAAAATTGACAGAAAACAATGGGCTGCAAGGCTTCTACAGGAAAATTTCTGCCCTTTTTATTATTGCATGCATGAGGGATGGGTGTTGTTATCTCTTGCCAAAGCAGATGTGCACCCCTTTATAGGGTCAGCTTTTAAATTATAATTTGATGGCTTGATGGTACTTAAAAAATAAAAATTGAAATTCTTCCTCAAGGTGGATGGAAAGTTCCCACCTTCACTTCTACTGGAAGTTACCTGGAGGCACTTTCAAGGTTATAAGGAAATCCTTTACATTGCTATTACTGCAGCATAGAACATGAAAAATAAAAACACAACAAAAATGAAAGAACATCACCCAGTTTTGTTTCATAAATAAGACCCATTTTTGTCTTTGGGAAATGCGTCATTTGCAATTTCTGAGTTGATCTGGTATTGTCAGACCAACACTGTGAGAATTTCTTTTTCTGGCTCCTTTGGATATTGTGAATACAATACTTGTGGTCAGGAGGTTACAGTGGCAAATTTGTAACAAAGTGTGTTGGAAAACAACATCCTGGAAGCTGTGAAACCAAAGCAGCTCAGTCAGGTAGGTGCTGGTCATTAGCCAAAGGGTCAGTGATAACACCACAGCCCAGTGTGCCCAAAGTAGCACACTGTGAAGAATGAGCTCCCTGCTCCCTTAGACTGTTGCTCTTCCCAGAGAGTGCAGACGCCCTGTTAGGGCTGGACTGTCTCTCTCTGCCTTGTCTGCAGCTACAGTTCACAGGCAAAGCCAGAGGAATCCAGTCCAATGAGGTGAGCTAATCAAAAATACTCAACACTGATGAGAAACGTCCACGGGTCTGAATTCAGAAGCTTCTGATTAAAACCAGCTTATTTTAATAGAATATACTCTGGCTTCCATAGGTCAGACTTTAAGAGGACTCACCTGCTTCCCAATTGTCTTCTACTATTGGGTATTTAACTAATGATTTACTAAGCAAATCGGAGAGGAGCAGGCAGGTTATTCTCCAGTCACAGACTCCACTACATACATGACTACAGTTGCTAGTGCATGCATTGCTATAAATCAAAGGGACAAGATTAGCTGTATCACAGGTCAGACTTCCACTGGGAAGGGAAAGGGGACAGTCACTGGGCAAGTGATTGGGAAATTGGGAGGGATAAAGATTTGAGAGATACATGGAGCTTGTTCCAGAGCTCCCAATGCTTGCATGCAATTTTATGTCACAGCCTGACATTTAGGGAAGGTGGGGAGGGGAAGAAATAAAAACCACAACCTAATCAAAACCAAGAGAGGAACAAATGAAGTCACGTGGACCAGGGGTCATCTGGGTTTAGTAAAGCTCTTTACCTCAGATGAACTGCCAAAGTCTTTTTGGAATACTGTTTAGAAGAGAAACAGCACAGAAGTATCATTTAAACCAGTTCTTTTGTAAGAAAAAACTTCCACAGTCAATTTTTCTACAAGAAATTAGAATTCTTGGAAAATCCAGACTGCATGAGAGCAATCTGCAGGCATTTATCACTCATTCAAGGGCTGCAAATTAGTTAAATAGTAAAATTGACATAATTCCAACCGAAAGGAAAAGGAGAGCTACACAGGTGTGTAATACCCACATGCTGCAGGAATACACTCTTTTCCTGGCTGGTGTTAAATGCAAGGTGAGGAGGACACTGAGGCACACTTCTACTGATCCCCATGGGTGCAGGCCTGCTGAGTCTCAGTCTTCTCAGCTCACAACAGAGCACAGACAGAGGAGGTGAACTGGTTTTCTCAGGCTAAATAGTGAGTAAGAGATCAAACCATGAAGAGGATCTGGCCCCAGTGCCTCCAGCCTCCACAATACTTTCATGCCAGCCTACATTCAGGCTTCAGCTCTGGCCAGGCACTGAGCTAATGAGGTTGGATACCAGCCAAGGCAACAGATTTATCGTGTGACAGGGAAAATAACCTGCATATGCTGACTTCAGGGAATTAACCATTAGTTCAGACTTCCTATCCTTAATGCTTTCCCATTTCTGGTGCTGTTGCTCTTCAAACAAGGCTCTCAGAAATACTCAAGGATTACTGTGACTTCAGGTTTAAGAGATACTACACCAACAGTAAGGCATTTCTCTTCAGAAGGTCAAATATACATAACAGAACAGCAAAATTTTTCTTTTTAACCTTAACTGCTAGCCCTTTAACAGATGCATCAAAATAAACCTGAAGTTGCAGTTCCATAGCAATGATTTTTCTCTTAAACAAGAAAAGAAGAACAAAAGCAAGTGACTCAGGCTGGCCTGGATATGCAACAAGGAGCTGACAAAGCAACAGGGTCAGTCACGCAGTGTGTTTCATGGGCTGTTAGAGGCAGTCAGTGTTACTCTCCACACATTAGAGAACATTAGATACTAACAGGATCTTGCCCAGCAGCAAGATCTTCCTACTGCTTCCATACCACAGGGATCCTCTGCAGCTGGGCTTCACAGACTTATTAATGTAAGGAGTCTGGTTCAGATTAGCTAAAAAGCCTCCAGCACATCACAGAAAACTTCTAACACATCTGGACCTCACTGTGGCTTTTGCCCCTAGGAAGCAATTAGATATGTAATTTTAAGAACAGTTTGGCTGCTTTGCTGTTCTCACAACTTATCCCTCCATACTCCTTACAGGTTGTGAAGAATCAGTCTGGATTTGCAAGGAGACAAAGTATCTTCCTCCCTAAATTCCAGAGGTTCAGGAAGAAGGAATATTTTAAGAAATACTTTTTATTGTTTTCCAGTACTCTGAAGTAAAAGTTTCCTGCCCAGCCAGTGAAACACACCTCCAGCATATGAGAATGAGTCCACATGCAAGACACTGTAAGGCCAGCATGAAATTTGCAGCTTTGTTGCTGGTCCACGTGAGATCATACCCTTGGCTGGCTGCTCTTCCCCTTTCAAAGTATCCCCTTGAACTTCCCCAGCTGTCACCTGTGCTGTGCATCTACCTAAGAGTGCAGCTGCCTGGCTCCGTCCTCCGAAACTGCGGCTAAAGGAACTGTGCCTACTTGCATAGGAGGCGGGGCGGCTGGGCAGCCAGGGCAGGAAGAACGCCGGGATCTCCGAGTGCAGGAGCTCTTCTGCCACAAAGGCCACCTCAAACCATTTCCTCTGAAAGGCTGAGAAGTCATCCATGGCAGCCGTGTGCCACATGGCAGGCTGTTGCAGCCCCACTGCACAAAGGGAAGGGCAAGTCCAGTTAGAAACAAGTGGACAAGACTCACAAAAGAAGTTCTTGATGAAAAAGAGGCAGGATAAAAATTACTTTATGTTTTCTTTTTTTTTTCCCTTAACTAAAAAGGCCAAATTTCTCAGACTCTCTTGAGATCAGTGGTTTTGGTTGCTCCCAAAATGCATTCCTGCTGCAGCACCCCTAAGAATCAAGAACAGCCTAGTGATTATGCAAAGGGATAGTGAGGAAAGTCCTGTAATAACAATGCTGACCTCGGTCTGGTTCTTTGTCCACAACAATCTTGTAAAAATAAAAGCCATAAATAAAGGTTCGTAAAGCTTCTCCAGATGCATGGACAATAAGCTGCTCTTCTAACATTTTCTGAATAAGAAAGAACAGAGCAAACATGACTAAAAAGAAATCACACTTCCAGTTACATAAAAAGGTTGCTAGAGAACATTAGGAAGTAATTTTCTTTTCCTTGCCATCTTTTTGTCCAGATATGTGCCTAACACGAATACCAGCAAAGCAATCTCTTGATATTCAGTAAATGTAGCAACTTCTTATCTCCCTGAGAAATTACATGTGACCTTTCCACAGATGTCTGTCTTCCTCCCATACCCTGCTCTGGTTTTATAGATGGATTTATAGCAGGTAAGAGTTTGGAAACATTCTAAGTTTTCTGTTAATTGATATGGGATCTCAGCAGAGGAATGAACTCCAGAACATTTCCAACCTTCTGCCCCTGACACAGTTCAATACAGAAAAATCCCTTGATGGCTACAAGCAGTGTTCCTGCCTAAAGTGTGTCTGCTTCAGCATCCGTAACAGAAAGGTCATATACTGGTTTTATTACAACTTTATTAACTAATTATCAGAAAGGAAAACCAAATCCCAGCCTAGTGCCTCAATTCCAACACAATGCACAGTACTTGATAAGTACCAGCTAATTGGAGGTTATAAACAGAACCATCACCATGTAAGTAGAAAAAAATATGTATTACTACTAAAGAATATGTTGCTGTTCTGTGATAGGGAATCCAAAAAATGTCATCATTACCTCATATTCTGTTCAGCACTGCTTCCAATACTCATCCATAAGAAGATTTTAATAAGTAACAAAAATTATCGTTATGCTTTGCTCTAAAACTTTACTTTCTTCCCAGACTGAGGCATTTCTGGCCCTCCATATGCTCCTGGATAGCTTCCTTACCTGCATGATGTCAATGGCCATGGCCTGGGTGTGCACCCCTTCTACATTATTCACCAGCCAGTGCACAACTTCTGCACTGATGAAGCAGTAGGGGGAGAGGCCCTTCTGTTCAGAGAGCAGCTGGATCCCTGTGCTGGAGCACAGCAAGTCACATGTGTTAACACGGGCTGATGGAGAGCTCTTTTAAGTAACAAAGACAAAAATCACTGCTGGGGGAAAGGAAAAAGGGGTGGGGAGGATAGAATACAGGACAAGAAATGCACAGTGCCCCTGGAGTGATGTCTCATTGAATTTTGGTAACAAGATGAAGAGCTGACATTGACAGCACTTTAGTGACTTACTGGGAATTCTTGATTTGACAAGGTTCTGGGACTGTAATAATTGAACTCTTTGCTTGTATCTCAATTTCTATAAAATTCCTTATTAGAGAGTCTGGAACTGAATAACAAAAGGAAGTTTAAAACTCTTCAACAGCTGACATGGGGCTCTCCTTTGAGTGACTCCACTTCTCATGTCCTCTTATTAAACATCTCATCAGATGTTAAGCATGTTTAGATTAAAAACTTACGTGGGGTGTTTCATGGCCTCAAGAATCTCTACCAAAGTGGAGGAGGAAGTCAGAGCACTTGTTGAACACTGCTGAGAGCTGGGCAATAAACAGAAGCACATTCAAAAATCAAGGAAGCTGCCAAATTTCTTCAAATATGTACATTTAAGAAAATTGCCCTCTCTTCTCAACAATGACTTTGCCACATTTATTTCCTTTTTCATCTCAAGAAGGACAACTGAAAGCATCAGATGAGTATTTCCCCCCTGAGGTCACCAGGACATTGCTATATGGACCCAATGCACAATTTGTCACGTCCAGCTGTACTCAGCAGCAGTTCAGAGCAAACATTTTGAAGCTGGCTAATTTTCTTTCTGCTGTAATATACAACCACAGGAAACAGGTGCTAATGAAGTTTATTTTCAACATTGCTTCCTCCCTGGTGTCTTGCTTCCATGTTAGAACCTCTTGGATTTCATCAACCTACTCGATCCAATCAGACCTGCAGGCCCCCCACCCCTTGCCAAAACAGACAGAAGATGTCAATTCAAAGCCTGGTTTCCTACTAGCAGATTTCTTCATTTCTTGAAGAATGAAACCCTTCTTGTGGGTGGAGAAATCAGGCCTTGTGTTCATTTAATTCTGGAAAACTGGGTTGCAGGGCTTATTTTACTACCACTCTCTCTGCACGTGGAAATACTGCAGTAAGGTCTTGTGACAAGTGCCTGCTCGTGCTGACAGGCACAGCACAGCCTGTTCCCAGGTTCCTGTTTAAATGTCCATTCCCTGACACCAGAAAGGAGCTGGATTTGAACAGCTCTGCAGTAGAGCACTGCTGTGCCTTTCCTACCTGCCCTCTGCAGCAGCAGCTGTGCTGTATCCTGGCTCTGCAGCGTTCTGGGTGCTCCCCAGGGCCTGGGTGCTGCCCCTGTCAGGGACCTGCCCCATGGGTAGCAAGGTGCTGCCATCTGAGGCTGCAGGGACTGACTGATCGATAGAGACCTGGGAGGAGTAAACACAGCAACATCTCCATGTTGTACATGAAATTCATCATGTAATCCATTTCCCATCTTCTCCCCTCCCCACATCACCCGTGCCTCAGCCCAAGTTAGTCAGCAACAAGCAATACTCTAAGGAAGCGCAAGCATATGCAGAAGGGGATAAACACAGGCTTATTTTGTCATCACTACAGAGCTCCTGACAAACAAATTCAGACCCAAATAAAGATTGCAACCCAGTAGCAACTGCATTGAGAGAATTACTGGTAAACCAGCAACACCAGTCCAAACCTGACATTTTCAACCCAAGGGAATAACTATGATTATAAGCACACAATAGACAGAACAGGACCCTTTATCACTATGGGAAGGTAGTAAGCATTTAGCAAATATAGTTTCAAGTCTAACTCTCAAAAACATGCAAATGTATCACACAAATTCAAGTTTCATAATGCCCAAAAAAAATCAGCTCATCTTCTTCCCTCCTTTCTCAGGGCAGTATGAGAAGGCTGGTTGACACCCACCCACACCTATGTCGCCAAGACAACAGGAACACTTTCCTCCCGCAGGAACACTCACACTATTCCAATGGTAGACTGAATAGTTCACAAAATTACCATAAAATCATTTCAGAAAGAGCATGCATGCTGAAGGATTCAGCTAAGTACAGGCTGTAATTGCCATCTGTCATTAACACGTATGGTTTAGTAAAGGCACATTACATAAAAGCCTGAGAGGTGGGGGAGAGAACACGAACGGCAGAGTAACTCTAACTCAAGCTGGTGTAAATATGGGGGCTGCTCTGCTGTGATGAATCCTCAGTGCATACACAGCTAAAAATCACAAAGCTGGTAGCTTGACTTAGGTCTGGCAGCCAAGAGTCCTTTATTTATGCCATTTCTCACACCCCAAAAATCTCTAATGGCAGATGTCCCTTTTTGGGCAGCCAAAACCAGCAGATGCTCCAGGGTCAGCTCTACAGTGCCCACAGCCAGCAAAAGCCTTTCTCCCTCCTCAGGCCTCACTTCAAGCAGCAGCATTTCCTATGGCCCCACTGTGTTACTGCTAATTCCTAACATTAATTGGTATTAAGTGGATCAACAACTTCTGTCACAAGGACTCTTTTAAACCAAGATGATACTATATATTTTCAGCCTCAGTTGTTCAAGAATCCAAGGACACAGTTTGACTTGGGTATCTCCAGAGTCGCCTGTCAACCAAACACCACAGAAGAAATTTAGCCAAGAACCAGACAAGTGAGCTGTTGCCATTTTGTTCAGTGAGGAAAGATGGAAAACAAGCACTTACTGAAAAACAAAAAGAGCAGCTTTAGTAGTTGACAAGACAGTACTGCAAAGGACAGTGAGACAGGGCACATGAACATCCAAAACACAGCACAAACATTCAATGGTGGGAAAAAAATGGTTGCATCTGCCACTTTGTCCTGCCAATTCTGTACATCTCACTCTCAATGAGAGTATCTGGAAACTAACACAGGTTCCCAGCGTGGCAAGCTCAGGACACAAATGCTGTCCATCACCTCAATATAAAAGCCAGAGATGACAACAACCCATTCCAAACTAACCTGGGAGTAGAAGGTTGAAGCTGTGCGTGGGCTGCGAACAAAGTCCATAAAGAAGGCCCCATCCTGAAGGCATCAGAGGAAGTAGGCCCATTAATGGCAACAGCAACAGGAACAAGGAGTTGAAGAAGAGCAAATACAAGGTTGTGCAAGTATGAAATGACCACAGAGAGAAAGTATGAGGAGAATGCAAATCCCAGACCCAGAAGGTCAGATGCAGCAGAATGTACAGCATCAGGAATTACTCACACATACATCTTTACTTTCTCTCTCTGTAACAAGACATTGCTCTTCCTGGGCACAGATGCTTTCCCAAAAATTTTAAACCCACACTGATCAGAAGCCAATTGAAACTGCAGCCTTCCCTCCATACTTCAAAGGAGAAAGTCTTGAGCTCTGAAGTATGGGGGCTTCCATCCCAAATACAAAACTGAAATACAGAAACCACAAGTGTAATGACAAATATCCAAAGGACAGGGTTTTTTCCTAATCTGTTAGACATTCAAACAATAAAGAGGGAGAGGCAAAGGAGCTCTTCTCAGGAAGTGCCCACTTCCTCTTAAATGCAGGTCTGCTATGGTGCAAAGGAAAGGGAAGAAAAACTCATCACAAAGATCCTTCCAACACTGTGTTTAATACTTCATGCAAAATTAAACAGACACTGCCTGTGCTATGTTCCTGCCTACTTACAAACCTTGGTGAATTTATCCCCAGTTGCTATTCAAAGATGTGTCAAGATTCTCTTATCACATAAGACAATACAGTGGAACTCATCTAGATTTTCATTGCCTATTTGCAATTCTTTATTCTGTTCCCTCGGCAAAATATTTTTGTCTAGCCTGCAGTTAGGATGATGCTTACCTTGGTACGTGCATATCAAACATTTTCTGGAAAGAATCAATGCCAGGGTTACATGACTGGCAATTTACACAGTGCAGAAGCAGAGCCAAGCACCCTGGATCCATAAGGGCAAAGACTTCCCCAGCAGATCATGGATCAAGTGAACTCATTGGGCTAAAACTACACTTCAGCCCAGTAATTGGCTGAAGTGACTTGTCAATTCTACTCTGAAACAAAGTAAAGTGAAGCCAGTGGCTCAGTTTTGGTCTGGAATAACTCGAGCACTGAGGAGCATCCTAGAAAAGCACTTGCTCCCTTGGCTGTGGCAGAGCTCACAGCTGTGATAATTTGTCAGTTCTCTGGCTGCAAGTGTGTGGAAAGCCAGACCTCCCTGTGCTGAGGAGCCCTGCAGGGGCTGTGACACGAGGCACACGCTGCTCAACGCTGCCTGCCCACTGGCATCTTTCCAACGGCATAAGCCATCAATTAGAAGATTCCAACTGCTTATCTCCCAGTCCCTGTGTGTAAATATTTACAGGAGTGTTTACTGCTGCAGCATGAAAGGCCTCCAATTGATAACACACTCTTCCAGACTCTCCAGTCAGCCTTCCAGAGAGGCTTTTGAACATTACTTTTAACATTACTCATGATGGCATTTTTTGGTAGCACAAAGTCTGATTTGGTCCCAGCACACTTCTATGTCACTGCTAGGAAGCCCACTTTGCCTTTTCCCCCCTCTACCACACAGAACAACTTGACACAACATTCTTCTCTCCAGTATCTCACATGGAATCTTCACCAGTTCTACTGGTAGAAAGGGACACTTAAGATTTCTGTATTTAAAGAGAGAAGCTGACTTTTCAAAATGGTAGAAGCATGCAAAGCCTGAATTACAATGTGGAAGTTTGCACACATGCCTCAAGTCAGGTTGAGCACCTACTGTTTCCAGGCCTAGCACATCCTGCTCCAGACTCTCATGTGTGCTCTCCAAACACTAATACTACGAGTAAGTGTCTAGTACTAAGATGATCACAGTTACTCTAGCACTTCAACTTTCAATATCTAGGTCTCCAGGATAACACAATACTTGTTCTTGGTGGTGGCACAAAACAGTGGATGTAGAAACATTAGATGCTTAGAGAAAAATGCTGAAAGTAGTGGTTGATAGTGGTGAATCTGAGAACTTTTTCTTTGCAATACTTGAACTGTTGAAACCAAAGACAGGTCACATTTAAGTCCTTTATTCAGTTCCTTGTTACTTCTGTTGAAAGACCTTCATGTCAGAACACAGAAAAACAATCAAATATTTCTGGTTGGACTCGGAGGCAGAGCTCCTGCTCTCCTGGGTCTCACAGGACAGGCGACAGAAAGGCTGAGGGATAGCACAGTCTTTTCTCTAAGTGTCTCAAGAGAGCTCCAGGAAGATCACTTTCTCCAGCCTGGAGTCCAGCCAGTGAAGGAATGACATCTAAATCACTTCTCAGGAACACACCCCCTCCTCTAAACAGAGGCAAGAGACTCAAGTTCCTGCTGTTAAAATCCCACTCAGTGTTCACACAGTCACAATCTAGAGGTTGATTCTGCTCTCCAAGACAGCCTGCACACAGATGCACACAGCACTGTACTGCTACACCCAACAGTCAAGCCATGACTGAAATGAAATGTGCTACCGGCAGAGGAAATGCACTAATTAGCAAACAGCACTTAGATCAGCAAAATGCTGAGATGGCATCCCAGGGATTCCACATCATTGTCACACTTAGAGAATTGAATTCCTCTGCCTTTGCACACAAAGGCCAGTATAGGAGCAGCCCTGACTGGATTAGAGTAAGATGTGGTATGATGTAGCCAAGTGCTCAGAGAAATAATCTTTGATTGTTTGAAGAATTCTTATGCAGAAACAGCAGCTAAAGAAAGCCCAGGAAGTCCTTACCTTCCGAGGGCTGTCCATATAGGTGGGTGTGATAGCAATGTTCCCACCCTCCGAAGGCTGGCCAGAGCTCTTCCCAGAGAGCATTGCTGCCTGCTGCTCCCCCAGGGTCCTAAGAGAAAAGGAAGGAATACAGAGTTTATTCAAACATACTTTGTGTCAGCTTCCCCCCAAAGGCAACTGCTGCAGAGGGGTACTGCTGTATTTTCAGATATTTGCTTTCCCACACACTGAGGCACAGATCCAACATTTCATAAGTACCTTTTACACCCACAAGCAACATGGACCCTTGAACTTGGTTTTATTATGCATGTGTAATACTAATTTAGCATTAAAAATATTAATCTCTTATTTATGAGTATTTATGAGACAAAGTTCCCCAAATGTGCTTTAGCACACCCAGGTGCAATACACAGGAAGGATGTTCTAGACTCTTCACACAGCCTGTAGAGACTCACTTCTGACTGGCTTCCATCTGCAGCAGAGCTGACAGTGCTGAGGTTCCTTTTTTCCCAATGGGAGGCCCAGACTGCTCCAGAGAATGAGTGGGAATTGGACCAGCAATCTGCAAGCCTTTCATGGCAGACCCTTTCTAACAAAGAAAAAATGGAAGCACAGACTCAGTCAAGCTAGGCTTAACTAGTAAGTAAGAACACACCACCTCATGTCAGCAGGGCTTTATTAAGCACACTTTAAAAAGGGAGTCAAACCATTGGTACACAAGAATTGGAATAGCCTAGTGTCTTGTGTGGACGTTATTCTGAAAATAAAATGTTTCTTATTCTGGAAAAGGTGAATTTGCTTCAAAATAAATTACCCCACTTACTGTGAGAATGGGAACAGGATTTAATACACATCAGCCGGTTTTGCTTCAGCCTCTTGAAACTACTCTTTACCAAAAAATTCACCCACATGTTTCCCTCTTCCCAATTCTTCTCCTGAATCTGCAGCACAGAACCAATCCAGGTTAACCCAGAAGTGGCCAGCTTAACTACCTCAGACCCCTCTGGATGAACTGTCTGCATCACAAGGCAGAGTGGTGCACCCAGGCTAAGCCCACCTGCAGCACGAAGCAGAGCACACCTGCAAAGAGGAGGCAGTAGGCTCGTGGGTAAGAAAAGACTGGCCATGGTATAAAACAGAGCAGTGCCAGGCCAAGACAGTGCAGAAGTTCTTGGTTGTCCCTGAGCAAGAACTGTCCTGAGCCTGGCTCCACTCACAGCAGCACGGGATGCTCATCCCAAGGAAATTTCCTTCAAGCTGTTCCCAAGCCCCACAGTGTGAAAGCTGACACAGCACACGGGTCAGCAGTGTTCTTTAGGGATGGATTACAGGGACGCCGTGCCCCAGCCCGCCTGCATGGACTCGCTGCTGATGCCTCATCAGCGGCTCGGGGCACACCCAGCCCCAGCGGGGACTCACTCGGATCATTCGATCGGAGCGGTGGCGGCGGCGGATGCGGTTCAAGCCCTCCACGAAGCGGATGAAGCCATCGAGGAGCTGCCACTCCTCCTCGTCCGAGCGGGGCTTGTCCCCGTACACGTCGCAGTGCGCCTCCCCCTCCATGATGCGCTTGGTGGCGCTGATGCAGGCGGGCAGCAGCAGGAACCGCGTCCTCCAGAACTTCAGGGACTCGATAAGGCTGCGGGAACGGGGAAGGCAGGACAGAGTTCAGCAGTTTCCTGGGAAGGGTTTTCCAGAATCTAAAGTATAAATCTACCTGCTGCACATGTGAGTGCAGCGAACCACCTCGCTGCTATCCCTGAGACAGAACGAGCAAAGGAATGGTCAGCAATTTGAACATCACTGGCAACAAGGCTATCCTCAGAGCAATTGTCACACAGATATGCTTTCTTTTCTGTAAAAGATAGGCCCCAAAAGCTTTCTCTCTAAAAATATGCAAGCAAAAAGGAATTTTCAAGGTGCACATTAGTGTAGGAGGTATTTTGACTGAGACCTGAAAAGAAAAGATGATAAAGACTGGTTGTGTGGAGAGAAGATATCAAAAAAGCTATTGATACCAGTGGAGATATTCCACATTTCTGGTAAGTACTTGCTCCACAGCTTAGAAGTAGGACTGCAGTCGAGCCCAGCACTAAAGCAAACCTGCAACAGCTTCAAAATAAATTGAAGTTTTGAGTCAGATCCAGAAATCAGTAAAAAGCCAAGAAAAGCATCTGTGTGGTACAAAATGCCATCTTATTTTTTTGCTTTTGTTGCAGAGGAAGAAAGAAGTTCATGCCGAATTTTTGAGATTCAGAGTCTGTATCAAAGGTCAGATAATGCAGAGCAACACAGAGCAACAGCTGCTGGGAGCTGGCACTGAAAGCAGGCCAGATATTCTCCCTGGAGTACTGAGCATTCCTGGGTTGAACTTGATGATGAAATTTTAGGTCAGAAAGGAAAAGAGGCAATTAGGACACAGAACAGTCTGGATGGAAAAGGAGCTCTCACCTGAAATCCTCTGAGCCAGCAGAGCAGATATACTGATCCAAGTAATTCCACTTGTACTCTTCTAGTCTCTCATGGGAAAATTCTACCCAGCAAGAGACAAATTCAGAGTCAGAGTGTGAGGGGCACAAGCTGTAGGTGTAGTTTATCTGAGCAGATTCATATGGATACCTAAAAGATCAAATAAAGCATTAATTTCAGTATTATTGATACTGGTGCTTCTCTTTCTTCTCCTAAAAAGAAAGAAGGTGTTCTTTCAAGCCAGCACAGAGCTGGAGAAGAATGTTCATCTGAACACTGACAGCAAACTGCTTGAGCAGAGAGATACTCACTTTGGCAGGTACCGAGTCACAGTAATTATTTTGTCTTTTAAGGTGACTTTGTGGAAAGTACGGCCCATGCTCAGCCAGTACTGATCCTCTTCCTCAGGTCTATTTCTTGACACAAGACCTAGTTGTAAAAAGCAAAACTCTGTCAGCTTACTGCAGTACTCAGAACTTTATCAACAAACTGCCTATGGAAAGAGACTCCAGAACTGGAGTCCAGAAGTGGGCTTCTGACCTCAGCACAAGCTAAAATTCATCTTTCAGGCCACATTTTTAGGGAGCAGTTGCACAAGGAGTCTTTTGCTCTTCCAGTTAAGATTTGCTGATAACATAAGCAAAGAAGAGCCCTTGGGGATTCGTACACCACCCATTTAGAACTTCCTTGGGCAGAACCACCAAAGAACAGCCAACAAAGTGTTGAGCACCTGGTGGATGTGCCTAATTCGAGTTACTGGGACTGGCAGGAGGAAAGAGCAAAGCCTGACTTTCAAGCCCAGGTCACTCACCTCTGCTGTAGAGGGGACTGCTGCTGAGCGGGGGCGGCACGGCTGGGGCCGGCTTCTGTGGTTTGGGTTGCACAATAATCTGATAGCCTTGCATGAGACGCTGACAAATAAACTCCTCAAACACCTGCTGGGCTGTCATCTGCACTCCTTCCTCATCCCTCCTGGACACAAAGGTTAAGCAGACTAGAATAAGGAAGCTGACCACACACCTATTCTTAGCTCTGCTCTGGGCCCTGGAGCCCCATGCCTGGGAACACCTGCCTGTGGGGGCAGGAGGGAAAGGGACACCTTTTGACACAGGGCAATTAACTGCCTGGCAATATTTACTGCTGCCTTTGATAGTGGTTTGGCAACTAGTAACAAATCTGCCTACAGCAGTTGTGAAACAATGAAGTCCCCAAAGATGACTTTTTCAGCACTTTGCAGGCAGCCTCAGTGAAGTTTGTACACGTTCAGGAGAGCTCAGAATGCCAGTGGGCAGCAATGTTCCAGCTTCTCCCACAGAAGGAAGTGGAGAGCAGGGAGGGATTAGAGGACACATTCATCTCAGTGCAAACTCCTGCTCTGAACTTTGCCTTCCTACTGAAATTTCTTTCAGGTGTTTCTTCATTAATCCTATTACTGCCTATGTATTTCAATCACCCTGATAAATACTTTTGTTCCCATAAAGCAGCAACACAAGCAGGTCTTTTGATGTCTTACAAGTTATGTTACAAGTGGACAAATTAAGACTGAAAAAAGTTTAAGATAATGAGACTGCTTCAGTAAAAAAACTAACTCTATTAAAGAATAATTACCAGAGACCTCTGAGACAAGCAGAGAAGTTCTATTTGTCCAACTAACACTGTTTTCCAACAAGATTCTTTAAACTAAACATCCTTTAGAGTGAGGATAAGCATCTTAAATACTGTGTCCACTTGCATTTGCTCATTTAGTGTTTCCAAAACACTTGCTAGAAAGCAGATTAACAGAGATGATAGCTTGAGGTTGAATATTTTGATCAAAACAACAGAAAAGAGACATAAAATTTTGTATCCAAACAATTTCTAACAAAATCTACGGAGCACACCATACTGTCAGGTGGGAACATCAGAAAAGGTCCAAAGCTATCACTGGAAAAAAAAGAAAAACGTAAGTATTTTGCTGCTCTGTTAGCAATCCATCATTCACTTGTACAGATTGCAGTGATCCTCTTCCATCACCTGCTCCTTAAGCACAGGACTGTAGAGAGGAGGTGCTGGCCAAACCTGTCAATGTCAGCCTCTGGCAGCAGGTCATAGCAACCCTCCGTGTAATCGTTCTGCAGGCTCTGGCGGTCGGGGAAATAATCCGTGGTGAGAGGGAGGCAGGCCGGGGTGGTGAGGGATTTCCAGTCCACTCCAACTGTACAACAGAAGCCTGGCACTATGGGGGGAGCAGACAGCGTCAGAACTGCCTCGTCGTGTCATGGGGGCACACAAGGGGGGCACGTGGGGTCACCCATGGAAAAACAGGGTGCAGAGCAGGATGGAAGAAGTGTGTGAAGGGGAGAGTTAAAAAGAATGAGAGACAAGAAACAGAGTTGGCATAAAGTCAACAGGGACAAAAAGGGGTGTGGAATAGGAAGGGAAAAAGAAAATAGGATGGGAAGAAGGGAGGGAGAGAAAGAGACAGAGTTTGTTAAACAATGCAGTGCACATGCTGATTCAATCCCATCATGCAAAAGGCATTCAAAGTTAATACATTTAATTTCCTCTTGATTGAAAGCTAGAGCTGACATAGCCACTGCTCTTCCAAAATTATAGCAAGTCACGTGCAGTTACTGATTATTAATAAACAGATCAACATTCCAAGTCTGAAAAGGAAATCAGACCAGTTTTGCATCCTAGATAACTGCAGAAGGAGCTGGAGAGGAGGAGAGAAAGAATGACAGACCAGCCTCTTTCTGGAATAGTACAACAGCAGAAAAGGAAGTATTTCCACAGTTATAAAAACAAGATGATCTATCCAGAGGGGTGGGAAGACCAGAAAAATAGTAACTTGGAAAGCAATCTTTTCCCACACCCTATCCTAGAGTTATGCTGCAGTTTTGAGACTACAGGGATGTAAAACTAGACATTAAAAAGGTAAAGCTAACTAGATTATACCAAATCATCATCTCACCACTGCATTACATTCTGACCCAATTCAAACAAACAATCTGTATCACCTACTGATACTTAACTTCCTGTCACAGAGATCCTACAGACAATTTATTTTACTATAAAAGTGTTAACACCAATGGCAGGAACACTGCTCAAGAAAATACAGGACAGACTGCTACAAAGAAAATGCTTTCTTAAGCAGTGACACACTTGTTTCTCTAGGAAGTGAAGGCAGATATTTCTCAGGAAATGGTACGAAATTCAGAAACTGACTGTATTAATTCTACTTCAACAAGCTGGTACCAAACAAACTCTTCATATCGAGGTGCAGATATGAGTTCAGCAGCTTTAGCTTTTTGCATAATAGTGTCTGGTAAGGAAAGAATTTCAGCTGTAACACAACAAACAGCTTCACATGTTCCTAAGAGCTACAGAACTGCAATCACAGTGAGACAGTACAGGCAGATCCTGCAAATTACTGCAGGCCAAAATAAACCACTGCCAAAAGCCAAGGAGGCTCCTCAGTTTCTTGCCTACCACCTCCTGATGCCTCTATATATGTACATGCCCTTTCCCTCCCCATCTTCCCACCTATGCAAACTCTCTTCCAAACCTTTCTCCTGCTTACTTGGATCTGGAGAATTAGAGACAGCATCTTCCAAGGAATCCTTGTTCTGAGTTTTGAGGTTCACCCCTACAAGAAAGAAATGTGGTTTATTTTAAGCAATTATGCACTTCTCTTGAATTTCAAGTAAAAATAAATCAAAAATGTGATGATGTTTTAAGATACAGATTTTCTCTGCATGGAAAAGCTCAGGGTTCTGCACAGCAGAAAAAAACACTAAGCCAATTAATGAGGAAAAAATATATCTTGGATCAAACTTGAACATCTCATTAGAAGTGCTCAGTAGCTAAAACCCAAACAAAACCTTCCTCCCCAAAATGGTGAAACATCTTGAAAAGTAGATGCTATAAACTCCTATAAGCAGCTGGTGTGGCACAAGAGAGGAAAAGAGCTGCTAAGGAGACAAGAAAAACTGCTGCCTTCAAAGTCATTTATCAAAATAAAAATTTCAGTAAGCCTCCAAGCATTTAAAAGGAACTATTGTTTAAAACTAGCTTAGGTGGATGTACCCAGGAAATTGGTATCAACACCATAGCTTTTCCCTGTAAGAGAAAAGGTGGATATCTGCTATGTGATGATGGCAGTAACCCGCAGGGGAGCTGGCTCTGAGTGGCATTCACCTTTCACCAGCTCCTCCTGCCATCTGCCATCCACACCGGGAATTGCAACAGCATTTACTTGTCTGAGCTACCACCTCCATCTGCGGGGCAATAGTGACAGCATCCCGAACCCCAAGGGAAATAGATGGGAACATTTTTCACTCTGAAGCCCATGATGCACCAAACTATGCTGCAGACAGCAGAGGAGAACCAGACTCAACAAGAAATCGCATTTTTGGAAATTCAAAAAAAACACAACACCCCCCTCCAAACTGCTTCATTTCATAAGTGACTCAAACCATAAGGGAGAACTCTCAGTCCAATCACTGAGTACCCACTGTGGCCCCTATAGATAGGTGAGGGTCTACAGACACAAAGAAATTCTATAAAACACAGGCATGTTTATTGCCAGGACATGCCCTGCATTTACACTGTGCAAACTGCATCCAGCTGAAATGCAGTTCAGCAATTGCAAAAACAAACAGAGCCTATCTGGAAGCCAGAAAATATTAAAAATGTAAAGCAAGAAAATTAAATGTAAACAGATGAAATTCACAGAAGGAAACAACAGAAAATAATTTTTAATGTGATAATGTGAATACAAGATGAGGCACAAGAAAATTAAGTCTGCTAACTTCTTCATGGCTCTGCAAGGCATAAGGGAAAACAAAGCTGTTTCAATCCAATGTAATTCTGAAGAGCAAATTTATTCTTTAAAAAAATCTTTAAATTGGTTTTGACAAAAGAACATAAGTCTGAAATGCTGTAGCCCAAAAGTTGACCTTTTTTCCACATGCCTAGCTAAAATGCATATCTACAAAAGCAGAGAGTAGGTCACAAAAAACCAGACAACACAGCAGAATGCTCAACATGGCATGTTGTTCCATTTACAGGGCTGAAAAGTAATGTTGAGACTAATTCAGGTGTCTGGGTAAGTTAAGGAAGATAGAGGTAATCTTCAAGTGAAAGTACAGACACCTCCTCTCTCTAAAGGATAACAGCTTAATGTAACACCACCAAGAAGAAAAGAAAAAAGGCTTCTGAACACTAGTGCATATTTAGTTATTTTTTGTGTCTGAACACCACTCTTTGTTGTTACGGAGCTTGGTTACTGCCTGAGAGATTATCAGTAAACAATGAGCATCTTTCTATAATAAACCTTGTAAGACACACCTTGAAAAGTAGAGACACATTAAACAAAACCAAACTAAAACCAAGAAAGCAACCCAAAGAACTACCATACACCAAGAAGTCCAAGTGCCCTAAAGATCTGTTTTCCCATTCCCGATTCTCCCTGCTCTGCAGTGCCTGTCCCCCCGCCCCGTGCCGAGTGCTGCCCCATCCCCTGCGGCAGCCGCGGCCCCGCCCCTGTCCCGGTACCTGCGCCGGGGCCGGCCCCCAGCCCGTTCCCGTACTCCTCCGCCCCGCCGAAGCTCAGGAAGGAGCTGCTATCCCCTGGATGCCGAGAGCTGACGTGTCTGCAGAGAAACAAAGCAGCCTGTTTGGTACAATCTTCCTCACTCCTGCCATTCCCTGCTTTTAGCAAATGTAACAACAAGCCCTCAGCCCCGAGGCCGAGCTGGAACCAAGCTCTTCCCTCACTGATGTTGGCAGGGATGGAAGGGCACAAGGGCAGCACAGAGAAGGCTGTGACAGCATTCCATATCTGTCCATACTGTTTGTTCCTCGCCTCCAGCAATAACCAAAGCACTGCCTTTGCAGGACAGCAAGAACCAGCTACCCTCATCCCCTCGGGAGACAAATAAAGCTTCACTGGTTATCTCCAGATCTGACTTCATGGTCTATAAACCCAACATTCAAGACTGAGCAAGTGGCTCACCTGCCAGTTGCCTCATGGTAAGCCAGCTCCAGCAGCTCCGCAGAGGAATGTGTCAAATCCTGCTGCCCACTGCCCTGCATTTCTGCCATATTCTGGCGGGTCTGGTGATGGATCTGGATAGCTTCTCCTGAGGGACCTACACAGTTACAATTGGATCACTGATCACCACGTCTGCACTGATTCCTCAGTTGCTTGTACCCTTCTTTTGCCAACAGCATAGGCAATGAGAGCTAATGGACATTAAGAAAGCATGTTCACAAAATCTTCAAAGCCTTGAATTTCTGCCATCTCCTCTGAAGCAAGTGAAGCAAAATTTTTTTAGAAACAATTACACAAACAATTCAGCATCAGAAAATCAACTCAGTTTGTAGTTACAATTCCCTTCAACAGGGAAATGTTCTGTACCTGTTGCTGCTTGTTTGCAAATAGAGGTATTTCCCAAAAGAGCTCATTTGTGTACAAATGAGCATAGTGTGCACAGCACTTTAATCCACCAGAGTTCTCACTGGCTCTGTTGGTTTTGCTAATCCTGGCCAAGGACAAAGCCACAGCAGGCAGGGGAGGGTGATGCACACTCACCCACAGGGAAGGTGTGCATCCAGCGCCGGCGGTTGGATGTCAGCTTCATGGGCATGCGGGACGGGGCGAAGGGGTTGATGAGGGCGCGCTGCGGGGCGTACCCGCCCGGCCGGATGTGCAGCAGCGACTCGGCACTGCCCACGTGGAACCGCCCCGGAGCGCTGGAGTCGCGCTGCTGAGACTCCAGCATGTTCTCGAGGAAATCTACAACACACAACCGGAGCCAGCGTGAGATCCTGCAGGAGCCAAGCACAAGAGAATTAACTGCTCGGGGATACAGAGGTTGCCCAGGGTAAGGGGAAATAAGGAGACCTAAGAAATAAGCAGGCAGAGAAAGCTGAAAGCAATTCCTATCCAGCCTGAAAGTTACAACGTAAACAAGAACCCAGACAAGAAAAAGCATTACTCCGTCTGCCACTACAGCACGGCTGTAAACTGTAAACTTCTACAAAATTAATTCATAAAGAAACCACTTGCTAGGCCAATTATGAAGAATTACTCAGACCTTTGAGAATTCTTGAGAACTCAAAATACTGACATAACAAAACCTTCAGGATGAGTATCCAAGGCACAGTAGAAGCCACAGCTGAGCCTTGTACACATCCTTTTCTGTGACACTCAGATCTGAGCACTGAAATCAGGGATTACTCCCAGAAGACATGGGACATGATCTTCACAAGATACCAGTTAGCTGTCACTATTCAGAGTAGAACAGAAGTGCAGTTATTTAGAAATAGGAGAGAAAAATATACCTAGGTGGGTAAGTAGCAATTACTCTGCCCAACAAGTGGAAATCTCAAAGAGAAGGAAGGGTCTCGTTTACCATTCCACATTGTTAAATACAACATATGAAAAGCCTCAGTTTCTTTGATTCTTTCCTTCCTGCCAGTCCTAATCCGCACATATCCTCATCCTGCTGAACACCTTCAGCTGGGACACACAGCTATCCTTCAAACTAAAGGAGTAACAGAAATACCAAAGAAAGAGAAGAGTTGTATTAACTGACAGAAGGGGAAAACATAAATGGCAGGTGTGATGTCAAGTACAGTGTGAGAGCGGCCCCACACCAGTAACTGCGATTCCTGTGACAGGATAAATATGGTACCAGTGTCATACATGGCATGAAAAAACCATGAAGAGCCTTCAGGAATAGATTTTTATAGAGGATGAAGCAGTCACAGGAGGAATACAATTTGACTAGAAATGAGCTGGTTTTGTGGAAGATACTGCATACTGCCTGAGAAAAAAATTAAATTGGAAAGGAAGAAAAGCACTGCTAACACACTGAGACAGTTCAACAGTACATTGTCAAAAGGAAGGATCTAGAAAGTGAGTCTTAATGACAACAAATCCCCACAGAGAGATGTTATAAGCAGGGTCCCCCAGGGCTCAGTGCTCAGGCCAGTTCTCATTCGACAGATTATAGGTGACCTGGATAATACAAGTTCCTTGTGTATGTCCACATTTGCAGGCAGGCACAGGAGAATAGTCAAGTACTAAAGAAGGCAATAGGCAAGGGAAAAGAGCAAATCAGTGTCAGGACACTTCTATTTAGGACAAGCCATTAAAAAAAGCAACGAAATTGGACAAGGATGGCAAAGGGAGAATGCATACCCAGCTGCAGCTATGGAAAAGCTGTACCACAAGTGCCAATACAAGCACAGTGGCTCACACAAACTTCCCCCTTGTCTCCCCACGTGCCCCAGGCTGACCTCTGGTGCTGGTATAGCCCAAGGAGCTGCTGACTTCACACTGGTGCAGGTGAGGCCGAGGGATCATGAGGATGTTGGAGATCTTGCCCAGAGAGCTGTCGTCAGAAGCCTGGCTCCTCACCTCCTCCGGGGGCAGCGTGCGGCTCTGCAGCGAGGGGCTGCACGAGACATCGTACGAGCTGGAGCTCTTCCTGGTGCGGCTTTCCCTCTCCCTCACTGACCTGCTGACAGCAATGCCCGCAGATAGCAAAGAGAGATTCATGCCCAGGTTAGCAGGGGCTGGAACAGGCCCAAGTCATGCAAAAGACTCAATGCTCAGCTGGTGAACTCAAGAGCATTACAGGGAAGCCATCACTACCTTTTTGGACTGCCTGGGTAATTTATAGTTCTGTGCATCACACAACACAACCAGAACACTGCAATGCTTCCAGCACAAGGGCTGTGAAAGGGCCTGCTTGGCGCCCCCTGCAATCCTACAGACACCACAACAACCTGGTAGAGATGTGGCCTAGTAGATATCAGACCTCAGTCTACAGTGCCAGGAATATGGAGCTATAGGGAAACTACTTGGAAGTATGAACTATTTAAATTATGCTGGCATCTTTCAGGATTGGTTCCCACAGGCTGTTCAAATTAACACATTAACAAGTGAGTCCACATGCTCTGAGTTAGGCAATACTACTGAAAGAAGCAAAGCAAAAAAGTACTTCAAAACAAGTTTGTCAACCCTGTATTTCTGAAAAAGCACTGGAATTTACAGTTTGTTCAATGAATTTGGCCAGGACCTGAAAATAATCAGCCTTTCTCCTCAGACAAAAGGACATGGAATTGCTGAGAACCTGCACCTAGCTTTTCTGCCTCTTCTCTCATTCAGACAGGCATCATTTTCAGGGAGGATTCCTCACCACTCACTATGCCGTGCATCAAACAACCTTTTTCTACAACTCTGTGCAATTCTAATGTGCAAATACTCTCTTAACCCCCTTGCAAAATCTGCTAGGAAGACTAGCTTTATTCCACTTCAAACTGTGTATTTCCTTAAATATTTAAGGAAAAATATATTTATGCCTTTTCCTAGACCCCACACACTATTTTAGAAGTAAAACACTGGACAACCAGCCATGAAGATCAGGTACAGACAAAGCTTTTTGTTCAACTGTGAGCATGTGGAGACCAATTCTCCTTGTATTTCTCTAAGTATTTTATGTATCAAGCTCACATAACATGGCTACTCCAGAACCAGAGCACTCCCAAGCCTCTCACCTGAAAGTGCTACAGCGCTGGGCTCTGGATGGGCCTGGCAGTCGGAACACCTGGGCATCGTAGCCATCATAATCCACCTGGATAGGCAAGGCATTCTCAGCATCCTTTGGAGCTCCTAAGGCTGAAATAGAAATCACACAGCACTGGAACCTCTTTCAAGAAGGTTCAAGATCTGCAAGTCAGAGTATCCACCTCTCACCCCTAAGGAAAGTATCTACTCCAAAAGAAATCCCAAAGCGTCATGAGCAGAGCAGCTGGAGCAGCTCAGTTACTGAAGTTGGTGCCTGTGAATCAGGCTGGCTGATTTTGTCTTTCCCTCATACATTGTAAACACTAAATGAGTAATTGCCAAGAAGTCAACTGGCACACGCACATTAGCATCCCGAGGGTTTGATGGTTTTCTGTGACAACTGTCCCTTTCTTGTGCTGAAGTGTCATTGTCTTACTGCAGCTGTTTGTGTCTGGGACTAAGTGGGACAGATGATTCCAGAACAGAATTACTCACAGGCATCACGACTATTTTTTGCTTTCTCCGTCAGTGGCTGGAGGGTCCATCAAAGGAAGTGTGAAGTGATCAAAGAAACACACAAGAAATAAAAAAAAAAGAGAGCAACAGAAAAGACAGAGGGAAGGGTATCAGTCAGCATGTTCTAAGGAAACATCCCCGGTGTGACCCAGCAGACAAAGTTCAGTTTGCTGACTCAGTGAGGCAGCCAGACAACTTCAGACATATTACATATTGATACTTGGTCACAAATCTGTGTGAAAAACACAATGTTCAACACCTTTCTTCCCCTCCATAGAGTTCTTTGTTACAGAATGAAACTAATTTTTATGGTGGCTAAAACATTTCTCACCCAGTTTTATGTAGAAAGGAAAGGCCTACAAACTAGTCCCTCATTCACAATCCCTACAACAAACCTCGCAGCTTTGCTCTCACAGCCTTTAACATAGAAAATTAGTTCCAGCTGTTGGAATACTTGTGATGCTTGACTGAGAAGAGGGATCCGACATGCTAATAAGAAAATATAAATCAGAAAGATTCCCACCTTCCTTCCTGCCAGCTTGATCCGTGGAGTGAAGCTGTTACACAGGAGTTGACTTTTGGATGTGTAGAAACTGAAAGAAAAAAACATTGTGGCTTTAAGAACTCAACAGTTCTTTAAGAATGGTTGGTTTGCTACATAGTAAACAGACCAGGAACCTGAGTCAGCTATTGGATACAGAAAATGGGAGACCTTCCTGTGCATAAAAAAGTATGGAAAACACTGGGGGATGGTTGAGAGAAGCTACTCTTTGCCTAAAGACAGGGCTTTGACACTTGTACAGCCTCAGCCTAGACACTTCTTAATATGCTTAACACCTGCATTGCCCAGATCATTTTCTCTTTCTACAGAAAGACACCCACTTCCACTGTGCCATTTACACAACTCATTCTGATTTACACAACTGTAGTGATTCACACCAGCTGTTTGAAAACTCTGTCATTTCTGTTGGGTTGTATTAATGCCTAGAGTTCTGCAAGAGTAATGTAATATTTCCTTTGCTTCACAAGGAAAGCAGAGGAGATAACAGTGAAAGAAGAAAGAGAATTCAAGAGATTACGAAGAGAAAAGCCAAGCAGAAGTGTTTAGCAAAAGCTGACAGAATTCACCTACCTATGATTTATCCAGTGTGGGATATTGTAGTCGTCACCCATTCGTGAGTCACCAGGGCCACAGCGATTATGGAGCTGTAAGAGTAATTCAGAAGCAACTAGCTGCCAGTCACAAAACTAAGAGCCAGTCACAAAATGAATAATGTTTGTAGCAGGAACAGAGAGAAAGGAAAGTGGCCTTACCTTAAAGAGTGGTACAGCATGCAAGGGTTGCTCTCCCATGCACACTAAATCCACACCTATCCCTGTAAACAGACAACAGTAGAGTTCAGCTGTTGACCAAGCAGGACTGATATGCTATGACAAAATAGATCATCAGTTTGAATTGAAGACCCAATATGTATTTACACCATATTATAAGAGGCAATAATACTGAAAATGGTATTTAATGGTCCTGTGGTAGGGTTACAAACCAACAGTACCTGTGGGGATATAAGAAATAATTTTTCTACACTAATGCAACTTGTGCAAGATTATTCTTTAGGAGAAAGGTTTGCAGGGCAGGTGAAACTCTCTATCACAAACAAAAGAAACTAAACGCCTCTAAGTACTCCAAAAATTTCAATATGAAGTGCAGACACAAGTCTTGCTGCTGTAACCCTTCCTCCCAGAGCACACAACTCACAGCAGATACTTTTTCACAGCCAGAAGCAGCTGGATCTTTCCCAAACCCGTGTTTGCCCTCAGAGAGGCTGCAGGCAGAGTTATTTACCATTGTCAATCATGCGCTGCTTGGTGAGGATCATGAGGAGCCGATCCACCTCGAACACCCCCACGCCAGGGGTGATCACCACCGACATCTGCCCCGTGCGGTCGAAGTTGCGGTTGATGTAATGCTTGTCAAACACTGCCAGAGAGAATGCAGCAAGACTTTCAAAAAGTGACTCTTGGAACCCTGGGCACTGAGAATTTTAGACTTTCTGTGCTGACAGGCACTGACTCCCAAGCAAACATTGCATTTGACCTGAGGCCGTGGAGAAGGCTTCCAAAATTGAATGCTAGAACTGGAATTATGGGTGTGTAGCTTGAGCAGAAGTGTGTAGTATCACATGGTGGAAAACCTAAGAGTTTAAGATTTTAGAATATGGTTATATATAAATACAAAGCAAGATGGAGGTTTTATGACATAGGCTAGTCCTTTTTCACCTTCTTCTTCATGGGTCTGGGTGGTATTTTGTAATTGGATAGAAAAGTCCACATTGCGGGCCAAGGGTGGTTGATTATTGGGTTAGAAGTAAAAATAATTTAGGTGTCATTTCTTAATATTGACATGATATTAATTTATCCTTAAAAGGCCTTGTAGAGAGAGATGGGGCCCCATTTTTAGTTTGTTAGCTTGAAGTGCTGTAGAACTCATGGTTTGTGAGACTGTAATATAGATAAGAATTAATAAAGTCTGAACAAGAAACACCATCTCGAGCATTTAATCCCAACCCTGGGAAAAAGAAGATAAAATGCAACAGGTGACCACCTAATATTCCACTCCTGTTCACAGTATTAAGTTTTATTATCTATTTATCTATCTATTATCTATTTATTATCTATTACTGAAGAAGTAACAGAAGTCCACAGCCATTTACTGGCAGCTGCTTTAGTGGTCCTTCCCCTGTATATTTTTACCCATTGCTTGTAACTTACCATTGAATGAAAGATTTATGGCCTCCAGGTAGTTCCCTTGTGCTGAGGTAGAATTGTAACCTGGAGGAAAGCCCTCTGGAAAAGTATTCAGAAGGAAAAAAAAAAATCATCATTCCTGTACCCTAGCTTTATATAATAAAAAAAACCCACAGAAAAATACACCTATACTAAATACTATTAGTTCAAAAACTACAGGCAAAATTGATGTTACTAAGTTCCACAAATTGCCCAGCCAGGAGAGCACTAAGTAGCACGACACCAGACTCCAACTGAAACTGGATAGTTTACTGACAAGCTAAAAAAATAACAAAAAAAAGAGAGAGCAAAGGATAAAAGGAGGGAAAGGAGGACTCTTGTACCTGCTTGCTCGAGTCGTACCAACACAGGATACTGGATGAAAAGTTTTTTAATGGTCACAAGCAAGGAGGTCCACTCTTCCCGCCTCTCATTCTGAACTACAACTCTAGAAAAAACACAACCTGATGAGGCCCATGAAAGGAAGCTATGAGGGGAAGTGAGAAGGGATGAGAAAGCTATAAAGAAATGCACAAAAGGGTGCATACACTGTGGGACAAGAGGTGAAAAGAATTGGCAGGAAAACATACTTGTAAAAATCTTCATAAAATCTTCCCTCATGGTCCTGCCGAATTGATGCACGATGTGTTTCAGGAAACTCATCTGAAATGGAAGGAAAAACACATCCTATTTCATGCTCTTGTATAGAAATGACTCATCTTTTCCAGCAAGAACTGTTATTTCCATTAAAAATAAACAAACTAAAAACCCAAAAAGCCCCAAAATACTTGGAGAAATATCAGACCTCCTATACAATACAAAAACTGCTTTTAAATCAATATGACAGCTTGAGTACGATGAGGAAAATTTGAAACATTCCTCTATGTAAGGTCTTCACTGCAGTGCCTTCATAACAATGGCTGTGTACCTACTGTGCTTGATAGAGAATACTTTGAACACAGCAATTAAAAAAAAGAGAAAAAGTCCCTCTCAGCCTGCGACCAACTTTCAAGAGACGAGAGGTTTAAAAATGGAAACATGAAAATACAAGATTTGCATACCTATAGATTTTGCTTCATAAAATGTTCTTGAAAATAGAACCACTGTCACTTCATGGCTGCAATTCTTCTCCTGTCCAGGAAGAACAAATGCAAAAAGAAAACCTTAAAAGTCACATTTGGTAGAATGTTGTGCATATACACATATAGTAACAGCCTCTCTTCCTTCATACCTAGAAACAAAGGTAACTAACAAACCCTAAATTGTTGCATTAATGGATCTGCATTGGTGCTCCATCTGCCTCTCTGAAATAACAAAATGGTCTGTCCTGCAGATTCTGTGCTGCTTGGCTATATCACATTTACCAGGAGCACTCTCCATTTGTCTATAAAGAAGTTCCTCTCTGTAGTTGCCAAGATTTTTGTTAAGAAAACAGACATTTGACACAGTTTGTTTATACCCACAGAAATTTGATATTCTGATGTGTTACTGTTTAGAGAGATGCCTCTAACAATTCCAGAAAGACAAAAAATTAAAACTGAAATCAGTCAACTATTTACCTTCCATTTTGTGAAGAGGTCAGCAAGGAAACCATTTACAGCTTTCTCAAAGTACAGATCCCCTGCAAAATAAAAATCTCCCAAGCATCAGATAACAATGGTTACCTCAACTATGGGGCATATCTAACCCTAAGATTCTAGAACAATTATATTTATTAAAATTTGAGCAGCTGTGTCCACAATAAAGGACAATATCACTAAGATAAGATTATAAAAAGATTAGAAAGCAGACTGTTTTATGATAGAAAGATTAAAAAGCATCATTTTTTTCAGAGGATGTAAACATGACTTACTGCCAGAAGGATCTGACCTTTAATTCATTTTTCCAACACATTTGCAGCACGCTGGGAAAGCATCTGTACTGTCTTTTAGGCATAGAATGCACAACTGATCCCCTGCTCTGATTTGAATAGTTGCCCAGTTCCATATGCCTAAACACATGGTCAAAGGAAGTGGCAAGAGGTTTGCTAAAGAATTAAGCCAGAAAAAGAATAGGATAACAAAGAGAAGTGACTCATTCTTAGTGCCTAAAGTTGTAATACTTCCAGCTGAAGTTACCAACTTCAGCCTGGGCTAAGGCAGGTCTCACTTCCTCAGTAAGCCAATGTCAAGAGAAATCTAAAACACCAAGGTCCTCTTTGCACAGGACTTCCACACATTTCAGGATTCACAAAGTTGCACCTGCCCTCACCACCCGACATGTTCATATCCATAGAAAACCTTTCCAATGCTCACAGTGATTTCATGGCTGAGGTAATGGTATCCAGGCTCTACAGGGACAGGAAAAGGATGGCACAGCCAGGGACAGAAATGGGTAGCACTGCAAGGAAGGATCTAAGGAAAGACCATAGTACACCCTGGAGCACTGCTTAGGCCAAAGGCAGGATATTTTAGTTTGCTGATAGTAGAAAAAAATAGCAGTGGCAGTTTTGTAGTAGGGGCAGAAACGACAGCTGCTACCATCCACAGTCCCAGGCAGGTCAGTTACCTACATACCATAAATATCAAAATCCCACATTTCACAGCTCATCTGGATAAAAATATAAACCATGGCAGAAGTGGAGCGGAAGACCACCTGCAAAGGAATGCAAGACCTTATTTAAAGCCAAGTACATTCATTAGAAGACCCAAATGAAGAGGTTAACTACACAGCAACTTAGACAACTGTGGCCCTTGCATCACAGGGAATTTCCCCTCTAACAAGTCATTCCTAGTCCTGCCAGCACAGCAGAGCTAAAGTTTAATTATGATTTACTGCCCTGAACTTATTGCCATTCTTCACCTTACAACACAGCCAATTCCAATGATCCATACTAATCTGCAGGCAAGATGGAATTACAAAAATCCTCGCAAGGAAAGGAAGGGGAAAACTGCTTTCCCCGTTTCCTGAACTCTTACCCGGGTGTCCTCACTGATGTATCCACAAGTGACTTTCTCACTCTTTACCCACAGTTCACCTGCCTGGGCCCTGGAAGAAAAGAAGTGTAGAATATTTGAAGATGAAGATTAGAGAATCAGTATTTGAGCAAATAAGAGATGTACCAAAATCTGCACTCAAGGATGACTTATTTGGTTAAAACCCAATGTTTAACCCAAAAGATGTCAAACAGCCATTTCTCTCTGCATCCACACATTTCCTTGTCCCTGTGCCACCCCAAAAGCAACTGAAGTAATCCCCTCTGAACTATTAATAAAGGGGGGTAAATATTCTAAGAGATAAAAAGAAAACTATTTGGCCTTCATCTGAGGCCACAAGTGTAGCTGGCTGCCCTACTATTAGTTTCTTTTACCCCAAATCAGATAGAAGCCTTCCCCCACCCCATGGTGCAGACACAGATCTGTAGATGAGTAAGAGAACAATGAAACATGAAGGATTTTTCAGAGAAGAGTCTCCAGTTGGATACTTAAAACTCATGAAGCTAAAGCAGTAAGTAGCAAGAGGCACTCACCTGATACCTGCAAATTCAACTTTTTGGGTGACATATGCACATGTGCTGACCTAGGAAAGAAGAGTTACATGTGTTAGAAGAGGAGCAGGCTCAGAGTGAGAACAATGTACATAAAAACCACTCACACTCAAACATGTGATTTTTATGACAGAAGTCACAAAATCCATTCAGTGTAGTTACTACCAACAGCTCAGCCTACAGAACCTCTGTAACAGACAACAGAAAACCACTTCTAACACAGATGAGCTTTAACTGAGATCATTTGCCTAATTCACTGCACTTAGAGGAGCCAAAGACTGCACTTCAGAGATGCAGGGAGAAGATATCCTAATAGCTGCTTATTAAGTGATACTCTTAGAGAGGGGACACTTCAGCATACTTCTACTTGAAAAACATTTGGATTCAATTCCTTCCAAATGTAGTAAATCATTAAAATTCAGAACATAAGCAAAAAAACTCTCAACAGCATTTTCAGTGCCCAAGGAGGTAATCAACATTATAGCAGTGGAGCAGGAAATGATGGGATTTGTTTTTCTACAACACATTTACATCCATTTCCTCCAACTCTGATGTGCCACTCACAGCACAAGATCCTGAGGAGCTGCTGGCACTGTCTTTGTCTTTGGTCCTCTGCATTTTGTAAAGCACTTCTTTTCTTTCACAGTAAGCAAAACACAAGGTTCATCACCTGCCCTGCCCAAGGGCAGCATGGGCCTTACCAAACTCTTCTTCAGTCTCCACATATCCCCACGCCCAATATACTGATCTTTAAATGTCAGCTCCACCAAGTCCAAGGTCACCTCCTAGGAAATGGATGAAAAACACTGCTTAGATTTTACTTGTTGTTTTTAAGTGGGGCCCACCAATCTGTAAATTTAATAACCAAATGTTACAAGAAGGGCCATCCAAAAGCAAGTCAATATCCCTAAAACTGCAAGATAAAGGGGAAGCCCACACAAATATATACCAAAGTTGTGCATGTACCTCACCTACTGTGAGCTGCAAAACAACACGACCAGAAAAAGCCCAAGGACTAGATCTGTACTACAAGTCTCAGTGCAGATTGGAAGCTGAAATAAAACAAATTACTGCCATTGTTCATGACATTAAGGAAACTTCATTTCCTGCAGATTTTTGTCTTGTGCAAAATGTATGTTCTGACTGCAGCTCTTTTAATAGTTGGGACATTTACAGGAAATGCCTCTCTGTAAGAGGCTCTGTCGTATCACATAATGCAAATCCAGGGCATGGCTCTTCTTTTGACTAGGCCACTTTCTGTTTCTCTTTACTGTGCCTGGTTCTCATGAATTTCTGAAATTTACAAGTATGTGAAATGTCTACATTTCCACCAAGCCCTGTTGAAGCAAGATCATGGAGTTCAAAAAGAGAGCAGAGATGGTAGGCGAGAGAAGAGACACATAACAAACCAACAAATAATTCAAGAGTCATTTTGAATTATTTTCTCATTTTCTTAGGGAAGAAGACTAAATATCTTTCAATAAAAAATAAATGCTTTTTTTTCCCCCAGACTACTGTAGATGGAAAGTCACAGGGCTCTGATTTGAGTCAAGTGATGGAATGAATGTAAACAAGTGGCAAAAGCACACACCTTTGGGTCAACAACATTGACATGGACATCCTGGTAGGGCCGCAGGCGGAACACTTGAGCAACGGTCTGATCCACACTTATCGTTTCTGCCGCAGGAACGGGAAAGGACAGCAGAGAGGTGAATGTCCCCAAGAGATTTCAAGTGCTTTACAGGTACAAACCCAACACAGTGAGACTGTCATCAAACACAAATTACAGGCTAAAAAGCCAAGTTTGTTTAAACCATACTTACATTACTCAAACAAAAGCAGATCTAGAACTAACTGCCCATTTTCTGTTCAAATTCTAATCCTTCCCTTGCTAAACAGACAAAGCATTGATTTTCTTATGAAATTAAAATACACACATTAGCCAATCACAGGTACAGCCCAGTCATGTCACCCTTCCTATGATTTTACTGTGCATAAGTCTAGAGTTGTACCTTTCTGCAGATCTTCCTTAAGTGACTTCACTTGTAGAAGCAGGGGACTAGAATGGAGAAGAGAAAAAAGGTAGACAAGTTGAGATACCAACAGTCTCTCTGGTAAATCATACACTCAAAACTATTTTGTAACATGGACCACAGGATAAGCTAAAGAGAAATATTAATATTTTCTAGAAAGCTTCATACACCGTCCTCTCCACCTGTCTCTCTGCCTTGTTCCTTACACTCTTCATAATCATAAGGTACTCTTGAGGCAAAGATGGTACTACAAATGGGAAATTAGGTCACACAAGAACTCAGATCCTCACACAAGTGTACTGCTGCTTTTCAGATACAGGCTGCAGAATGAACAGGTTCATACAACAAGGCCACAGAATTTTAATTTTGCCTAGGATATACTGTAGGATAGGAGAATAATCCTTAGGTAACAGCAGATCTAGGAAGAGGATACAGACATTGTCGATTCTACAGTCAGGTGCTACTTGGCCTATGGAAGATCAACAAACTAACACCATACACAAAGAATTCCATAAATTTTAAGGAAACACTCTCACTAAACTTAAACTCTTTATTTCTCTTTAGGTAGAAAAAAATCATGGCAGCATCCTGAAGCAAAGTTATGTCAGCCCTTATAGCCTCTCACTCTAGAAACCACTACACATGAACAGATCTTTTCAGTACTCCAAGAGCACTGAAAAGGATCAGCAAAGAGAATTCACCTGTATTCATCATTGGGATGTGCAATTTCCACAACATCTCCCAGCTTGATTTGAAGAAATACTTTAGGATTCACCACTAGTTCATCATCTACAAGACACAAGTGAATGACAGCAGTGAGCAGATATATACTAAACACAGACACCTCCATGTTTGTATACAATAGCTCACCAAGATGAACACATCAGCAAAATGCTTTCTGTTCACCACATGACAGGGTCCCTACCCAGCCACTTCAGATCAGCCACTCTTGCAGGCAAAAACAACTCAAATAACAGAACTTGCACAAAAGAAGTGCTCAGCAAAAGACTGTGCCTTATTTAGGCAACCAGAATCATCTTCTGTACTTTTCATACAACAAACACCAGCAGGAAAGTAGACAGCTACAGAATCTCAGTAAGATTTATCCACATGCTGTAAGTCTAGAAGTAGGGAGTATCCAATCAGTGACACTGTTAATAGTGCTCAGAAACACATCTATGCACAGTCATAAGTCACTGACATACATGTCACTCATTAGAGTGACTGAAACACCAGATTAAGAGAAAGTGTTGCAACAAAAGGGGAGGAAGTAAAAATAAGTCAATTTTGTTTTCAGATACAATCTTGGTCTCTTCCAATAAACGTTCATTTATTTTGCTGTGTCCTGTTATTAGAAAGAGCTTTCCAAACTCTGGCTGGCAATACTGCTTGTTACATCAAGTTCCATCTTCACTCTTTTGTTAAAACAATCGATAAAACACTTGCTTTCAATTAAGTGAGTGCTGGTCTCACTTTTATGAACTAGGAGATACTGACCACTGCCTCCAAAGCCCTTCTTATGTATGACGAGCTTGTACACCTTGTTGGTTCTCATCTTGAGCTCCAGTTCCTCTCAGATGCTTCGAGCCAAGACAGTTAAAGGCATCTTGCATATCTAACATAGAAATGAAAGCAAACAGACCTCTTGTCAATGCAAAACGATTGTGTATGTTCTGCACGTGAACACAGCACATCATCCCGGCCGATTTCACCGCGGCGCGGCAGAGCTGCGCCCAGCAGAGGAGCGAGGGGCAGCTCCAGGTACAGAAGAGAGGAACCAGAAGTGTGCTTTTCAAATAGATTAAAGGGTTGCAGATGTGCTTGGCAGAAAGTCAAGTACCGAACTATAGAATCGTGGTGGGAAAAAAAACCCCATATACCCAAAATTCGTTAAAACAAACTGTAATTTGGAACTGATGCGGGTCTAGAAAGAAGCGCCGCTTGGTGCTGCGAGCCGGCAGACCCGCACCGGGGACGCCACAAAGAGTAGGGCCGGAGGGGAGAGCAAACAAACCCAAGCAGTTACAGTCCGCTGCCGTGCCTACAGTCATTAGGCAGCTATGGAACGCTGCGCTCATTTTGCCGCTCTCTTACAGGGAAACAGAAGCCTATCGAGACACCCGAGTTTCCTGCCCGGAGCAGCGGCGAAGGGCGGTCTGGCACACGGGCCCACCAGGGTCCTTACCCGCACGGGGGGCAGTAGCGCAGAGCGAGCACCGTGGAGGCTCAGGCCTTAGCCCCAGGGAAAGGACACCGGGCAGAACGGCGGTCCGGGCGCGAAGGGAGCTCGGACGCCTTAACGCTCCGTGCCGCTCACAGCCGCCGCGGGCCGAGCCAGCCCCAGGGCAGCGCGGGGCCGGCCGCGCCGCGGCAGAGCCGAGCCAAGCACAGCACCGCGCAGTCCCGGCCCTGCTGGCGGAGCGTCCGAGCGCGGGGCCCTGACCTGCCGGTGCGTGTCCCGCGGTACCGCGCGGCACTTCCGCGTCCGGGGCCGTGCGCCACGTGACACCCAAGCCGCCACCACGGGCAGGGGCGGGCGGGACACGCCCACCGCGGGGCGGGGCCGGAGGGAGCCCGGCCCGGTGAGGGGGCGTGGCCCTGCGGGGGCGGGGTGGGCGCTGCCGGAGGCGGGGCCACAGCAACGGCTGGAGCGTCGGTGGCGCCCGGCCCCGGATGCGGAAGTGATGCGCGCGGGGCGGGGCGCGGCGCGGCAGGCGCGCGCAGCGGGGCCGGCGGCCGCCGCCGCTCAGGTAACGACACCGGGCGGGGCGGGGCGGGGCGGGGCGGGGCGCGGGGGTGTCCCGGCGCGGGCCCGCCTCTTGCGCCCGCCACCGCCGGCTGGGAGTTGGAGCGGGGCCGAGTGGCCGGCGGGGGGCTCTGCCCAGTCCGGGCGCGGGGGAGACATCGGCGGTTGTGTAATTACCGAGAACGGCGGTCTCCGGAGCGCTGTCACAAGGCGGCTGCGGACCCTGGGGGCTGCTGCCGCGGAGAAGGAGCGGGGCTCGGGGCCGAGTCTGTCGGCGCTGCTGCGGCGCTTGGAACAAAGGGTCGCCCCCAGTCCTGCCGCCGATGCTGGGGCGGCATCGCCGGGCGGGTGATGCTGTCCCGGGGACGAATGGCCTCGAGTATTCCAGGAGGCTGCTGCGAGTTTCACCTGTTTCTGTACAAGCTGCTCTTGCATGAGGAGCAGAGATCACCGCTCGGCTGATCAGCCCGTGTTTTGGTAAACTGAGTGACTGATGCTCCTCTGAAGGCCTGGCTTAGCCCGTTCCTGTCCGTGAGCCTTCAGGAGCGATTTGACGTCAGGGTGTTCCCGGTGCCGGTAGAAGGGCTGTCAGCTCAGCCGGAGCTCCTGTCCCGTGCTCACCAAGCAGCCGCCGCGCTCCGGGCGTTCGGTGCTGGGCCCAAGAGGATCCGGGCCTGGGGCTGTGTCCTGGCACAAGGCATCCTCTGTACTGCGTGTCAGGTGCTCACATGAGAGAAGCTGAGAGGCACAGGCTGATGGCTGATGGCTTAGAAAGTGTTCGTTTGAGGCAGAGAATGTGAAGAAAAGTTGGAGCTTTTTTCCAAAGACTAGAAACTCATGAAAATCCCAGGAAATCAAACAATGTTTTAGTTTTAGTGAAGGAGGAGGATGTCTGATACAAGCTCCAGTGATTTGCTTTATAATCTCCTCTCAGGTTTTTCAGAAGATGTGGTTAAATCTACAGGGAGATGTTTGAATGTGAAAATGAGGCTTGGGAATATCTGTTTGGCTTTAGTCTTCTTTTGTTCATGAAGCATTTCCTTGGATACTCAAGTGTTTCTCAGCACCTTTCTTAAAGACATATTTGGAAGTATCTTTCTTAAACATATACACTTGAATCTTGAGGAATTAAGCTTTTCCTTTTAATCTAATCCAGGAGTTGGACTTCAGTGATCGAGGGTCCCTTCCAGCACAGGTTTTTCTATGGTTAATCCAGTGTATGTTGATTTAACATTGCTTTTATTTTTAGGATAAACTGAAAAGCTCAGGGCAACTGATCTTCAACAGCCCTGATGCTCTCATCTGGGTTGGAGTCTCTCCTTGATTCTTCTGTGTCTGCTGTAATAGAGGAGTTGTACACTGGACTGCCAGAGAGCATCCCCACGGAACTCATGGCAGTGCCAGGGCCCAGCCTGGGACTGGATGCACAATCTGATGGGCCAGTACCTGTGCTGGCACACAGGGATGGGCCATGGACTTCTGCCATAGGAAACTTTTGCCAGAAGACAGAGGATTTGGGTGATATGCTCCAGGTGATTTCTCATGGGCCAGCAGAATCCTTTCCTGAAGAATTACTGCAGGCTGGAGACCTTGCAGAGGATGACAAAAGCAGAAAAAGACACTTTAGGAAACTAGACTGTGGTAGTGATGGGTACCAGAAAGAAGATGAAGAGGCACAAGGTGCTGAGGACCATCATGCTAAATGTTGTCCTTCAACTCTGCAGGAAAGCTGGTCAGAACAAGTAAGTGAATGCAGAAATGAATCCTTGCGTGATAATTTGAATTTAGGGTTAGAGTCACTAGGCAGTGGGTTTGGCAATAGGTTTCCTGGTTCTTTTTTGGTCTTCTAGTATAAAATAATAAAATGGTTTGGGTGGGAAGAGAACCCTGAAGATCATCTTGTTCCAACCTCTTGCCATGGGCAGGGACACCTTCCATTAGACCAGGTTGCTCAGAGCCCTGTCCAGCCTAGCCTTGGACATGTCCAGGGTGTGTGGGTGTGTCAGTATCTGGATTATTGTAGGTCCAGTTAAAAATTAGACTATAGTTCAGTAGACCAGCAGTATTTTAAAATGTCAATATTTTCACTTGCTTAAATACTGTTGAAATGGTGTAAGGCAGATATGTAACAGAACAACGTGCACAGCTGAGTGTTTTGCCTTAATTATTGGGTGTTGCACAATACTAAAATAACCTGTGTTTAATTCCAAATTTTGATACCTGTTTATCTGAAATTTTTTTAAAAATTGATATATCACTTTCGTGAAATTAAAATTATTAAATTCTTTATAGTCATTCAGTTTTCCAAGGTGAACTTTTACATATTTCTAAATGCAGGTAGTTTGGTTGTGGGATCATGGTTTGGTGGTTTTGCTGGCAGACTTAGGTCACCCGTTTCTGGGTTTGTGGTTTTGAGCCCAAGGAACAATAGAAGGCAAGTTCTAATAGAGACAGAAAATGCACACGTCTTCCCAGAAGTCTAGTGGTAATGGTTTGGGGGTGTGAACTAGACTTGGAGACTGGATTACTCTTCTCATTCCAATTTCCAACAATTTGCATTTTAAGCCATGTACTTACATTTTGGCTGCCACATCACAAGGCTTCATTGCTGCTAAATACAGGTGTTTTGGGGATTCATCCTTACTGCTTGTGTGAAGCCCTTGAACTGCAAGGCTGCCTCTGGCCAAGGCTGATACGTCTGGAGGTTTCTTAGTGGATTCCTTATTCTGAGCTAACCCAGCTGAGCAGATTCAGTCCCTGAGACATGACACAGTTCAGAAAAACTAACTATTTCCACTGCTATTTCTGTCCTGTTTCAGGAGGATCCTCCCTTGAACGAGCAAGGGGCAAAGTCTTTGAGAACCTGTTGCACTGAAATTGCAGGATCTCTGAGGAACACAGGTAGGTATTTTAGATATCTTTTACATCCCTATCCAGCCTCTGCTTCTCTCCCAGTTATTTACTGTTGATTTTAAATGGATGAGTGATTGTGGGATGGCTCATTTATTTTGTTTATGGTAGAAAGTATTACCCTGTGTAACTATAACAATCTCAAAACTTAATGCTTTACTTTCTCCTGGCAGGGTATGTACTTGCCTCAAGACTTTTTCTGTAGAAGATATGTTTTAGTTATTTGTTTCCAAAGCAGAAGAGGTTCTTAACAGCAGATGTTTTGCATTTCCTTGTTTCAAAGATGGAGCGTATGACAGCAGGAATAGCATGTATATATATATATAAAAGTATTACTCATTCGTTTTTGAGTGTTCTAAAAAATAAAATTAAAAGTACAGAATGCAAAGAAAGAGGACAGCTAACGTAATTATTAATTTCATTATGATCCTCCATAATCTTTTAGCTCCAAGTACTTCAGTTACTTTGCCTGCATCTAGTCATTATTTTCTTTTTCCCTGCCTGCTATCTTTACCTAAACCTGTGTTTAGCTGGCGAATGCCATCTAGTCTTGGTGCTTACTAGAAAATAGGGAAAATATCTGCAGAAGTCTAAGTAAATATGTTCCCTGTAAAGTTTTGAGTATAAAGATATTCTACAGTAACTGTAATTTTTTTAATTAGCACCTTCTTCATTGTTTTACATTAAAAATATGAATAATCCAAATTGCTTGGGCAGATGAGATATGTCTTGTTTTCCTATGGATGAGTTACTGACAGACATGTCTTCAAGGAAGAAGAAATGGAAATGGCCACACAATGCACAGCCATATTTCTAGGCTGGAGCAGATCAAGTCCATCAAGATTTTGATGTTACAAATAAGCATTGTTTTAATGTTGGCTGTGACTTCCTATGTGTTAAGTTACAGGACCTGCATTCACCTAGCTTGATATTAGAGGAATCTGAAATATAGAGGACTTGGAATGTCTGTATTGAAAAGGATTGTCTTGGTTGACTTTGTGGTGGAGTAGTTTGTCTTTTCATCTAAAGACTTGTAGTAAAATTCAATTCTCACTTTTAAGAATATTTTGGTAACCAACACTGCACGGAGTGTTGTGTGCAACAACAAAAGGGACTTAATAAGCTGAATGCCTTCTAAATTTAGCATATAGTTCTGATTTGCTTTATTTTTTTCTTATGCAGAAGAAAACCAAGCAAATGTTCAGGTGACAGCTGAAACTCTGCCAAAGCTCACTGAAGAAGTACAAGGTATGAAGGCTGATGGGACTAGGATATTTAGTAAAGCAGGATACAGGAATGACAGAGTGAGTAAAGGTCTTCCACCTGAGAGCAGTCAATGCCCAGATGTAGACACAGTCATGGCCAGAGCTGGGGTTTCAGAAACCAGCATCTTAGGTTTTTTAGAGCCTTTAAAAGTCATGGACATTGGAGCAGCTACAGAGCATCCACAAGAAACAAGTGACTATAGTGGGTTAAAAGCCCATGCTGCTATGCCATTGAGAACAGGGGGGAATGGTGTATCTGTTTTGGAGATTAGAGAAGAAAAGTTACCCACACAAAATCCTCTTAATGAATTCAATACGTCATTTGCTAACTGCCAGACTTGTCAGCAGGATGAAGAAAATTATGCTTTTGACTTCTTTAAGGCTTCTGTACCTGAACAAAATGGACCTCGTGAGTTGTTCTCAGCACAAAGCTGTAGAACGCTCTCCACACAAAGTTCTGAAGTTTTATGTCCAGTTCTGAAAAGCATCTGTTATCTGAACTTCGGAAATATGCCACTAGAAAGCAATTCTGCAGTCCATGGAATTATCAATGAAACCCCCCAGAAGTACCTTCACCAAAACATCAAACATCACACTCCTTATGATCATGGAACTGGGTTTTTAGAAAACCAAACCTCCCCATCTGTACCAGTAGAGCACATCTCAGTGCTAAGGAACAAAGGAGTATCTAATGCAAAAACTGATCCTAGGGAATTAAGAGCTACTGTAGGAAAATCATACAGCTCTGAATCTGAAGAGGCTGCTGAAGTCTGGAGAAAAATTGCTGTGGGAGATAACACTGAAACTTGTAGCTGGCCTGAACCTCAAGACGCTGCTAATTCTGAGTGTTGTCATTCTCCAGTTTTTAGTTCTGTTGCTTCATCTGCTGAGGAGTTCTCAAAAGAAAAATTTAAAATATTCCCATCAGAAGATGATAAGTTGAAAAAGGACCAGTGGCAATTCTCTGTCAGTGACCCATGCAAGAACGATATAAAAGAAAATTATTTGTGGGTGGAAACAAGTAACACTGCTTCCCATGAAACTGGGCAGAGAGACATATGTATTACTGCCAGGAAAATTCCTCCTCTCAGTAACCACAGCTGTCTTGGTCTTAGTACCAAGCTAGAAAAAGACTCACCCAAGGCACAACTGCTTGAAAAGGAATCTGAGAGCAATACAACATCAGAAGAGTTGGGTGGTGGTTTAGCTGGCACTGCAGAAGCTGATAGTAGTGACAGCTTATCCACTGGGAACAAAACAAATTTGTTTTATACACTAAACGTAACTTTACCTCCTGTTTTACAAAAATCAAGAGAACCTCATTATAACGAGTGTCTTCCTTGTACTGCTAATAAAGTTTCATACAGGGACAAGGCTTGGAATAATCTGTCTAGAAGAGAATTAATTGGTGCTTCTGGAACAACAGCAAAACAAGTTGCTGAAGTTTTGCTTCATAAAGACAAATTCAAGTCTTCTGTAAATTCCATGACTTTTGATAGCCCTAATACAACAAGCAGAGTATCCCAAATGAACATAAAATCTTCTGCAGGTAATATGGAGAAAGTGGTCACTGGTTTAGAAAATGAACATTGTCACTCATGGATTTGTAATAATCAGAGTATAAAAAAACAATGTACAGCTGCCAGTACTTCCTGTATTTTATCAGGGAGTACACGTGTGGATGAAGTTTTCCTGAACAGTCATTCTTTTGATGTTGAAGTTGATAAGATTGAAAAAAATGATAATTTGGAAGGCGAGTGTTCATCAGGATATAACAGTAAAGAGGCAATCATCTTTCCAGAAGCACACACCCCTTTGGCACGTGGATCTCTTCTTTGTGAAAATGACTGGGGCAACAGAGGTATAGCTCTGCATGGGATAAATGACATTCCCACAGGAAAAACCATGTTATGCACAGCATTTACTGCAGAGAAGTCTACTGCTACCTTGGCGAGAGATGAGATTTCAAATAATAATGTGGAGGTTGTGGGACAATTTGATCTTTGTAAAGTAACGGGCAGTGAAATTGTTTGTGACAGAGATGAGGCAAAAGAACAGATTGGCATGCGTGCTTCCCAGACAGGTGACTTGGATAAAACAAGAGCTGTGGATTCCCCAAATGCTCCTGAAGGCAATCAGAGAAATAAGACTAGTGAACAGCGATTAGTGAGATATTTTAACAAAAACACCTGTGCTCATCATTTTGGAGTTTACAACTCTCTGTTAGGCCCATGGAAGAGAGAACTCGACACATGTGAGAAGGAAGAAATGCCATTGCTCATGGCTGACCCCTGTGAGTGTAGCACTTCAACCTGTGATCCACACCCAGCACTTGACAACGTGGACGTTCCAATACAAGGTGCAGGCCAAACAGAAGAGACCCTTGGTCCAATGGGAAATCAGTTTAATCCATGTCAGAGTGAGTCTGATGTCCCAGTGCTAGGCAGTGAGCAACACTTAGAAAGTTTAACCAGCCAACCAAACACTGGCTTACAAACCATGGGTGGTTCTGTGGAAAGAGACAAAACTGGTCCTAATCACAGTGAAGAGATTCTGCTAAAAACAGGTGGTGACCTGCCTCTGTTAGACCATAAATATGCAATAGAAGCCAGCTTTGAAGGAGCTCTACAAGAGAATGTAATGGGTTTGGACTCCTTAATTGATGTGAAAAATGAAGAGTCTTCAGGATACATGGACTCCATCAGTGACCTAATTGAAGAGAAGACAATTAGACTACAAGAACATGAGAACAGATGTGAAAGAAACAATAAAGGAACTCTTGAAGAAAACTTTTCTGATGGCAGACCACATTGCTCACAACAGGCTCGTTTTATCAAATGTGCAAAAGAGAAAGCAGAGCTGGTGTTTGCAGGAAACAAAATTCAGCAATCTTTGCCAAAGATGAAGTGGTTGGTGGAGAATCAGGAAAATACAATTAGTGCTCAATTTCTGCCCGTTTCATCAATTCATGGGAGTCTTTCATACAAGCCAGAAAATAGGAATGTGCTTTCAGATACAGAAAACACAGAAAGTCTGAATATAAATCCTATATTAAATAACTCTCGCCCACAGTCAACTTTTAAGCCTGGTAAAGATACTGATAGTCAAAGGGGCGTTGGTCCATCTCATTTTGGAAAGTTTGATGTTCAAGAATCTTGTGTTGAGACTCGGGCAGATTCAGAAACTGTGTCAGCTTTGAACTCTCACATCTCTCTGCCTGAGAAAGAAGGGCTGTGTATGTCACCTGAGAGTACACAAATAGATAATTGTGATTCATCTTCAGCTGAAGTTTTTAACAAAGATACTTCAATGACAAAAATTCTTTCTGTAACAATTTCCGTTAAGAAAAAATCCAGCAATATTGAGGTTCCATCTTCAGGAAGTGAATCAGCAGCTGGCTCTCTGTATGGTGCCAAAAGCTCAAGAGTTTGTGCCCACAGCAAAGAAAGTCTGAAAGGTGAGGGGCTTTGCATGCCAACTGTGAAAGACATGGACATGAGCTCACCAAAAAGTCCTCCCAAAGAAGAGACATTAAAGAATACAGATAAGCTGGAAAATATAAATGTGCTTTCAGATAAAGAAAACAGAGAAAGTCTAACTCCTATCTTAAATAACTCTTTCCCGCAGTTAACTTTTGAGCATGGTAAAGAAACTGATGATGAAAGGGGTATTAGTGCATCCCATTCTGAAAAGTTTGACATCCAAGAAACTTCTAATAAGACTCAGGTGGATTCAGAAACAATCTCAGTTCTGAACTCTCACATCTCTCTGCCTGAGAAAGAAAAGCTGTGTGTGTCAGCTGAGAATACACAAAGAGATATTTCATCTTTGGACAAAAAATTTAACAATGATACTTCAATGACAAAAATTCTTTCTGTAACAATTTCTGTGAAGAAAAAATCCAGCAATATTGAGGTTCCATCTTCAGGAAGTGAATCAGCAGCTGGCTCTCTGTATGGTGCCAAAAGCCCAAGAGTTCATGCCCACAGCAAAGAAAGTCTGAAAGGTCAGGGGCTTTGCACACCAACCATGAAAGACATGGAGATGAGCTCACCGAAAAGTCCTCCTGGTGAAGAGAAATTTAAGAATACCTGTGTAGAAGAGAAAATAGGGAAAGAGGTAGCCCCTAGAGGAAGGTTGGCCAAAGCTTGTCCATGGGCCTTGTCGGAAGATTCTAAAAAGTCTGGTAGCAAAATAGTCCCCCTCAGGACTAAGAATTATGGAAAGGTTTTGGAAGAAATCCCAAGATCCAAACTAAATAATCTTTCAAAAGAAAGACAAAATGATACAAAGCTCCCAAACTTAGCCGGTACCTGTGCACTTTCAGAAACTGTGCATGATTGTGTGGCTGGAGCTGTATCTGACACAGAGGCTGCCCCAGAAGTGCAGGATGATACAACGCCCACATTTTCTCCACCTCTGAGCACACTATCAGACAGTTGCAAAGAACCGTCCCCAAACTGTGTGGTTTGCAGTGAAGCATGTGCGCCTTACAAATTAAGTGCACGAAGCAAAGATAATGTAAAGGAGGTAACGGAAGGCCAGGACAAAATACCAGCTCATGGAGTTTGCAAGGAAAATGGGGCTTTAGGTTCAGAGAGACTTGATCATGTACAGGAAGTTCAAATACTTAAACAAAAGAAGTATGGAAAGATGGAAGTCCATCAGTTGGGCAAGGCACAACAAGAACAGAAGTTAGAACATCGGGAGAAGGCAAAAATCATACTGCAACCAAGTATGTTGCACAGTTCTGAACTCTTATGCAGCTCTTCAGCTGAGTTGACATCTAGAAAAGCAAAGTTTGGAGGCGCTTCAGAGGAGATTTTTGCTGTAAGAGGCAGTGAAAGTAAACTATGTAGCACTTTACAAGAAGTTAGAAGGCCAAAGATTACCACAGATTTTATTAGTTCACAGTTTTTGAAGACTCAGGATTCAGAAATGGAAAATCTGAACCTTAATTTAGGGTATGATGGGATCCCTGGTGCCTTTGGAACTACAAATAAGCGAAGAGGAACTACAAATAAACTAAGAGGACCTCTTCCATTAAAAATACAACCTGGAAGGACATGCAAAAAAGTTCCCACATTGTGTCAGCTGAAAACTGTAAAAAAAATCAAAAAAATTAAAAGTTCACCTTTCTCTGAGATTCCCCTGGAAATATTTCCTAAACAGGAAAACACGCTTTTGGAATCTTTGTACTTTCCATGTAAACCACTGACAGTGGAAAAGGAAACAGCCATGAGATTTGTGCATATGCCAAGGCAGAGGGCCAAGAGGTGCAGTTTGTTGAACAGCTTGAAATTTAGAAAATGTACCAAAGAACCAGCATTGTTGAGCAAATTGTCTGCAATGGCCAGCAAGCTCCTGGCCCCTGCCAAAAGCAGCCGTAACTTAGAACCTCTGCCATATTCTTCTGAAATTCTTCCAGTGGGTGACAGGCACAGCCAATGTAGATCTAAAAATCTCTTGGAAGCCTTTTCTTGCATTAACAGGAACGTACACTCACGCTGGGCTGACAGCTGGTGCACCAAGATGTTCAGCTTTCAGCCTTTGGCACTTTATCCTGTAGAAACTACCAAAATACTTTCTTCGGACTTAAGCCACACGCCTCCAACCTCTTTCTTGGACACCTCAGTTTTCCCAATTTCTTTTCACATAAAATTGGACTCTAGTCCTGTGACAGACCTCAGAGGGATTACATCCCAGCACTCTGTACATCACAGCCCAATTTTCAGAGAAACTCCAGCAGCAGCTTCTAAGTGGACTTTGTCTTTTCTCCTGTCTCAGAGCTGTTCAGATACAACAGCTTTCAAGGAAGATTCTGGTGTAAATAATGAGCTCCATTCCTCTCACTCCACAACAACCCCCAGGACTGTTGCTGTTCATCCTGACCCTGGAAGAAATGCTGCAGCTGGAAGAAGAGAAGGTTGTTCCACGCTTGGCCTTCACACAGTGTTAGCACTTTCTTCCCCTGGATGTTACAGGATTTGGACAAGAAGAAGAAACTTAACCAGTCATATTCCTACCATCCAGAGACTGTTCATATCGCAGTTGGCCCGGGGTTTGAAAGGGGACAGGTACCCGAGGTGTGTGTCCGATGACCTCGTCTCCTCATTGCCATACTCACTGGGCAGGGTATTGTCCATATGGAGTCAGCACGGTCCTTCTGCCCGTCCTTCCGAAATCACTCCTCTCCATTCCAGTCACTGCAAGTGGCAGCCAAGTGTGGGCATCGAGAACAGGTAAAACCCATCAACTTATTTCTGAGATTAAATGCGTGCAGGGTATATACTTGCTCCTTTTTGGGAGGGAGAGGGTAATTGCAGCTTGCACTGGAGGGTCAGTTTCTCCTGTTCCAGATCTACACATTCTGCTCCAGGAATGGCTCAACGTGGAAGATCCTTTATAACAGAACAGTCTGTTAGCTGAATTTAAATATATTTGCCTTCACTTCTTTAATACTATCCTGTTTTGGCAGAATGGCTAACTCTATTTTCTTCTCCCTTGCAAAATATACACACCATGCATCAGAGTATATAATGCAAAAGGTGAGCTACTTCATTAGTTCTATTCAGAGTGACTGCAGAGGAACTGGATTTCTGAGGTAGGAAAGTTTTTTCAGAGGTCTGAGCCACAAATACCCCTTGGAACCACTGTAAAATGTTCAATATCAGGAAGAATTGTAAAGGGCGGGGGGTGTCATTCAGTAACATTTTAAATTGTATTCCATGACCATTCTATGCTAATTGAAACCTCTTTATGCATGCTATGGCTTTTCATATGTGATGTTGGCACAAGCAAATGTAGCTCCAGTTGAAATTGGTAATGAATTTTTCTCTGTGTGTCAATCTTGTTGTGAGTGGGAAGAGGACTGAAATCTATTTTTCATATTTAATTTTATTTTGCTATGAGCATTTAAGATCATTCTGCTAATAAAAAGAATGAAGGAACTTCCCAGCTCTGTTACAGGATTTTTGCATGCCCTTGAGCAAAGATTTTGCCCTTTATCCCTCAGTAACATAGAGCAGTTCAGTCCCTGATTTCTTCGCCTTGCAATTCCTGGACAAAGAGCTCATGAGCACTGTAACGAAGTCTATTTAATTAATTGTTTTGATTAGTGTGGCAGTCTGTAGAGAACTATTGAATTTAGCCTATGTCACAGATTGACACAAGTGTAACCAAAAATCTTGCCAGATAACCAATGCTGCACTTTGCTTTGTATAAATGGGTAACATATCTAAAAGTTTATCACTTGTTAGTATAAATTCTAATGTCCGCCAAAGGTGTGAGTGAGCTTATGAAAGCACTGCTACATTCTGGAGTTGTCTGCACTAAAAGAATTAAGTTGAATAATGGCATAGAGACAACTTGCAGCACATTCTGTGGGCCTTACTTCCATTTTCATTCCATGCTCTGAAAGTGATCATGCCAGTAGAGTACAGTTTGAGCACTAAACTTAAAAATAACACATTGTTAAAAACAAAACAAACATCTTTTTACAACTTAGTTATGTGTATGAGGTGAATTTAGTGTTTTGTGTTGTTGAGGCATGCTATCCTTGGACTGGGAGATCAGAACTTGGGGGTATTCCCACATCCTTCAGTCTGCAGGCTCCTCGGCAGCTCGGGACAGCATATCCAGTTAGCTGATGTGTAAGAGGATTTCATTCCTGACGTAAAGAGTAATTGGAAAACTGCGTGCTTTGCTATGAGTGAGCTTTTTCCCAAAGGGAGAGTATTTTCACTTCAAGTGAAATACCCTAAAACTCAGTTTGTTTTTTTCTCTAAAATACCTTACAACTATGTATATGAAGCAGATATAAATATGTCCCACTCGGATGTTTTGTATGTAAATATAAGAGGCATGTTTGGTGCAGTATAAAAGCATTTTCAGCTCCCACTATGACAGAAATCTTTGCCTGGTTTAAGATTATTAAAAATCAGAAAAATCAAAAAGTTCCCTGCAGGCCATTTTAATTTAGAAAAGATTTGTTCTCTTTTAAATATTTCACTCACAATTAGTGTTCTTAATAACCAGGAGAACAAGGAACTAAAGTAGTTACCATACCTGACTTCCTCTGTCCCTTCCACTGTCAATAATAGAAGCATTCTTTTAGTGAAGTTTTTTTCTAATTAATGCTTATTTGAATTAAAGATTTCTAAAGTGGTTTCCTTCTGTCCTTGTAATTTTGTATTATTATTGCATAAAACAATAAGCTCTGTCTCTAATAGAGAGGGCTCTGCTAAACTATACAGGTTCCAGTAACACTGGAATAGTGAATGGAATGTTGAAACAACATGTTACAGTTCTGACATAAGTGATAGACACAAAAAGTGGGTCTTTCTGACCTCTTTATGTATAGTTGGACTTCCCTGTGCTTCCAGCATGGCTGGTTTTCATTTCCTTTGTAGAATTCCAGTCTGGCTGTAACGTCTTTGCTTTAGAACAGTGAAGTGCATTTCACTGTTGGTTTGAGAGAGCAGCAAATACAAGATTTGCTGTTGAATGTAATAAAAGCTGTCTCAAGTGATTTCCTGCTATTAACAGTATGGGCACAAAAGTAAAGCTTAATATCTAAGGATGTAGAGCTGCTGTGCTGACTTTTATGCCATAGAATTCTGGTAATTACCAACCGTTATGGAAAGGCCTTTGGTTATTCCAATCAAGTAAGGGTATTAGAGACTGTGGGAGTTAGAGGCAAATTAACAGGGAGTTAATTTAATGGAATATTTCCTTTCACCAGTTACAGTTGCCATTATGCACTATTTTCTTTAGTAACCAGGTCCTTCAAGGTTTTTGGTTACTTTAATTGTAAACACTTGGGGTTTTGAATAAGGAATATAGACTTTCAAAGAAAGAATTACAATTTTCAGACTTGGATAATTATGTAGAAATAATTTAAGTATTACTGTCTCACTCTCTTTCTGTGCCTTTCCTTTTCTCATTACTACCATTTCTAAATGAAAGTAGGACAGTTTCCATAACAATGAAACCTAGTGGCCTAAACAGCACATGTGGCTTTCTTTTGTATCATTTTAGTCTTTCATTCTCATTCCTGATATGAGCATCTTGTCTTACAGTCCAGTTTATACTAATAATTTTTTCCTCATCTTTTTATAGTGTAGAGCTAATTTCTGCCTGTCTTGTTTTGTTTTTTCATTCCTCTTTTGACCCAGCTGTGCCATGTTGCCACACTTACCTGTGCAGAGTATGGGAGCACTGCAGACCGCAGGCCATGCGATATGGTGAGTCTGGGGAATGTTGATGTTTATTCTGGGTAGTGGGACCATAACCTTCCTCAGAAAGCCACTGCTTATGTCATTTTGGCTTTCAGCTTTTGGCAGTTCACTCCCAGAACAGCTTTCTGATTAAGAAATGGGTGAGGTAAGCTGACAGGGTGATGTAATGTAGAAGAGTGGAGGGGCAGTTATACAAACACCACATAGATCATTGCACAGAACAGTTCTGTTACTTTCAACCATGTTGTGCTTCATTTCTTATGAAATGAGTATGTGAAACTATAGAAGTTTGATTCCTTACTTGGATAGAAATTTGGCTCCTTACTTGGATATAAGTCCTTTCTGCCTGAGCAACTGGACAATAGGTGCTGAAACTTCTTTCTATTCCTGCAAAGTGTAGGGATGGCAGGTATCAAAGCTGTATTTTATGTTTATCTGTAAACAAGAAGTATGATTAATAGTTGTGTCAAAGAAATTTGCTGGCAGAAAAGGAAGATTGATCCCTCTCTCTTGTAGTTGATAAATACACCTGTATACTGTTTAGCTGTATGAAAAGGAAAAGAGTGGGTTTAAAATGACATGTTCAAATAATCTGGCAGTTTAGTTGGTGTCAGTATCAATGTAGGCTGGAGCAGGTTTGGGCTGTATGTGTGCACCAAAGTTCACTTACTTGGGCAATTTCTGTGAACTGTGTTGGCTTTTTGTGCCCATATTGCAATTTAGGACCATCTCCTGAGAGCATGGAATGCTGTTGCATTATCAGTTGGTTATCAATCTACACGTGTTCCATTCTTCCTCTGTTACAGTTTGGAAACTTCATTCCCTTTTCCATTACCAAAGCCTCATGCGCTTCCAGAGTCATTGCCATCTGCCCCCAGGCTTTCAGCATCTGAGCTCCAGATCCCTGCCCTTGATGAAGCAGATGCTTCTGTTCCAGCCTGTCTGAGATCCCAAGATGACACAGAACTGAAAAAAGTGAGTTCATATTATATTTAAATCTCTCAGACTCTTGGTTCTCCAGAAGCTGAAGCTGCTTCTGCTGGATATTATCAAGTAACTGTTAAAGATGAGGAGAGAAAACAGGCTGCATGTCCTACTCTGTGCTGCTGCTTGCTTTGATTCAAACAGAAAGAAAGTGGCAAACCAGAGAGGAATGTTTATTCTATAGATAATGTATATTCAAAATAAAAGGGAATTCTATTGACTACTGTGGTTTTAACTTGATTTTAACTTTTCCTTCTTTCTTTCTTTTTTAAGACTGAGCCAGAAAAGAGGCCAAAGAAAGTCTCACAGATCCGAATCAGGAAAACTGTTCCTAAGCCAGACCCTAACCTTACTCCAATGGGACTACCCAAACCAAAAAGGTGAGCAGTACCTCTGAAATGGATTCAAAGCATATGAGTGTAATCATTTCAATAAGTGTTTCTCTTCCCACCACTATTTTATATAGCCCCAGTTGAGTGACATCTGATGTCTACTTCCTTTACAAAAATGATTGACACAGCTCTATCCACTGGATCAAAACTACTGACTGGAGTTTAGGCAAAATGCGAAAATGCAAGCTGCAATGCAATCATTTTTCTAAAGAAGAAAAAAGTTTTTATTGATGATTATAAAGTGAAAATCAGTCCACCTGCAGTGCACAGCGAGATAAAGTGATCTATTAGGAAGTTCTGTTGATGCAAATTGTGTTGGAGTTTTTCACGGTTTTTCTTTGTTCGGGGTATAATCTTAGGGAAGCATTAGTTCAGTGAAAATGTGGGGAGTCACAGAGCCAGATGTTGATAAAGTTTTCCAATCAGTGATCTAGTGTGACTGCTGGGCATACTGGTCAGATGAGTCATACCTCATCTAGTATGACTTCTGTCCTAAACACAGGTTCTGCCTTTGACAAAAGAATGCATTTCTTCAGAGATCAGCTTGGTAATTGTCAATAACTAAAATCAGTCTCGAGATGAAGTATTAATCTGTTAAACTGTAAGAGTTTTTCTCAGCTTTCACAAAAGAGTGAAAGGGATTTCCCCTTTGGAGCATCATTATTTCAAAGCATCACAGAATGCTGGAAGGAGTGTTGACCTCTGCAGAAAGGGCAAGCCTTGACACCAACCTTATAAAAACACTGTATGAAATGATGTACTTAATGAGCTCATTTTTCATTCCTCCTTGTTCCCAGTTAGTTAAAGCATAATTAGTTATCATTTAGACATAGAATGCAAACAGTACTTGTTTCTTGTAAATCTGCTTGCTGTGAAGAGAGGCTGTTTTGAGATTCTTCCTACTAGATTGATTTGTCGTTACTTTTTCAGGCTTAAGAAGAAAGAATTTAGTTTAGAAGAAATTTACACAAACAAGAACTATAAGTCCCCTCCTCCTGCCAGGTTGGTTCTGCTTCCTGATAAGAAAACTTAAGATAAATGTAAATTAATTAGGGGGGGAGAGAGAGAGAGAGAAGATGAAGGGTGTATGAAAGCTAAGAGGGAGATATATTCTTAAAATTGGTCTAGTTTAAACTGCTAGATAAAGTTAGATTGAAAATAGTATCTTTTACTGTCTGGATGGAAAAAAGTGAAATAGAGTATGAACTAAGAATTTGCAGCTGGTTAAGTATGGATTTGTATATTTTTTCAACTATCCATTCATTCCAGTCTCCACCAAAGTATGGTACTTTTCAAAATTCAAAGGGAATTACATGTTCTTTAAAATACTAACAATAACGGCCTGTCGTCAAATGTTCAAACCTATTTATTCTGTAAAATCAAGATTATATAATTGTGCTTTTGAACTGAAATACAAAGAGATTCTACCCAAATGTCTGTGCAGCAATAACTCAGCTGGCAGGAATGTGCATTGTAGGAGGTGTAGGATGTAGATAACGTTACAAGAGGTGTGGAGGGGCTGTAAAAAAGCAAAAGTTAGAAGTGTGTTTACCTGGGCTATGAAATCCCCCAGTCTTCCTGTCAGTGTAAGGTGGCTGCTGCTAAAGTATTCATGAGTTCTGTTCTTGCTTTTACCAGGAGCTTGGAAACAATCTTTGAGGAGCCCAAGGAGAAAAATGGACACTTGATCTCTGTCAGCCAGCAAAAGAGAAAGCGGATTCTAGAGTTTCAGGACTTTACTCTTCCCCGGAAAAGGAAGACGCGAGGCAAAGTCAAAGCAGTGGGTAGCTTCACCCGAGCAAAACGAGCTGCACTGCAGAGTGCAGAGTTAGATGTTCTTCTGAGTCAGAAGCTAATGGACCTTGAAGCCTTTCTTGCAGAGGAGGTTGAGCAGGAACAGGCTCCAGCATCTGAGGGAGCCACTTAGCTGGAAATGGTCCAGTCAGCTTCTTTAGTATTTTCTTCTCGGGACAATTCTACTGACTTCTTCATACCTTACTCTGCCACTCTGTTCTAACGTCTGATAATCAGTTTTTGGCTGTGAGCCTCTTTAAGGTGCTATTTTTTTTTGTTTTTAAATGCTGTTGGAGGGATTCTTTTAAGTCCCTGTTTGAGTGTAACACAGCCACATGAAATTTACCCTTCCTTTCTCAACCTCTGGAAATTACTGCATATATTTAATTAATTATGTTTAAATATCTTTTGGGGGTAGAGTAGGAGTGTCAAGGAGGGAGTAGTGCACCTTCAGTGATGCTAGAACTCTGTACTCCAGATCATTTGCACATTTGAGTCTGCTGTTGTTACTGTAATGGCTATTTTTAACAAGCTGACAAAAGAGATAGGGTGTTTGATAAAGAAAAATTCTAGCAAACACATTCTTGATATACCACTAACCTTTTAATAATTACAAGTAGCTGTCTAGGTTTCCGTTCAATTGTTTCTTCCTTCTGTTAACTTAGAAGGTTCCTTCTAAGTTTCTTTGCCCTTTCTGGCTCCAGGCAGCAGAAGCCCCACATAATTAGACTTTAAATAACTTGCACTTTGTATATGTTTCTTTTAACATGATTCAACTCAAAAAACGTAATGTATTAAGGAAAAATGATGCCCAGTACTTATTTTTCCCAAATAGCAGATTTTTTTACTTACTTGGCTGATGCCAACCACTTCTCCAGAGGAAAGGGTAATTGGTCCATGAGGATTTTAAGCTGCAGGATACATAGGCAGAGATTTTTATGTAACTGAGCTGAGCTTCTGCATGCAGGGAACACCAGCAAAATCTTTGATACTTATTTTAAAGATAGTTTAATTCCATTCATACTAACTTGATTTTAATGTCAACAAGAAGGGGTTTTTTTACCATTTTAGATTTACAATTCCTGTAGCTCATAATTAAATATTCTCTGTACAGCACAGTTGTATAATAGCCAGTGTTGTACAAAGAGCCTCTGAGTATGTGGAAATGGTTTTCATTATGTAAGGCCATATGTAATCATCTGATGCAGCACTGGGCAATTTCTCAGCTCTACCTTTGGAAGGAAGAGAGCTCCCTTCTGGCATAACTTCTGTTAAACTTAACTTGAAGCATAATTCCAATGCTAGCTGCAGTTCAGGTAATTTCTGTCCCTTAGTGCCTAGAGAAGTTATTCAGGCAAAGCTGTCGTTGCTGGGATGCTCAAATTTAATTAGTCTGTTCTTTCTTTCACTTGTCACTTGAACTTGCACTTTCTTATTTATCTACCCATATAATAGAGTTTCTATTTACCTTCAAATTGAGTAAATATCTTAGTGGGTGGGTATTTTTTATAAAGTCCCAATAAATGCAGGACTGCAAATACTATCATTTTCTTCTGTTGCTCTACCACTTCTGTTACTGACCAAACAGAAAACTAAATGTTAACAAGCAATCTATTGAATTTCAGAGCTTTGAGAGTAGAGAAATGGAAGAGGATTATTACACTGTGTGTGCCTGAGTCTTGAAAGAAATCTAGTCTGGGTTTGTTTTGCTCCCAGCTTATGTGCTGGGATTTCTAAAAGTTTATATTCTTGTTTAGAAGGCTAATTATCTTTAATCAGGAAGACTGAAGAAAAGAGAGGAGTGCACACTTAGAGTAGTAGTGTTTGGAGTTTGAGGGTAAAATAACAAAGCAAACTTTGAACATATTGATATAGTATTTTTCTGGTTAACCTATTGGGCTGTTGTAGAACATTCTAATTGATCCTCTTTATTTTTGTAAAAAGAAATCCCTAAAAAACAAAGGTCAACTGCCTCCTAAAAAAAAGATTGAAAGGTTCCCTATGCTGGCTTATTAGCCCAATTACTGACTAGTTGGAAGCAGTAGCAAGAGTGAGAGATATATTTTTATGGATTTATGCTATAGAATGGGATTGTTACATAGCATTCATTTACCTTCTATTAATATGGGAGGCTTCCAATGCTGTGACACAATTAAGCTGTAACCTTACTGGGGCTTTCAAGGAAATAAAGATTGGGGGTGGGGGAAGAGACTTGGGTCCAGGAAAAGTTCAGACCTCTAATGTGCTTCAAAACATGGAATGTGTTGAGTCTTTTCCTTTGGGTGATGTTGGGTTTTGTTTAGGTTTTATTTATTTTCTTCCCTGCTTTCTCTTGTTTCTGACTGTATTGAAGTAAGAAATCTTAACTTTTTTTCTACAAGCTACAGCGGAAAGAGCAGAGCAAAGAAAACACTCAAATTCTCTTTGGTTTACAGTAACTGGAGGAGTTACAAAATGATGTTGCAGTTGTCTAGCTTCTCCCAGACCTTAGTTTGTGGAAACCCAAATACACAGCATTATTCTCTTTTGGTTTAGTGTTTGTATAACAATGTAATGTAGTGGAGACCAAGCATCTCTTCCCCCCTCCAGCATACAGGAGTCAGTCCTGCTTGTGCACTTTTTTTGTTTTTTCTTTTCCCACCTCTGGTCCTGTTTACAGCACTCATGGAACAACCATGTTCCTTGTGGCTGCTGCTTGTACACTGGGAGTGATGAGTGGGCAAAAGCTGGGCATTTGCCATTCTGAGCTGCTTCTGTCACAGACAATTGAAAGAAAAAGGTGTAGAGAATTCATCTTTTGGGGCTTGCATACATCCCTAGCAGGAGGATATGTACACTTGCTTTTTCATTAAGCAAACCCACTCCAGTGAGGATGATTTTGTATCACCATAGAAAGTACCTCACAAACTGATGACTAGAACAGCTTGAGAAGGATTGCAAAGCTTTTACCATGTCCTATCTCTTACTAGTACGTTATGCAGAGCCAGGCAGCTCTTTGCTAAATTTGCTGATTGTCAGAGATAGAAAGATCACTTTCAAAAAAAAAAAAAAAAAAGAAGAAAAAAATCATTTTCATCATGCTATGACTAGAGCAGCTAAGGCTCCTTAACGTATGGTACAGCATTTGCCTGGCTGGCTTTGAGTTCTGATACTTGCTGGATATGATTTCCTGCAAGCAGTTCTCATTTATTGTGTTTTATTTCAGGTGGGCCTTTGGTATATTATGTTCCAGGTGCTTTTCTAGAATATGGATGGTAACTGTGGATTAAAAGTCTGTATGATGCTATCAAGTTAACAAATAGCTCAATGAGAATTTGTACACATGTGCCATTAGCCTCCATCATGCTCTTGGCATTTTGTTTCTGTTCAATATTGTGTGAATCTAAAATTTTACTGTTTCTTTTGTGTGTGTTTTTAATTTATGGAAATAAATTTTTCTGAGAACCTTTCAGGTTTTTAAGGCCTTTAGGCTTGTGTGGGTAAATATGCATGATGAAATGTCTTGCATGCCGGGGGGGAAAGTTCAAATCTCCAAGGAGATCAGCACTGTTAAGTAACAGGGCATGCTGTTATTGAGGCACAGAGCAGCAATTCTGGGGTTCCTTCATCCCAGCCTGGGAGATTTTAAGCATGATTTCAGCTGCTATGCAGAGCACTGAGGCAGCATCCATCTCTTCAGATAGCAGAGTAGCAGGAGCCAGGGAGCACTGAAAGCACAGGCAGCTCCTGCTCAGCTCAGAGCTGAGATTCAAGGCTGAGGCTGGCCAGTGGTTCATGTACCACAGGCTGTGCAAGGCAGCACACTGATTTTTGTGAATCAGAGCTGGCGCACAGGATCATCAACAAGGCCTAGTAAGCATTTGTAATGTCTGTGATAACAACATCCCTGCCCTTCTAACCCATAAAATCTTGTGTATAATCCAGATTTTTAATTTATCCCTGATCAGCTGCATGCTGCTCTTGGCAAAGCTAGGCTGCCAGATGCATTTCTTCACCATGTTCTCAGAACTTCCTTCTCCTGAGTGCAGTGTCACACAGGCCCCACAGATGGCAGGGAAGCTCCAGGAAAGAAAGGCACCAAAGTTCACTTACCTGAGAGGCCTGAACAAGCATCCTGCTCTTTCCCTGCTCCTTCAGGGCTGCAGCTCGCTGGCTGCAACAGCATATGAGGATTTGGCTCTGTCACCATACTGGGACAACAGAGATGATTTCTGTTCAAAAGGCTTCATATTATGTTCAGGCAGTTTCTGCTTGTAAAACTTGTGGTGTTTAATTGATAGATAATATTTTGACATTTCAGAGACTCTTAAATTCAAAGTGTCAATATAAAGTAATGGTTGGAGGTCTTGACAAAGAGGAATATCCATTGCTGCAAGCATCCAGTTCTGCTGGCTAATAAATGTCTTAATACATTTATTTGTGAAAAAAAAAGTTGATTTACTAGTAAAAATTGTTGGTTAAAGAAGAAATATGTATATGCATTCAGCAGGGACTATCTAGCTGCAACCAAAATCACAGATATAGGAAAAGAATGTTGCAACTACCAAAATGTCAGTTGATTGGACTTTTTGCATGGAAACTGTTTATAAAACAAACAAAATGCTACCAACTAACCTGTGCCACCCATACCAGTCTGTATTTTAGTCCATGGTACTGGCCCTGCTCTTTCCACGATGCTGATCCTAGTTCTGTGCTGTTGGTTGTGCTGTTCCCATGGTGCCATGCTCCAAAAAAGAAAGGGGTGACACATGAGTAGTATTACATCATCATACACATCAAATCTGCTGCAAAAAAAAAGACAAGAAGGTGTTCAGCATACATTTCTAGAGATGACTGTTTCTTTGCTGATTGCTTTGGGTTGGTTGGACTTGCACGTTTTCCTTGTTCTCAACAATGCTGCTCATGTTATGTGCCCTGCAAAGCCTCTGTATGAGCTCTCAGTTGGATGAGGATGCACAGATATCCTGTTTGCAGAAGTCCAAGATGCCTACAAACCAGGAAGAAAGTATACACTTAAAGATGCTATCAGTTTCAAAAGTAGCAAGTTCTTCAGATACTATTCATTAAAACAGCAGAATAGAGGTCAAATTCCCCTTCAGAACTGCAGTTACCAACTTCTCACAGAAGTCTAACACAGGACTCCTTAGAAATTTGTTACAAACAGGATTAGGTAGAACATACTTCTCCACGCAGTCTAAACAAAAGGGTCAGAGCTGTGCACAGAAGGCTGCCTGCTGCATTTCTCTCTAACTCAGAATTAAGAACTGGACTTTACCTGCAGGTGTGCAATTAAACACTGATTCTGCCAGCTGAAGGAAAGACTCTCCAAGGATCTCCTGATAGCTCAGGTGACTTGCATGAACAAGGTACTGAGTAGTGTCTTTGAAAAGCAGATCACTTTCACCATACTTCCACGACTGAAAGAGTTGGAATTCAGAATCCAATTTGCTTCCCAGAGATTCCTGAACAGAAAAGGGATAAAAGTTTCACAGCTTGGGTCATTAATAGTACTTTTATCTAGCACTGTTCTTATAAGTACAGAAAGATGCACTTTTGCAGTGCCTTATTTCTCAGCAAAAGTATGGCCTCTGTGGAATGGAACTGGTGCCAAAACACCTCTTAAGAAAATCCAAATAATTATTTTCTCAATCTCCTATGCACATTTTTAATTCTTTTGTATTGGATATGAAGGCACTAGTGTATAAAGCTTTTATCTTGAAAGGGTTTTCAGCAGTTGTATATAACAAATAGTAACATGCCAAGCTCTTCCCTGCTACCTGTCACACCTACCTGAGACTGGAGTAGAAAGTCAGAGATTTTAGTGACAGTGACTGGTCGAGTCATGACTGTGCTGGGGGGAATGGGCCCAAGGTTACAGCCTGCCCATTCTGTGACTGTGGCGCGTGTTCCGTCCGGACACAAGAGTTCAAAGTCAAGGGGGGTATAACCTTTTGCCCAACCAGAGCTGCCCAGATCTGAAAAGAAAATGAAGTGAAAGGTAATCTTTTTGAGAAATTAAAGCAGAAGAGAGGGTGAATCTCAAATAAAATGTTCAAACTTGAGAGGGAGAAGCTAGTCACTGTGTTCAAAACAAACACAGCATGCTATGTGGTCATTTCTTAGGAATGCATAAGAACCAGGGTAGTGTTTTCACTGAACTTAAGCTGCACCTATCAACTACACTAGAATAATATCAAGGCATATGAACAGCATATCATGTCTCAGCTGCATCTGTAACCAGATCCCTTTCTGGAAACAAAGCAATTCAGCCTTCATGCCCTTTGCCTCCCCAAACAAACTGCTAATTGCTGCAGGAATTCCTGTGGGTTTTCAGCCCCTTATACCTTCACTTGATTTTAGAGAGATTCCTCTCTTAGAAAAGTCTCTTCTCTTACTGAAATTGCCTAAAATATCATTTTATTTTGCTTTAATGAGGGTCCCTTTTTTCCTTGACTCTAAGAAAAACATATTTTGGTTTGCCTTTTAAAGCCTTGAGCTTTCCAGAAATTTAGTGCAAGGCTAATCATCGAAGGATGATTATCCTAACACAAATCTTTGCACTGGGTGATTCTTCTTTCCTCTCTTACAGTATCTGAATGTTGAGCTTTACTGGAACACTTGCATGCAGAATGCTTCCAGCAATCTTCCATTTACAAACATTATTTCATGGACTTAGATTAAATTTGTAAAGGTTGATCCTCACAAGTGATGGTTGCTTTGTGGGAAGTAACTGACATTAATGAACATTCTCAAAGGAAAAGAGAATATCTGCATCTCACCCTCTATGTTCTGGAGCAGGTTTGAGTGTTCCAGGAAAGCTACATCTCCAAAGCTTCTTCCACTGGGATTGCCAACTAGGCACCTAGTGCAAGAAAAAACAAGTGATCCAAGCACTACATGGTGACTGCCATTTGGACAATCATCTGAAGCTAAAATAGGAGTAGCTGGAAGTATCCCTCCCATCTCTAATCCCTTGGAATATGTTGGTGATCTCAGCACAGAGATTTGCTAAGACAATGCTTTTTATCCCTTACAGCAGCTCCCAAGTCAAAGCTGCTGCACAATGTGCACCCTTCACCCATGCCTAGGCAGGAAAGAGAATGAAATTCAACTAAATGCATTATGTATATTTCATAAGAGTGCTTTCACCTTTAATAGCCTTCTCTGCGTCTGTCTTCAACTATTTTTTTAATATCTCCACTCTATTTAATTATCTCCTGTATGCTACACTGCTTTTTACCACATCACCTCTGCTCTCTGATCTTCTTTCATCCCTTCCCTTTAATGAGTCAGTACCAATGCTCTAAGCCTTACATGTCTGGAAGCATTGCCTTGCTCTGGAAATGGTTTCATGACCATTTTAAATCATCAGTCAGCTGAACATCCCATAGCAACTGCAACCAAAACAAAATACACACTAGCAAAAGTTTATACAGCCAGTTGCTTAACAAATAGGAAAAAAAATACTTCAAAAAAATCAACAAAATAATAAGGTAATTTTGGCTGTTGCTCTGCATTTCTGACTCTCACAAAAAGCTCACCTGAGTGCTCCCATATTGCCATAGTAACGCTCATTGTGACTTGCAGCACATCTGCTGGACACTCGAGCTCCTTCCACCTCACCATCTCCGATGCACACCTTGCACAGGTTTCCATCTGCTCCTGGCATGCAGCCCTTCCAGAAGTAATTCTGATAAGCTGAGTAAAGAAAACTGAGATGAGATCAAGGCAAGGTGTTCCCCAGCCTCTTCACACATGGGAAAAGACAGGAGAGGAATTTCATCCTAACAGCCAGCAAGAAGAGGGCTACATAGTGTGACACACAGTCAAATATGAGGAACAGCTGCTTCAACACCCTCTGAAACTGTAGTCATCAGTTGCTGGTCACATCCTTGTGGCCCCATCTCTATTTTACTCCCAAATTTAGAGCTTCAGATTTTCATGGTCTAGTTAAGAGAGAACCCAGAGCTGCCCTTACCAGAAGCAGTATCACAGTTCTCAGTATCATTCTGCTGAGCACCCACTGTGTGTCTGGACAGAAGTAACCATCCTGCAGGACTGTACAGGTGACTGTGGCAGGATCGCCTTCCCCTAAGGTTATGGATGTGAATCTGTTTGGCACTTTTCTTAGCTAGGGCAACAGCATAAACTGGTGGTAGTGCTGTGAAATAATGACAACAACCAGTTATACCAAGGCAATCAAATATTCCAGAAAGGTACAGCCCCTCTTCCCTCCTCATATTGTCACAGTATCTTCAGTTACAGTACAGGACCTACACTCTTTGCTTAGCCACAAATCTCTTGCCCTTGCAAAGAAAATTCTATTCTAAACCACCATGCAAATACATTCCCACATAAACCCTAGAGCAGTCTCAGGAAAATCTAGACCTTATGCCCTCTCAAAGTTTCTGTTACCTTTGTGCTTAAGATGAATTAGTTTCCCTGTTTTCTCCATGGTCTCAGCTGCTGGGGCACAATCTCCCCCTGGAAGGAGAGATAAGCATTAAGGATCTTGCAAATGTTGTCATTCCTTTTACAAGGCAGCATTCCTTCAAAACCCTTGTGATCCTCTTCAGCCTCTATCCCTTTAACAGAAAGGATAAAATAAACAGACTAAATGCTACAGTCAGTTAGTAGAAGAGCTGGGAGGAGTATTTGGACATTTATACTGACTCCTGCTTCCATCACAAACTGTGGAAATTTAACTATATTCTGAATGGTACTTTTTTGATTCCCTCTCTCCTTGATAAGGTCACATGAGAACTCACCATAGCATTCTGCAGCTACAGGCACCAGTCCACATGTCCCTGCAATGTACACATGTGTTGCGTCCAGGGTGACCGCATCAGCCTCACTACTCTGCCAGCAGCATTAGAGAAAACAACAAAACCAGGATTTGCATGAACTGTGTATCCAAGCAGCAGGACTTCTCCACTGGCTGAAAAGTCCTCTGCATAAATTCCCTCTCATTCCCACTTATTCCTCAAGCTAGTTTTCCTCTCTTTAGCTCAGACAAGATATACACACTCTGTTAATTCCTATACCCTGAGCAGAAGGAGTCTCCTACCTTGATCATTTCAATGCACTTGGTCATGGAAGTTGCTTGGACACAGACTAAGGGGTCGGATTTGATGTTCAGTGCCCACTCCTCACACTTGCGAAGCTCAGCATCACTGATGCAGCACCAGCGCACAACACTGTTGTCCAAAGAACTCCCTGAAATGGAAGAGATCATGTCACCAGTACAACAATCTATTATGTGTTAAGGACATGTTCAGGTAAATGCATTTGTGCCTGGAGGGAGGAATAATGTGGAAGGAGAACGTTCTCTTCCCTTTCCTTAGCTACAGTCCTCTGGAATGGTTCTCACCTTCATGGCCAAGTCCCTTAAGGAGAGCTACATAATCCAGACCAAGGACATAGGCAATCTCCAGCTGCTCGTCGAGAAGCTGCAGGTGCTGAGTGGCATCTTGGAACAACAGGTTCTTTCCCCCAAAGGGTGCTGAACTGAAGAGTTCAAATCTGGCTCTTTCCTTTCCTTTACGCCCAAAGAGGCGCTGGGACAAGAACAACACTTTTAAATTGTAAAAAATTTGCTCATTCTTCCAGCAACAGGCAGCCTCAGCTTTCCTTCCCTTTGTATCAGTGATCAAGATATTAAATACTATTTATAAGCTGAGAAAAAGAGATGAAGAAAAGTGACCCCTGCCTGAACCTATGAGTCTCCCTCAGCTACATAAAAATTGATTCAGGTTCCACAGCAGGATGAACATTATTAGCCATTTTCCAGTTTGTGTGTTATGGCATCTTCCCCTTCTTTACTGATTTATTCCCACCCTCCTAAAGAAGGACACTTTAGAAAAAAGCAAAACCTTACACAAGCCAATGCAAGATCGTTTCCCAGAACAATTTTTAGCCCTTTATTCACAGTAGTTATAAATTTCTCAAGAAAAAAGGCAACTTGGGTCATAATTGCCACACAAATATGGAAAAAAACCCCTGTGTCTAGACAGCTTATAACATTCACTCACTTGGATCATGCTAAGAAATTTGTTGGTGATCTTCTGGAAGTTGTTGCGGGTGACGATGCCGCGGCCAGGCCCCCTGCCCAGGTTACAGGTGCTGTACTCGGACAGCTCCGCTGTGGACCCATCAGGACACAGGAGTTCATATTCCTGGTTTTCTGACTCTGAAACAAGGAGACACTCCTGAATCTGGGAGCCATGACTCGGCAGCAGGCACGGAAATGGAATATAAAACGTTTTTCAGTGGAGGTTGCACGGTTAAAAAGGTTATGCAAGCGGCACAGTGTACCAAGCACACTTGGGAAAGTTGTCTTTGGTAAGTGCTCTTAACAAAGAGAGGGACTCAGCCAGAGCTGCTTCAAAATATTCTTTAAGCGTACCCCTGTAAATAAGTTTATTTAAAAATACTTACCTGCAAAGTAAGTATTAGCAGTATAACTACTGCTAACCACCTTTGGTACAGAGCTCAACTGAGTTTAAAAGTACAGGGCAGGTGAACAGGAACTTCACATGTTTGCAGCTCAATATGCTGAATTCTAAAAGAAACCTTGTAACTCAGGCAAAGCAAATCCTGACAGCTGTGTCTGATGTCTAATGAAATCATCTGCCTGCTCCCATTCTAAGAATCTCCTGTGAGCAATCACTGCTCATTCACACTTTTCTGTTCTGTTTCTTTCTGAGTTGTGTGGAGAGCCAAGAAATACCCCTGAACTGCTTGCAGAGATTGAATTTTCTCTGGAAACAACAAGAATATAGGCATATCCCTCAAATACCTGTGCAGGAAAGAGCACAGCCAGAGATTAAAAGAAAACTGCATTTTTAAGATTACCTGTGGAACTCATAATTCTTAGATGATCTAAAAAGGCAACATCTGCCACTCCCTCCTTCAAGCACCTGCAGGAAGACAAATGCCATCCTATTAACATTTCACCTGGCTTTCCTACCTTATAAGCTCTTTTTTCCTCAAAAGTGATTTCAGTCCCAGAGCTCACCTGAAGGCTCCCTCAGAGTCATAGAAGGGTTCATTAGTGCTTGTCTCACAGAAGTGGTTCCTGTCTCTGACATAGGATTTCTGTCCTTGGCAGAGAGCACACAATCGGGGAGCAGCAACACCAACACCAGGGATGCAGCTTGCATTGAAATACCCACTAATTGCTGCAGGTATAGGGGAAAAAACCAAAACAAAACAAAAAGAAAGAAAGAAGTCAAATGGGAAAAAAATCAGAAGAGGAAAAGGGCCCAAACATATCACAGCCATAACTAGCTCATCCTATATCTGCTGGTATTTCAGTTACTTTTGCTGTGGCCAGAGATGGCCACATGGCTCCTATCACCTACCTTGGCTCAGAGGTTGTGCCTCATCCCAGGAAAGATAATTTCTTGCAAGGAGAAAGCCAAATGGAATATTCCAGCCTGATGTCCACCTGGCTCCATTGTGACAGCTGCGCACACCTCGCAGACTCTGGATATCCAGAGTTCCTCGTTTAGCAATGGCCACAGCAAACACACAATTTCCTGCAATAGCACAAAATATGTAACACAAAAAATAAATCTCAATTCTGCAGCTTTCATCTCTGAAGAGGAGCTGAACTACATCAGTGAACACGGCTAAAGAAGAAATTATCTTAGGCCTATTCAATGTAGGTACTCATGCCAGGAACTTAACCATATACTGGCTACATGGCACCTTGTCAAACAAACAATGCACGTTTGTCAGTACCACAGGCAGAAAGGCTACTGGGTACAAAGCACCACTGGTATTTTATTCATCATCATTAAGTATTTTAGCAACAATTGTTAGCCACCTCCATATTCCTATAAAGCTAATAAAAACATATTGACTTTTTTTCAAGAAATCTAGAGCCATTCCTTAGCCAAATCAGAAGTACAGTTTATTCTTCAGCTTTATGAGCCTACCTTGATCATAGATCTCCTTTGCCACCATTGCCAAACCATACAGCTTTACAGCAGAGTAAACATCTCCAGCATCCAAGGAAGCAGCATCTGCTTTATTTGCCTTTAAAACAACAGCAAAACCCTCAAAACAAGTGTGTTTACAAGGAAACAAACAGAAGGTTCAAGACCACAGTTTCTGCCGGAACAAATTTTAATTTAGTAGTTTGCTTTTGTCTACTTATTTTCAAGCAGCTTTCTCTATTTCTTGGAGATTGCAAAGAGTTTGGCTGGGCTAAAACAGTACATTTGGTAGAAAACTCACAGGATTTGATTCTTGCCTCTCAAGTGACGGTGTATTTTGTCATATAAGCAGTTCAACTATTTCCGTATCATTTCATTTTCCCATAGTTTATGTTTACCAGTTACTTATCCAAGAGGACCTGGACACAAAATCAGTTTTTAAAGTCTCTGTGAACTCACCCTGATTTTATCAATGCAGTCATATGTATTGTGGGCTCTGATGCAAGAAATCCTGGTAAAGGAACTGGCAGTAGTGAGGGGCAGCACAGATGTAAGTGCTTTGGAGAGCTCAGCACACTTTCTTTGTTCCAGGTCAGAAAGCGTGCACCATCGGAATTTCTTCCCTGTAGGGTCAAAAAAGAAGCCAAGATTTGTAGGATTTCATTTAAAAAAACCCCTCAGTTTAACACCTTATGGAAGAGAGAGGTTATTCTATTTTATTTAACTTCCCAATAGCTTGACTGTGCTCACTCACACCCACACACTTAGAGCCACCCAAGAGATGTGCCCACATGTGGCCAAGGTCACTTTTGCCCAACATGAGGACAACATTTGATGCTGAATCTTTAATATGTCTCTTTGCTTCCTTTTGACTGAAAGCAACCAAATAGTTTTTGGCAGATTTTTCAAGAATTGGCAATTATTATGGCAAGATCTTTTGCCACAGAATCCTCATTGCTTCAACCTTAGTGAATTCTAGGTAAGGCTGCCACCCAAAATTAGGAGGAACCAAAGGTAAGGATGCATTTATGGCTACGGCCATAAATGGTTGGGATAGCAAGAGAAGGAATGGCACTTACAATGTAGGGTAACCATCTTCCTGTTACCAGAGTGCAGATTTCTCCTAGCAAGTCAACTGGGATGTGACTTTATCAGAGCACAGACTTCTAATCTTGATGTAAACGTGCATTCCTCAGTATTTATCAGTTTTACTGCTGTCCTTGGTTATCAATACAGGGCCATTATTTTAACCTTTGCTCTGCTGTTTCCCCTCTGGTGCTTTCACACACCAAAAAGATGCAATTAAGGGTGGAGGTGAAGGTGAAACTTCCTTTCTCAGAAGGTTTAGTGGGTTTAAGCCAACTACAAAGCTACATCTTAAAGGAATTGAGACATGCCAACAAAATTTCCTCTTTTGCTTTAGGCTGCAATTATTCCATCTTGTATTATTCCTCTGAAATGCATTCTACTCTGAACTATATCATCATCTGTATCTCCAGGAAGATACTAGACATTTAAGGAGGAAAAAGAGTGATTGCTGTACACAAAAATAGCATGCAGTTATGTAACTCGAAAGAATCTTAAGCCATGTAATGAAAAGCAGGACTGAACACACAGAAAATGCCACAATATCTCTAACATTGTCATTTCCAGAAGTTTAAGCATTTGACTCTCTGGAGAACTATTAATACAGGCAAAGCGTACAATTAAATCATTGAAGTTTTTATTTCTTTGAGCAGAGCATCAGACATTAGTCCTCCACTTGTTTTGATGTTAATTCAACACAATTCCAAGAAGAACCCGAAGTGGTTTTAGAGGGCAGCAGCTTGAGGTCCACTGCCTCATTCTGACACCGCTAATGAGTCCGCAGATCTCAACTATTCAAAGGAAACAAACCCTCACGGAATTACTCAGGAAGTTGTGGATCAAGCTGCTTCAAAACTAACAGGGTCACCATCTGCCAATGACCAAACAGAAAAAATACAGGCGCAGCTCTAACTGCAACTGCTTTCTTTGCACAGAGGAAAACAAAACCAAAGCATATATTAGTTTGAATGGCACCCACCCAGAGGCAACCTTTCTCTCTCCCTCTCTGCACCAGCCTTACCTGAAGCCAGCAAAGACAAGACGATTAGGACAATTAAAACCACTGTCTTCATCATTACAGAAGTTCAGCAAGGATCTTCTCTCTATCCTGACGCTCTGCCTTCTCATACCAGGAATTCCACAGTGATGACCAAAGCTTCTGGAAGATAACAAGGGGGGTTTAGACATCAACAAGGATAAACCAAGATTTAAGAAAACAAACGAACTGTCAGAGGATGGTATATCCTTGTATGCAAAGGAGAAAGGGACAGTGTCCCTCTCCTACCTGCAGATGGAAAATATCCATGCATTTTCTGCTCTCTTTTTATCAGACATAGAAAGAAAGGTAAGCCTCTGCTTTAAAAATAAATAGTACTTCTGCTGCTTCAAAAGGCACCCAAATGCTTTTGGGAGATGGGCAAGGCTTATACCTAACTTACAAAAAAGATACCTAAAGCTAAGTGAATTACCCAAACCACTGACCATACCTCTATACAGAATACTGAAGGGTCCTTCTTACCTTATTTTTTTTCACCTGATAATGGCTTATCTCTTGAGTAATTTTAAACGAAAAGTAATCCTAAGCCTCCCTAAGAATTCAGAACAGAGCTGGGACACTGTTGACTGTCTTGATTCTCTTCATTCCATTCCAGCCCAGCAATCTCATCCAAACTGCCTTATCCCCTATTTTCTAATGCTTAACCTGAAGTATTATTACCTCTTAATTGCTCTACAGCAGCTATTAACATCATTAATTCTATGGTGGGGAAAAATACATTTATTTATATATTATACATAAGCAGAAGAGTCTGATGATGTATAAAATGTTGTTAGTATGGCTTCATCTTTCCTGCTCAGGAAAGAATTAACTGTTCCAAGAGTTCTGGAGGAATAGAATCTTTATCCTACTTTTGTTTTCCTTTTTCTTCTCACAGATTTCCCTGGTGCTTTGTCTACTTCATTTTTGCAGATACTTTTCCCAGACTTCCTTTGTTGCCTTATGTACGATCATTACCCACTTGATTCTTTCACACTTATGTATTGCTTAAGTCTTGAGTTTCACAAGTTCCCTCTCTAGATCAACATCTGTTGAGGGGTTGTTTCCCACCGATCTGATCACAGGAGTTACACAGAATCACAGGATGGTTTGAGTTGGAAGGGACCTTAAAGCTCACCCTGTTCCACCCCCCTGCCAAGGGCAGGGACACCTTCCACTAAATCAGGTTGCTCCAAGCCCCATCCAGCCTGAGGCATTTCTCATTTCTTCCTGCACTCCCTGAACAAACGTTCTCAAGCCCCAAGACCTCCATTCTTCCATTTGTTGGAGGAGCTGTGGTATTAATCCCCTCTTTGACTTGGCTCAGCTGCACAGGCCTAGCACAGCTCAGTACCCTTAGGGAAGCAGTTTTTATCCTTCAGTGACTGCAGTCTATATAATCTTACCAGATGTTAAAAAAGCCCATAAATGTAAGAACAAGACACATGATAAAAGTAATTTTAAAATAGTTACATGTCCACATATTTACTTTTAATTCCAAGGAGAAAGATTAGATCAGGACAGATTATTAATCAGCCTTGTGACAATTATTTTACACTACAAACAAACATGTTAGATTTAACTACACCTTAACCTCTGAATCACTTCTCAGTCAGTTCTGGGGAAACTTGTCTGTCAAGCCCACCAGTGGTGTGCACTTACACATCAAAGCTAATGGTTCTTGCAAGGTTTGTACCAAAGCACCCAACAGCATCAAATCCCTCGTTCTTTGAGGTTTTACTTCCTGCCAATCCTACCATTATGTACAGGATATGTAAATCCCAACAATTCAGTCCGCTAATAATATTACTTTTTCGTGAGGGCTGTATCTGGGTTTCTCCTCAAATTTTACATATTTAACAATAGAAGGCTTTCCTGTACATGTCTAAGATACTTATACAGATATTACTGCCTATGGTGGTGTGAAAAAAAGGCATAATGACATGAAGGTGTTGTAAACTTCATTTAGGCCTGGTCAGGAAAATAAAAAACATAAATCAGGAATTTAAATTAATCAGCTTGCCTGAGGACCATGTCCTAAAGCACTGAGGATGTGGAAACACAGTACCAGGACTCTTGAATTCTTTTCCTAGTGATTCACTGTATGAAACTACCCCTCTGCCACCGTCAGAGAAAGGTAATTAGCTACTTCCCAGCAGTGTAGCATTTATTCATCTAGGGATGCATCTAAGAGAGTAGAAAACCAAATAACCTCTATAAAACTCACTCTGGGCAGTGGGCAGCAGGCAGCCAGGCAACATCCAGGCAAGGGACACCAGAGGAGGAATAGATGTTACTGCATTACCCTGACAGACATTTCACTTGGAGGGAACAGCATTGCGTCCGTCCAATGTCATGTGTCCTCACCCTAAAATCCCTGCCCTGATATTCCTGGAGCTCCCATACCTGGGGCAAATAACTCACCTCTGTCAATAACAGCGCTGAAAAGCAGCTGAAACCCCACCTGCCTCATCTTGAACTCCCCAACAGCAGCTCGCTCCCCCCTCCGGCTACAGCCCCTTCGTGGAGCAGCTTCATCCCCATAGCACAAACCCTCAGGAACCACCACCCTGTTCCCACTCTACATCCCCCGGGAAATGTCCTCACATCCCCTCCCCTCAGGGCCGGCCCTATCCCCACTCCACATCGCCTCAGCGACGGCTCCTTCTCCCCCCACGCCAAGAGAACAGCCCTCCGCACAGATCAAGTCTCACTTTGAAAAACAGCCTCGCACCCGTATCCCCATTCCGGGTCCCTAGTCAGAAATGAACCCCTCCCTACGCGCCGTATGCTCTCAGGGAATTCCAGGGAATATCCCCCCTCACACACGCCGCGCCCGGGACCGCCCCCTCCCCTCACGGCCGCGGCCCCGCCCCCGCTCTGGCCCCGCCCCCCGCTCTGTTCCCGCCCTCGCGCGCGGGACGCGGCAGAGGACGCGGCGGCGGCGTGGGAAGATGGCGGCGGCCGCGGCGCGGAGCAGGTACGGGTACGGCGGGGCTGGGGCTGTCACTGTCATTGTCACTGTTACTGTCATTGTCACTGTCCGGCCCCGGCAGCCCTGTCTGACAGCCGGTATCCCGCGGGGGAGGAGGAGCCGATCTGAGGGCCGCAGCTGCCCCCTTCTCTCCCCGCTCGTACGCTGACGTTTCCCTACCGGGGTGAGTGAGGCTGTCTCTGCAGCCTTGGCCCTGCCCTTGGCATGTGTGAGGAGCCTTGCCCTCCTTCTCCAAGCTGGAAAGGAAGATAAGGAGCTTACGTATTTTAAGAACGAGAAGCGTGTGGCCTTGTATAGTTTTGACTCGGTTTTGCAGTCTGTAGCTGTCAGTGTGTAAGTACCGAGTAGAAATCGGTGGATGGGGTCGGCTACAGCCCCTCGCGTTATGCAATCCCGAGGGGATGGCTGTGAGAAGCACCCGGCCGGGCACTGATACTCCTGTACAGGAGATATCCTCTTACAGGTTGTGCTTTTCATAGCAACCAAACAGCTTAAGGAATGCTGTTTCTCGGGCACAGTTCGCTGTTCTTGGATAGAACACACAGTCCCCTTACTCCCCCTTCTCTTTCAAAACCTGGAGAAAACACCTTGTGCACAGAGCGTTCTGTTACCTCCAGCCTCAGTGCTGGCAGCAGAGTGTTGTCCCTCGTCCAGAGATGTCTGAAGACACAGAGGGGCTGAAGTTAACGTGGAATTCCTTGGCAGTTCCTTCTCCATCAGCCTCCAGTCGGGTGGGAGAGGCAGGAGGTCAATACCCCCAAGTGCATTTGTACCATCAAGGTCAGGCTGTGAGGAGCTGGAAAGGTGAGACCATTTAGTTTTCCTTGCCTGGTTTGGGGCAGATTTCAGAGGAAGGCGGAGACTGATTTTCCAGTGCTGGACATCAAAACCAATTTTGGTAAGAGCTTAGGGTTAGGTGTTGTGTCATTCCACTGTCTGAGGAAGTACCAAGTCCCAGGTGCCCTGCCCTGCCTCAGCAGTGTGAACAGCTCTCAGATGCTCCTGGGAAGCCAACACAACTTGTTCTGTTCTGACTGTGCGTTTTTGTATAGACTGTTATGTAGGAAGGCTAATAAATGTCTCAAATACTAATGCTTTAGGCTGCAATTAAGTTTCAATAATTTTTCCATTACTTTTTAGGATTTGAAAACTCTTCTGGTAAATATAAGTCTAATGCTAATTCTATTGGTTCTTTATTTTTTGAATCCTTTAGAAGTAGCCCACAGGCTCCCAGCTTACTGATGAGCAAGTGCTGCTTTTACCCCAAGTGTTTTAAGATGTTGTAAAACAGGCCTTGTAAGTTCACAAATTAGGGTAGGTCTGGTGTATGACCCAAGACATCAGGTGACCTCGTTGTTCATGACAAATTACAGCGTGTTGCTCTGTAGAACATACAGGTTCTGCAGCAGTGGGAACACTTTTTCTGTCATTCAAGGAAATGACATCCTGGGAGATGATGCAGCAGTGGGGCAGGTTTGGCACGTGGTTACAGGAATCTGGGCCTTGGGGAGGGTCTGTCCTGTCACATTTGGGTTAATATAGAGATTTTAATAGAGACCATGAAGCTGAAGGGCAGAGTGAGATATTCTGGCACTGTTGCTGTGGGGATAAGGACCAACAGCTAATGTTTTCTCTTGGCTAATGTTAAAGCATAGTTACGAAGTGTGCTGGCATAATGATGTGACTTCTAGACAAGAAATCTGCTATTTGTAGATTCCTCTTTGAAATGCAGGAATCATGTCTATATGTAACTCAGTAGACACCTGAAATTAAGTCTTTAAATTCTTAATAATCACTTCCTGAGATTGAATAGCCCCAAATGATGCAACAGCTTGTAAGCTACTGAAGTAATTGTGTCCTGGGTATCTGATCAAGAGCGGATGAAAGGCCAGAGGGCAGATGAAGACATCCCAGCTGTGGCATTGCCTCCTGGAAATGAGCAGGTTGCACAAAGATCTGGTTCTTCCTTAGGGCCTGAGCCAGTTGGGGTGACAACACTGTCCCTCTCCTCCCTGTGATCCTGTCTGACAGCAGGATGTTGCCAGGCCACAGTCAAAAACTTGTTTAAACATGCTTATTTACAGACTTTGAACAGTTCTTTAAAACTGGATATCTTCTTATCAGATTTATTATGAACATGAAATTAAATATTAAATATTAAAGACACAAAAAGTCCTGTTTGAACCTGTTCTCTATATTGGCCAGTTCCAAGTCTATTTTGTGTATTTTCAGAGGGGCAGAACCACTCTCACTGCAGTGAACAGTGGTAAGATAAATTCTAAAGAAGAGCTGCTGTGCCTGCCAGCCTTTTTCCTTTTTCAGCTACACCACTTGGTCTAATAAATACCATTACTTCTTCATAGAATCCAAAACTTCTCTGTGTACTCCTCCTCCTTCCCACCAGGATGGGAAGGTAAAAGTTACATGAACCAAATCCTAAGTGTCTCTCTAGACAGTTGCTCTCGTAGGAGGTTCTTAAATGACACAGTTGTAGCAGCCCAATGGAGATGGAATAATCCCAAGTACTAAACAATCATTATAAAATTTACCACTCTATTTGCATTTTAGAGCTCCAAACGGGCCAAGATACATGCTGACAAAATAAATATTTGCCTGTAAAGTGCTACTGGCAAGACCAGCATCTGCAAAACTCAGAAAAGTATCACTGTTACAACAGCTCAAGAGGAACATGTCAATATTTGTTAAGAAAAAGAAAATATAAAGATGCATCATTAAATAAATACCTGCAGGAGCAGTTGGATTGTTGGGTTTTTCAATTTTTTTTTGGAAAGGAGTAGACCACAAGGGTCTAGGCTCAGTGGAAATTTTATGATAATTTGAGTAGACTTTTCCCTCTATTACTCAGCTGCTAAATATTAGATTGTCTCTATGCTGAACTGCTGACATTTGCATTACTGAACGTTTGTACTTAAGCAGCCACTTCTTTGTTGTATTTGCAGTTTGCTGTGCAGCTGTAACTTGCTGGTGCATAAGAACTTGTGTGCTAGAACTGGAGTCCTGTGGAAGCAGCCTCCTTCAAGGACATTTTTCAGTGGTAAGTGATGAGTTGTGTCTACAAGTGGTTTTAAATTCAGGTTCACTCAAAGTTAGGCAAATTGTGGTCTCATATTGGGGAAGATGAATTTCTTGAAATGAAAGGAGGGGGAGTCCAATTCATGGCATTTCCTTAGACACAAGCTTGCAAATTATGTTTTCCACATAGTAAAAGAAGTATATTTACCTTTTTCATAAGATTTATTATGAGCTGTTGTTGTTAGTTGCTTTCAAACTTTACAAAGCATCTGAAACTCTTTCTAGTGAAGATGATTCCTGTATAGCAAATTAAAACCCATTAGCCATAGGTTTATTTTTCTTAATTGATTTCTGCACTTCCGTTTTCTCAGGAGTCTAGAGTTCAAAAATTATTTTTTTAAAAAACATAGTATAATTTACCAGAAAGATTCACGTTAGGACAGTGTTTTTACATTAAAAAAAAAAAAAAAAAACAAAAACTTAAATGAACTTAATGAGCAATAATTTGTGTACTTACCACACCTACTGAAGTGACTGACTGGGAAGGGCAACATCAAACATGCATATTTAGAATATTCAACTGTACTACCTGCTTTGTAGTGCTGCTCTTATCAGGTGTTCACCTTGAAAAGTCTGAGATTCCGATTTCAGCAGTTTAACAGCCCTATAAGAAAGAGAAGGTATAAATATCTTTTTCTATTTCATTCTGTGCTTATAGTTTGAATAGATCAGGAAATCAGAGTAGGTTTACATGAAATGCACTTGACGTTTCTGTAGCTGGGTAATGCTTTGAAGATTAAGTATTATTGTTTGTTTTTAAGGAATATTTGTAAACTTGTAGTATGTACATTGTCATGTATTAGTATCACAAATAACAGTTTTCAATTTTTGTTTCCTTGCCAGCTGAGCTACTGGTCACATTTTCTAAAACCATTTCTTTGGGTTAACTTGCCTGTCCAAATGCTTTGTCTGGCATATCACATACAGATATTTCATTATTGAAAAATATGCTTATGTAGATGAATAGAAACAGCAGCTCTTTGTTGTCTATAAATCAAAGTCATTATAGAAAAAGAATCTTGGAAGATGAGACATAATGCAAAGTTGTTGATCACAAGGATCAAAAGGTCATTTTAATCAAAATTAGCTTTGAGTTTTGAACAAGTCAACTTTTTAGCCTGACATTTTCTAATTCATTGATATTTCAGATTCTGATTTGGATTTAAATCTAGATGATTTGCACATGATGTCATTAGAAAGGAAAGTTAACTCTTCTCTAATTTTATCTCTAGCCCTTATAATGGCCTCCTGTAAGTGTTTGTGTCATGTCCTAGGAGAAGTTCTTAATTTGGTCAGAGTAATGAAGCAGCATTTATGTTACTGCCTCTAACTGCATAAACTAGAGCACTCCTGCCATTATTCACTTTCCTTTCTCATCCTGAATTTTCCAGCATTTCTGAGGGAATGTGTCTTTTTCACCTGTTCCAGAGAAGGAAACTAATTTTTTATTCTCATTTGCTGAATATACTCAGTGTTTAAGAGAATTCTGGATAATTCTGTGAGGGCTTCAGATTTAGGGTAGTATCTAAAAACGTTATTAGTACATTGACAGTCCTGCATCTTTTTCCTCTTGCCCTGGGCTTGTTTCTAGTGGCTCTTGTGCCAAGGTATGAGCTCTCCACACATTCTCATGCTGCTTTCCAGGGAGCAGCAGTAGCATCTAGAGAACATGATGTTCAGCTGAAATCTGAGGAGCGCCAGCTGCCTAAACCTGGATCTGCTACCAGAATCAGTAACTGGTGAAGTGGTTTTGTCTTAGAATTTGTAAACTTGTGTGAATTCCACTTGTGTCTGAAAGGTGTGGAATTTTATTTTGTCAGGGCAAAAAAGCTTAACAGTTAAGTGGCATGTTGGATGCCTTTGCAATGATAATGTTTTGGAGGCCAGTTACAGAAGTGCTGTCTCATTAATGCTGGAGATGGGGAAAAGTCAACTCTTCATTTACCAACAAATTAAGTTATGTTTGCTGTGGCTTGTGGAACACCATATGGTGTGGCCACTGTTGCAGGAACAGAAATGTTCACACCACTGTAATCAATGTTCTTAAAGCAGAAACTGCCTCTCTCTGGATCCAAACCAGAAAGAGCTGCTCCTGCTGAGGGGTTTTGTTTTGGGAATTTGTGAAACTCAGCTGAAATAGCTGAGCAGCTTTGCTAACTTAGAACCTAAGATGTGGTGGAAGGGAGTTAAAGGCTTTAGGGCTAAAGAGTATCATTGGTCTGTGTACAGACATTTCTGTTGAAATAGTGATGCAAAGTTGAAAGGTTGTAGAGTCTCTGTAAATTCAAATAAGTATGTCTTTTTAAAAATTCAGCTCTTCTAAATGATCCCTCTCTTTCACTGAGCATTGTTCTTTAGGAAAGAATAATTTTAGCATCTTACCTGTAACTGTAGTTGCTGCTGTCTTGTTTGTTTTGTTTATTGAGTTTGGTTTTCTCCACCAGAAAAGAAAATACTTTTTTTTTTTTTAATGAAGAACAAAGCAGGTTTTGTTTTATGATGCATTTTGGATATATAGTTTAAGCAATGTTTTAAAACACAAGTGTAGGAAAGAAATTATGCAGAAATATTATTTTGATAAAACAAAATATGGACAAGAATTACTTTCATTTGGCATCTTTTTGCAGCATCATGGCTGAATGCTTCTCATGAACTCAATTCCTTAGAACTAAAGCTCTCCAGACTTCAAAACAATTGTGCTTTGTCTCTGTGTGTGCCTAGAAATAGAGCTGGTGTTGACTGAATTCTTTTGGTTGCTAATTCATCCTTTCATAGTCAAACCCTAAGAAGCCTGACTTTGATGGAGCAAGATAAAGTTCATTGGGTTTGATTCTAGCACATCCAAGTTAATGATTGCTGTGGAAATGACAGCAGTCAGTATCAAGAATTGGTTCTGGGCATTTTCTATCAGGTAGTGACTGGTATTCATTGCTGAGAACTTCTGACTGACTGGCAGGCAGACAGACAGGAGCAGCACAGTCTAATACTGACTTAGCCCTGGACAGGTTTGTTTTCTCTGAGGGTTTTGCAAGGGAAATACTCCCACGGCTGTGCCTGCCCCATGCTTGGTCTGTTGCCTAGTGACCATGGTGTCCTTGTATCTCACAGTGACTGCCAGGCTGGACTTCAGCAGGAGGAGCTTGGTAGTTACTCAGTAAGAAACAGATGTAATACTACACGTCTCTTTGTTTCACATGGTGACTTGTATTACAGCAGAAATGGGCTTGTTTTCCTCTTACCAAGCCTACTCTAAAACAGGTCATCATTTCCTTCCCTCTTCCAGTTAGCTGTACAGGCTGGGGATTCCCTAACTCTAATGAAAGCTCTAATGACTGAGAAGCACAAAGCTTCACAGTAGCACGGATTGTTCCCCAGCAAATGATTATTCCACATAGTACCAACATTCTCACAGCTGAAAGTATGATACTGCTGTCAGACACTAATTTTATGTATTTTTCCTTGGGGCTTTCAGGGAGAACAATTTATAAATGTTTTGAGGAGAAGAATGTTGGAAGCATGTGGGGTGGCAGGGACAAGGATGAGGTTAAAACCACAGATAACCAATTAGTGTTGATCAGTTGAGTTACAGTAACTTGGTAAACTGCAAGAACTGGAGTACTCAGCAGCATCTCTACATACCTTCCATGTCAAATTTATTTTCTAATCACATTTTCATCACCCAAGCTCATACCCCTCACTGCACAGAATTGCTTTCTCCTTACTGTGGAGCTGTTCTCTTCCCTGAAGTCTGGGATGTTTTCTGTTACAGACAGGAAGAAGCTTCACACTGCTCCGGTGGGGCAAGTCTTCCGCCTGCGGCCCTTCCATGTTCTGGTAGCTACAGGTGGAGGATATGCAGGATACAGAAAATATGAGGATTACAAGCTGCAACAGCTGGAGAAGAGGGGCATAGAGGTGCCTGTGAGACTTGCAAGTGAATGGGAGGTAAGAAACTTGGGGCAGTTTTACTTCTGCCACATTTGATGCAAAGCTCCTGTGCTTCCATTTCAACAGAGGAATCTTTAATTTGCCTCTACCAACAACATGTGCATGACAACTCATGGAACTAAAGTTTCTGTCACTTCAGTAACTCATTTTGGCTGAAGTCACGATGCATTAGGAACTGCCATGATTTCCTCCATCGTTTAGTGTGGCTGACACCAGATGTGCTTTACAAGAGCCTGAGATGGAATTAATGCCTGGTTAATAAAAATACACCTGTTTCTTGTATGAATATACAGCAAGACCTTTTCTTCATAGGGAAACACTTAGGTCTGTAATTCTTCTTGATCCTGAGGGATTTTTGCCTTTTCCTTTTGGATTCCAAGGAGTTGAGAAATTACTGTGAAATTGCAGTGTGTGTATGATTCATATACTCATTCAAATACCCATTGCAGCATTGAAGAAATTCTTCATGACTTCCTATAACTGCTGTACTGCCTTTGAAGTATTAAGTATATACTCCAGGTTGGACAGTTTAAAATGTATGTGGTATTCTTCCAAAAAGCCAGTTAAGTGCCTGCTTCAGTGCCAGCTCTGAAGGCAAGGAGTTAAAGATTCTAGGATTGTAAGGTTGTGTAGGAGATGCTTCAGTGTGACCTTTGGCACCCTGGTTTCTTTGCATTCCTGAGTGAGTGATTTGGCCACATGCCTGTGGGGACTAGGCTGGAATCCCTAAATTCATTTTCAGTAGTGACCCAAACCAGATATGATCCAGACAATCCAGATGCTAACAGCTTAGGCTATGATAGCTCCTGAGGAATCTGTCTGTAAATCTGTCTTCTGTATATTCTTTTCCTGCTGAAGTTTGTTTCAAATGGGTTCTGATTAAAAAAGAACTGATAAGTGTCCACAAAGTTTTTATTTACAAGATAATGTCAATTCAATTTTGATACTTGAAAACAAATATTCTTTTGTTATTGTTCATACTTTTTGGTATGAAATTGGTAAGAGTCTTATTGCATTTGCCTTCTTTCATTATACTGATGTATGGGTTTGTTATTATTTGGTGAAGCTAGGAGTATTGCGTTTGATGAAACAGCTCTAAAGGATTTGGTTTTTACAGTGGGGAAACACACAAAGAATTTCAAACTGATAAGCAGGGCCCCAAATGCAGCAGACCCTGGTAGGAGACACTAACAAGATGTCCCAGTCCTTCCTGATGTGTTTTAAGTTCTGTTGAATGCTTCTCTGAGAGGGAAAGGAAGCTCAATAGTTATGAGGAAAAAGAGAAACTGTGGTCAGACATTGGAAGAAATATTTCAAACAATGAAGGATTCCAGAAGTATAAGAGCTGCATTGTTCCTTTTTATTGTAAAGTGAAGTAGAGTTTTTTGCTGACCTATCATTTTCCATTGTTCTGGTTTTTTGCATCACTGGACACACATTTAGGAGTGTGGAAAGGGGGGTGTTGTCTTGTTTTTAGGGCAGAATAAGCCTTCGCATAGGCAAAGAGAGACCAAGTGTGATTGAATGGACTTTGCATACTTTGAAAGAGTAGCACAGAACAAGAAACTGGTGCACATGCCCTCAGTGCCGAGCCTGCTGCTCTGAAGTGCTGATTCCTCACGTTCCTGTGGGGATGTGGACCATCTTCCACCTGCCAGCTCTGTGTGTAAGGCAGATTCCCCTGCTTCTGAGCAGAAGACAGACATTAAATGGGTAATCCTCACCCTGTTGAGCTGGCAGTGAAGCTCTCCCTGTAGCAGAGGTACATGCTGGGATCCTCACTGAAGTGTGCATCATTTCTGACTGAACTACAGAGTCCATACGCTCCTGTGTGGTTTTGTTTTGCTTCATAAAAGAATGGGGGGGGGGAAATGAATCTGGTGGAAGTCAAGTGTCCCTTAAGTTTCTCCACAGGGAAAGACAGAACTATTGTTTCTTTACCACAGACCTTTTCTTCGTGTAATTTTCTTAGAGACATTCTGTTGCTATGGCTTGAGCTGATTAAGGCCTTAGTGTCTCCTGCTGTGAATACCAGTGGGGATCAGCTTTCATTTAATTAGATGAGGTAAAGCAGAGGGCTTGGATGGAGACAGGTAGATGTTTATCAGATGGATGGAAGCTTATTGTTCAAAATCTTTGCTGTCACAGAACATTTCCTGGCTGGGATCTGCATGCATGGCATGCCATTCATGTGCTAACTAGATGCATTTTGCTGCTTCTTACCTGGGCACCAGGGCACTGTTGATACAGGATCGCAGAATTACTGTGGGAAACCTTGGCCAGACAGGGAGTTTGGAGGAATAGAGTGACCAGACGAACCAGAGTTTTGAGAGTGGAGCTTGTAGGTGTCCTTTGCTTCTCTAGTTTGCTCTGTTCTGTGTAAGGAAACAGCAGTGTTCGTTGGAGTGACGTGCCAGGAAAGCACAGTCAACGTCTCTGGAATTGAGCTGAAGTATTCAAACTGCAGCTTATTGTCATGGGCCTGTTTTTAAAAACAACTTAATTCACCAGGAAAGCATATGCTTGAGCATAGGTTTAGGATCTGGGTTCTCAGAGGACAACACAGCCTTTCCTACTGATGACAGGAAGTGCTTGTATTTATGTAACAGAGGATACTGGAGCTCATATGGTAGTACAATACAGAAGGTGCTTTTCTTGGCCCAGAGGAGACATTCGAGTATTATGGTAAGAGGTGTGTTTCAAGTTCAGGAAAGAGCTAATAATGGAAGAATATCTGATTTTTTTTTTTTTTTAATCCAACTTAGGAAGAAATATAATCACTAGTTGGTCTCTTATTCCTCATTCTTGCTCTTGTTGGAGTTTTATTGGAGCATATATGCAATTATAAAAAAAATCCTTGTGAAGTGGTCCAAAGTATACAGAAAGGTCAGAAAATGTTAAAACCAGTGACATTTAAACAGCATCAAATTGTGTAGCGGGTGCGATGGTGTAAATGTTTTTCTCGGTTGTCCTGGAAAATTGAACCAAGTAAAATCAGTTTGGGTTTGTGGGGGTTTTTTAAATCTAAGCAATGGGAAGACTGTTTGACTAGATGCGTCTGTTCTATCTCGTGCAACTTCCCGAGCATCTTGCTGGGTTTATGGAGCAATTTATCAGTGTTTCGGGAGCAGTTTGTGAGACTGGAGCACACTTTCCTGCTTTGGCTGCCAGTGCCTGTGTGGGATCGTGTTCCCGCAGCAGGACACGCGGTGGGAAGCAGTCTCAGGGAAGCTGTGCAATGCACAGAATCCGCACCGGTGCCTTGCTCCCCGACAAGTCTCTTTCCCCGTTGTCCGGGCCAGCGACTCTTTGGGCAGCTGAGCGCTGATCCCCAGGAGTGCCCGACCTTCCCAGGGCAGCCCCTTATCCCGCGGGCCGCCGCCGGGCGCGATATCGCCGTGTTCCAGAGCCCTCCGCGCTCTCTTCCTTTGCGTTTGTGCTGTCCTGGCCCCTCCTCCGAAGGGGCCGGGGCCCCGCGGAAAGGAGCCGCCGAGCAGCGCCAGTGGCTGGAGGCGAGGCGGGGCAGGGCCGCCGCCCGCGCCGCTTCCTTAAGGCTGGGGCGGGCGGGCAGTGCCTGGCGCAGCGAGCGGGAGCGCGGCCGCGGGCCGGGACCCGGGGCTACGGACGGGAGGTAAGTGCGGAGCTGCCGGAGCGGGGGATGCCGGTGTGGCCGCCATCCGCTCCTCTGCCCGGCCGGAAAAGGGGCCCCGAGGGCGGCGTGGCTGCGGCGCCATGCGGGGCGGGGGGGGGGGGGGGGTGTCGCAGTCCGCTGAACTTTGATCACGTCTCTGTAAACTGCTTTGGAAGGAAGGGTCGGTGTCGTATTTCGGCGATTGAAGGCGGAAAGCCGGGACGAAAGAGACGTCCCTGGGCATCAGGTAAGTGCTGCTGGACCGCAGGACAGATGTGCGAGGGCTGGCGGCCAAGGGGTGATTCACTCTGCCTTGCTGGAAATCTCAGGTGATGTTCCAAAGTCGACTCATGAGTAATCTCTGAGTAGATTTAAACAGAATGAAGCTGCTGGACCAGCCTTATCAGGGTCCAGAGTTCCGCGGGGCGGGCAGGGGGCCGAGGAGCCGCCGGAGCCTTTGCGCGGCTTCCGCCGGGTGCTGCCTCGTGGGGAGGATGTAACGCGGCTTATGCTTCCCTTATAGACCCTTTACGGAGCGGAGAGTTTGCTTTACCGAGATCTTAAGCTAAAATAATGGGGTGAGAGTAGGGAGTGGTACTGGGGAGTGTTTTAAACCATTTATTGGAAATGACTACTACAAAGTATTAAAAGGGTGCCATCAAATTTCATGTCACTTTGTAAAATAAATAAAGCTTTATCTCCTTGCTTCACGGAATATCTTTGAGACAGAATATCTTTTTGCACAGAATTCAGAACCCAGTCGTCCAGTTATGCTATCCTAAAATACTACTTTTGCTCCCTGCTCTATTTGTAGAAAGCAGCTGAAACAGCATTGTAAAGTTAGGGGGAAACAGTTAAAAGGGTTTTTTTCCTAATATATGAGGAGAAAATGTATAGAAAGGCTTTTTCAGATGGGAAGCAAAGAATTTCAGACAGTCAGGGTGGATGCAGCCGAGCGTGGTACGTTTCACTAGGCAGCGCTGGTAAATCCGCGGCGAGCGGTCCCGTTGAAAACTCCCGGTGCAGCCAGGCCGGAGGCGCTGCCCAGCAATCCCGCGGCCTTGGCAGACGCTCAGTGTGCGCTCAGGTTTCCCAGCAGCATCGGGGCCCTTCTGTTGTGCTCTCGGAGTCGGGGAGCTCCTGCCTGGGTGTGGAGTATCCCGTGTTTGTCCTGCCGGGCCGCCTGCGGAGAAGGTTGGGTGGGAGCGGGGATGACGTGTGTGATACTAAACACTCACTGCTGGGGAAGGGACGGAACCTTTGACAGCGGTCACCGAGTACCGAGCCCCTGAGCGCAAGGCCGTCGTTTTTGCTGGCACTTGAGTACAGCGCTGGGATGCATTCGGTGCATTTTTTAAACAGTAGTTCTGTGACCAAATAGAGAAAGATTGACCAGAGGGCTTTGAGCACTGACCAGCACATTCCAAGCCTATTGATTCATGCTTATGGTTTAAAACCGAGGCTGCAGGTTTATTCAGTTGCATATTAGTCTTTCTTGCAACTGCTTTGCTGTGTCAAGTTTTTTAAAACTTGAGAGGAGGACTTGAGTAGTTCACTATTTGACAACTAATTAAAAGAGGTCACTGGATTTGATGCTTATTTGAGCTGACAGAGTAGAAGGGTGTTGCATAGCTGGCAGATTAGCAGCCCTCTATGAGATAATAATTCTCTGTGGATGGATACCTGCTGGTAACTGCTGCTTTATTTGCCCAGTGTGGATTCTGGGTGAATTCAGACAGGTGAGGGAGTCTGGTAATGGTGTGCAACCCCTACAAACCAAAAACTGAAAAGATTTTTTGTCTAAGCTGATGATGACAGGCTGTGGGCACTGCCTGCATCCCAAGAGGTCTGGCTGTTGAGATGCCATTATATGAGTTCCTCTGTCATGAGCTATTTGATGAGCAGTTCTTGTTCCTTTCCCCATGGAAAGCAGGTAAACTCAGGGTGGATTTTTCATTTCAGCCTTCTTGCACTGTAGGAACTGCATGTTACTTCTGGGGCAGCCACAGCAGGGATGGCAAGTGGCCAGGCATGTCAGCATCTCAGCAGGGCTCAGGTATTGGCATCCTGGTGAATGGAATGAGGGAAGTAGAACAGAACTTTAGAGAAACTTCTTACTCAGCTGTGTGCAGGTTTTTTTAAGAATGGAGAAAAAGAACTTGTAACACCCGTGTTTTTCCCTTCCTGGAGAGGAATCTCTCTTGCCCCACGTTTTTTGTTTTTGACTGAAGGGTAGTACTATCCACTACATCAGGCTGTAGAACATTTCAGTGTCTGAGGTTCTTTTAGGGAGCACATCAGCTGTTTAGCTGGGTACATGCTTCCATAGAATCATGGTTACTCAGTTGAGAACATTGTAATTCCTTAGAAGTGCTTTGAGGGATAAAATTGAATTTTACTGGAAGAGCTTGTGGGGTACCTCCCTTATCTTGAAGGGAAGAGCACTGAAGCAGGTGTGATAAGACTTGTGTTTGCTCTGTCTCTGCAAGGGTGAAGGCTGCACAGGAGGAGGTGGGATGGGGAGCAGGGTTCCACCCTGGCTGCAGGAGCTGCTGGGCTGCCCAGCTCCACCAGTGCTAAACAAACTCTCTCCCACGGTTCTGTGAACACACGTGTTGAGTGTGAAAAACAATTTGAAACCATGTTGTCAATTTAGCTTGTTGCTGTTTAAAATTAAGTATTTACTGGTGGTAATTTCTAATGTTCCTGGTGAATTGAGAAGTAGCTCCCCCGTGTTCCTTGTTGCTTTTCTTTGAATTTTGATAGGATTTTGGCTGCTTGCAGCATTTTACTATACAGATGGCATCGTTTTTGTTGTGTAGGAGTTTCTTGTGCCAGCCAGAGAAAGACTAAATGATATTTTAAATAGGAAAACAAAAAGTTGGCACAAGGCTCAGGGAGGAAGGAATATGTTTTGAGTGCTTTCATTGATCTTAAATTTGCCTTCTTTCAATTAGCTGGGTTTTTTTAAAAATATGCAGTTGTTAAAATTCAGCTCAAACAACATGTACACAGGTCTTAGAACTTCCTGACACACAGATACCACAGAGACGTTTTCTTCTTGAGAAAAATACCCTAATGCAGGATCTCCAGAGGTGTTTCTAGGGAGTGTCTGTAATATTTGGAGTTGAAGGCCAATCAAAATATACAATTACTGCGTGAATATTCTCCTTTTGAGGCCTGACTGGGCTGCCATTAGCTAGTTAATTCTAGCTTTTCCTGCTGGTCATCCCACTCCTCCTGCCTTATCCCTGTTACAATACAAGCCTTTCCCTCAATCAGAGCAACAGTGCTCTTTTTGATCTACGCTGTTAGCCACATAGTTTTCATGGTGCTTAGGAGGCTTTGGAAACAAGGAGGGGTTTTTTTGTTTGTTTTCAACCCAGATTTAGCAGAAAGCAGAAGTGAAATGGAGCCACTTGAGAGTCAGCCCAGAAACAGTTCTGAATATTTGGTTTAATCTTGAGGTGAGATGTAGCTATCTGACTTCCACTTCTTGAACCAGGCTCCCTTAACACTCCAAACCCAGTCACAGGATTCAGAAAATCTATGTTTGAGGTGTGTTCTATAGTGTTAGAGGGAATCTTCTCTGTACATTTAGAATGCTTAGATAAAAACACTGCAGCCTCTGATCTTTAAAAATCAAAACAGCTTCCTTTACTCCTGTTTTGTATTTTAGTTCTACTGGACATAAAAACTGTGACAGTACTGAAAGTCACATAATAGACACATAACACTTATTTTATATCCAGTTCTCAAGCTGGCCCTAAAAGTGGCTTATTTTTTATGTGTCTGGTTATTTGTAGAAGAATGTCCATTACCTGTTCCCTTAAGTGAGTGTTTTGAGATGCAAGGAGACTTCCACAGATGGATGTTTGTGTCTGGCAAGGGTTGTAAAATAGACAGACATTCCTTTCCGTAAAATAGACAGACGTTCCTTTCCATTCTGTTTTGTTCTTTACAAGCTGGACACTAAGGGCAGGAAAGGACTTCCAGTGCCCAGCAGTCCAGAACTCTTAGCAGCAGCTGCTGCAGTGCAGAATTGAAGCTGGGAGTTATCTCCTCCTCCTCTCCGCCCCACTCCTCCTCCCAGCCTCGCAATCAGGCTGGTGCTGGGATGAGCTGTGCAAGGCCAGCTGGCTGCTCCTCTCACTAGTGCATCGCTGCCCAGCAGCCTGGGACACACTGCAGGGTGTTTTTTGGGCAGTTGGGTTTCAATGGCCACCCGGACTAGCAAGAAGCAAGGACTGCTCATATGGACAGCTCATTTTTATCGTGTGCAGAGTCGGCTTTGTAGTGGGATGTTGAAATGTGACACAATGCCTGTTTGTTTGCAATAGCTGCAACCCTCGTAGCAGAGATTCAAGTGGGAAACAGAGAGGGAATCCAGAGACAAACCAGCGGGGGATTTAGGAACTGTGACGCCGTGTCCTCTCTCCTATGCCGGAGCAAGCAAAGGAAAGAGAGGTAGAGGAGAAAAGACTGAGCCTTGCAACAGCCGTCACCCTGACGATGTGTCAGTCAAACACCCTGCAGGGACCAGAGCTCCACACAGGGAAATGGTGAGATGCTACAAAGCTTTATCTAACCCTCCACCCTCTTGCTACAACCTCCGCAAAGTTAAAATTCATGTCCGGAGGCTGCGTTCAGGGAACGGCGGCAGCAGCAGCTGTGCCGGGGACCAGCACCCACAGCTGGAGAGTCCAGGCCCGGCTGGCTCTGCCGGTGGGACACCAAATAGGAGAACTCGTTTCAGGTACTGTTGAGTATTTTCTGCTTTGCAGGAATGGTGACTGAAGCGGGAGGGAGGCTGGGAGGGTTTCTGGGCAGAAGGAGCGGGAGCCATCTGCGAAGCTTTTGTTTGGCTTAATTACTATAAATCTCCTTATACATTGCATTGGCAGAGAAGGGCATGCTGTTCCAGGACAAGGGGAATGGGAAAGCTTTCATTCCTTTCCCTTCTACTCTATCACTAGGAGAAAGGAAAAATCAGTTGAGGGGCCGCTCTGAAACCAGGCCAAGGCAGTGAGAAGCCCGAGGGCTTCAAAGCGATGCAGCTCTGCAGGGATTGGTCCAGGAGCAACTGCAGTGAAGGGGGGGAGAGCAGCAGGAGGGGGAGAACGGGACCCAACCCGCTCCTGGCCTGCCAGCCCTTGCAGGCTGTTGGGTGGTAGGGATGGGAGGGAGAATGTGAAGTGTCCCTTCTATTCCCATGTGAGTCAGTCCCACCTCCTGCTGAGAAGCCTGCATTAACTCTGCTAAGACAGCACTTCTGCTCAGGGTTCTTTTTCCCTGTTGCATTAGGATGCCCAGGTCATTCTCTGTTTATTTATTAGTTCTTCAGGGAAAAGAAGTTGTGTTCACTGCAGAAAAAACATCACTGAGCCAAAAGCACCATCTTGCATCCCGAAGTGGTGACAGTTATACCTGTCTGCCCGATATTTTAATTCTGATCCAAGTTTTGGAAAGAACAAGTTGGCAAGAAAATTTCCTTTTAAATTCACTGCTTCTTTCCATCTTGGAAAGACATATGCAGTATTTTGTAGTTCCTCTTTCATGTCACAGAATCCCTTGAGTGAGCGAGCTGTTGGGAGCAGCCAGACTGTGCCACTTGAGTTGGTGTGCGCACGTCGCTGTGTCCTGGTTGCAGGACGGTCTCCTATCCAAGAGTTGGGTCAGTCATTTGAATAGTTTGCCCTCAGGTAGACAGATTTCCATTTGATCATGTGACCTTGGAAATGCTAGTGGTTTTTCATAAGTAGAAGCCCTTAATGGGGACCTGAAGGGTTTTGCATCCAGACCTCCTGCAAGGGTCTGAACTGAGGCCCTTGATGTCTGTCCTCTGCTAAGAAGCTGAGTAGCTTTTCCCTGTGAGAGTTAGAAGGTCAACTTCTCCCCATGGCCATTTGTGCAAAATGAGATCCCTCTCAGTCAGGACATCCATGTAACAAAAGAAATCAGAGATGCAGCTGGATCTGAGGCAGGGGAGTTGATTATTGGGCTAGAGATTAGATTGTTGTGCAGTAGTAGAAATATTGGCTTTGTCCACATGTTCCCTATACAGAACCAGGATACTTAGTGAAGGTTTTAAGACCTGGAAACTGGTCTTACCTTTAATTTTTGATGGTGTCATTCATAAAATGTGACCAGTGAGGGTGAACACCATTATTTGGACAGAGAACTTTTGTTTTTTAGATAAACTGTTCTTCTATTTTGGGAAGGGGAAGAACTGATCAAAATAAAGGAGTAAAGGCTTGTAGTATCAACGATTAAGAAATGTTTAGCAGGAATAGCTGACCGCAGCTGTCGGAAGCTGGTGGCTCTGCAGCTGAGATGCTTGACCCTCTGATGTTGTGTATGTAATCTTTCAGGTTGCAATTCCCCCAGCTGGCCCTGAGGCGAAGGTTGGGCCAGCTGAGCTGTATGTCTAGGCCTGCTCTGAAACTCCGTTCTTGGCCTCTGACTATTCTCTATTACCTTCTGCCTTTCGGTGCTCTTAAACCCCTGACCAGAGTGGGATGGAGGCCTATGAGCAGGGTAAGTGTGAGCAGGTCTCGCGCGCCGCGGCTGGGAGCTGTGTGTCCTGGAGGAGCTGGCAGCAGCTGGGGGGAGAGTTGCTTCATTCAGGACAGCCTGGTGATCACTGGTGTCAAAGCAGAGGTGCAATTCATGCTTCTCTTTAGTTTTTACTGTTCGTGGTGTGTTGATTATTTGCCTCACAGACAAGTGGCTTTTTCAGAAGCAGAGAATTGCTTTGTCCTCTTACGATCAGGGAAAGTCTACAGAAACTTCTGAAGGAATTCAGTCACCTCACAGTATCAGGGCTAGGACAAGGAAGACTAAACCTCTTGGCAGGTTCCTTTTCCTGGTACTGTTGAAATGGTCTCTTGGTTTTTGGTATTTTTGCACCAAGAGGGTTTGTTCCTCAAGTTCATTGAGCATTTGTAGTCCAGCATGCCCAAATGATATGCAAATCTCAGCTCTGACACTGTTAAGAGCAGGGTATGGGATGCCTTGCACATAGTAGTTCTCCCCACAAATCATGCAATTTCAGAATCCAACAACCAAGTAAGTATTTTTGATTGCAAACAGGAACAAAATTGCCATTCTTAAGCCTATTTTATTGAACATCTGTTCTGTTTGATCCCATCGACTTGAAAACCAGGCTCCTTTGAAGAGAAGGGGCTGTTAGGAAATACCACTTTTGACAATTTATGTGATTTTATAGTTGTATGTACATTTTCTGTGTTGGTGGAAAACAGCAAAGTTAATTTTTAGAAATTAATACAGTATAGGGCATGTCAAATAAATGGCAACATTTTTTTCTTCAGTACTTCAGCTTATATGACCTCAAGTATAGGTTTGTTCATTTAGAAGGTTTTATCTGAAGTAAGATTAGATTGGTACTTCCTTTCTGAAATATCTCTGTATGTACACAGGATGGTGATTTGTAAGTGAAATCTTAATTTGCTGTATTTGATGCAATGGAGCCAGTGCGTACTTCTATTTGTGTTTATGGCTGTGTTTTGCAAGACTTAATCATGAAGGATATGACTGAGAACAAAGGATGACTCTCACTAAGAAAAACCCCCAAGTTTTAGCTGCAAGTTGAATGTAGCTGTTCAAAAACTCAGCACTCACTGCTCAAAACTCAGCAGATCACTACTTCCTTTACAAAACTGGTTTCAGAGTGTTCAGTTCCCTTGGTCCATATTCCCCAGCTCCCCACAGTTACATCATAGCCATGTGAGCTTCCTGGCTGACAGCAAGTACCACAAACCCCAGAAGAGTTATCTGCTGGAATTATTGACAGAAAGATGTTGTCATCTGTCCACTTCCATCAACAGCAGATACTTCTTGCCAGCTTTGTTTCATTTGTTTTCCTTGCTAAAACTTGGGCTTTGGTGCAAGTCCAAAGGTGTATTTCTACAGAAATAAAGGCACTTTACAGTCTTGCAATTAGCAACTCCCATTGTTGTGAGAGAAGGAGTAAGCTTGGTATAAGTTTATACCTGTGGAGCTGCATCCAGTGGGTACATTTCTTTGATGGATCTTGTGTCATTAGATCATACAACACACAGTACCGGGTGTGGGAAACACCCTCAGTAGTAGCTGCATCTGAGGAGCATGTCATCCAACACTGAGAAATCACTTTCTAGTCAATGTTCATTTGGTTATTCACAAAAATGTATACATTGGTAATGTTAAACTTTTCTGATTATTGTTCTGCTAGAATATGTGCAATGTCTCTTTTTTTCTGTAAGCCTCACATTGGGCAGTTTGCAGTAACTTCAATGTGGAGCTCCAGTCTGCAAGGGAGAGCAAATTCTGGCTTCACTTTAAAATTATATTGAGTTTCATCCTGTCTCTTGTCTACTCTCACTAGAATGGAGGGAATGAAGATGAAGTGCAGTGTAAATTTTTTGCTGCCTTAAAGGCTACTTGTAACCCATGAGTTCAAGGGAGGGGTTTGCAGGAACAGCTTGATCCTTCCTGTGTTATGGGGAGAAGTAAGAAAGCCATCAGTGAGGAGAACACTGACGTGCTGCAATTCTTCCTTCAGGTTGCCCTGTACAAGTCGGTCCCAACCCGGCTGCTCTCGCGAGCCTGGGGTCGCCTGAACCAGGTGGAGCTGCCCACGTGGCTGCGGAAGCCCGTGTACAGCCTGTACATCTGGACCTTCGGGGTGAACATGAAGGAGGCAGCTGTGGAGGATCTGCATCACTACAGGAACCTCAGCGAGTTCTTCCGCAGGAAGCTGAAACCACAGGCGCGGCCGGTCTGCTGTGTGCACAGCGTGGTGAGTGAAAGGGAGCAAGGGCTTTACCCAGCACTGCCAGCTTCCCTCAGCCCCCACTGCTTCATGAGGAATTCATGAACTGCTAACTGGTTCCATTTTTTCTCTTTGCTCTAGATTAGTCCCTCTGATGGAAAGATCCTTAATTTTGGTCAAGTAAAAAACTGTGAAGTGGAGCAAGTAAAGGGGGTTACTTACTCTCTGGAATCTTTCTTGGGACCTCGCATCTCCACAGAGGAAATGCACTTTAGTCGGGGTGAGTTCTCTGTTCTGCATTTATTCTGCTGTGCCCTTTCAGTGTTCTCAGAGATCATGAGACTAAGAGATGGAAAAAAGTAACATTTTCTTGCATTGTCAGGAACAAAAGCAGGTCTGATTTTTGGTTCATTTTATTTGCAGGTAACCATGTCGCTGTTCTAGTTCTTCTCTTTCTCACCAGTGGCTTAAAACGGTCATGCCTGGCTCATTCTGATTATCAGAACTGAGTTGTTCAGTTCCTACACTTGACTCCAGGGTCTGTTGCTGTACCATGGCTGCAGCACTCCTGCTGTCACACTGAAATAGGCCCAAGCACTGGCTAGCAAAAACTGGATAAGCTACTCCTTAGCAAGATCCATGCTCAAGCACTACCCCTCTAATGACTTAGAGGACTCTTCACAAATTCTGTTCTTAAAGGGTGGCTTTAATAAAAATTCTGTTGTAGTGGATTTCAGTTTCTGCTCTTTTGCTTAGGGAAGGGCAAACTCCAAAAAAAAAAATTTCACTATGATTGAAACAATCCAGGATCGAATCTTCTTGTAAAGGGAAAGGAACACTTGGAAATATTGGATTCCTGGATGAAACATGTTTTTGTAGTCTCACCGATCCACATGGGCTGCATTTAATCCTCTGCTATTGCACTGGCCCTAACACAGACTGCCTGGCTGTGGTAGATGATTTCAGGAGGAATATCTTTAACCCCTTCCTTTCCCTGCTTTCTCTGCAGCCCCACCTGGTAACTCTTTTCAGCAACAACTTGTCACAAAGGAGGGGAATGAGCTCTACCACTGTGTAATTTACCTTGCACCAGGGGATTATCACTGCTTCCACTCGCCCACGGACTGGACAGTGTCACACCGACGGCATTTCCCAGGTTGGTTTCTGTTCCTAGGAAACAACTGCAGAGCAGCTATAGAGGAAAGCACTGCTGTGGGCCACTGCACAGTGAGACACAGCAGTGCAGAAGTTGTAAAGTAACATGATAGATAATGGTAGAAAAGTGATTTGTCTTAAACAGTAATGAGTTTTGTAGCTGTATAGTTTACCAGAGCAAATCACATATAAATAGTGAAAATACTAATATTGTATTCAAACAGGTTGAGTTCTTTGAAGTACCCCTTGATGCATGCTGACTTGATTTGTTCCCAAACACTGTTTATTCAGTTTGCACCTGAAATACAGATAGTTCTGCAGATCACACCAAACAGTAGCCTAAAGTACGATCTCTGCTTGTGCTTGGCAAAGAAAATGCAACTGAACAGTTATACTACTGGAGCTGGGATCAGATGTTTTTGCAGATAAAAATATTTTACTTCTTGGTATCTAGCAAAAACCTAAGTACTTGGATTTGGTTTCAAACACCATGAGAGATTGACCCACCACACACATCCTTCTGTGACCCCTTTGTTTTCAGCACAGACTGCTCTTTCATTTGCTCTGCCTGGCACTTGCCTCTCTTCCTACAAACAACTGACAAAGTTGTTTACTGGGTCAGCTCCAGTTATACTGCAAACACCATCTGAGCGGCATTACAATATTTCTACAAACCAGACAACCTAACCTGAATATTTTCTCACTTCTTCAGGCTCTCTGATGTCTGTCAATCCCGGGGTTGCTCGCTGGATCAAGGAACTGTTTTGCCACAATGAACGGGTTGTCCTTACAGGTGACTGGAAACATGGGTTTTTCTCGTTAACAGCTGTAGGAGCAACAAACGTCGGCTCCATCCGCATCTACTTTGACCAGGTGAGCAGGATCATGGCAAGCACCTTTCTGGTGTTAATGGTTGAGGTTGGTGCAGCATAACAAAACGAAAAAAAAAATCTTATTACCCTGAAATTAGGGTGTTTCACAGTACTGATATTCTAAGACTTATTTAAACAGTGTTGTCACCAATATAGACAATTTTTTTAATATTCCTATTGCACCTTTTATATGTGAGTTCCTGCATGGAAAGTGCCTGAGTATGTACAGTCCACAGCTGTGGTGATGAATGAAAACAGAGCACTGAAATCCTCCAGTAAATCATTCTCTTCTTCCTTCTCTGTACAGGACTTGCACACAAACAGTCCAAGCTACTCTAAAGGTTCCTACAATGACTTCAGCTTCATATCCAACAACAACAAGGAAGGAATCCCCATGAGGAAAGGGGAACATTTAGGGGAATTTAACTTAGGCTCTACGATCGTGCTAATCTTCGAGGCACCCAAGGACTTCAAATTCAACCTCAAAGCTGGACAGAAAATCCGCTTTGGAGAAGCACTGGGCTCTCTATAGGAACTGTCTCAGCATGAAGATTTTTTATAAAAAGGGACTCTTTTCACACCACTGAGTGTTTCACTTACCAAGTTTGTATCACTCAGCAGGACCTGGGTGAGGAGAAAAAAATATGTCACTGCTGCGCTAAACTTGAAAGTATTTGGTCTACATTTACCTGCTGCTGAATGTAGAAACTGAATGGAATGATCATGGATGTATTGGGTACAGCTGCCTTTAAAGATGTTGCCCATGGTGGTTTCTGGCCCACCCTGTGCCTGTTGTGTTTCATGTTCTCCCCTGAATGTGCCACAGGATAATTATGTTCTTAAAGCCTCTAATCCCTTTTAAGCCTTCCTAGGCAGGTGCAGTGGGAAAGGGTGGAGATAGAGATTACCTGTATTTAAAGGAACACTGACAGGCTGAATCAGACCTTGTATCTACAGTATCTGTTTTTCAGACCTTGAGTGAAGAGTATATTCTCGTATTTATTTTATTCTAGGAAACTCTGCCCAAATTCTTAGATAAAAGCAATCTCTGAATGTACAGAAGGCCAACAGTGAAATTTACTGGTGTAAAACTTCATGGCCCAAACAAAGCAAAATGTACAAGTCAGTCACTACAATGAGGGACGCTCATCTTGACTTTTTAACTGTTGGACAACTTTAATTCTTTTGTCTGACATTGTCCCTTTAAAAATGGACTTTGCACTGTATTTTAAACGTGAAAACAGTGTTTACATTCCAGAGAACAGAACTTGTCATCTTGCGATTTTGGGTTTGGTTTTTCTTTTTTTTTTTGACAGACAAAGTTCAGTGTCCACTTCCTAATCCATGGTCTTATTTTGCTATTTCAGGCCTTAAAGTTTTTGTCTTTATGAGAGACAGTTAACTTCACCTCTTGGATTAAGAAGTTAGAAGACAGGGCATATTTTTCTTGGGTGATGTGATGGCAACTAAAGTATGTTTTTACTTTCTACTACATATCTTGTTACTTTGTCACTAAATTCTTGAAGAAGTAGTTCTGTTACAGGACAGCTTCAGCTACTTCAGGACCAATTTTTATTGCACAGAGTGAAACGCCCTATGCACTGACTGTGTTTAAAATATTTATGGATCTTTAAAGAAATCCTCTGTTGCTTCCCAGATGCCAATCTGGCCCTCCCCTGACTGGCAACAACTTCATCTTATTCAAAATACAAACCAAAAAAACCACACTGGCTCTGACTTCTGCCCTCATACTTAATGCTAGGAATGTGTTGGGGGCTGAAACCTTTGTGCTGATGCTTAATTGACTGTAAAATTTTAGAGCCTCTTTGTGACTTCACATCAAGAAGAGTAAAATCTAACACCTTGGATCTACTGCACGTGGCACTGACAAAAACCACTGCCAAAGTGAAGAGGAAGTGAGTTTTAAAACAATGTATCAAATGTTTCTTGAGAATAAACTGTTTCAAGTCCCAGCACTCAAACATTTAGAACTGACTTTGCTGTCCAGAGCTTGTTGGAGTGGACATGCTTATGAAACCTGCCTTTGTGCTTTCTGAAAGATTTCTCATACTACTTCCTTGCTTGAGCTACTTTTCTGCTACTTCAAGGAGATAACAGGCTTCGACCAGCTCTGATCTCCTGAAGAAACCCTTCTTTGTATGCACTGCAGAAAATAGAATATAATTTTGTTGTACAAATGTCCAGTTTGCCAAGTCCTGTATGCTTAGCTTGTCATCAGGAAGGAAGGGATAATAAATTGCCTCTAAGTGATGTAACCCAGGCATGAGTCAGATGAGGGTGGCGGTTTGGGTGACAAGCAGGAGAAAATTCATTTGGCTCCAGGAGTCAGTCTTTCCTCACTTTACACAGGGAGGAGTTTGAAAGCTTGAAGTGGCTCTCAGCCACCTATCTTGTTAAACTTCTTGGCATTAGCAAGTTTACTCCTGCAGCAGCATAGTACCAGATACAAGTCTTTTTAAACCTTTGAGAGTGAGAAAAGAGTAAGGCAAATATCAGCCCCGAGAGGATAAAGTTTTAGGGTAAGCTTTTTGATTAAACATCAATATCACATTACCAAGAGAAAGTTAATTTGTTCCAGTGGATGAGAGAAAAAGACAACTGAATCTTTTCCGTCTTTCCCACTGGGGTCTGTGACATCCAGACAGAGCCAAAGGAAGTTAAAGCTTTATTTTCTTCCTACTCAGCAGCATCATCCATAGTATCTGAAGGTAACTATTAGTCTAGTGATGGAGCATGGGTTGCTTGATGTTTGCTTTATTAAAAATCTCAGAAGGAAGAGAGGATTCAGCATGCAAGTGGCTGTTTTTATGATGGTTTTAATACTGTGCAGAGAGAGCTAATAAACCAACATTGCTTGTAATGCAGGGGCCAGCAATGCACCCCAGGAGTGAAAACAAAGTTCCTTGAGGGTACTGATAATGCTGTGAATTTCTCCTGCATGGAGAATCCATTTAATTCAACTGTATCAGTAGCACGGTATTTTTGTATGTCAAAGTGTATGACTTACTGACATGAACTCATTTAATTGCAAACATTTTGAAATAAAGAGTCTTATCTGTGTTGCTTATCTTTGTGGCATGACAGGTAACCTAAACTAGGTATTGCAAAGTGCAGCATGAGGTAGATGTAGCCCCAGTTTCATTTTAATCAGCTAGAGTAACAATAAAAAAAGCAGAATTAATTTATCAAATATAAATGCCATACATAGAACTAAGTGAATGGATACATCTCTTCCATCATCCCCTGCTATGAAAGGGGCAAGAAGTCCTACCCCCAAGCTGAGAAGTTGGTGCATGCACTACAGATCCAGGGCAAGCTGGATATCTCGCAGGCGGGCAAGCAGGGCCTGCACGTGATGTCTCTCAGCCAGCTGTGCTTTGGTGAGAGTGTTGATCCTCACCTGCACCTGAAAGGGAACACAAGTGCATCAGCATAAACATTAGTTTGTACAATGAGACGTATTTACTCTCTTTGACAGCAAGAGCTGCTCCAGCAGCTTTTGTGCTACCTCACTTGAGGGCCAATAAGTGACAGATTGTGTCACTCAGGGACAGCCCAGAACTGGCTGCAGTCAGAGGTACCAGTGCCTACACCTGGCTGTGGGAACCTGGGTCCTGAAAGCAGTGCAGGTCCAGTCTGCTCACAGGGAATTGTCTTGAAAAATTGCAGAAAAAACTTTGAGATTGAGTCTATGAAAGCTTGATCCATAGCTTGGAAAGAGTCTCAGAATGGTCTAATGGAGCAGGAGTTAACATTTCTGAACAAACAGGAATATGCATCTACACGGCCTGTTGTGCTCCTCAGCCTACTTCTGACTACAAACTTCCCTTCTCTTGGCATTTTACTAACAGCTTACTACACAATTCCTCACAGCTACCATCAGCCTTTAAGCTAAGTGCATGGCTCAGTGATAATCACCTCAGTAGCTTCAGTTTAAATGCTGTGTACACACCTGACCCAATTCTTCCTGAACTCCTTGCACACCATCCTGGGCTCCTGGTTGCGTGCTCATTTCCAGCCACTGCTGCAGAATCTGTGCCTGCTGCTGACAGCACCTGATAAAATGGATTACAAGGATTCTCATCCCAATTAAGAGCTCAACAGTCTTAAGCCAACTTGGACTTGCAATTGATACTTGCAATAAGACCCATTTTTTTGTCTCAAATCAGTCAATGCTTAAAATCCTTTAAAAAGTAAAAAAAAAAAAAAAAAAAGGAAAAGAAAAAACTGAAAGATGCTGGAAAGCAGAGAAATCTGAAAACTGTTGTCTCCTGCTTCCAGTCCTTGACTTCTTCCTTTGCTGACAGTTAAATCCCTCCCAACCCCCATTTCTTTCCTCTTGTTCTAGTAGAGTAGTTACCAAATACCAGCCATATTTAGTTTTTTTAATTGAAAGCTGGAAAAGCTCAGTCCTCACTCCTCCTGATAAAATAACTAAAAGCTAAATTTCAACTGCTCTGCCCAATTAATTTGTACTGTCTTCAGATTACACACAGTGATACCTCTGACATGCTTCTGCAAGAGCTGCCAGAGGTATAATTAAACCACTTGGCTGACTACAGAAGTAGTTATGCACATACTCTCCTTTACCTGGAGTGAACTTGAAAGGAGAAAATAAAAATGTCTGGAACTTTTCTCTGTTTCATCTACAGTTCTACTGTGAACAGACTGATTATTTCCAGGGTAGATACCAGAAAAAATGCAACAGAGTGGGCAACATGAAGAAAGGCTGGCTAAAGGGGCATTACTTGAGTTCCTGCTTCCTGCTGTAGTAGTACTGCATCTGCTGCTGGATATGTCGGAGTTCAACTTCCACCTTTCTCTCCAACATCATTTCTTCTCTGGAACTGTGCTCCCCCTTTTTCCCTTCAGCTGAATAGAAGATACAAGGCACAAGCAATGGAGGTAGAACAGACATCCACTCTTTTCGTCTTATCAAAGAAACAGGAAACATTTTTAATGACAGGAAAAATGGAACCCTCCTGAGTCCTTTTCACGTGTATTGTTACCCTGTGACATGTATCTGTTCACCCCAAAGGATCAGGTACAGTGAAGGGCAGGAGTTCTGACAGCAGTACAAGCTCTTGAAGGTTCAGTCTGAACACACAAAAGATATGAAATATTCTGGTGGATGGTTCAGTACTACAGATACTATTTTGACCTGTTCAGGATTTAGTCTTTCACATTTAGTCTAGAAGTAATTAAGTACAGTAGTCCTGCAGAACACATTTCATGCTCTGATGTCATTAAAAACACCACAATGAGAAGTGCATCTGTCCCCTTTACAGCCATACTGTAAGTACAGTGAAATCTCAGAGAGCTCTACTGGATGAACTTCCCTCCTGAAGCAAGTTCTGTAGTACATATGAACACTCCAGCACCTGAGCACATGCTTGCAAAAAGAAGCTGGCCTTAAGCAGTTCCCATCCTTCAGTGCCTAGAGCAGAGCTTAAGCCCCCAGACCCAGCAGAATCCATACAACTGCATTTACCATCCCAGAAAGGAATACTGATACCCTTTACCTCCTGATGCTGGCACACAAGATTGCCCTGTCTCCCATACATTTTGTGGCAGTGACTTGCAGTCTCATATAGATCAGAGGAGGATGAGCAACTGGCACAGTTTAGATCTGAGGATGTACCTGCAGTCTGGTGACTCCCTTTTCCCACCAAGTCTTCAGGTGACAGCAAATGTGGCTGCAAATTTGGTTGCAACTTCTTCTCCACAGAATTCTGTTGAGAGTCTTGGGAATGGGCTCCTTTGTGACCACTGACAGGCTGACCTCCTCTCTAGAAAGTTGGAATGATATTGGTGTTTTCCTCAAAGGGTTTTCTTAAGTAATCCCTACAAGTAGGATGTGCCTGACCTAATTAGTCCTACTCCCACTCAGACAACTCCTGTAGGTGCTGAGTCCCTCTCATAAAATCCCACAGAAAAAGCTGAGCTTAAAAGATGGGCTCTTTGATTTCTAGCATGGAGATACTTCACCAAGATTAAAACTTCCCATTCTGTGTGGAACAAGGAGTTCAAAATGCAAGCACCTGTTAGAAGGTTAAGTGAATTTCAATTTTTTGAAGCTCTCAGACACATCCACTGCACCTAATCTGAGTTTCTCTTCAATCCCTGCAATCTGGACAGCAAACCGTAACTGCTCTGAACTCTGAAGAGGCAGCACCCTCACGTCACTTGCTAGGAAAAGATCTGGCTAGGACGACCAGGAAAAAGGCATGAAACACAGAACATGTGGATTGCATCAGACTAGGGGTAAACAGTTCTTGGGCATTCACTTGGTCAGCTTTAAAGATGACAGCTAGAACAAGTGAAAAACAGCTCAATATCCAGGTGGGCAGTTCAGAAGAACTATAAGAAAACACAGCAATAAGCAACAGGCCTGCTGACAGCAGCCCAGAACACACACTAATTGTTCCTTCAGCAATACACTCACCTCTTCTGAGCCAGCTTTCATTTGGAACATGAAAGATACAGGAGACCACAGCTCTGGCCCCTGCCCAGCATGGTGCATGTCCTGTGTCCATGGGGGGAGAGATGCACAAGTGAGAGAGGGATGGGGATGAGCAGCATTGCCCGTCTGGGATAGACATTTACAGGTACTTTCTTCCACGTGAGGTGTCAGCATTAAGTTCCCAGACTGTGCAGGACATTTATTCACAGATATTTGCTGAAAGGGCACCTCTGACCTGTACAGGAAAAAGGATAAGGTCACTATACATTGCAACCTGTTGGTCTTTCCCTTTGCAGTCAGTGCAAAAAAGGGGAGACTCCTGTCATTCCCTTGCATAAGCGCTCCAATTAGCTGCTCTACTATGCCCACTGTAAGTCACCCTCTTTTCTTTACTTTTAAAATTAGATTTTCTACCTAGTAAAAGGAGGTCCCAGCAGTTCCTTGCTTTCTAGAGATTCCAGAGGGAAGTCAGGCTTCTGTGGTGGTAACCTGGCTTGTTGAATGGCATTTCTGAAAAGAAAAACAGAACAAAGAATGCCCCAGACTTATGATTATCAAAAGTTTGCATCAGCTGGCAGTGCAGCTAAAGAAACAATCCTGTTTCATCATTCATCCCTGCATGCAATAATGACTCTTAAAAATTAAATTTCAACCTGTATTAATGTGAGAATCTCGTCCACCATGTGAATGGTTGTGCCAACATGAAGTGTGGTGGAAGTGACACAACTGAAAAGAGCAGAAATTCTTTTGGCAGCATATACTTGCTTAAAGCAATTTGAAGTTACAGTTTTATTTCCCTGTAGGGTTAATGTCCTGCACTGAGACACCTCATAGACAATTCTTCCTTGCAACTGCTCCATGATCAATAGGATTTTTTAAAGGAATAGCTTCCCCAGGGAAAAGAAAGGGGCAAGAAGAAAGTTCAGCTTCTGTACACCAGGATCTTGATGTTTATCATTTCATCAGACGACTGCAGTGAAAAAACCAAGAACTTCAGTGACACTAGGTCACTTGGGCAAGATAAGCTCTCCCAATGGCCAAGGTCCCATCAAAGGTATCTTGCAAATATTTCTCTATGTAACTGTTCCTATGACAAATGGCCAATGCTCACAAATTCAGTTGTATCTTGAGAAAGACAACGTGGAAGGTCTACAGCTGAGCTGGTTCTACCTGTCACTGGCAAGTACAGTCACAAATACCTTCACTATGTGTGGGCTGATGCTTGCATTACACAGCAGCTCTTGTATAACTCTGTACCACCAGCCACATGATGCAGAGTTAATGAGAATGCATGGAACTAAGTCATCAATGAGAAAACTTGGAAACACAAAAATGAGACATGCATAGATAGATTACATATAGACAAAGTTACTTATATGCCAGAGAAATGGGGGAGGGACTGAAATTTACACTCACAGGCCATGGAGAACTGAGCCCCTCTCAGCAGGGTGAAGTGATAGATGTCTGCATTTTAAAGGCCATGGCTCTTCCTCTGATGAATGTCCTCTTGTCTCAGGACTAACATCAGGCCTTTCAAATGTCACCTGCTTCTTCAGAGGTGGCAAAAAGAGAAAAAGGCTTATTTAATTTCTGGGAGAGAGCCTTCTGTTTCCACAGCATGGCACAACAATACACTGACAGGTGAAGACTGCAGGCTGCCTGCCAACACAAAGAATAGCAGAGCATCTGATGGCTGAGAGCAGGAAGCACATCACCTGCAGAGAAGGAACCAAGATTTCTGATGGCCTCAAAGCCATACCAGCTCTCTAAACTAAATCAAGAGGCTCACTGTGGTAACATTTGGGTGAGGAGAATTAACCGGGTACTTCTGCACCAAGGCAAGCTGCACATTACAGTTCAGGGAACAACTGGTACCCTGAAAAGCTGGAACAGAGCTGGGAGTGCTGCCCAGAAGCAGGAAGGGAGCAGTCAGTACAGGCATCCTCTTCACACACAGGGCTGGGTTGAAACGCAAAGGCAGAAGTGACACAAGCACACATATGAAGGTATAAGCAGTGCTAAAGTAAAGACAGGATCAGATGTAACCTCTAATGCTTCATTCTACCACAGAATTTAGAGACCTGACCCACATGCAAATGTTTCAATCAGGAGTATTATCTATGGCAGAAATTGGCCAGTTTTAAAATAGTTTCATTAGGAAAGGTTCCCAATGAGTCTGAAGTCCTCTAGTCTCAGCTGAATGAAATGCTTTGAACCAGAGATAGAAGTGTATGTAGGCTCGAAACAACAGCTGGGATGTGTAGCTCCAAGATACATACATGCACATACACACAAGCACACATCCCACACACAGAGCAGAGATCAGAGCAGCCCAGTTCTGGGTATGTATCTGAGCAATCACTCTTTCACCTCCAGCTGGTGCTGGGTATGGAGCTGTCCCTGGAGCTGTTTGATGCCAGCAGTGTTTCTCAAGGCACAGGTTACACCTTCTCTCAAAGGAGCTGTGTGGTGAACTCCTGGGACTTTTTCAATGCCATCTGTCTTCTCCTGCTGCCCCTTGGCAAACATGAGCCAAGCATCAAATACCTACAACAGGAACAGTGAGAGCTGTGAGTATTATACAGGCAGGTTCCAGGCCAGGGACTCCCCCTGCAGACAGCAACACTCTCCCTTCCACTGGATAGGAATAGGCAGAGCTACAGCAACAGCAGGACACTGCCACAATGACAAAGGGACAGAGATTTAAGTCAGCTGAGGCCAGATGGGGAAAATGTGCATATTTTTTAATCAGCTAAGAAATTTTAGGGACTTTTCCAGCATCCCAAAATAACATACAGCACCCCAAAGAGGAAAGGAAACAGACAATCAGTGTGCACTCTGCTGACTGCAGTCAAATCTGCACAGCATCTGCACATCTGCAAACTCATTTGCCTGCTCCTGCCCTGCACAGCCCCTTACCTTTCTCTGCACTGACAGGGACCAGTGCCACAATGCTTGCACTGTCTTCCGCTTTTCCCATTGCTGCTGCAACAGCTATTAGGGGAAAAAAATGCACAGCAACCAGGTTAGGAGTTCACATATCCAACACCAGGAACACCCAGAGCACCAAGCAAGGAGGAAGTGATGGTAGAGCCAGAGTAGAAAAACCCACTCAGTTCACCCAGTCTATGGCAAGGTGTCTCTTGTGCTAGCTGAAACAAAAAATCCTGAAAATGTTTAAATAAAGTTTTCTTGATCCTTGTATAAATGGAACATGAAGGAGAACAGAGAATGACTAGCAACGAGCTAGGTGTCTATCCAGGGGAAAATTCCTTACCCGAGTTTTCCAGCAAGAGAAGGATGCAGAGCAAAGTCTGTGAGTCATTAGTTCATCTCCCCTTCTCTGCAGCAGCTGCAAAGCAACCAAAACAGTGAGTCACTTGCAAACAAGCCCCATTTATCTGAGCCAAATGCTATTAGAACAGCTAGCAAACAGCCTTTATCACCCTCCCTTTGTTCTGTTGAAACCACCCTCAACACCCGAGGGCCCTACAGTGTAACCCCATGTGCAGATATCTATGAGTCCAGCAAGGATTTCATTTGCAATAAACTCAGATTGTCTTAAAGATCTGTTACTTCTATCAGTTTCTTCAGGCAGACACAGCCATTCTCCTTCTTCCTCAGTAGACAAAGCTGTCATGCTCCTCCTCAGCCCTGACTGCCATTCCCTTCACCAGGGAACAGACTTTGCTCCTCCACACCCAGAACTTCCCACAGGCTGGAGAGATTACTGATCCTTCTCACCTTTTTCCCAAGGCACTGCTGATGATAATTTTTCCATTTCAGCAGGTATTTCTGGAGCAGGTGCTGCTGGTGGTGCTGTGCTGCCCTGTGGTGCTGAGCCCTCAGCATCAGAGACTCCCTCATTAATGCCTTCCAGTGAAGAAACAGGCTCTGTAAATGCACTGTTAGGGGGAGATAAATTAACTCACATACCAAAAGGAGACTATTAACTTCAGAGTATCAAGTGATCAGCTACTCCTCCCGAGTGTTTCAGCAATACTTGGACAACACTCAGCATTGACAGTATTCAGTATAGGAAGAACAACTGTGAACAGTTCATGTAACAGACAGGGAGCTGTGACTTACAAGTCTTCCCTGCTGCCACTGACATTCTTTGTAACCTTTAGGAAAGCTCTCTGTGCTTCCGAGTCCTTGTGTCAAGAATGTACCATGAAAATGTTTGCAGAGTTTGAGGGTCTCTCAGTATGAATTATTAGAGAAAGACTGAAGCAGTAATTGATAAGACTACTTGCACTGCCCTCAAAACAGATGTATGAGGTTCTCAAAACCAGTGATGGAAAATTCCTTTGAAAAAGGAAGTGTTACCACCCATTATATAGTACAAAGAACAAGCAGAGAAACAAAAGCAACACAAGCAGCATTCAGCAGATGACTGGAGTCCCAATTCACTCTCCATTCTGTCGGGACATCCGTTGTAAGCCAAGAGACCATCCAGTCACTTCATCTGTACAGATGATAAAATACACTGCCCTTGGCTCCTTCACAGTCAACGAGGACTTTGGAGAGTTCAACATCTCCATCAGCTCACCTAAATCCAGATGTTTTCTGGCCTCCACCACAGCTGTCACTTTCAGATGGCGGTGACACGCTTGCAGCCAGGCAGTGTCTCTCCATTGCAGCAGTACCTAAGGATATAAGGCAAACAGGAGATGGGACAGACTGGCGCTGCAATGGAAGGGGACACAATGTACTCCCCCCATCACTGGTAACAACCATTTCCACCTCTTTTTTCACAAAAATCTCAGCAGACAGTAAGAATTTCCTACAAATTAAATACAGAAGTATTTCAGAGGGGCCCCTTGGCATTTTTCAAAGTGTTCTTCTCTTTCATCCATCCCCTCCCCACCCCTCCACACCAATACTATTATGCTATATCATGCTACTAGATTTCCCTTCCTTCTAAGGAATGAAAAGAAGGAAGAGAAAAAGCCATGAGCTGACAGAGATAAGTTTCAGATACACCTGTAAAAACAAGATGAGACTCCCACTTTGCAGATTTCTCTTGGTAATGGCTCTTAAATTTAAGTTTTTGGTCCTTCTACTTGTATTACCTGACCCCTGCCTGAAATACACCTGTACTCAGACCTTGGCACCTGCTGTACAGATCCTACCTTTGACAGGATTGCTCTTCTGTAGTGCTCATCTGCCTGAGTAGTTGCCTTAGATTCATGTATAAGAGCAAGGGCATTTTGTCTCCATGTACACAGCACCTGTCTGAAGGCAAAAATACACACAAAAGTTAAAAACAAACAAACCCATTATGGATGATTCTCACTTGTTCATTTGGCACTTTCCTACTCACACAGGAACCAAAACCAGCTGCATCTATAAACTCAGTCATGCAAATCAACTTCTGCCCCTTTAGGTCTCTCCTGAAGAGAAGGCAGTACAAAACAGAACACTCTCTGAAATCCAGCAGCTTCAGCTGAGCCAATCAGGCTCTGCAAGTGACTCAAGCTGTATAGCATTAAAACAAATAAGATAATTAAAACTAAAGTAACTACAACCAATACAATGTGATAATCACTGTAATCTATTATCACTTTCCCCACTGTAATGCAAGAGAGGCTCTGCATCTTCCAGGCTGCTTTAATACCACAACAGACAGGGAATGATGCAGTTTGCTATTCGATGACTCTTGCAGGACTAAACAGAGATTCAAAAACTATTCAAGCAAAACAGACAGCAAACAGGAAGAGGTTGATTTCTTTTAACTAGATGACCTGCATGCAAAGAAACAGCAATGCATGGCAGAGTCCACTCCCAGCACTGAACACTCAAAAAGTTACAAAGGTGGCAGTGAAAGAAAGAAATGAATTTGACTGCAGTGCAGTCACTTCTCTCACGCTGCCTAGGAAGAGGCTCACCGCAGCAGCAGTTGAGTGTGCAGTTTCTCCTTCTTGGACACTTGATACAGAATGCACTGTATGTTTTGTTGGTAAATCTGAAAAAAAAAAGTATTGAGAGGTAAATTTACCTCAACTGTTAACACCTGTGAGGAGAGGAAACATCTAGAAACTCTTACTAGTATCTAACTAACTCATAATCAGCACTGGCAGTAAAGAGGGAAAAAATACAGCCACTGAAATCAAATGGTTCTTTGCTGTGACAGTCACTACACAACAGTTAATGCTAGCTGTGATAGACCATTCACCAGTGCTACAAGATTGCCTTGGTTCTTCTGCTCCAAAAAGCAATGCTAGAGCTCATACAGCCCTACTTACAAGAGATTCCATTCTACCTTGTACACATGATGTGTATGTGCCCACAGTGAATCAGTGTGGGAGCTCTTCAGCTCTCACTGAAACACTACAGCACACTCAGACAAGTGCCACCAAAAGCCTGTTCCATCCTACCTTCCAAGCTGCCAAGGTCTTGCCCAGCAACACATGTCGATAGTGCAGGTCTGCTTGCACCAACTTCCTCCATTTCTCACGCTGATGTCCCACATACTAGAAGGAGGAAATGGAAAAAAACCAAAAGATACACATGAAGAAGGGAAAACAAGTAATGGCAGAGAGAGAAGGGAAAAGGACCATTTCCAGTCTCATTTCCAGATGAGAAACATCAATCCTTCACCTTGCTGTAACAGCTTTTCACTCAGATTGGTGCTGCACTCTGCTATGTCCCCAAAAGGTCTAGTTGAGGTGCTTTTTTTTTCCTGCCCTTTGTAGGAATCCTCTTGAAGACTGATGGAAACCACTCAAGTTCGCGGGTCTGCACCAACATAGCAGCTCCAGCTACAAAATTTCTCACAGATTCCCTAGACATGCTGCAAGGCACATCTGGTACCTCATATCACAGTAAGGAAAAGGCCCACCATGAAAGTACTCTGTGACAGTGTTTGCTACAATCTGTAACACAAACACAGGCCACACACAAAGCCTGGCTGCAAACTTCTAACTTAAGTTTTGAGAAGGACACACCCAGTACTGGGTAGGGACAATTTCATGACACTAACTCTGATTATATTCCCAGGTACATCTAAACCATATTCCTATTTTCACCATACCTAGATACATGAACAAAAAGAATTCTCTCTCCTCCCTACACAGTTCCTGTTCCACCCACACCAAACTAGTTTTATCCACATGAAAAGGGAGGAGAGCTTAGGAATGACTAATGTTTAAAAAAAACAATTTTACTTCTAGCCATGTGGGTACAAGCAATCCAAACATAACAGCAAGACTTCATGCTCTTCCCCATCTGTTAACTCTCTCACCTCTCTCCACTTGTTCCAAGTCTTCTGCAGACACTTTGAACAGTGAAATCTTAAAGCTTTTGTCTCCTTGAGCCTCCTATAAGAAAAAGAATTATTTGTCCTACAATGCAATCCATGTTACTGGACACTTCTAGCACAGACTTGAGTCCACATTTGTTATTTTCAGTAATTCATTTACTGAAATACAACTTTGTAGACTCCAAATCAAAAAAAAAGGAGTGAGCACCATTGTGAATTAAATGCTGTTTGTCCAAAGTAGGCTGCTACAACACAAATCATTCTCTGTTTAAAAAAAATTCTTACTGTGTTTCTCTCTCCTGAGTCTTCTGTTTCCACAGACAGAAGGCCTTTAGCAGCAGCTGGTTCCTGTAGTGCTGTCCTGCACGAACCAAGCCCTCCTGCTCCTCCAAACGTGCAGCTGTTCTGCCACGCCAGCAGCACCAGAAGCTGTGCAAGAGCTGCCGTTCGAAATGAAGGACAGCCTGAAATGGACAGAAGGTGGCAGTGAATGCACAGCACAGACACCTACAAACAGCAGGAAACAACTCCTTAAAGGTGACATGCATAGAACCATCCAGTGTTTGTTTTTGGACAGCAATGTACACACCACCAAAGCCCCTTTGCGGTGAGGCTATGTAACTCTGCAGGTACTCATGTGCATGTAATGGAGGAGCTGTTACCAAAAACCAGCAGGCCAAGGAGAGGAAAAGCACAAGCTGATAAATAGCATGTGAAGGACTCCTAAGACTGATAAGTTCCAGAAACCAGTCCTGTTGAATGTATAAGAACTGATAATCCCCCACCACCAAGGGTGAGCCGTATCTGCACAAAGACACCCACACGTGCTCCTGTCAACTTGGAGTTGTGTAAGAGACCCCATAAAGGCCACAGAGGCTGCTACATGTAAATACTCCAGGACTATATATATATATATATATGTACACATACATCCCCCTTAGAAAAGAAAGGGTCCTGGACACCTACGTAGAAGCAACCAGCTTCTCAGTACAAGCCTGCACTTCTTAGATAGGCTGGGGTTGACCATTTAGTATTATTATTATTATTTCAACAAAGTAACTATGAGACAGTGTGAGAGAGAGAGCACACACATTTACAGGCTGAGGGAATGAGTGAATGAACTATGTGAATGGCAATGCTCTAATTAACTTGACTCTATTATTAACAAACTGCTTAACTTAAAAAAGGTGATCAGTAAGTATTGGCTGTAATCTGTTTCCTCTGACTTGATCCCTCACCAGGGAAAAGGGAATTTACAACAACCAAGTCCATCTCATGCTAACTCATATTCACAGGCAGTGACTATGAAATCATCCCCTCTATTTCCTAAGCAAGGTGCAAGAGCTACATTTACCCTCTTCTCTCCCATTCGATATTCTTGCAGCTTGCAGGTCTTCAGCAGCCATGTGTCAAACACCTGCCTCATTAACACCCTCCTGGCAAGCAAAAAGGGATAATGTCAGCACAGGAGAGAATTTCTTCAGAAAGCATATTGATCTTATGAATGTCAGCTGACTAAGTGAACCTCAGAGCTAGGCTTAACCAATCTCCCTCTAACATTCCACAGAGAAGCAGATGTAAATTGTTCATGACTCACAGGAAAGTCAGAGCAATTGCCATCAAGTCATGCCCCCAAAGGTATTACTATACTTAAGAAGTGAACCAAAGGCCCACAGATTCCACATTTGTACAAGTCTGTATTAATATTTCTCCACATACCTATAACGGGCATGAGCCACTGATGTTAAGGCCTGCTGCTGTTCTTCCTCCTTCTCTTCCAAACGGGACTTCCAACGGTTCCAGTACTTCTGCAGCACCTGAAATAAAACAAGAAAGACACAAAACCCCCGAAGAGGTTATATCAAGTGAGGAGAAAAATGCAAAGAAAGAACTTACTAAAGTCCTAATGAAACTGCATACTGCAATGGTTGCCTGCTGCACTGCTTCATATACCAAACTTTATAACCTCCTACAAGTTTTTCTGGTAAAAGGAAAAATCCACCATAAACACAGGGAAACGAAAAACTTAACATATCTAAGAGTGGCAGTTGACTCACACAGATTTTCTGTGGCTATTAGTATTTAAGAACAAAGCCACTGCTGTAATAAAAAAGTACTTTGTAGGTGACAGTGGAAGTCAATAGGACAGCTCAAGACAAACTGACACAAGAACCAAAGTCAAACTCACTGTAACTCGATGCTGACGGGATGACAGATTTGTTCTCATTCGCTGAAGACGAGTGTCCAGGACATTCTGCTGAAGACCCTTAAGGCCAAGTTCCTGTAACAACAAGAAATAAACACAACTTTCATTTGAAATCCAAATCAGGTAATTTAGAACTGATCTACAATCCTAGAATCCCTTGAGTGGGAGCAGAACATGGTAAACAGCATTATGAGAGCATCCTACTTCAAATCATTAATCATCCTGCTCTTTTAATCATTAATGTTTTCACTTCATGATCCAAACGAGTTTATTGGTATTCTTTTAATGACCAGTACTGATCCAACCTTGAAAATAGTTCAGTTCCAAAAAGCTGGAGGCTCACTTGTGCCCACCTCTCAGCCTTCAGTGATTTATTTTTTCTTTTAAAAAACCCTAAAACTTAAACAAAACCACTCAACTACCTGCACATGCAGCAAGCTATCTTTGGTCTCATGTGAAAAGCAGCATGCACATATTACTGCAGAGAAAAAAAAATAATTCTTGTAGCAAACAGCATAAGAAAAAGAAATCAAGGGGAAAAGGCAATCTCATGGTGAAATAGCCAAGAAGCAGGTAACCCAGCACCGTCAAGATTAATCTACTTCACCAGTTTCCCCATTTGGATTCAATTGGCAGATTCCAGAATAGTTAAAATTTAAAAACCCGGTGTATCTCCCACAGAACACCCACACACCACTGTCAGTGTTACAGGGACACCTTACAGCCCCTCCCACCTGGCACATAACAGTGCTCTTACCAACAGGTGACACCTGTAGTGCTTTTCAGCCAGCTCACACTGCTGAGCCTCTTCCACACAGAGCACATCTGTCACTGAGTTAAAGTAGCTTTTACACAGAAACAACTTTCTCCCACAGAGTGGCACTACATCTCCATTTAAATTTCCTTCAATGTTTGAATGTCCAGCACTGTTATCTGGAGGAGTTTTCACTACAGTCAAAATTTTTAGATTTTGCTGGCTTATCACAATATGTTTCTGATTCACTCTTAAGTAACAACCATAAATTATCTTCTGCAGGCTCTAATAAACTCTTATACAGCTGCTAATATACTGTAATTACAACAGTTTAATGAATTGTTAGTATGGCATTACATACACCTATCTAATGACAACATGTTTGTTGTCACTCGCATTACTGGACAACATTCCTGCTTATTAACTGGATCTTCCCCCTGCGGGAATGCTTCTAACTTGTCTTTGCTAGGGACTAAACAGATTGGATACACTGCTTCCAGTGTGCAAAGACTCTCCATAAGGCAATCCTTGCAGCTTGTTTTTCCAGGTCCCCTTGGTGAGCACACGTTCTTCTCCTGCACTCCCATGACAGCTGCCAAGCAGAGAAGCACCTCCGGAGCGTCCTGCTCCGGTGAAACTCTTGGGCCAGCTCTGGAAGACAAACACAAATCACTCATGGCTTGTTCTGTCCTAGGCTCATTCGTACCTGATGAGATCCTGGCATCTGAGCCACTGGTTCACAAGTGACATGAGCTGGCTAACACTAAAAAATGTTTACAAGAATTCACATTAACGCTCAGCTACAGATCATATTCTTCTTATTGATCACAAAGGCAGTTTTAAAGCAGTAACCTACTGTACTGACTTAAAAGAGGGAAGTTAGGACACTATTACTCATTCAACATACTCAAGCTTGCTTACATTTCAGCATACTCCTATTGCTAGTTCCTACATATCCAAGATAGATTCTTTTCCACTGCCACCAACCAAAATGCAATTCATACAAATATCTGAACTCATTCCCATTCAAGGGAAGAAACAAAAGAACTGGTGTAATAATCTTTACCATCCTATAGGAGTTATCATTTGACTGATTATGAAGAAAATGCACAGACTGATCAAAGTCTTGAATACATCCTTCTCACAGATATCTCAGTCAAAATACAATAGACAATCTGCAAGTTTTCATCAAGGGAATTGTAAAGCATTTTCTTTTAAATCCCATGGAAAGCAGGATCTTCCTGACAGTTCAGCATATGAGCTGAGCTAGCCAGGCCTGTCACAGTGTACAGCTCAAGCTGCATCTCATGACCTGGTGGGCGAGACATTGCAGTGTCTCCTAAAAAACAGAAAAAACCATCACTATGCCCTCAGGAAAGAGGCTGAGCCCTGTTCTGTCCTCACTCACCATTCTGGTGTTTCTTTACTCTGCGGAGGTTCAGGTATCCCAGCCAAGCTCCCACACATCTCCTCAATTCCCAGTGCTTACGGTGAGTTACTGCCCTGGTGTCCTTCTGCTTCTCATTCTGGGTGTATAAATACAGCTCTCGCCACTGCAACCAAGCCTGAAGGAACAATTAAGGGCCAAGGGCAGTAAGGGAAAAAACCAGACAAGATTAGGAAAGGAGAACAAAGAGAAGGAGAGGAAGAACATACATGCAATAAGAAATTGCATAGAAGTTCTAAAGGTGAAAGCCATGAGCAATGAGGTTCCCCAAAAAAAGGGGGGGGAAAACCCAACAAAACCCAAACACCAAAGGAATGCCAGCATAGAAAGGGTCAAAGATTTTTTCACTTTTTAAAATACTTTCACACTTTTTCCCATTAAAAAGACAATATAATACTTTTCTTTTGCCAATAGGCTTTCTTTCAGAGTATTTTCATATAAAAGGGAATCACATCAGATATTATAATACTTCCCAAGTCACAAGTTACTTTCCTTAGCAGAATACTGCCCTAAAAGAGGCCATGCTGCATCTTACAGTGCAGGTCAAATTAAATACCATCCCGTCTTTTTAATGAAATGGACAAAAAGCCACAGTTTCAGTGAAAGAAGAAAAGAAAGGAACCCATGCTGTTTTCACTTTGCCTAAGATCAACCATCTGGACAACACTCTCAGTCATCTGATTTAGTTTTAAGTAGTCCTGCGAGAAGGAAGTTGGACTTGAGGCACCTTGAACTCTGACAGGTTTGGTGCTGTGACTTGGAGAGCCTGTTCCAGGGACTGACCACCCTCTCAGGAAGATTCTTTTTCTAATGTCCAATCTGAACTTGCCCTCACACAGCTTCATTCCATTTTCCCATGTCCTGATATGATATTCCATCATAAATACTGCAATTTCCAAAGTAAATGAGTAGAAGGCCTAATTTTTATTCACCTGCAACATTTTCAGGTGTGAGCAACTTAAACATTAGAAATGGCAGTAGCTGAAGCTCCTGAGACTTACTCGAAATTGCAGGCTCTGGGCCCAATGTTGCAGAGCCAAAATATTCATTTTATGTCCAGAGCATTTCTGGTACTGTTGTCTTCTCCACACTGCCCATGAAATGCTGCCAGAACAATGGTACAGACAAGTTCAAACACAGGTGCCATAATTTGGTGCAAGAAATCACTTTCATCTCATTGGAAAAAGGTACAAACAACAATCTTTTCAAAGAACCACCAAATGGTTTGGGTTGGAAGGGACCTTAAAGATCAACTTGTTCCAACCCCCTGCCATGGGCAAAGACACTTTCCACTATCCCACATTGCTCCAAGTCCCATCCAACCTGACCTTCAACACTTCTAGGGATGAGGCACCAACATCATCTCTGAGTAATCTCCAGGTTTCAGGGCCTCACCACCCTCAGAGCAAAGAATTTCTTCCTAATATTCCATCTAAATCTACCCTCTTTCACCTTAAAGCCATTCCCCCTTGTCCTCTCACTTGTGTGCCTTTGCAAAAGTCACTCTCCAGCCTTCCTGTAGGCTCCCATTACATACTGGCTGTCTGTCTCTTAAATTCACAGTCTATGGGTGTGCCAGGAGAACTCAGACATCCCAGAACGCAAAAGAATTCTTAAAAAAAATCAAACACTGAACAAAGTCACTGCAGGAAAAGATACCATAACACAGATAAAAGCCATGGCCTTATGGTGAGAGTGCCTCTCTGCCTGTTTGTGTTCCATCCTTACCGCAAACAGCTTCTTTCCCTGAACGCCAGTGCCACAGACTGCATTCCATGTTTTGTCCTTTGAACACCAACATAAACCAGCCAGTGCTGCCAGGTCCTGAGCAGAGTTTGCTTCTTTGCTGTGCACGACAAAAAACGGCAGCATCTTAAGCTCATGCGGGAATCTGGCATATCTCAACCACTCCATCACACACCGCCCCTGTGTCCTCAACCTGCAGGGACACCTTGTGGAAAAGCCTGAAATGACAGCGACCCTCCCTCTGGTGGACGGTGTCACAGTGAGAAATCTCAGAATCGCTGACAGCACCGTCCGTGCCACCTGTTCACAGCAGCGTGAATTATTGGACAATGGCCCATAATCCCTTTGTCTTCAGTGCTTACAGGGGAAATAACTGGAGAACAATAACCAGCATAACAACTGTACTGGAGAAGAATTAGAGGATTTTCTTTGGCTTGTTTTTTTTAAAAAAAAAAGTTCATCAGGTTCATCAGTTGCTTTTCAAGAGTTATTCTCTACTACAAGCAGAGAAATCAACCAGAAACGAGTCAACATTATTTAGCAGGCTGGTCATGCAGCTAAAAACAGAAGTGGTGTCACAAATTCCAGTTTACCACTTAGTGCAGCACACTGCATATTCCCCTCACAGCAGGCTGGCTTGTCAGAACTGACACTATTTAAAGCAGAGTTATTAGAAAAAAGTTGGCATTGATTCCATGCCACTTCCCACTTAAACATAAAAAAACGCCAGGCTTTTCTTTTTTAGGACTTCCTTGTGAATCAAGCATTAACCTACCTTGAAACAGGTCACCTTTTTCTATTTTTGACCAAGTAACACACAGCTTCTGCTGTAAATACTCTGGTCTCACTCAGTAAGAAAGAAGGCTGGATAGCCTGTCAGTTTGTGTCCAAAGGTGCCAGCCTCTAGGACATTCTGAGGCTACCTCCATGTGCAGTTAACTTATTTTGCAAATCGGCACAGAACAAAACCTCAGTATCATCTTTAAACAAGGGTCACCCTCTCTTCAGCAAAACATATTCCCTGAACCCAAGAAAGTTACTACCAGTACAGACAGCTCCAAGTCAAATCCCTTGCACAGCAAAGAACCTACACAGTAAGATAAAGGGCACTTCAAAAGTTTGGGCTTCTTTCTATTGCAAGACACAATCTGGAAGGAACAGTCAATAGACATAAAAGAATGGGAATTACTATCTAATGTCTACAGCAAGAGTTGATAGAGAATTCCAGTAAAATATTTGCTCAAAAAACATCTACTTGAAAACATATTGTGATTAAGTAAAAAAACAAACAAACAAAAGCCAACCAAAAATCAAGCCACCCCCTCAAAAACAAACAATGCAATCCAGAGCAGATGGAGAGGCCCTTACTCACTGGCATCCCTAAATAACTCTATAGCTACACCCCTATAACAGAACTCCCCTGCCATCTGCTCTTGCAAGCACTGCACTACCATGGGGTGGGGGAGCTCAGGGTGCAAACAGGCACAGGGGAGGGACACAGATTCTGGTAAATAATTCCCCTGGAAACTCCCATCTCAGTATATCCCCAAATACTGGTAATTACCCCCACTTAACTTACCATGAGACACTGCAACATAATACTTGTTCCTCTTTCCTTGCTGCTGGCATAGATAGGCTCTCCAAGCCTTGAATATCAAATTAAGGAGTAAATGCCTGAAAAATGAAAGAAGCGACATTCAGTAAAAAATATAAAAATAAGCAATGAAAGCATTGCTCTTGGCCCAGACCTACCATGGATGGAACTGGCTCACTGGTATTAAAAACTCCTTCAGAAAATTTCCCATACACACCCCAATGGGAAGTCATTTCACTAACCTGTAATGGTTGTCTGCTCTGAGGCTGAGCTTTTCTCTGCAAACTGTCCACTGGTCCTTCCACTCTCCAAAAGTTTTTTGAAGAATCTTCTGATCATAAAAACATCTGAACAGTTGAAAGATTTGGACAGGAGAAACGTCATACATGTTTCCAGAGCGACCACAAATCAGTTTTAATGAAGATTACACCACCTCTTCTCCAGGCTTGCCTAATTAGCCTAACAACATCTAATTGCATTTAAAACCACTGCTCCACTGTGACACTTTATTCCAAGAATCCGTGAAGTACTGCAAGAAGCAATCACTTTACTGACTGTGAATACTTCACATAAAGACAAGGAATAAAAGACAGATGTTGTTAACTTGTCAAACATCAGTGTGCCAGTTGACTTGAGACCTATTCACATCTTTTATCCTCAGTTCTGTGTTTTACTCTAACAACCAGAACAGTAAATAACAATACATGTATTTTCCTAATTTTGTTCTTTGTTATTTGAACACAAAGTATTTTATATATATAAATACAAAAGCTACATCAGATTTTATAATGCTTTGATGTTTTTATCATGTAATAACAGCAGAATTAGGCCCAGAATACCTAGAGGTCTCCCAGTGAAACATATCAATCCTCTCACAAGTTGCAATTCACAGCCACCTACCCCAAGCCAAGCTGCTAAATCATTCCAAGCACTCATGCATAAAAGGAAAAAAAGAAAAAAGAAATGAGCTATATATCATTTTTTGGACTTGGTGTGTTAACGGTATTGGACATGCATTAACAGGTATTACAAATTGAAGCTACAGAGAACTGGGGACTTTTGAAAGGCAATTCATTATTGCTTGTGCTCCCTGCTGGTCTTTATAAAATCTATTTCCCTAAAAAATAAATTCATCATTATGCTGAATTGAGAGACAGCCAAAGTAGTGCCAATTCAGTAGATGGGACAAGAGGAACGGTGACGTTCATAGGATAACTTCCGTTTACCAACAAAGGCAGAAACAGAATATATTTGATACAGAAAAATGAAACTGAACAACCAAGGACCTGATCTTATTCCAAATACAAGTCTTCCCACTGGGAACTGCTTCAAGGGTGTGGTCAAGCAAGAATGAATATGCAAATTAATGCAAAACAAGAATTGAATACCAAAGCATGGGGTTTCAGCAGCTCACAGAACACTGGCAGCAGAAAGAAATTATCTGCCACAGGTATTTCCAAGTCAGATACCAAACATAAACAGATAGACATTAAGAACAGTGCAAACAGTAATATTAATTGAATTTCACATTAAGAGCTGGACTCAATGATCCATGTGGGTCCTTTCCAACTCAGAATAGTCTGTGAAATCTCTATCATCACAACTTCAGGAAAGAGTTAAATTTATAGCAGGTATCCCCATCATATCCCATCATTTGTATGCACATACTGTTCAACTTTATCAAAACACAATTCCTATGAATTTGGTTAATAAAAGTTTAACCATGATTATTTAAAACAAACAAAAAAGCAAGAGCAAGAAAGGTACCCAAAGAAAATCCTCAAGGGATCTTACAATACATCCAAGGCAGCCAGTAATCTCTTAGACCAATGGTTTACCACTAAGCCATTAAAAAAACCCTAAAACAAAACACCACAAACAAACAACAAAAGAACCAAAAAACAACCCCCCCCCCCTTCTGAGTTCTGTAATTTTATTTACCTGGCTTTGGAAGGGAGGACTTGTCCAAATGTCATTTTTGCCCACAGATAGAAAAACTTCCTTGCTAGATATCTGGAATACAAGGAAAGGTTAGTTGTCTTTGTAGTCCTCCTCTGCAACTTCCCAGATAGTACTGAAAATAGGAATTTTTATTCTAGTCTCAGTAATAAAAGTAAGGGTCTAGTTTTCAGAGATCAATGCATATATGAACTATTTAGACCCTGAAATAAGTACCTGTAACAGAGCAATTCATAAAGCATAAAGAGGCCCAAGTATCATTGCAAAACTCGAATTGGGATGTGCTTCTTTAGGAATGCTGGGTAGCCAAAATGCCTTCCAAGCAGCCCTCTTGCACCCAGTGACACTACGAAGCAGGATGCTGGCTGGCTGGGGGCCCTTTCTGAGGTTTCAGTGAGGTAACATCATTGTTCCCCCAACTCAACCAGCTGAGTCCAGAATACTTGAGCCAGTCTAATGGCCGGCCCTTCCTGAAGCCTGTAGATCTTCCTCCTTCCCACCTCCCCTCAGCAGTTCCACATCTCCACAAGTTTCTCCCAACGCCAGCTCAGGTCACTAATGCCTTACTGTAATATTATCACCCTTCCCCTCTTTTTTCCCCAATGGATTTCAGAGTTAATTGGCACACAATAAGCACCAAAGGCTTCACAAGGTAATTAGCTAAAGCAACAGCCAGGAAGGGGGGCCTCCCTCTTTCAGCAGGTCTGAGCTGCTCCATCAGCTCCAGCTGCTCAACAAATGATGGGCTTGTAATCTCTACATAATTACATCCCACCTTTGTCTTTGTTTGTTCTTTCAACAAACAAAAGAAGCAAATAAAAAACACTAGAGGAGGTCAAGAAGAAATCATTACACCTGGCAGTGCATCAAAGAATATTGTTAAATAGCCATTTTCAAATTTGCTTTTGAAAATAAAAAATATGTGAAATCTGACTGTCAATCCTCGTCCTCAAGTTACCACAAGGCATCTTCAAAACTGTCTGCCATGGCCATGAACTAAAACTTCTGCTGTAACCTCACTGGTACTACTAAACCCAGACATTTTTAGGTCTGATCCCCTGCTCCATTTAGTGCAAAATATGTTTTGTACTTATCACCTGCTTTGGAAATTTTTTAACATTCTTCTTTGACTCCTGGTATACCCATCTTGACCTGGCTTGTCATGACCTCTGTTCTGAAATTCATATGTTGCAGACCGGGGAGCAACAGATTGTCCAGCTGCATGATCTTGATGCTCAGGTGGTTGCTGGATTTCATGCATCATCAGGGATTTTGAACTTAAAAGGAAAGGAGAAATATTTTGGGGAAAACTGTATTACCTGCAAAGAAGTGGCATTATTTCAATAGCTTGGTGTGTAACAAAGGTATCTAACCAAATACAGAACACGACAGCTACAAAATGCTAAAACATTTATTGTTTCTCTATCAGGTGTTTTTCAGTATCTGGAATTTTAAATTTTCCCCTACACAACCAGGAAGATACATTTCAGTGCAATCATGTCACAGATAACTCTTTTCTCCTCTAAAGTTGAAATTAAAAATCACTCAAATGCATTTGTGTGTGCACACAGGGTGCCTTGACAGAGCAGCTCTGACTGTGGTTTTCTGCCTTTTAGACTCAAACATATCAAGGTATTCTGTCTACTGCTGATAAATTCTCTTGAGCACCAGTGAGTTGAAGTGAGAACTTTCCATTTTTAACATAAAATGCTCTTTTACAAGCTCTTTCCTAGTTTTGTTCATATTTTGATGTGTTTCTCCTTAAAAAAAACCACCCTGAAAATCTCTTCCTGTTTTTACACATTCATCATTAAAAAACAAAATTAGAGATATTTTTCCATCACACAGTTTACTTTCACGTGTAGTTCTAATCTGAAAAATAACAAGTGTGTTTTTATGAATTCTAAATATTTTTTCTTGTTAATTTTCTGAAAACAAGGATTAAAAAAAAACCCTGTGCAGATAAAACTTGCTGCACCGGTTCCATGGAAGCTTCTTTCCCAAAACAAATGCTGCCACCACCCTGAAAATTTGCACATTAGAACCACAAACACATTCTCGAGCTCCAGAAAAGGCAACAGAAGAGGATAATCTGAAATTTCACCCTAATAATCTCCTGAACTGAGCTAGGGAAAAAACGGCTGCAGCCAGAAAAAAAATGTTGTTTTCACAAAGTGACTGGAACAATGCAAGTTTCAAAAGTTCAGCTGAAGGACCACTATTAACAACAAATCACTGGGAGGAAATACAGTATTTTTGGCTTGTTCCAGCAGGTTGCAAAGAGTTTTAAAAAAAAAAAAAAAAAAAGTTAATGGAAGAAATAAAACAAGACCTGTATTTTGTGTGAGAAATTCTTTTTCTGTAAAATACTATCTGAATGTTTTCTGAAAGAGGTAGGCCCTGTCCAGCAGATAAAAGAATTCTGTTCACATCAAGATGTGCAGTTAAGGCAACTCTATGTGCTTTTGAAGAGGAGTTTCAGGCACTTTAAAATTGATGCAGTTTTCAGCACAAGTTCTTGTACACACCTTTTAGGCCCAACTCCTCTTGAAACTATTTCATCTGCCCCAAAGGTAAACTGGATCTGACCATATGCAATAACAACCTTACACAAAGGAGATGAAAAAATCAAATTTGGGTAAAACATGCAGAAGTTTTGTATTAAACTCTAAGGTGTGTGAATATCTAATAATTTTCCAACATATGTAGTTTTAAACAGATTACTTCTCTATTTGAAACATTGTTATGTGCTGCATATATTTAATGACAGCCTATGTTCCCCAAAATTTACAGCAAGTGACCATGAAAAATAAGAGTCAAAGAAGATTAATTTCTCCCTTGTAAAGTCAGAAAAAAAAAGCATGAGAAGAACAAGAGAACTAACATGGAGTAAGTCTGTGGTTGGGCCAACAACTGTGTCCAAGTACCTTATGTTCCTGTCTAATATCTCAAGCTCAAGAATATCAGTTTTGTATTGTAAATATTATGGTTATGTAAACCCACATAAAGTTGTGTTTCATGATCGGTTCGGGGGTGGGGTGTTCACTGCTTTTACTTTGCTTTTAAGAGGAACATTTTCTGGTTAAAAAAGTTCCATAGAGACTAATAAGCCCTTCTGTGAGAATAACTCAACTTTCTTCTGTCCCATGGAAATCCTAAGATGTCATAAATATAAAATAAATTACAGCTGCAGTCTTTAACATAGCAGCTTCTTATTACTGCTTACCTGCTCCTGAATTTCTCCATTTCACTGTAGTTCCAAGCCTGCAGTACAAATGCACTCTCTGCTCTGCAATGTTGTTTATTTACTTTGGACAAAGCATAAATCGGTGCCTGTTACTTGTGGTGAATCCATCACACGGATTGATGCTAAATGCAGTCTGTACCATAAAAATGACATGACTTCCACTCAGACAACCTGCACTCAAACAGCATAATGCAATTCCAGATGTTTAACATGATAAGCATCTGTGTGCCTCACTTAGCAACAGTGTGCTGGCTTAATCTAGTAGTAATAAAGTTATAACCATTTGAATCTTAAGGCAGCAATTCTGCCCACCTAAACAAAAATGTGCTAGAAAGGTGCTGTAAAAAGTAAACTATTCCAAATTATGTGCCCCGATTTAAATTAATAACCAAGGGTGACATCATCAGCTGACTTTTTCAGCCACCTGGGGTTTTTTTTTAATACTATGTTCCTCTCCTTCACAAGCACTTAGAAATGAAGAAAACAATGACTTCTACCTAGCTCCAGCGAGAACTTCTCTATGCATAGAACCCTGCGACTCCTGAGAAGAGTGACTGTGAAAACACCTGGAATTACGGCCAGGCATCGCCTTCCAAGTGTGAGATCCAAAGTGGAGTTTTCTATAAGCATTGGTTAGGGTGTGATAGGGGGGGAAAAAAAAAACAACCAAAACACCAAAAACCACCAAAACCCTGCAAGATTTTTCTGGAGTTTTACTGCTCGAGATTCCTTTCAGCAGGTAACTATACCCTGAACGCTTTTTGTGCTTATGGACAAACACTGGAGACCCACACTGGCTGCTTCACAACCCCGCCGTGAGGGACCGCGGCAGCCGCTCCCGCCCCGCTGAGGGCGCCACGGATCCCGGGACCGACGGATGCGGTACCGATACACGAGAAGGGCGGACAGCAGCGGGGAAATACACTGCAACGGGGAGAGAAGCGGAGGGCGGGACCGGCAGCCCCTGAGGGGGCCCGCCATGAGGGGCGGCCGCTCCCCGCCCCCGCCCAGCCCCTGAGCGGGTCCCGGGGCGCCCCCGTGCGGCGGGGCAGGGCCGAGCGCTGTCCCGGCCCCGGTGTCACCGGGAGTTCCCGACCACAGGCACTGACGCACCCGCACAGGGAAAGGGGCTGAACGGCCGTGGCAGGGAGCTGGTGGTTGCTGCACTTGGGAAAAAAAAACTGTGTTCTGCCACTTCTGTGCCACTGGACATTTCTGCTGTAAGCATCAAGTAACAGGCACCTGTGGCAGATGTGCCTTTGGGAGCCAAAAAACCTGTTTTAGCTCACAACAGCGATGTGCACAAAGGTGACAGTGAAACACGACGTAGTTCAGGGCTTCTCAAAGCCTACAGCATCTCGTAATCACTCAGCTCGAGGCTGGCGGCCCGCTGGTTGCTATGGAGTCTCCCTGTGTATTTGTTTGGAAAGTACTTGTTGGCGTCGAAAGACTTGGCAATAGTTACAGTGCTGTCTCATTAATAATGCAGCACTTTGTCACGAAAAAAAGTGAGAAATGTTTATTTCTCGTGTATTTATCTCATTCCACAGGTAATCAGATTTTAATACTGGTATTCAACTTCATTAGAGATCAGGTAAGAGAACACTTTTTTCACTTTATTCAGACCATACACGAAATTCGTTGTTGCTACACAGACCTCTCTGCCCAAGGTGTTTGGAAACCCTGTGGCAGAATGGATGCAAGTCCTGGGGACAGAGCTGTGGGCAAACGGAGCAGGAGATCTCGCTCAGTTAATTCCTCAAACTGATGTTGAAAACAATGTCTGCTCCTTAATAGCAAAAACTGAAAGACTTGCCCGGTGCCTCTGAATAAGCTGCTCCGCTCACTGCAACAACCTAGCCCTGCTGTCCCACGGGAATGCCAGACTCCGAACTGACAGGAGCCCGGGGTGGGCTGAGAACACCGGGACCCTGCCTTCACCCTGCCGGGCTGCGCAGCGGCGCAGGCTCGGCCGGACCGCCGCTCTCCCCCGCGGGAGCCGGGCCGCGCACGGCGGGACGCCAAGGCGCGCTCGGGCAGCCCCCCCGAGCCCGCCAGTGACCAGGGCCGAGCGCGCTCTCAGCCCAGCTCAGCCGCGATCGCCCCGCCGCTTCCCGCCTTTCTCTCACCCCGCGCTCCCCCTGAGGCGAGACGGGGACGGGGACACCAGGACAGTCCCGGGACAGGGACGGGCCGATCCCGCTGCCGCCCCGCACATGGCGCGCACCGCATCCCGCCGGCGGCCGCCTCCCCCGCAGAGCTGCCCTCCCAGACTGCCTGCAGGCCCTCGCCGAGCCCCGCGCCTCTTCTCACCCACCGCACCGCTCGTAAGGTGAGACGCCGGTTCCGCGGGCGGCCGGCAGAGGGGACAGACGGCGGGCGCGCGGCCCCGCCGCCGTCAGCGCCTCCCGCCGCTTGTTCGCGGTCAGGCGGCGGGCGGGGGAGCCCCCGGCGCGCGCGCCCGACGCGCCTGCGCGCGGGGCGTTAAATGGGTGCGGAGCGGGCGGCGCGAGGCCCCGGCTACGGCGGCTGAGCGGAGGCGGCGCCGGGCGGAGCGGGAGCGGCGGCGGCGGCGCGCGGGGCGGCCGGGGCTGGGGGGGCGGCGGTGGCGGCGGTGGCGGTGGCAGCGGCAGCAGCGCCGGCCTGGGGCGCGTGCGGCCCCTCGGCGGGGGCGGGCGGGGGAGAAGTGGGGCCGGTGGCCGGAGCAGGAAACGCCGCGGGCGGCGGTGAGGCCTTGAGCGAAGCGGAGCGGCGCGGGACACCCGCCGGTGAGTGCGGCCGGGCGGGGATCCGCTGAGTCACCTGCCCTACTGCCGCCGTTCCCCCCCGCGGCTCCGGCGCCTCGGGACGGCGCCTGGGCCGCGCTCCCCCCGCGCCGCAGGGCGAGCGGCGCCCGACCCCTCAGGGCCCCGCGGGGTGTGTGGGGGTGCGAGTCCCGGCGGCCACGCGCCCCGGCCGTGCCCGCAGAGCGATCTTCCCTGTGCTGGAGCCGCTGAGCGCGGGGTAGGGCCGGCCGCGCTACCGGAGCGGCTCGGACCCTTGTGCCAGAGCCGCCTGGCTGCGCCGGGGGAAGGGGCAGGATTGGGAGGGGACAGGCGCTGTTGGGGAACGTGGCTCTACTTTGCTGTGCCCAAGTGCTAAACTGACTCATGCTGGAAAGAAAATGCACCCTCTAGAAAGGTACGTCTTGAAATCTGACGGGTTGGTTTTGTTTTAATTAGCTCCGCGGTCAAAGGCTTTGAAGTAACCATGGATAAAAGAGGAGGTGCAACAGAAACTGAAAATGGCGATGCTTTTCTGGAGCTGAACAGAATTACAACTAAATATCCACATCGTTACACAAAGGTCAGCTCACTCTCCTTTGGTCTCTGAGTTGTGCGTGGAACTCTCGGTCGCAGGAGTAGAGTGGGAGGTGGAGGCTCCCGTGAGGGAGAATCAGTGAGGTGAAAGCTGAAAAGCCTTTGCTTGGATTAGGATTTGCAAGGTGGTAGTATCAAATGAGCAGCTTGTTAAATGTGATGTTGTGCAATCTTGTCCTCGATATGCTTTTATTTCCCACCACCTTATTTTAATATCTGAGCACCCCACAGCGTGTGCTGAGAGATTATTCTAGAGGCTGAAGTATGTTGTTCTACCAGCTTTCTCAAGCACCTCGTAGTTCTGCTTTCAGCAGTGTTCTTTCAAGAAGGTGACCAAAATGTTTCCTTGCAGTAGATGCCATTTCCTAGGAAGGTGTAGCATACTAGATCTTATCAGGACCTCTCATATGTTTACTTGGATGCCTTTTGTAACCTTAGAGTTGCTCATATTTGATTGCTGGAAGCTTAAACAGTTGTGACTCCAATCAACGCTTAGTGTTAAAACATTAACACAGGTGCTTTTGTTTAACTGTGATGCCTAAATGTATGTTTGAGTGGAAGAAGAAGAGCCAAATAACTTGCGAATAAAAAAGAAAGATTGTTCCAGTACTGAGTTTGATATGCTGTGGGGTTTAGGATTCAAATTTCGTTTGGGGTTTTGGTACCACTGCTGAAAAATGCCTCTGGAAAAAGTCGGTAATGGTGGTTGATTTTCCCATGGCTGCAAGCTGTGGGAACAGGTGGTCATTGCTTTGTGAAAAGCTGTTAAGATACTTTGCAGCAAATGGCCTGAAGTGTGGAACAGCCTGAGATAGTTTACTGTTGCTGACTGTGTTATCTTGAGGAATTTGGAGCTGTTGGCTTTTTAGTAGGTTGTTTTTTAAAGAAAAAAAAGTTATCATTGTGGCTCTGTTCTGTTGAGATAGTAGAGCTCTGGCTTATTTTAAGTAGACATCAACAATAAACCATGTACTTCAGAATTGGCAAAACTTCTTGGGAATAGTACAGCTTTCTAAATCTTTCTAACTTTTTAGAGAAGATGTGCCCTTAACTTTTGAGGATGCAAAATATGCTGTTTTCAGACCTAGTTAGTCAGTTAACTGCTAAGTGAAAGAGAGGAGCTGTTTTTAAAGCTCCTATGCTGAAAAAGTGGCCTCTGTTCTCTTTCAATCTTGCCTAACTCTTCTTGTATGGTAACTGAATGCAGCTTGAGTTTCTGCTCTGCTTTTTAGGGCAGTGTTCAGCCTATGCTGCTGGTGGCTGTTTACTGAAACCAATGCATTTGTAGCTTCAGTTTTGCTCATTCAGTACCTATAGTTTCTGACCAGGCTAAAGTTGCAGAACTAGTGCCAGAAGGTGCCTTGTCTTGTTTATCAGTTGGTCTCCAAGTAGCCTAAATCAAGAAATACCAGAAGTCAGTCTGTATTAAAATGACTTTGCATCATATGGTTTCTCTATGTGTTACAGCTCAAATATTTTGAGGTGGTGAGGTAATCAACATTGTAGGGCATTTTCATGTGTTCCAGTTTCCTACTAATTAGGGATTGAGGGAACACTGTTTTAGGGTATGTGCTGCTGATTTGGAAAGGGGAGTGATTTCCTGTAGTGGTTTATATTCACTTACTACCACTAGGAAAGCATCTGGCTCATACTATGAGTAGTTCTAAGCTGTTTGCTTAAAACTGTTTGATAACAGCTAAGCACACTTTTCCTCCCAGCCTGCCTAGAATGTGTGTGAATTAAACATAAAACCCCACATGTGGAAGTGCTAGCATTCATCTCCTCTGTTACAGGAGTGCTGTACAGTTTAAGCTGTATCTTTCATAGTTCTTGGGAATCTGTTCCTCCAAGGGTGCACAGCTAATGAATGAAAGGCAAGAAACAATTCAAATTTTCCTCACTTGAGTGGAAGAATTGTGATAGGATGTGAATGAGAGCCTGTAGACTCCCTCTCGTGGCCAGCAAAACAACCCATTTCCAATCTAGTGATGGACAGAGCTGTTAATACTTGAATCTGCATCAGGCTCTGACAGTATTACAGCACTGATGTTCCTCACAGATTGAGGTTTATTTTGGGAAGCTGTGGGCAGGGAGGCCAGGCTCCCTTTAATGGAGCTCTTTTTGCTGAGGTCTAATACAGGGTAATGCTGGGGGAGGATGTTAAGGTTTTGTCCTGCTACCAAATTGCCATCTAGAACAAGTGTCAAACTCACATAGTTAATGAACTGATTTTAATCACGTGGGGAAAATGATGTACAAGTTCTGAAGAATATTGTATTTTGGGGAGGAAAGGGTAAAGAGATTTCTTTCAGTTTGGCTGATGTATGGTGTCTGCTGTTAGGATTTCTTTATCCTTCCAGCTGCCCACTGATCTGGGCACAGTGCTGAATCAATTCAGTACAGTTGAGAGTGAGGCAGATTGAAGAAAGGGGATCTTGGGAGAAAGTGCAACTAGAAATGTACATCTTAACTGCAGCAGAGTTAATGATGCTTTAAAGCTCTGATGGTCACACCATTAATAATGCTTCCTGAGTGTAGCAAACTGCAGTGAGACTGCACTGGTTGCCAGTCAAGTGACTGACTGCTCAGGGTGTGCAGTGGTAAACCAAGGGCTGTTCAAAGCTGGTAGAAAGTGGGAAAACAAGTTATCATTCAGCATTGATATGGTGTTGGGTAGAATGGGTAATTGTATAACACATGATACCTTGGAGTTGGTGGTGGTCAGAAATGGCAAGCTTGTCTAGAATTTCCAGATCTACACCAGTAACTGGAATTGTGCTAATGCCTTTTTTCCTGCTGAACCTTATTTAGGGTTAACCACAATAATTTTGACTCCTTCTTGAGAACTCACCAGCTCTGGTGTCCATGATAGCTGTGTTGCTTATAAGCTGAACTGTCCAGGGAAGTGAATACATAAACATTTATGGTGTGAACAGCCTTGGAGTGTTCATGAGAACTGAACCTGGCCTAGTAAGGCTTAGTGCTTCAAACAAGTGTTTGGGCTGTGGCCGCTGGTAGAACAACTGAAATATAAACTTTCAGTGCTGTATTTCACAGGATATGAAACAACATGTTGGGAAACCTGGGCTATCAAATTAAAAAACTAAATTAAACAGGCAGTCTGGAATAGATGGTTTGGGTCACTTAAATCTGGTCTGGGTGTGAATTGAAACTCATGTCTTGATTTTTAAATTTTGTTTTTCTAGGAGGAACTGCTGGATATTAAAGAGCGGCCCTACTCTAAGAAAAGACCTTCTTGTCTTTCTGAAAAATATGACAGGTATTTTCTTGATTATACAAAAGCTATATACATTTCTTTCAAAATAAAAGTTTAAATTGGAGAAAACACTTAGCTAAGAAGTGCTCTTACAGTGATGGGAGATATGTGCTACAAAGTTCAGACTGCTACACAGTCCAGTTTTCAGAAGTACTAATCTACTAGGAAAGGCTCAATGCTCTGGCCAGGGATTTTGTTCTTTAAACAGAGATTATTTTCTGCTGGATCTCATTACTTCACACAACACAAGTCTTACAGACTTGCAGGAAAAAGTACCAAGAATATAGATGGGTGTGTAGTACAGACTGGGTCAGGCTGTAACAAGCTGCCTTGCTCAGTGGATTACTCTCCCATGTTGTCACTGTACCTCAATAAAAAATGGAGGTGGGTGTTCTTGGCTGGTGTTCGTAAGTTTATTAAGCAGCAGTTTCTTTACTATTCACATGAATTTATTGTACAAGCATGAGATTGAGGTAAAATTACCCAAATGCTTAAGAGCAGCACCGTATGATCTACTTGAACTGTTTCTCAGTGTACCAGGCAAGCTTCACCAATAACTAGTCTTTTAAAATCTGAGACTGGGTATTATACTTCCTTGCTGTTACAGAAGCGATCCAAATGCCATATGTGAAGTAATAAACCATAGTAAGGCAGATTTAGAAGTTGAGTATGAAAGATAATTCACTTGTACAGGTTGCTAACCAGTGTATTCTAGGTTTCCAGCAGCAGCATTATGAAGTATTTATTAGACTACAAGGTAGCAAATCCTGCAATTTTATTTTCCTAGTGATGGTGTCTGGGATCCAGAGAAGTGGCATGCATCTTTATATCCAACTTCAGGGAGAACTTCACCAGTGGAAAGCTTTAAAAAAGATTTGGATTCAGATCGGACTTCTCTTATGCGTAGGATAGTAGGTGAGTGTGTTCTAGAGTACATGGCTCAAAACTGAACCTGGGCTTTTGGCAAAACCTTTCTGTTGGGATAACAAAAAGGAGACTAAACAAAGTCTCTGAAAATTGTTTGACTGCATAGGGTAAGTGTCAAAGAAGTCTTGATTGTTCCAACTAGACTGTAGTGGGTTGTCTGGTGACTTATCTAAGAACAAACCTGGGCAAGAATCAGTTACATCCTCCTATTCTTGCCATGTAATAGTGAATGCATATGTAAAATGCAAGTGCTGGGACAATTTCCTTGCAGCTCAAGGCTGAGTACTTAGGTCTATAGTGGGAAAGCAGGTACTTCCTAGGAGACCGCAGTAGTTCCTCAATACCCAGCTGTAAATTTTTTCTTTGCACTTCCTGTGGTCTCAGCTGGATCAGCTTCACAGAAATAAATCACAAGCATTTTCCTTTAAAAGCCCTGGGATAGCAACAAGGCTATGGAACAGAAGGCTGCTATACAGACAACTCGCTTGTCTTTACTAATCCATTAAATTTAGTGCTTTCTGTGTGGTCTTTGACTTGCAGATCCAAGAGAGCGAGTGAAAGAAGATGACTTGGATGTAGTCCTGAGTCCACAGAGGCGAAGCTTTGGAGGTGGCTGTCATGTGACTGCCTCGGTCAGCTCCCGTCGGGCAGGGAGCCCCCTGGAGAAGGACAGCGACGGTGTCCGCGTGATCGGCGGCCGCAGGATCGGCAGTGGCAGGATCATCTCCTCCAGGAACTTTGACAAAGACCATCGGGGTGGGGACTCCAGGGATGCAAGGGACCGGGATCGTGACAGGGACTACAAAGATAAACGCTTCAGGGTTTGTTCCTCCTTTTCCTGATGGCATTTTAAATCGGGGGATTTGGACACCTGGCACTGGAAGCTTTGGGGGTGGGTGAGCTGCATACAGCAGTTAAGTGTTCTGTGCAAGCAGGCCTTTTATTCTTAAGGTGTGAAGGGTGAGCTTCAAAACTTAATTACATTCCTCCACAGGGATCCATGTAATACTATTTATCAGATAAACCCTGCCTGTGGCTGACTTCTACTAGCAAGAGATTCAAAAGTCTAATAGTTCCTTTGTAGTTCTTGACCTGGCAGTTGTCAGTAAGCATTGTCTTTAACCTCAGCAAGTGGGAGCGTTCTGTGCTTTCAGGCATTTTTTAATACCTTTTTTTTAAAAAAAAGAGGAACTGCTAACTCTCAGGCAAAACTGAATTTATGGAAGCACTTGCAGATCAATAGCTTTTGGTGTAATGAAGCAGAAATTCAGCTGTGAAGATTCAAATTTAAAAGCTTACAGAACATTCAGGGAGATTGTATACACATTTAAAAATACCCAGAACTGGTGTGAAAGGTGGAAGTTGAGGAAGAATCTTTAGCATTTTATTAATGCTAGTGTTCTTAATATCCCACTTCAGAGGGAATTTGGTGACAGCAAACGTGTCTTTGGGGAGCGAAGAAGGAATGATTCCTACACTGAAGAAGAACCTGAGTGGTTCTCTGCTGGGCCTACAAGTCAGTCTGAAACCATTGAGCTCACAGGATTTGATGATAAAATTTTGGAGGAGGATCACAAAGGGAGAAAACGTACGAGGCGACGCACAGCCTCACTGAAAGAAGGTAAGGGCAAATTTCACAAAAGCTCTGCCTCTACTAGTGAGGCAGATTGCTGGGTGTAGAGATCACTGTTACAGATCCAGACAAGTGCAAATGAAAACATTTATCTTAAACTTGGATAGCTTTTGGTCATCCTGAAGCACAAGATGTAAAGCCTATAATGGTATTTTTAATCTGAAAGATCAATTAGGTGATAAATTACTTTTTTTCTCCCCTCAAAGAGAGGCAGGTTTGAGAGGCTGGGAAAAAAAAATCTTGTATGGATCTTGAATGATATTAGAAGTTGATAGGTTATTCTAAAGGTCTTATCCATTTCTGTATCCTGCTGGTTGCTGAAGACTGTTTAAATTAAGCTAAAGCTCTGAATAACTTGAAGTATATTTTTTCCTTATGGTAATTCTAACATTAGGAGCACTGATCTGGGCATAGAGCTGCCAGTACCATAGCTTTAAATTGAGTTAGGAGGCTTGAATTGTTGTGCAGTCATTGGATTATTAAAAAAAAGATTGCAGTATGGCAAGAGAGAAGATGACTTTTTAATGCTAGAAATTGTGCCAGTGGATAACCTAACTGGAGTGTATTGCAGTTCCAAGCACATGTCACAACTTGTTTGCAGTGCCCTGTGCAAACTTGCTGAGAAGTCTTTAAAGTGAGAAGTGCCTTGCTCCTGATGAAGGAGGAGAAGCAGTATTTGTCATATGCTGACTATTAAGAACCCATGTCAAGAAGGCAGGAGCTGCCAAAGGATTCTTGATGGAAAAACAGCAGCAGCTGTTGACTTTCTGCAACAGCTGTATGTGCTTGGTATGGCATAACAACCCAGGCTGATCAGGATGCAGTTGTTTGTGCACAGTTCAGTGGCAATTCTTATTTTTTTGAGCTAGATAGTCTTACCAGACTAGAAGCTCTGTGCTAGGAGTTGCAGTGGGTGCTGTTTCCTCTTGCAGGAGCCGGCACAGTGTCACTGATGAGGTGTCAGTTGGGAGCTGGGTTCCTTTGGGCCTGTGCTTCTAATCCCTGGGCAAGTGCATTGGCTGTCAGGCACTGTTCCCACAGGAAATAGTCAAATTTAGTGATTCAGCAGTCACTTGATTTTGTTTTTAAGGCATAGAATGCAATGGTGGAGTGGCAGAAGAGGATGAAGTGCAAACTGTCCTTGCCAATGAAACTCCAGCAGATCAAGAAGTTCCTAGAGAAGCTGTTTTACAAGAACCAGCTCCAGGAGAGTTTGACTTCAATGAGTTCTTTAACTTGGATAAAAGTGTTCCTGGCCTGGCTTCAGTGAGTTTTCTGGGTTTTAAGACTCGGTATATTCATGAGAAGCATTTTTGCTGCAGCTGCATTCTGTGAAAGCTAAAAGTTCTTGCTGTGTGGAAGTTCCTTTATGAAATGTGTGAGTTTAAGATGAATTCATCTTAAACAGAGATTTAGGTTTGGAGTGTTAGGATGTTTCTGCCTAAGTGTTATCCCTGGGTCTGTCTCCATCTCCAGTGTTTGAGGCAAACTAGCTTTTCCTTTCTTTTGGTCACTACCTTAAGGCTCAAAATTGACATTCTGAATGGATCTTCTTTGGAGTTATTAAAGATATGTTCAGAGAAGATTCACTGTACAAATTTAGTCTAGCTGAAGATAACCTTTTCTATCTAAGTCTGGGAATTGCAGCAAATAGATCTGTGCAGACTTCCTGGCAGATGGTGAACCTGGAGACACTGGTCATAATGTGCCTGAAAGGATGTATGTCTGAAAGGGTTTGAATCTTTATTACTTTAACCTTTAAGAGGTTAATTTGTTTTTTAGAACTATTACTCCTGTGTTGGATAAACACAGCCTACAAATTCAGTCAAAAGTCAAAAATTATGTTTTGACTGCAAAAAACCAGACCTGATGTGGTTTAGAAACAGGTTAATAAAACAGATTGACTTCTGACCTAATCTTAATTGTGGACAAGCTGTTTGCATTAGAAAAGAGTCATCATATGGTGCCAGTAATTTGATAAATACATGGAGGAGAGTTCCTTCTCCCTATAGAAGTTGTAAATGGTTTCTTTAGACTTGATAATCTGATTTTCAGCATACGTGCAAGGTGGTGACTCCTTTCAAAAGCAGGGAGTTCCCAAGTGAAAATACCTGCTGATGAAACAGATGGGCAGATGTTATAACTTGTCATAAAAGTGAGTTTCTTGGTACTGGTGATATCTCTGTGACAAGTGTTATCATAAGTTTGTACGTTTCTTGTCTTAATTCTTCTAATATGTTACAGTCAATCAAATGGAGCATTACTATTTTTTTCCTCTGTTGTGAATAGTGTTGAGTACTCCTTGTTTCAGAAAAAAGTTTTCTGAGAAGAAGCAGCTGCTCTTCCTTTTGTCTAAAGGAGAACGTGCTGCCTGAAACATGCCTATTGAGCCAGGCTTTAACTGTCTTGAAGGATGGGAGTTTTAGTTTGAGTTATGTTTTTATAATGCACTGGTTTTTAAATACTTGAGGTTCTTTTGACACTTCCACTTTAAAATGGTGTAGTTAATGATCTTTGGGTGCTCAATGGTGCCTTTTCAGTTACAGTTTTACTGTGAGTAAATATTTGGAGTCAGTTGGAGATGTACACTGGGTTATGTTAACTGACTACAGGAAAAAAACAGATCAAAGCTTTGAAACTCTGGGAGCAGCATCTAGTTGTCTGTAGCAGAAGAATCTTGCTTGCACAGTAAAGCTTCTCAGATGTTGCTGATCTTGCTTATGTTAATTTTTTTTTTCCCTCCCGTAGATGATAGAGGATGTGCTGGGGGAAGGCTCAGTGTCTGCCAGCAGGTTCAGCAGGTGGTTTTCTAATCCCAGTCGTTCCGGAAGTCGGTCAAGCAGCTTGAGATCTACCCCTCATGAGGAGCTGGAGAGGCTAGCAGGTAAGGCTGCAGATCAATGCAGGGTCAGGTAGCCTCCTTCCACATTCTCTCCTACTCATTCAATAATGATGCAGATGGCAGAGAAGGCTTTAGGACAGTGAATTCTCCCACAGTTTAAGCACTTGGCTTTCTTTTGGAAGCTCTTAGAGTAAGCAGCTCTAAGTTCTTTTTTAATAAATGTTCTTGTCAGTGCTTCCTGATGACTTTCCAGCTGATCTTGGGCAAGGGGTGTGAGGCATAACTTTGCAGTGGCATGTTGGAGTTGGTTGCCAGTGTATGTTCATCTTGAGCCATTGGGTTGGTAAACTGATGTCGCAGTGCTCCTGGTTTTGCTGTTTCAGGTCTAGAGCAAGCCATTCTCTCCCCTGGCCAGAACTCTGGAAACTACTTTGCTCCCATTCCATTGGAAGACCACTCTGAAAACAAAGTGGACATCCTAGAAATGCTACAGAAAGCCAAAGTGGACTTAAAACCGCTTCTCTCAAGTCTTTCAGCCAACAAGGAAAAGCTTAGAGAGAGCAGTAAGTGCCTCTTCAGCTATTGTCGAGTTCTTGTGATGCAGTATCTCCCAGCAAGAGGCTTGGTATTCTGGAAACCTCAACTGCCAAATCCAGGAGTAGGCAGTGTTATAGATTTACAGTACTGAAAACTCGGTATTCAGCAGCTCTCAGTTGTGTCAATATCATCACTGACTCTTTTCATCCTAATCACAGGATGACATCAGGACTTTATCAGACTGTTTTAGTGGCCAGAAACAATTATAAGATGATGCAAGTCTTGATCCGAGTTTCCAGCTTTGTGTGTGGCATTTGCATAAGTTTTTTCATACTGGTGACTGGTAATGTCAGCTCTGAAACGATGGCATGTAAGTCATGCTTGGCAGTGTCTATAATGGATCACATTGATCCATTAAATGCCAGTATCTAAGAAGTTGAACTGTGGCTTGAGAATGTGATTTTTAAAAAAAAAAACTTTTTTTCAAGGGTGCCTCCATCTTAGGGATTTGCATGTCTGGGCCCATAGCATGCGTGGAGTGTACAAAATGCATGTGTTCTGTGAAATCTTGAGGTCTAATTCCAGACTGGTTTCTCTTTGGCAAGCAGCATGTTTTGCCGTGTAAGCTGAACTGAAGAAAAAGTGATGCCCCTCTGATTAGTGTGAAGCAGCTAGGAAGGAAAGCATCTAAGCACTGCAAATATTCTTAAGCATCCAGTCTGGGACTAGGGAATGTTGGCTAACATGTGGAGAACTTCCTTAATTTCACTTAAAAAAGACTTGTAGTTCTATTTCTGTTCTGCCTAGTCTGACTTTCCTATTAAAAAATTTCTCAACTTTGATCCTCACAAACCAAGGATGAAGGAACAAAAATCTGTGGGGAAGCTTCCATTCCCTCAGAAGTACCTGATGTGGGGCTCTGCATTCCTGTAAAATGCTGTACAGCTCTTCAAGTGTTGTGGAGTTTTCAGGTCAATTCCTCTCCACCAACATCATATTTATTCATGTTCCATGTTGCATGTCCGCATCATTGTTTCTTTTCTCCACCTTCTTGCCCAGATTTCCAGTAAATCTTATTTCTTTTGGCCAACATCTCCAACCCATGGCATGCTTCTGTCTCTTCTTCCTTTTCTTTTAAGGTGTCATACCTTGCTTGTTATCTGGTCCATAAAGCATGTTTAGCCTTGATGTCAGGCACCGGTAGGTGTTTATATATGTGTATATATATATATATGCATATACAGGAAAAAAGTACTGCTAAGAGCACTGTACCTTGTGCTGGTTATGCCAGTGAAATCTTTCTATGAGAGGCTTTAATTTCCGAGGAAAAAATCTACTTCAAACTTTACACACACTGAGCTTGGGTGTGTAACTGAGTCTCTAAAGTATCTAGATTTTCCAGGTATGTATTCTTTCTACTTATGATAGCTTCAGAAATTTGACATGGCTTGGACTGTGGCTGCAAAACCATCTGATCTCCTGGAGTATAAGAAAATGAAACTTTCCTAATTGAAAAACAACTCAATTGTCACATGAACCTTCTCTGTTAAATGCAGGCAACGTTGTAAAATGTAGTAGCAGCATTTCTTGCAGGATAAATGAGAGTGAGAATTTAGTAGCTGAAGCATAAACAGGTTCTTGTGGAGTCTTATATGGCAGTAGTTGTGCATGTCAGTTCTCTGAATTTGGATATATTAGAATGTCAGTCTAAACACAGGTCTGACAGCGAGTATCAATATCAAAAAATAAGTTTTTGGTTGTTCCTAGTTTTCAAGCAACTTCTATTCAATGCCTGCACAAGAATTATTAGCTCACTTGGGAACAGAGCTGTGATTTACCAATATTTCTCCTGTATTTCTCAGCACATTCAGGAGTTGTACTTTCAGTGGAGGAAGTTGAAGCTGGGCTAAAAGGTCTGAAAATGGACCAGGAGGGGAAAATTGCCACTCCCTTCATGGCTGAGCAAATGGAAGAAGCCCTGAATGTCAGTGGCTCCAGACAGATGAAGAAGGATGGGGATATGACTGCATTTAACAAACTCGTCAGCAGCATGAAGGCAAGTGGGACTCTGCCTTCCCAGCCCAAAGTCAATGTAAGTAGCAGCCTTACAGTAGTGACCTGTGTTAGCAGGGGGGCAGCAGCCAACCCTTACCTGAAGCCCAGATGTTTTTAGTGACCTTTGTTTAGTAGAGGTATGTCAGTGAACAATCTGTTATTTTACACTTGAATTTTAACATCACTTGTACTAAGATGAAACTGAAGTCAATACTTGTTATCTGGAAGATTAATATTAATCAACAGATGATAGTAAGGTTTAGACTGCAAGGGATTGTAGGATGAAATTTCATCCTGCCGCTAACAGCCTAAACAGTATGCTTGACCCAAAAGCTGTCAGTAAATACTTCTGGCACCAGAAGATACTTCTAATAACCAAGTAGGTCTAAAGCATGTGTTTTTCCTGCCAAACTATGCCCAAGGACTTCTAGACTCATCCCGCTTCACTAAAAGATAGTGCAGAATGCAAATATGCCCTGTGAAACTTTTGCAGATTGATCTCAGACTTGAGTCAAGACTTTTGCTTCTGGTGTCTCTTTACATTAATGTGCAATTTTGATGCACAGAGGACTTAAATAATTTCTTAAATAATTCTTAAATAATTAAATATCTTAAATAATTTTTTAACACAGAAACACTTTTCAGTTTGTACATATTTTCAGTTAACCAATGGCTCAGTGTTCCATCTCCATTTTACACAATTACATAAATCATATATTTGACCCAAACTTGAATGAGGCACAGTGAACTACCCTGTACGCAATCTAGCACAGGGCATTTTTGTTAGATAGGGGAGATCTGTGAGCCAGCTCAGCCCTTAACTTTGCTGAAATTTTATTTGGCTGATGCATAAACCTACTGTTCTAACAGAAAAGATGAAATTATTTGTCACTGAGACAAATATAGATAGTCTCTTAATGAGCTTGGTAGTATCTATGTCTAATTTACAGTGTTTTCATTTTTTTAGCAGAGCCTTGAAAGCCACTTAATGTCACCTCCAGAGATGTCAGGCCAGCCTCTATCAAAGAATATTCTGCAGGTATTCTTGTTGGGAGGAGGGAAGTACTTAAAAGCGTATCCCCAATGGGAAAACAAAAATTATTTGGAAATAAGGCATTTAAGGCAAATATGGGATCAGTAGTCAGACAAGATACTACAGAGAAGATGGAGTTAGGGACTAGATCAGTTTACCTAAAAATTTGTCTTGTCATTTATTTGCTGTAATTACAGGTTGAAAATTAAAAGCTTGCTGAGTGCCTAATTCTGGGTGAACCAGGGTTGGTGTATCTGGTTGCACAAGTCCCCCTTGTCTCTAAATTGCTATAAATAGGCAGCCTGTAGTGTAGTAAAATGAGCTCCTTTGTGTAAATTGGTCATATTTTGAATGTTTTCTTATTCTTAGGAACTTCTTGGTCCACCCATCACCAGACCTGCTTCATCCAATGTCCTAAGTGGCCTGATAGGTGGTTTGGAACCTGCAGCCTCTTTGCTGACACAAAGAGCCCCATCTCCCCCCATTCCACCTGTGTTCCCAACACGAGCAGCTTCTGCAGATTACCTGCGCCATAGAATATCTTCACCCATTGGTGAGACTGCCTGCAAAGTGGGTTTTATTACTTTGAGGTTTTCTTAAGACTGTTTTACAGAGCTATAAAAACTTCCTGGCGCTTGGTGAGCAACTAGGGCAGTGTCTGCCTTTTGAGTGCAAATTGCCCTTTCACTTACTAGTCTCTAATGTTAAACTCATCACCCAGACCTCACAGTGAGCTCTAGTGTGGAACAATGTGCTCAGCTACTGTGTAAGAATAACTTTCAAGGACTACTTGGCCATTTGTATTACAAAGCACTACCAGAAACTTCCTTTGTAGCTCTCCAGCTCTGTGACAAGGAAGAGATGTTAACTCTATGTGGATTTGAGGGGTGAGCAGAGAGTCTTCAGGAGGAATCCTTAATTCATGTAGCATTATTTTATGAAAGAAACTGTTAGTACTTTTAAATACAACTGTTCAATATTCTTTAGGTTTTGGACAAGGTTCTCAGCAATTGCTTGGTGATCCATTTCCAGGTGTAAGGAAGCCCATGAGCCCAGTTGCTGCACAGGTTAGATCGCATGCTTTTTGCTTAATGTATTTGTATCTCTTTGTGTTCTGTGGTCTAGAACTAACTTGTGAAAGCACTCAGCTGTTGCATCCAGATGTTTGTGCTTCGTTAGGTTTACTCTGAGTGTGAGGATGCAATGTCTAATTTAGTACAGACTCAAAACCTCATTGCAATTTGGTCCATCTTAGAGTACCTCAAATACAAGATTTTTTGAAACTTTTATTGCCTCTTACTGTTAATAAAACAGACTGTTGGTGGGCAGATGTTGGTGAAGACATTAGTAGCTATAGCAGTCAATCTTCAGTATCTTAAACTCCAACCAAATACAGGCTTTGACTTGTGTGGTTTTTGTGCAACTCTACCTCAGATGAGTCCCCTGGAGATCCAGCAAGCTGCATTAGAGGGACTGGCACTCCCACATGACTTGGCCATACATGCAGCAAATTTCTATCAGCATGGCTTTGGTAAGCCACAAATGGACAAAAGCAGAGATGGCTACAGAAACAGGTGAGCACTTGACTGGAAAATGTAAGGGGTATGCTGTTAACTGGTTTTTAATGTGAATACTGTCTTTCACTAGATGTTAGCACTAGTCACTCAGGATTGCATTGGTTGTTGGCAATGCTGCCTTTGATTCTGTGCCAAGAGCAGAGCCTCTTCTGACTCCCTGTCCCTTCACAGGCAGCAGCGAGTGACTAAATCCCCTGCACCAGGACACAGAGGGAATGCATCTTCTCCAGCCCCTGCAGCATCCATTACCAGCATGGTCAGTACCTGATGTTCAGTGGTTGTAGGGAGAACTGGGAAAGTGCCTGCAGTAACCAGATTATAGCAATGGTACTCAATGGGAGAAAGGGAGGCTGTGGAGTTAATCATATTTATGTTGTATCTGTGGCCACATGATACAGGAATGAGTTTCCCTTCATGCTTAACTGAATGTCTTCACCTTGGAAAAGAGCTTTTTCTGACCACTGTCTTGTCTAAAACTGAAGAAATACCACTCATTGGTATTTCTTGGTAAACCTTGGTAATTGGTAAACCTTGACCTCATCTTCTGAAACCAAATGAAGGTGATTATGAAAACTCAAGCCATCATATTTTGGTGCTTAAATTTTCAGAAGTGCTGAAAGCCATGAGATGCTTCAGAGAACACTGGTGTTTGGTTATGAAGTGTTTGCCCTAAGTGTCTGTGGGTTGAAATAATACCTACGAGCTTCAGGGTCACTTTGAAAATGAGTAGAATCTCAAAGCCAAGCTGTTGCCTCTCTGCCTTCAGTACTGTGTAGAATGCAGTTTTGATCTATATTTTCCAATTCATCAGTCAGGTACTTACAGCTCAGGACTGACACAGACTATCACCTGCCAAATAAAACCAGTAATACAAGTTTGTATTCCAAATGAGTGACTTCCACAGGTGCTGTGGAACTCTGAATGGGGGAAAACCCAAATGAGGCAATAGTTCTCTGCAGAACAGCCCTGAGTTAATGTAGATGAAGCAGCTCTATAGGAATATCTATGGAGCTGCTCTTCTGAACCAATAGCAAAGAGGAAACAGCTGTAACTTATACTACAGCTCAGCTATTTTGTTTCAGGTCTGTTAAGGTACATTTAACTGAGAATAGCTGCAGATTTTGACATTGGACTTGCAAAAAAGCTAAAGAGAAATGCTTAAACTATAGAATAAAGCTATGAAATGAGGTGAAGTAAAATCATGGGCACACAGCAGCTGATTCAAAAGAGCTTTAAATAGAAAGGATGTGCTAGAATTGGTGTCCACCCACAACTGAGATACTGTAGCATGGTTAAGGAGCAGTGGGTGAGGCATTGCTTCTTGCTGTGTTCTCCGCAGCTGTCTCCTTCCTTCACACCTACCTCGGTCATTCGCAAGATGTATGAGAGCAAGGAGAAAAGCAAAGAGGATCCAGTTTCTGGGAAAATGAAAATCAGTGATGTTAAAGATGAAAATCAGAGACCAAATGAAGGTATTGTAATGGCTTTAAAATACCACAAACAAAAGGGATTTGGAATAAGCTCAGATTGTCTCAGCACATAATACACTCAGGCTACCTTTAGACATTCCTGATCTGTGGACTTGAGGAGGGTGTAGAAGTGAGGGAGCCTGTGGGAGGAGGGGATGCATTTCCAAGTGCACTCTTCTAGTAGTGCTGGGCTTTAATCTCTATTTCCTATCAATTTCTGAGCAACACTAAGAGCCCTGGACCATAACTGTTTGCAACTTTTCTTGATGACCAAGCTCTGACCATAATGCTTCCATAGCTCTCTACACCAGTAACTGAAAACCTAGAGTTGTCTTGAGGCAACTGAACAGTCAAAGCTGAGACCAGTAAAGCTCTTAAGTGTAGCAGATCAGGGAAGCATTTTGTCACCCAAACTGATGTAAGAGGCTATTAAAAGGAAACTTTCAACACCAGTTGCCTGACCCAGTCAGACTGACATGGACAATAGGCATGGTATTATGCTTCTGCACTGGTAGCTGCAGAGGCAGCTTGCAGTTCATGGTAGCAGTCCAGCTGAAATACCTCCACTGTAGTAGTTGATGCCAAGGTATTTTAGGCCTTGTCTAACTCCTCTGGATAGTCTGTGGAAGTAGCTTCTGGAGGTGCTTTAGTGTTCCAAGCCTTGCTAAGCAGATGTCAGACATAGAAGGCTGCTGTTAACCCCCAAACACAGCTAAACTGAAAAACCACCTTCAGCCAGACTTCTGGCACAACTCCAACTTAATATCTTGTCAAGGAGGATCTCTTGTACCTCCTGTGACCTTTGGCACTGACTCATCCATGCTGCTAGTTCAAAATTCCTAAGAAAAAGGAAAAATAAGAATTAAAAGTGAAGTTACTGTCTGATCTAATTTAAGTTTCCTGTTAAGGGATTTCTGTGGAACATATTCCTTCTCATTACTCTTCTGAAATAATTTGGCCAGAAGCATCCAGAAAAAAGATGCTTACTATTAAATATATACAACTACAATTCAGCTAGTTCTGGAATCTAACTATCAAATCCAATCATTAAGCTTTAATTTTCATTAGGTGCAATCTCTAGCTGTGGACTGTAATAGCTGTATTCAATTCTAGCTACAGATAACCTACTGTCTAGTTCTGTGGAGAATGCAGATCAAGGAACTTTGCCCACCTTAGGTACCAAACTACCTGCACTGCAACGCTCTGCATGTTCCACACCTCTTACCCAAGCAAATCGTTGCACCAAAGAGCAAGACTACAGGCCCAAATCAGCTGGTAGGAAGACTCCTACAATGGCCTCCCCAGTACCAGGAGGCCCTTTTCTTCGTCCTGTTCATCAAGTACCCCTTGTTCCCCATGTACCACTTGTACGACCTGCTCATCAACTGCACCCAGGATTGGTCCAGAGAATGATGGCACAGGGGGTCCATCCGCAACATCTTCCTCTGCTGCAAGCAGGTAATTATACTTCTTTCCCTGTTCATGCATGTTCTCTTTGAGACTGACTTTGTGGTAGCACAAACTGATATTTTGAGGGGTTGTGGAACAGCACAAACTGATATTACTGCTAGTCTTTTTATTGTATCAGAACTGACCTTTAACATCAGACAATAAATTCCAAACCATCTAAATACATATGTTTTGTTTTGCATTAAGTTCCTTATGCTTTTCAGGTAAGAAGTTTCCTTGCTCATGTTCAACAGGTATGCTTCCTCCTGGAGTGGACCTGTCTCACTTGCAGGGAATATCTGCTCCCATCCTTGGCCAGCCTTTTTATCCACTACCAACAGCAAGCCATCACATCTTAAATCCACGCTCGGGGACACCTTTGCAGCTCGCCATGATGCAACAGCAGCTACAACGATCAGGTAGGCTAAAACAGACAACAGCAGTGTGAGTTCTAGAAGGCCACTTTCTGGGGTGTTGAGTACACTGTGCTAGCAGGAAGCTAATTTATTCGTCATCACTAATCTTGTGTGAGTCTCAAGTGTTTGGGCCACTGCAGGCTGTTATGCCAGAACCAGTAAGTCCAAGTGAAGTGTTTGGTTGCAGAACATGTGTTGCTACTGACAGATCTGATTCTTGCAGCATGTGTGCAAGCTTTCAGCCATCCTGGGCCACAGGCCACCCACCTTCTCCAGGGAAATGCTATTTGATCCTGGTCTTCCCTTCAAACCCGTGTGATACCATGTCCGGAACTGCCAGTGTCAGGCCATTTATGGGAGTACTAATGAAAATAAACACGTGGTGCCTGGACTTCCTGGGGCTCATAGAATGAATAAAAGCCACATTCAGCTCACATGCCTTTTATCAGGTGATAGCTCGAGGGCAAATCTGTGCTGGATATTATTCCACCTCTAATAGCTTTACATTTCACAGGCTCTGGAGCACAGGGATCACCTGCTGGTGCACAAACAACCCCTCAAAATGTGCTGCCTCGGACTGGATTATCTCACGGGCACACACAGCTTGACCATCGCCCCAGCCAGAGAAGTGGCTCTCCCATTGGCCTTGCAAAATGGTTTGGTTCAGATGTGTTGCAGCAGCCTCTTCCATCCATGCCATCCAAAGTCATCAGTGTAGATGAACTGGAATACCGGCAGTGAACAGTGACCACTGGGTGGAACATTTGTGATTCTTTAGACTGGATGAAAATGTCCATAGTCAGGACTTCACCTCTGTTTGTTTTTTTGGGGCTTTTATTTTTAGCACTCTGTGCAGAATTTCCTTTTGAGAGACTAAAGCACATGGCACCTGTCCTGGTCTCATGTCTGCATCAAGACTAAAGGATCCATTATGGCTTGGATAGTGAAGCCTGAAGAAATTTAGATGCACGACAAAGCCAGTTTAATCCTGGAAGTGTCTATTTTTTTTTGTTTGTTTTTGTAAGATATGTGAATGAAGTGCTGATATTCTCTAGTGTAGAGGTAGCAGCTGTGGATTCCTTCTGCAGAAAACTACATGTATAGACCCTTCTGTACAGACTTGTGTATAAACAATCTTTTGTACATACACACCTAGAATAGCCTTTTTGAATCTATACAGCTGTACATAAGAGTAGCAGATAACAGTTGAGCTTTAGTTGTGCCTATGGTTTGGACCTTTCTCCATTGTACGTGTGGGACTTTCTTTAAGATTAAAGTTGCATACCCTAAAAGTTGCATATCCTAAGTGTGAGTGAACAGGATGAAGTTGCTTTGCCTTTTCTTGCTGCTCATCTCCTCTAGGTCTCCCTCTCACATTTTTCTGTCACGTACTGTGCACTCAGTGTAGCTAAAGTGTCAAAGTAAAAGCCCACATCTTGCTGTCTATGTAACAAAGGTCTGATTCCCTGTGACTCTTGCCACCAAATGAGAGAATTCGAAAGCCTTGAGGATGGGACCTGGTGCAGTCATGATAAAGCCAGATCTTCAGTCTGCAGGTACCTACTGGTTGTTGCTCTTTCAAGAGAGCTGGTGCTGGTCCTTGTTTAGCTGCAGTATTTTCCTTGTTTTAATCTTTCAAGCCAGTTACTAAAGGTCATCAAAATGGAGCCTTGGAATCCTCACCCTTCAACTCCTCAGTCATAGCTGTGGATATTCTGTACTGCCTTCAGTGCTGTTCATAGAAGGGAGTCCCAAGAACTGTCCTCAATCTAGTGTGCATCTGGTGATGCCATTACTGTGAAATTTGCCTTTGGAGGTCTTGTTCTGTGGCTTGAAAGGGGGAGGATGGGGTAGTTTTGTGATCTTACTGTGTATATTTGGTTTTAAAATACTATGTTCCTTTTAAGCCTGTTTCACTTCCCTGAACAGTTAAATGTTCTCTTCCATCCTTCTGCATGGTTCCTCACTTCACTCCCTCACTTGTGTTGAGTCTAGTACTGCTGTCATGTCCTCTACCTAGCTTAGGCTGTTGTGCTCTTTTAAGAGGTGAAAGTAAAACCAGAACTCACAGACTTGCTCTTTCTTAGGTCTCACTGAAAGCAAAACCAGCAGCAGGAAAAAAAAAAAAAATCACTTGTCTGTATTCTAACCCTTGCCAGCGTGCTGTGGTGGGTTTGTTTCAGTGCAGCAGAGACAGTGTTGTATGGAAATAGCAAGCTGAAATCTCCAACATGGAAGCTGTTGGAGGTCACCCATACTTCTAGTGGTTGTTCCCAAAACAATCCCTGTAAAACATGCAATCACCAGCTTGTCCTTGTAAGATTGTTTTCATACTTTTTTAACTTGACACTTTCCCAGTAACATTCTGTAAATAAAGTTGATTCTACCAGCTCTCTGTATCAATTGCTGTTGTACTAAACAATGTCAGAATATTGATTAATTTTTAGCACTGTTCTTGTGGGTAAAATGGAACCAGGGTTTGAGTTGAGATGCAGAAAACTTGAATTAGTCCAGGGGTGGGGAGGATAAGTCTGCTTTGATAAGAGGAACTGGCCTCACTGATGACCCAGAATGGAATTGCTGTGTTTAAATGCCACTGTTAAGTGTGAGGAATGAGGCTCAGTGTATTAGAAGTTGTAAAGCTAACCAGCTCTAAACAGTGTGAATGTGAGGAAACAGCAGTGAAACCCAGTCTGAGTAACAGCCTCATCTTCTGTCCCTTCCACTCAGGCTCACAAACCAAGCACACCTGCAGCAGTTCAGCTCGCTAATGCAGGGATCTAGAAAAAGTACAGGTGGAAATGCTTGGAGTAGAACCAAGGCTTGGATGTTTCCCTACCAGGCTGAATAGCAGCCACTGTTCCAAGGATTTAGTGCTTGAGTGGGTGTCTCTAATCACTTTGAATGTATAATAATATGAGGGGGAGTGGTTTTTGTGCATCTAAACACCCCTATAATTAAACACCCCTAATTCTTTTTTGTAGGAGAGCAAATGCTAGAGGCTGATGCATTGATAAGCACTCTTAACATGAGCTAAAAGCTTCTTTATTCATCTCTATTAAGCAACAGAACCACTCTAAGAGAGCAATGTGCTTCTCTTGGGCACCTTACTTCTCTAGGCAGGAAATGCTTTTAAGAAAACTTAAAAGCCTTCAGTCATCCAGACACAAGTGAGCAGCTAGCTCACTTCTAGTCTAAACAACTGAAAAAGCAACTGCTCCTGAGCAGAACTGCCCAGGTTTTCCACAACTGCAGGACTATTAATAGCCTTGAAGTATTCCATCCAACAAGAACTCTTTCAGATAAAGGCAGCTGGAACTCTGTCCTTTAGCATTGTTTCGTAAGATATGGTTCTCCAGCCTCTGCTTTCCATGTTTTGTTCTTAGAGCAAAGTAATTCCTGATGTGTGAACTTTTTTCTAATTTGGAAAGACATGTACATGCAGCAGAACCTTATCCCTGCAATCAAAGCTTCTTATAAGATTTTGCCCTTGTGGAAGTCACATAACCAGAGCTTTTCATCTCTAAGTTCTGCTGGAACGAGCCCCTGCAGTGTAAGTTGGCCAGAAACATCACTTTTACCATGCAGCAAGGTACTATAATAAAAGGCTATTTCTAAATCAAAACTGGGGGGGGGGGGTGTCACTTACAATTAATGACAAATTTCAGGCACAGCAACAAACCATGTAAGAATAACTTTATTTCTTCACAATCTGAATAACATCCTCATCTTCGAGAGTATGGTCTTTACCAACTTTTTGAGGGTTGTGTTTAACAGATGAACCCCAGACCAGTGCACTGAAAGAAGAAAAATCAAATTTAAAAGGCTTAGAAGTATGATATGCAATCAGAACAGCAGCTATTTCTGTCACAAAGCTAAAACAGAAAGTAATGCTTCAGAGCTATTTTTATTCTCCTACAAGTACCTGGCTGAGTGGTCAGTGTGAACCAGGGTTAGAAGCAGATCAGAACAAAGCCTGAAGTTGTCCTGAGTACCCAAGTGCATGGGACAATGGCTTACAGTGCTGTGTCTAGTACTACTTTTAAATAGCAAAATATTTTTTTTCTCCACAGAGGACATTTATGTAGGAAAGAGCATGAGAACATCAAATATAGCAACTGAAGTACTAAGTTTGATTACCATAGGCAGACTTATTCAATTTAACATAGAAAAAGGTCCTGGTATTCCCTTCTAGTTTAGAAGAGGATGAAATAATATATCTGAAGGCAAGTTATTTTCTATTCTATATATTCTTTTACAATAATACTTACTATTTAAAGTCTTTTATGAGATTTTTGTGGATCTTCATGCAAAAATCCTCCACTGTGGTCTTGCAGTAAGGTAGTACCACAGGAGAGGTGTAGTCTGGGAGCTGCCCTTTAGGTTTGGTGTAGCTGTAACACAGATGGAACCATCAGTCAATACCAAAACTTTCAAACCCATCATGATATTTCATCAGTGATTTGCACTGTAACCCCCAGCGTGTGGACCAAATCCCACTGCTCCAGTGGTGACAATGGATACACTGCAAAATGTTTGGTGGACCTAAGCTGAAAATGCATCTGGGCAGCCAGTGGCTGCAGTGGGTTCTCCCTTGTAACTGCAAAGGTTTCTCCCTTGTGAGCTTTCTGAAGGTGCTTAAAAAAAAAGCCAAATGACAATAGTTGTGGGAAAAGAACATCTTTAGTATTATGGTTCCAACTTGGTTTTTTTCTGTGAAAACCTCGACATATATTAGAAAAAGCACCTGATGAAGTCTATGGCATAGATATCTAGACCACATATACAAGGGGATTGTGAAATGCCTTTTCACAATACATTCTATATTATTACAGGAAGACAGATACAAATTTAAAAGACAAGTACTGTATTATGAGTATTAGTAAATTCATTCATAAATTCATCCCAAAATGCCTAAGAATTATGAGGTAAACCTGGAATAACTTTTAGTAAAAATATCTGAAATTTTAGATGGAGAACTACGTTCTGTCAAGAGGGCTGCATCCATGACAGACTGAAAAGATGATTATGTCTGGAGTCACAGTGTTTTCACAAAGTTTGACAAGAGTTCATTGTTTTCAGGAATTTTTTTAAGATGTGCTTTGGTCTTGGCTTCACAAGGTTCTCATTTAATTCCCCTACAAATTCAAAACAGCACTTGTGGCTATCACACAACAGCTAAGACAAGCACAATTTCTGGGTTACAAAGCAAACAGCAGTTACTAGAAAAGCATTATAAAATACTCCTCATCCATTCCTGACACCTTTTTCAGTCTCAGCCACACACTTAACTCCACAGAAGGCAGCAATTTTGACTCACATTCGGACAAGTTTCAGGTAGTCCCAGATTTTCTCCAGCAGATCATCAAAGTTCCAGCGATGATGAGCAGATATCGGTACACAGTGGGGTACTTTGTAAATGATATCTAGTTCTTCAATGGAAATTTGGTCAATTTTATTTAGGACATAAATGCATGGGATGTAAACCCTGCAAAGAGAAAGAAATTGCTAGAGCACCCAGACAGCAGCATGCTGCTACCTTCACTGCAAAGAAACAATGTTTTTAAAAAGCTTATGCCTATGTTGCTGCCACATTGCTGGTTTAGCTTCTCTGGGAAGCAAACCCAAAAGACAATTCTTTCTTTGTAAAACAGACTGCACATGTGCCACAGGCAGGGAGTCAGCAGTACCTGTTTCCTTCCACAACGTCAATCAGGTCATCGGCAGTGGCGTCGCTGCGCAGTGTGACATCAGCGTTGTGGATTTTATACTCTGCTAAGATGCTCTTCACTGTTTCAGTATCCAGCTCGCTCTGAGGACACTGAACACAGACAGACACAGTGCTCAGGACTGAGAGCTAACAGCCAAATCAAGTATTACAATTAACAGTGCTGTCACCTAGCAACCACGGCATACACATTACTACAAAGAATTGCTGCATTTAAGTGGACATGACTGATTTCACCATACCTGGTCTGAGGAGAGGGAAAAACATTTAAATCCTAACAGCTTCATTTATATTAATGCCCCACGGAGAGCTGCAATCAGACATTGCAGAAGCAGTGTTTCCTTTCAGTTTGGGACCAGATGCTACACAAACCCACGTATCTTCCAGTTCAGAGCCCAGACAACTACACTTTAGGTACTCAGGGTGCAGAGTTCTGACTTTTGGTATCTCTGGCTATTTCTATGCTTTTAAAGATTCAGGTAAATGGGTTGCAAGGCCTGAAACTCTGAGCAATCCTCTCTGGAAGAACATTGTAACCACCAAGTAAGAGGCAGTTTTTGAACATTCTCCTTTGGATCTCAAACTTGTTATGTGTGGAAAGCAACCAAGGCTCTGTTTTGAGGGCAAAGATGTGGTCAGGCTCCAGGAGAGGTGTGGATGGCCTCTAAGGAAAGTAACTGACTGCAGCACAGTACAGCAGTTCAGCTCCTAAAGAAGTCACAGCACAGCATGGTCCCAGACATACCATCAACTACAAATGCCTCTTTCTTCAAGCAATTTGTTAATTTTGGTTAAAGAAAACTTCCAACTTACTGTGGCTGTAAGGTTAATGCCTCCTTTATCCTTTTTTTTAAAGCCAATATTGGGCGGTTTACTATTCAGACGAATTCCAAATCCCTCCAGTTCATTCTCAATGATTTTCTTGTGGCCAAGGGGTTTCAGCACATCCAGAACAATCAGAATGAGATTACAGGTTCGAGCAACTAAGAATCAGAAAAAGAATGTCACCTCTCAAAAGGCATGCTCACACAACCTGAGACAAAACAACCACAATATGACTCGGTGGGCTGATAACACTATGAAACCCCTGCGGGGGAGCATATTGGTTATTTTTAAATGCCAGTGCAAGACTGAAGTTTATTGTGCTGGCCAAGCAGCACTGATAGACAGATCTTTACATGCTCTAAGATAGACAGAGGCTGGAAAAAATCTTCTTGTCTCCATTCAGACACCAAACTGAAGACAATTAACTGGATGAGGAAATGAAAACAGTAGCCTTGTTTAGGATGGGATCATATCTGCCTGTAAAATTGGCAATGTGCTTTCACTGAAGTATCAATGCAGAGCATAAATCCAGCAAGTGCACAAGGCCAGAACTGGAAACAACAATATGAAAGCAGCTACTGCTTCTCAGCAGGCAGCTCAAGTCCAGCAAAGAATCCAGCTTTTTAAAGACATCAGAAACTGTGATTCAACCCTTCATTCTGCTGTACTGTGTTAAATGAGGCAGTGACAGGCTGCTGTCTCCAGCTCTAACATACTCACCTGCAATGACCTGCCGACCTCTGCCTTTACCATCTTTGGCACCTTCAATAATTCCTGGCAGATCAAGCAGCTATTTGTTCACAGGAAGGAAAGTATCACATGAGAAAAGTATTCTTCATTAAATCAATCCTACTTCTACACTTCTAAACCAGCTGACTCTATTACAAATCTGAACAGAGTATGAAAAGACTGTTTCCCATCTGATTGTTATATATTGTATTATCCCATGTGCCCTGTTGGTACAGTGGAACAGATCATGTCATAGGGAATAATTAGAAGTACCACAGGAACATCTTCCCAGAGCAAAGTGAAAAGCAGGGAAAAATCCATACCTCATGGAAATATTTCCAAGGGATTCTCAAGCATTTCTACACATCACTTCTAACCTGCTAATGTTATGCCAGACCACTCAACCCTAAGAGCACAGCATCTGTATAGCCCATCCTACCCTCACAGACAAAAAAATCTCACCTGGATCTTTGCTCCTTTATACCTAATGACTCCAGGCACAGTAGTCAGTGTAGTGAATTCATAGGCTGCCACTTCAGAGTACACACCAGCAAGATTACTTAGAAGAGTAGATTTCCCCACTGATGGAAAACCCACAAACCCAATGCGGGCATCACCTGTCTTTGCAACATCAAAACCTGCAAATAAGAAGTAGAAATATTTGTCTAATGATTGACATTTTCTATCTTCTAATGTTCTGTACAGCAGACACACTATTATTTTTAATACTGCCTGAGCAAAAGCCAAGTAAGCTTTCCTAGAAGAAGGATGAGAGTGGAAAATTGATTGTTCACAATCTTTATTGCCTTGTATCACTTTGTAACAAGGACATGCACCTGTCTAATAAAGTCTTGGCTGCAAAGCTTCACAGTGGACTGTATTTGACTTGAGTGGAAGTGGAGCATTCCCTTTAAGCACTGCAGCTTAGGCAATTCACACTTTTATATGTAAAAACAGATGGCTGCTGCAAAGGTGCTTTTTTGTGTAAAAGCCTTAAGATTTCTGCAAAGATTACATGAGCCAAAATACAAAAGCACTTACATCTACACTTCAGGAGGGGCTCCACCCCACAGCCCTAGGAAGGGCCATCAATCATGGTTAGAGGCCCTGTACTGGGTAGGACAAGAGAAAAGGAGGACAGAACAGGTTGCCCAGAGAAGCTGTGGCTGCCCCATCCCTGCAAGTGCTCAAGGCCAGGTTAAACAGGGCTCCGAGCAACCTGATCTACTGAAAGGTGTCCCCGCCATGACAGGGGGGTAGAACGAAATTATCTTTAAGGTCCCTTCCAAGCTAGACCCTTTTGTGATTTTGTGACTGGTAGATAATCTGACACGATTTGTGCGGACAAGAGCCCCCCATTTAGATCGAGTTCCGTCACGCCTCCCGCACTTGGACAGCTCCTGCATAGACAACGCACCTTCCCCGGGGCCGCCGCCGCCGCCTCCCTTGGGGGTGATGAGCTCCCGGCGCAGCTTGGCCAGACGGGCCTTCAGCAGCCCCAGATGGTGGGCGGTGGCCTTGTTCTTCTGCGTCCGGGCCATCTGCAAGGGCACAGGACCGAGGGCTCACACCGGGACGGCTCTGCCGCCCTCGGCCCCTGCGCGACGCTTGGGGACAGGGCCCCGTCACCCCTCCACGGCGCGGCCCAGCGGCCGTCCCCCTCCCCGGCCCGAGCCCCGCGTCCGTCCCGTTCGGCGCTCCGTGCCCGGCCCGTCCCGCGGGAGGCGGAGGGCGGCGGTGCGGTACCTCCGCCTCAATCTCCGCGATCTTGGCCAAGGTGCCGCTCATGGTGGCGTCGGGCCCGGCCCGCCCGGCCGCCCCTCAGCGCCGCCGCTCCTCGCGCACCGCTCGGGGCCGCGCACGCGCGTGGCGACCTCTCGCGAGAGGCGGCGGGCAGCAAAGGGCGCGCGGTGCGCGCCGCCGGCTCCGCGCGCTGCCCTGAGGGGAGGCGACGCAGCGCCCCCTGGGCCGTGTGCAGAGCGCGCGCCGCCTCACAGAAAGAGCAACGCTGTGAGGGGCGAGTGTGAGGGGGAGATGCCCGAGTGTGAGGGATCCGTGTGTGTGAGGGATCCGTGTGTGTGAGGGATCCGTGTGTGTGAGGGATCCTTGTGTGTGAGATACCCGTGTGCCTGTAAGATCCGTGTGTGTGTGTGAGGTCCGTGTTTGCGAGAGATCCGTGTATGTGAGAGATCCGTGTGCCCGTGACATCCATGTGTGTATGAGATCCATGTGTGTGAAGGATGTGTGTGTATATGAGAGATCGTGTGCCTGTGTGTGAGAGATTCGTGTATCCGTGGGATCTGTGTGTGTGTGTGTGTGTATGAGATCTGTGTGTGAGAGAGATTCCTCTGTGTGTAGATCCCTGCGTGTGGGAGATCCGTGTCTGTGAGATCCGCGTACATGTGATGTGTGTGTGGGGAAGATCCGTGTGTGTGTGTGTGTGATGTCTGTGATGTCTGTGTGAGATTCGTGTGTCTGTGCCCCGTGTCCGTGTGATGTGTGCGAGGCAGATCGCGGCTGTGGCGGCTGCGGGGCTGTCGGAGCCGGTATGAGCCGGGTGTGCGAGAGCCCTGACGGGGGCCGGGAACGGGGCTGGCGAGGCTGAGGCGCTTGGCCGTGAGGGGCAGCCGGGCTGCGGCACCGAGAGAAGCCGGCGTGAGGCGATGGGTGCTCGGCTGTCGAGAGAGGACGGTGCGAGCGGAGCTGTGCGCTGAGGCAGCGGCCCCGCAGGTGTGAGAGGAGCCGGGCGTCTCGCTGCCCGCGAGGGGAGGTGCCGTGTGCCCTTCCCCGGGGTTAAACCGGACCAGCCTCTCCGCGGTCCTTCCCGCAGCCCGCTCTGCTCCTCGCCAGGTGTGTATTTGTGGCACCCCGTGTTCCGCAGCGCTGCCGGACCGGGCGGCGCTGCCGCACTGCCCGCGGCGGAGCCTTCCCGAGCTGGTGCTTTGTCAAACCGGGACTTCGTGCTGGAGCTTTCTCACGGCTCCTTTCAGCTGAGCCGCGGCCGTACCACTTTGCCCCAGGGACATCTGTAACTCTGCGCTCAATGCAGGCTAATTAAATAGAGAAAGGATTTTTTTAAAAGGCCCCCTCAAACTTTAAAATGCCAAGTATTTCCACCGTTTGGCTGTTTCACAAGAAGCCAAACAATTGGATTTCAAATTAAAAGTATTTTTATGATAAGGAAATACAATTTAATCATTGCTCAGGATTTTGGTTTCCAAGTTTGTTTCCGTGTCATATTTTCTCTGAATTCGAATATTTATAGAAACCTTTTTATCCATGTTCAATATCCTTTCCCGGAAGGCTCTTCTACCTCAATTTATTGCAAGGTCTGTTTTTATAGTGTGTATCTAAATGTAAAACTTAACTTTAAAAAAAAAAAAAAAAAAAAAAAGCCCAAAATACACTCTCCTGGGCCCGTAGTGTGAGCACTTACAGACACACCTGCCACATCTTCAGACAGAATTCTGAGTATGTTACAACTGACAAAATTTACTAACCTTACAACAGTTTTTGTGATAGAATTGTTAGGGAATCATTAAATCTTCTTTAACTTACAGTGAAAAGGGAAAAAAAAACGAGTGCTAGTGCAATGGGAACCACACTGCTATTTGTGGTCTCTGCCTCTGCATTTCCCTTTTTGTTTCATTTTGACCAAAAAAGCAGCCTTTAATGTCATAAACTGTTTATAGTAGGAACTGACATTAATATAAGCTTATACAGAGCTCACTAAAATAGAATCTCAAATAGAATGGAATTACTATTCCTGGTAATGCTAGTTCAGCTAAGCTAGGGTAAATATAAATGCACCTACCCACTGTATATTTGTTCATGGTTTTCTAATTATTCCTTGTGAACAATATCCTTTCCCAACATGGGACAGAGATTTGACCCTGGTATAATTTTTTTCCTACTTACTTCAGGTGGAGTTGGACTTGTTTATGCCTCAGCTGAATTCAGCCATACAATCAGTCCACATTTGTGGTTTTTCTAGTAAAAGGAAAATCATTGAGAAAAATACAGATTCTGAATGCTCAGTCAGAATTTAAGTCTTCCCCTCTTTTGTCCAGTAGATCATGGTTAATGTCAGAGCTTGTTGCTAGTTGTTCTTACAACCTCACTCCAAATCTCATAAACTGAGTCTTACTTTAAAGTAATTTTTCAAAATGGGTGCTGAATGAACAAAGGTGTCAATAAAATACATGGTGTGAAAATTTAGTTACTGGCTGGTTTTTGTGCTCCTGGTTTATGTTTCCATAGTGTTCTTAACATACAGCTGCTTAGTAAGCTCTGAAATTCTTTTTTGCTCAGAAAGTTACTCAAACAAAGGCTATAAGGAATTTAGGCACCTAAAAACTTCTTTCAGTGTCGAGTATTGTCCTTAATTACCTGAAGGGAGAAAGAATTTAATTAATAGAGATAATTAGTCTGATTTTTGGTAGCCAAATTAACACTTTCTAATTGGTTAGGATTATGTTAGGATTGGTTTAGATTTAAAGTCGTTTATATTCGTTTATAACAGCACCATCTTTTAAGCTTCAGAAAGGCTTGTTCAACAGAGCTTGTGTCCAGGTTGTGAACAGAGTAACATTACTTTTACTTATTGTGAGTACTGCTGTGAGTTTTTTAATATAAAAGTGTTTTATGTGATATAGAGCTTAGAGAACAGGGCAGTTCTGACCATAGGAAAAGGGTGGGTGAGTGGGAATGGATAAATTATGTCCCCTGAGGACTGCAGTCAAAACTAGAAAATAGAGTGCAAATGATAAAACCTTATTAAAGAAAAAAAAAAAAGTCAGTCAGAGAAGGGTAAAATCAAGGAAAATATTAATAGAAAATTGGATATAATGTCAGGAGAGAAAAAAGCCCCCAGTAGAACCAGAGAGAAAATTAAAGGAGATGCAAGAGACTGAGATCTGCTCGAAAGGTTAATTGAGCCTTATAACGGGCACTGATGGAAGATGGAGCATGTGAATTGCCACCTTTTTTATTAAAACGTATATGTGTGTTTTTTAAATTGCAATCATTCCATTTAGGAAATCTAGATGAAGTGTAACAGAGGGAATACTTCCAAAGGCTGTAACTTGCACAACAGTCAATCTCTCCTGGGACCAATTGCCTATAAAGTCAGACGACACAGAATGAAGGTTCAGAAGTAAAACCCACAAATGATTAAGCAGTGGTATGAATGACTGATAAACTGAAAGTATATCACTTCAGCACTCCTCTAATAATATTCTTAATAAGATAAGGAAAGCAATATACTAAAGGGTACTCAGCAAGTGGACGAAGGCTGCATCTGACGTAAAGGCTGCCTCATCAAACAGTTAAGGAACATGACACAATATGGAATCAGTGATTGGGAAAAAACCAGGAGTGTTTGTTTCACCAAGCTACAATGACAGGAATGTGACTGAAATGGCACATACCTCATCAGCAAGATCTGAATGATGGAGGGCTGTAGAAAAATGTGTGAGAAATTCATCTTCTACACACTCCAGTCCTGCTGACACTGATTTTGAGCAAGTCTTTTCCTTTACTTGTGCCTCAGTTTTATTTTTGCACAACAGGAATGTGCAGGTGCCACAGAATGACTGAAACTTTCATGTTTCCATAGCATTGTCCTGCAAGTATAACTGTAGCTCACTTCCATAGGAGAGCTTAGGAGCGAATGCATTTAGGTTTTACATCAAACTACCAATTTTAAATAATATTCTTTATTATGGGTCAAATTCTGAAATTCTTTCTAAAACAACTAGTATTTTAGCTTGAGTAAGAGTTTTACTTACATGAGATGGTGAGATGCAAACAAAGTATATTGAGAAGAGGCTTGGATAACCATGTAAAATTTATCATTGTACAATACATGATAAATACAGTGAGTATGAAATTAATTGTGATAACTCCTGTATGCTTCATTAAAATCACATTAAGTACCTTGTTAAAAATAAGTAGCGTGTGCTCACCTAGTCAGGTTGGAGGTTTTTTCCCCCCTCTTTTATATTCTAATAAATAACTGAAATACTTGTGGATATCAAGTTTATTCACAGTGCACTGAAGGTCATTTTAACTTAAGAGCCGCTCTGGTAGTACAGTACTTGTGGTTTTGGTCTTTCACCTCACGCCAGAAGCTGCAGACTATACTGGCAGCCAGCTGATGCTGTGTGTTTGCCGGCTTGCTACAGACTGCATTTCTCCATTAGTGGTGGGTTTTCTGCAGGATTTCAGAAAGTGGAGAGGTGACAAGGAGGAAATGAAAGCACGATTTCAGGTGAAGCAATGATCTTGAAATTTCATATCCTCTCAGAAATGATCACCAGCCCAATGAAAAATAATCTATATCAAATGGTAACGGTGATCTGAGTACTTATGGTTTTAAGAATTACGGGTATGGGACTGTAACCAACCTACCAAAGTTCCTCATGAAAAAAGGGTAACTGCAACTTAAGGCATATAGAGAATTGGTTCATTTTAAGGTGGTTTTTTTTTTCCGTGGGTTTTTGTTCGGTTTGTGATTTTTTTTATTTTTACAGTTTTGCAAATTTACTCTCTATTGTACTTTGATTTGGCTGCTAATTAACCCTATTATTGGCTTTCAGGGAAGAACTGCTCATGCTGAAGAGGAGACAAAACTATAATGAGCTATAATGAGTTGACTAAGGGCCAGCTTCATGCCTGTTTGGAGGAAAGAGATTTTGAAAACCCTCTATCAAAAGGTAAGATTTTTAAAATCCATAGTTCTGAATCTTCAATGGAAGCATAATACTGATTGCCTGAAGTGAAGTGACTCTGAGAGTTGATGCAACTCACATCTTTATTAACTCTTGAGACGGAAAGTTGTGTCTCTTTTGAATGTTGTAAAATGTACAGATGTAGCCATTCCTAGTTGTCTTCTAGGATTAACTTTTCTTTAATGCCAGTTTACTTGTTATCTAGAGAGGAGTTTTCCTGGGGACAGCACAGTAGTTTAACTGTTAATCTCTAAGTACCAAACCTTTGTTGCTTGCGTTGCATATTTAGGATTGTATTGTAATATATGTTCTAGGAGAAAAAGTTGTCTGTCAGGTTTGCTTAGGTAGGCATGAATGCCTAATTCACTGGGAGTCAAAGAGATGGAATCCTAGGCTGTATTTCCATGTTGCACAGATCCAATGTGGCAATCTTGTTTTGAATGGGTCAGGTTGCTTTGGTTCCAGGCAGTCTAGAATAAGTTAAACTGGGCAGACTGAAGAAATGAGGGGAACAAAAGAGAGATTAAGTATCAAAGGTTGGCTTCCAAGACGGTGTAAAATTAGTATAACAATTAAAAGTTGTATAGTTTAGCATCAGCTCCCCACACTTTGTTGTGGACTGCCATGCAACACACAGAGCACACGGCACATGAGTGCAGTGAGGAGAGCGATCAAAAAGAGGAAAAACAAACAGTGCTGTTTTCTCATTTTAAAGTAAGTCTTTCTGTGTACTTTCCACAGCATCATAGACCATCCCATTGCTGACGGGTTTGTGTGGGTGCTGGGTCTTTTTAAGGAGTTTTCATCTGCTTCTAGAGGAGAAAGCTGACAAATCACTAAACCCACGTCTGGGTTACAGAGGAAACTGCTTTCTCCAAGTCTGAGAATCCTTGCTGCTAGGGTTGGCATTCTCATGGGACAATTCCCAATAATAAAACGAGCAAGCTTTAAAAACTAAATTTAAGTAATAATCAACCTAATAAGTAATGAATGCTGAATTAATTGCTTGATATATCAGTAGCAGTTAATTAAAATACCAGTGAAAGCTCAGAAAAACTGACAGCTACTCACTGAAATTGCAAGTGTGCCACGAACTGCGAACTGCGAAGTGCTGTGTATTTCTGTGGAACACACATACAAAGGAAATAGTTCATATGACTGATTAGCTGGCACAAGTGCTATGCACAAATGTCTCTGCTAATATTATAATCCATTTGAAATTGTGACTAACCTTCTTAAAGAGTATAATAATGGGACTATTCTGAAAAGTTTCAGTAGCCTCAAGACCTACACAGATTCACGAGTTGAAAGTGTTGAACAAATAGGTATGACTCAACTCTAATTAACATATACCCAAATATGTTTGAACAGATTCGACTGTAACAGTCTTTTGTTACCTCCTATATTTGCACACCAATTTAAGGTCTGCACTTCTGAGTAAGGCCAGTAGCAATTGATCTGCAGTGAAGCGAGCAATGTACAATGTGGAGTCCCAAATGGTACACACATGTTTGGAGAAAAGGAGGATTATTAATACAATTGAAATACCAATCAAAGTGCTTCAGCAGGCACCAGGCAGCTGCAAAACATTTAGGGACACCTCAGGAATTCCCTTGAGCAGAAGTGAGACAGGAAATAGTGAGAAGCTGAATAAAGTAGCTGAGGAAAATGCCTTTATTTAAAAGAGAGATGGATTCAAAAGAAGTTCAGCACATTCCAGTGCAGAAGATGTCAAAGAAAATAGATTAGGAATCATCTGAAATTGAGAGAAAATACTGGATACAGAAAACGTAAATTTTAAAATTGAAATGTAAAACTTTCTTTCACATTATTGGGAACTTTGTCTTCAAAAAGTAACTTGCTAGATGTGATGGTAATTGAGTTCAAAGGTAATCATTCTTGTTTGCTTACACAGTTATGTATGGAGAAATGCCATTTAGTCATCACATTAAATTTAGGAAACTTCACCTTACAAGTGTGTTCATAGTGATGAGCCAAATTTTTGCTCAGTGTGTTTAGTACCTGTTCATTTTCAGAAGAAATTTGGCAATGTTATAACAAATGCTAGTTGAGTGGCTACTTAGTCTCATATTCTGAGACAGGGTAAGTTTGGGACCAGAAAATGTTCTAAGCAGCAGTCCATTAAATGTGTTGGTGGAGCCATAGGGTGCGGTAAGCCAGTGTAGAAAGACTGTTAGTACCAAGAGGAGAGCTGCAGCCACTGCCATGGCAGAGTGCTGAGGAGCCAAGGCAAAGGGCTGTGTCTCTGTGCTTGTGATTACCCCGGAGTGCAAGGTGCTGCTGGTCATCTTGAACTAGCATCCAGCAACTACTCAGAGCGTGAGCTCCCAGTGTGCTGATCTGGCATCCTCATGGCAAGTGTGAGTGGGTCACTTGCCATGAAACAGCCATGCTTTGGGGTTTTTTTAGCTTTTACCCAGAGAAGTAGATAGAGTGTGTTGGATGGTGCCTTTCAGACAGGGAGGCTGGAAGTTGAAACCAGAACATTCCGTGGCAACTGGAGAAAGTTCTGAGGAAAGTGCTGTGAGAGAGGCAGGACCCCCCTCCCCCTGCCTAGAGGAGAGACAAAGAACAGGCGAGGAGGGAACTGAAATAGGAAGCAGGAACCATGTCAGGAGGCTGGGGGCTACAACAAAGCAAATTAATAAACCAGTGGGGGAAAGGCACACGACTGTCCAAAGCCACTAGCAAAGATAAGCAAATTCCAGATTCTTAACTGCTCCATGCGTGTGTGTGCTCACAGCCTGGCTAGTGAGTTAAACACGATCATTTTCCTCACTGTAGCAAGTACAATTTGTGTGAGGCACACAGACTTAAGAGAATACGAGCGCTGTGTTATCTATATAATAGGGTGTATTTAAGCTGGGTTTGTCAGCATTGCTACCACTCCACCTCGAATTTCTCAAGTGTATGTTCATATCAGGGTGTGCGCGCACATAGTGCAGTAATAAAAAGTTACTGGTAATATTCTGACTGCAGCAGAGACAAACAGTTCCTATCAAAAGCAGGAGAAATCTGGTGTACAGGCTGAGGGCACTGTGTGGCCTTAAGTGTTAATGTAGTATTTTGGAAGCTAGAAGCTTGGTGCACTCATTTGCACATCAGTACCCAGAATGCTTTTTCAGTTCCACCACTATTTAATTCAAGTGCTGGGCTTGAGCTTTTGGAAGGCTCTGTAGTTTGTGATGCCCTCACATGTGCCAAGTTCAGTATTTTCCACAGAATAGTTTAAGTGACAATATTAGATCGTGAATAGGTGGTCCAAGCATTCTTAATTAGGCTTGACGTTACAAATGCAAAAAAGTGTCCTTGAACACTTTTTTCCAAGCGTTGTCTTTATCAAAACAAAGAACTCTGTTTGGGGAATGTGTGTGTGTGTGTGATATGTGTGGGGGAGATGTTTCTTCAAAAGTAGATAAAAATTCTTGTCTGAGACAGAAAGCAGATTTCAGCTGCAAATGAGTAATGATAATGATGTTGAAATAGCAGCTCTTCATAGAGAGACCTCGAGCACACAGGGAAGATTCAGCACTAGGACAGTCCAGGCAACCCCGCGCAGTGAATTCGGCAGTGCATTTGGGAGCGTTTAACCTGGGCCCGGGGAAGGGCAACTTGAGGGAGCGGGAGCCTCGCTGCGCTGGGGCGTGGGGCGCTCCGGGGGCCGTGGGAACCCCGGCTGCGCGGGAGGAGCTCCGCGGGCAGCAGTTTCCCCAACATGGACGCACGCGGGGCGGTGAGGTGCCCTTGCCTCCCGTAGCCCCCGGCCCGCGGGTACCGTTCCACCCAACCGCTCCCGAGGGGAGGGCATTTTCGCACTGGAAGAATTCCCGCTGTACCCCTTCCCTCCCCCACAATGCCGGCGTCTCGCTCTTGCAGCGAGGCTGAGAGTTGATCGTGTACGGGGGGTGGGGGTGAGAAATGCAATGAAAGACCGGGGGGAGGCCGGTCCGCGCTGCAGCCCCTGGCCCCTCTGGGATCGGCTCTCCTCAGGCGAGCCGAGGAGGTGGGGGCCGCTCTGCGCCTCTGCAGCTCCGGGAGGGTTTGCATTGGACGATTCGCGCCTGGGGAGGGGGGAAGATTGCCTGCAGCCCCCCCGCCGGCCCCTCCTCCTCTCTCCAGCGGGAGGGGGGCCTGGGGGGCGAGCTGCAGCCCGGATATTTGGGGGAGGGGGCGAGCGCAGCCCCACCACCCCCGTGAGCCGCGGGCGGGGGCCTCACTGCTGGCTCGGCATTGGAGGATCGGTGCTGGGGAAGGGGGAGACTGCAGCCCCCAGCCCCCGCGGGCGGGCGGGGTGGGGGCCGGCCTGCTGGCTCTGGCTGCTCTTGCATTGGCGGATGCGGGGAGGGAGGGGGGCAGGAAGCGGGGGGGCAGGGGGGGAGCCCGAGTGGCTGGAGGGGGGGTCTCCGTGAATAGGGTGGGGGTCTTCTCGTCTAAAGAAGAGAGGAAAGTTTGCGGCGCCGGTGGTGAGGGTGCGTCGAAGCGGGCGGGGCCCGGACCGGGGCCGGCGGCGGCGGCGCTTGGTCGGGGAGCAGCAGCCGGGGGGCCCCCGCTGGATTTTTGTAGGGGGGGTGGTATCGCCCCCTCCTTCTCCTCCCCCCAGGGGTGAAAGTGCAAGAGGAAGTGCAGCCGCTGCCATCTTTCCTCCGCTCCAAACACACAGGGACGGACGGAGCCGGCAGCCCGGAGCCGCCGCCGGACCCCCGTCCCTCCCGGCTGCTGCTGCCGCGCCGCGCACGCCCCTTCCCGCGGCGGCCCCGCGGCCGCAGCGCCTCGTGGCGGCCGGGCCCGGGCGGGGCTCGCGCGGCCGCGCGCGCGCCTCGGCCGCCCGAGCCTTTTGTCTCGCCCCCCCCCGCGCCGCGCGAGCCCCTCGCGCCGTGCAGGGAGCGCCGCGCGCGCGCCGCCGCCGGCCCGGGCAGGGGCGGGGAACGAGCAGGAGGAGGCGGCGCGCGCCGCCGGGCGGCCCGAGAGCGCGCGCGCCCCCTGCGGGCGCCGGCGGGGCGGCGCAGCCCCCATGGAGCGGGTGAGCGAGGCCGCCGCCTGCGGCCCCTCGTCGGGCTGCTACACCTACCAGGTGAGCCGGCACAGCGCCGACGTGCTGCACAGCCTCAACCAGCAGCGCAAGAACGGCGGCCGCTTCTGCGACGTGCTCCTACGCGTGGGCGACGAGAGCTTCCCGGCGCACCGCGCCGTGCTGGCCGCTTGCAGCGAGTACTTCGAGTCGGTGTTCAGCGCGCAGCTCGGCGACGGGGCAGGTGGCGGCGGCGGCGGCGCGGAGGGGAGCGCGGCGGAGGCGGCGGCCGGCGGAGCTGCGTCGGCGGCCGGCGGCGCCCCCGGGGGCGGGCGGGAGCTGGAGATGCACACCATCAGCTCCAAGGTGTTCGGAGACATCCTGGACTTCGCCTACACGTCGCGCATCGTGGTCCGTCTGGAGAGCTTCCCGGAGCTCATGACGGCCGCCAAGTTCCTGCTGATGCGCTCTGTGATCGACATCTGCCAGGAGGTCATCAAGCAGTCCAACGTGCAGCTCCTCGTGCCCCCCGCACGCCCTGACATTATGCTGTTCCGTCCGGGAGCTGCTGACCTCGGCTTCCCTCTTGACATGACCAACGGTGCCAGTTTGGCACCCAATGGCAATGGCATTGCTGGCATGCCTGAAGACGAGGCCACGCGGGCTGCGCTCACCGCTGCGCAGTCCTCCCTACCTGTCCTGCAGGGTGTGGACCGCCTGCCCATGGTGGCAGGACCTCTGTCCCCACCACTGCTGGCCTCACCCTTCCAGAATGTTGCTGCTAGTGCCCCCACTTTAAGCACCAAGAGGGGCAGAGGGCGTCCCCGTAAAGCCAATCTCTTGGACTCCATGATGTTCGGTAGCCCAGGGGGCCTGCGAGAGGCTGGTATCCTGCCTTGTGGTCTTTGTGGGAAAGTATTCACGGATGCCAATCGTCTTCGGCAGCACGAGGCTCAGCATGGGGTGACAAGCTTGCAGCTGGGCTACATAGACATCCCACCTCCACGACTGGGTGAAAATGGTGTTCCTGGTCAGGATGACCCCGATGCACCTCGAAAAAGAAGCAGGACGAGGAAACAGGTGGCCTGTGAGATCTGTGGCAAGATTTTTCGGGACGTGTACCACCTGAATCGGCACAAGCTGTCACACTCTGGCGAAAAGCCTTACTCTTGTCCGGTGTGTGGCTTGCGGTTCAAGCGAAAAGACAGGATGTCCTATCATGTTCGATCGCATGATGGCTCTGTGGGAAAGCCCTACATCTGCCAGAGCTGTGGAAAAGGCTTCTCCAGGTAAGAGAGTGCTTGTATGGACCGTTGACACAAACAGGGACCTAGGAAGTTGATTCTCCTATCTCTTGGAAATGTACTTAGGATAGTTTGACTGTTCCACTTTAAAATGTTTCAAGGAATGAAACTTCCATCATTTCCTCTGGGATGCTATCCTGCAGTCTCTTGGAAGGGTTTAAAAGTAATTAAGACATTGAACTGGGAGTCAGCTGGCTTCTGGCTAACGTTCCCAGCTTTGTCCCAGAGCTGGTTGTATGCGTGTCCTTGGGCGAATCAGTTAGTCTCTCCCTCAAATGACTCTTCTGTGGAATGGGTATTGAAATAATTACCTGCCTCACAGAAGTGTCTTGAGATCGCTGATGTGTAGGTAGTTTGAAGGTGCTGTTGAAGTGCAAAATAATACACTCAAGATTATTATTTTTCTCGTATCCATTTTAAATTTTCTTTTTCTTAACTTCCCTTCATTTCTCTTAGTTCGTAATGTTTTTTATCACCCAAATGGGAAGGAAGAGGTGAGATTTCAAAGGCTGCAGCATCAAGTATCTTTTAATACATGATCTTTGTGTCCTTTGGGTTAACATCCTTCTGAAGGGGATCCTGTTTCTACCCTGCAACATACGTAAGATCTGTGCATTTAATGTTGCTGATTTTTTGTTGTCGCTGTTTGTGGGAGCTAATGTAATAAGTAGTTTGGTACACGTAGTTGTGCTAGTGGTATCTTATAGTCTGAGTTAATGAATTTGAAACTTTTTTGGAAGTTTGCCGCTCGCTTTGAGTGTAGAAGTAGTGGGGGGAGGGGGATGCATACACTTCGCTATTTCTGTACCAGCAGTCGGTTTTCTACAGCAGTTGATTTTTGCTCTAACGTGAGGGAAGGAATCGAGACCTGAAAACAAATCTAAAGGCCACCAGGCTGTGTAAATTGTGGAAATGTGCCCCCTGCTCACTTTTTGATTGAAATAAATTTTGAAAATGTAGCCCCACCCCCCGTTTTTCTTTTAAATCGGCAGTAATTAGAGATGCATCTTCATAAGGACTGCAGATTCAGTGATGGAAGGTCACAAAATGAAAATTTCATCTGTGGCTAGAAGTGAAAGTACTTTTTTATTATAGCGCTACCCGGGATCGTGTGCCAAGTTTTATTGCTTTTACTGATACTTAAATATTTCTGCTGTTGCTGTATGAAAGGTTTTTGTCATTAAGGGGAAGTGAGAAATACATGTTGAGTTCCTATTTTCCCCAGCAAGTTAATATGAACAGGCGGGAATGCTGTTACAAAAATTAACAACAAAACCGTTTGCGTATCTGTAAAATCGAAGTATGAATGAAAACTAGAGACTCTAAAGTTTCAGTATTCACTCTTAGGAGGAGCCAGAGGAAGTTGGGAGTGTGATGTCTAGTTTTAGTGTCCTTTCCTGTATTCAGTAGCGCAGCACGTGAGGTTGCTGGGCTTGAGGTACCCAGAAGGACCCCAACCAGTCTGTCCGGTTACACCGCTCTAGCCTGGCGCTGGAGCATCGGGTTTAAGAGCCTCACTGCAAAGTCCAGCCTATTTTCTGTCTGCAGTGCGTGAATTCCAGCCCGTGCCCTCTCATTGGTGCAGCTGGGAAGTTGGGGGAGGAGAGGGTGGAGAACTTGTTTCCAAGCAGTTTTGGTCTCATACAATGAAAAGCTTTCTTCCCACTAGGAGAAACTCCCACCAGGACAATCTGCAGCTCTTCAGTCCTTTCTTCTTCCAAGTAGGCTTTGCTGGTTGTGAAGAATGGTCTAACTTTTTACAGTGATAATTTGCTCTTCCATTGCACCTTCTAGTTGGAATGTTCAGAGCACTTTATTTGTTTTAATGCAGTCTCCCTACCAAGTTGTAAGTTAGGAGTATTTTTTCATCTTGCAGGTGGAAAATGCGTCACAGCAACAGAGTTTAGATAGGTTTTTTTGCAAGAGATGCTTAAAGCTGGCTTTTTACATCTGTGTTTAGGACATAAACCAAAAGGGTCTGATTTTCAAATATTCAGCAACTAAATCAAAATGCCCTGATTGTTAAGGTCTAAATAAGATTTTGGATGGGGACATGGAGGCTTGATAATCATAAAGTTTGTGTTTCCTGTTTCCTCTGATCATTCAGTCATGATTTCTTCCTGAGAAAATGCTGCCTTTTTAGCAAGTTGGAGAGAGTAAACAACTTAGAGTCCCAGTTGTTGGCCATCTGGTTCTTGGAAAGTTAAAAATCACTACATTTGTCATAGATACAGCACTGGGATCTTTTTATTACTTTTTTTTCTCTTTTTTTTTTCCTGTTAAAATTGTAACTTTATTTTTAGTATTTGTTTAAAGTGTGCTTATGTGTATTTTCCTTTAAGGCCAGACCACTTGAATGGACACATCAAACAGGTGCATACCTCAGAGAGACCTCACAAGTGTCAGGTAGGAGCCAGACTGATGTTGTGGCAATCTTTAGCATTGCGTTTATGTGTGCAGACAATTTTGAGGTACCAGTAAAAGTACCATGTATAATGTGATTCGGGATAAATGTTTGTAAAGAACAGTGTTCCACAGTGACATCTGTTTTACATCCCTCCTGTCCCTCCTCACCTCATCTACAGCTTTGGTCCTCCTGCTTCCCTCCCTTCTACCAGATGTTCTTCCCTACTGTGCTCTCCCAGTCTCATCCTGGATCTGTCACCCAGCCACCTGGGCTTGGAGTCGATGTCACTGACAATTCCCTCCCTTTTTTTAAAATTGCAGTTGTTGCCATCAGGAGGCTCCAATGCTGACTTCATTTTTTTTAGAATAACTTCAGTAAAAAATCAGTAAATTGTAATTACCTTAACTTGTCAATATACTATCGCATAGCCTTCAGAACATTGCACTGAGCAAAATTGGAAGCTTTTTTTATCTCAGGGAGAATGTGAATAATGGCATCACAATATCCTTTGTTGTACAATGTCATGATGTTGTATATAGTTTTTTACAGTTAATAAGGTTTGAAAGATCAAATGAAGGAAGATATTTTGTAATCCATTTATAGAGAGATTTAAAAGGTGCCTGGAAGTATCAATTGAAACAAAGTTGAGAATCAGCTTCCACCATCACACACTGCCATCAGAGAGATGTTGGGCAAACTTTTAAAACAGGTACTGGGCTAACAATCTCCATACTTGGCTTCTGAAGAAATATTTAGTATTTATTTAAAGAATCTGGAGCAAGATTCTTTTTTTTTTTTCTTTTGAAGACAGTGAAGGTTAGAGGATTTTTTTCTTCTAAAATATTTAACCACGTTTTATGAACCTAGACAATCCTACGTGATTGCTGCCTCCTGATCTGCATTGTTGCACATTTTGACACACCTATGTTTCCTTCAAATTGTGAGAGCTTTGAACTTTGAAACATTTTGAAATTTTAAGAATCCTGAGAAGTTTTCCAGACAGCTAATCTAAAGGTTTATAGGAGCCATCTAAAGGTTTTATTGATATCCATATGATCTGTGAAAGCCCAGCACATTTGAAAGTCAGGCCGTAGATCTGTCACATTGATTTAACTCTGTTCTATATAAAGCATTAGATTGGCTCGAGCTTCTTGAGATGACTTATGGGTTACAGATTATTACAAACTGGAAAATTCCACTCATGAAAAGAATTCACAATGTGGGGACAGCAAGAGGTCTGTGGATGAATTGATGATGGATGTTTACATCCCAACATGAGCTGACACTCATCAGTCTTTTGCTATTTGATACCAAGATTACTGGATGAACACTGCTTACAAATAACACAGGTAGCTAGGAATTGCCCTTTGCCAGCTGATGACCGATAATGCTTTTATAGTTTAACATTGATTTAAAAATATTAAGTATCAACTCGGTGTGAATCAGAGGATACACTAAGAGCTCAGAATTAGAGAAACATGGAAGCTAGGGTAGCACAGCCAAGCTCAACTCCATTTCCTTGCACACATGTATTTTGTGATAGCAGTTTCCAAGAACAGTCTTTCTTACCGTGTGTTGTCTAAAGTGCTGTAATACTGTATGCACTGTTAATTTCAGTTAAAAGGTACAGGCTATAGGTTACAATCATCAGGACAGAGTGGGGATGTTTTTCAGGTTAGGGTTGTTCTCGATTTTTGATTGCTTAGCCCTGCAAAGTTAATTTTTCATGAATCTTAAGGTGCAGAAAATTTGTTAATGACCTGTTGCGTGTCTTTGCAGAAAATGCTTTGTAATATCCTATCAGATTTAGAAAGTCTTCTTGAATATGGACAGATCATCGTAGAAACGACAGAAGGGGTGCAGTCACTGAAAACTTTTTTCAAACATGAAAACTGATGTATAAATTGATAAAGTTCTCCCTGTGATTATGTCATAATCAGTTATGTGTCTGTTCCATTATATGTATCTAACACAGGATCTGGCCACCAAGAAGGAAAATATGAACGTTGTTTGCCCATTTTCCATTCTCTTTTTCCATTGATTTTGTTTGTCAAATTAGCTCCCCTTGAGAGCAGCATTGAGCATCCTTTCTGAATCTGTCCAGTTCCTGTTGAAAATTCCTGTTATTGTCATGCTTTGTTTATATTTACTGGAAAAGAGAATTACTCTGTCAGTAAACAGAAGAGCACTCCAGAATCCTCTATTGTAATGGCATCTTTGGAATTTGTGCTCTGTTATGATTTAAACAAAGTGGCAATTTACCTGAGCTCTTAGGTATCTTTGCAAACTGGTGGTATGTATGTAATTTGTTGGTGTGGCATCACAGTACACTTTGGAGTACCAAAACGAAAGTGGGAAGGTGTCAACCCAACTTCAGAATAAATGAAAGTATGAGAAACAGGACAATTTTAAGCTGAACATCCCTGCAACAGCTGTAGTTTTCAGTGCTCAGTTTCTAATCCTGCACTCATCCCCCTGAAATAATGGATCTTTCACAAGTATGCTAACTTCCAGCACCCCTAGCACCTGATGCCAAAGTCCTGACTCCCGCTTTTTCATTACTGTTAAGATAGACTCAGATTAGGGAAGATCTCCACAGAGCCAAAGCAGCTGAGAAGTCAGATCCAAGAAGTTGCCTTGGTGTCCAGGCAAATGGCACTCTGGATCTTTTTCCTTGGATTGTTGCACTGGTGAATTTATTTTTACCCCTAGTCTGACAGTTGAGTTCTGGCTATAGGAGAAGGACTGAGTCGGTTTTATGGCCAGAATGGGGCAGCTCAGTCAGTCACTGACCCCATGGGATGGGGTGAAGCTGAAGGCTGTATGAAAGTCAGGCTGCAGTTTAAACGGGAGCAAAAACAGTGATCTGAAAATCTGTGGACGTGAAAGAACAAGGGGCGAAAACAGATGTTTGCTCCTCTCAGAGACAAGACAGGTTGTTCTTCTGGCAAATTAAATGAAAAAGAAAAATGCAGGTTAAATTAAAGCACAACTTAATTGGCATCCCAAGTCCAGTGCATATCCCATTGATTTCAATGCAGAATGAGTTTCTTCCTGTCCTAATTTCTCTTACTTCCTGCCTATTAGCAGGAAAATGGCAGCCACCATGGAATAAGCTCAGAGACATCCACATCCATAGAAAAGTTGAAACTTCAAGAGGTATTTCTTAAACAATGTTTTTTAAACTTTATGTATTCTTTTTGATCTATTTATATACCTGTGCAATGTTTGATAGGAAAGCACTGGAGAGTTTTCTTCTATGATTAACAATTAATGATAAATACTTAGCACTCATTTAGCACTTCACATCTTTCATAAAATAAAACTTTTTTTTTCTCTATACCTTTTATAAATATTAACTATTTGAATATTAACTTCGGGGTTTTCTTTAACCCTAGTCCTGTCTCCCATTGTTATGATTCAGCTAAACTGGTTCTTGCTTTCTCCACTGGACTTAATTATTGTTTTTAAGCTTTGTTGCAGATATATTTACTATATAGCTTATCCAAAGGTGAGCTTTACACAACTCAGCAGCAACAGTGAGAAATCAAACACATAAATTATTACATTGCTTTTCCCTAAGCTTTCAACTTGCTAAGTTCACTGTGGGATAGATTTGGTTTTACTTCTGGCATCGTTGTATTTATGTGATTTGTCTCTGGTCTGCTTTTCATTGGCTAATGCAGTCCCAGTGCTTGGGTATGGACCTTCCTGTGGCTCCACAGCTTTAGAGTTATTGATGATGGGTCTCTTGGCTGTCATTGTTGATAGTCTAGTCATATATCTTTAGTTGATATCCAACAGATTGATTAGTGTCAGTGCTGCAATCCTGCCTTAGGAGAGTGCTTACCTCCAAGAACGCTTTAGTAAGTGAAAGCTGCACCTGTTTTGCTCAGCGCTGTGTACTGAGATTACAAATTAAACCATTCATGTTCAAGAATTTGCCTCTTAAACCTCAATACTTGTAATTTATAAATCTTTGTCTGGTGGGCCTAATTAAACTGTGTATGTCGCAGAAATCCAGATAATTTTACTGTTGCCTTTTTAATTTCATTAAGTTCTGATCCTCTGAGATGTTAAGTCTTGTACTTGCTGTGGAGCAGCTTCAGCTCCATGGGCGTTTTCCACACTTAAGCATCTCACAGGATCGAATGAGTGTAAAGCCTGTTGAAATTGATAGGTGCTTTTCTGCTGCCTTCAATGGTTTTTGGATTAAGCTCTTGATTAACTGAATTTTATGTAATTACGTTATCCTCTTCTGTATTATCAATTTCACTTACTTGAATTATAATTTCAGAATTTTACTAAGATTGTTACTTTAACAAATCTTATCTCTGTTGAAACAGTGGTTTAATTACACACAATCTGTATTTAAAAATACAGATTATACCCAGTTCCCAAGACATTGAACAGCCTGATATTATTTCTTTGGGGATTCTGGTTATAGCTCTTAAAACTGTGTCATTTTATACGAAGTTGGTATAAACAAACCACTGTGAACTCTTGAATGTCACTGCTCTGGCTTGGTCTGGTCATTCTGATGTGTGTTTGCTTTTGTTTCTCCTCTTGCACTTGTGAAGTGGTTTAGACTATAACTCTAATACCTTGTGCAGCATATTGCTGGTGATATATTTCCCTTCACACATTAGAGACAGAGCAAGCCTTTCAGAACTGGCAGGCCACTGTAACAGGCTGTGGGCACAGCCTGCATTGCCTGCTGATTGTTGGGGTTATAAAAATTGGAGGGAGCCTTCAGTTATCATACAGATTTTAACTGGAAAGTGGGCAAATAGAGTCAATATTATCTTATGCCAAATCAAGCTTGTTTTGTGGTAGTAAGTAAAATATGATGCCTTGACCAGGGGTAAGTTAAAACAGATTACAATGGTCATGCAGTTATTTTGATACCTGCTCAGTTTTGAGGCTTCACTTCTACAGTTTGTCTGCACTGCTGCTGTGGATGCCAGGATGGCTCTTCTACTGTCATATTGTCATCCCAGATAATTCTCTGATCCTTTGTTGGTATGTCTTCACACTCCAAAAGAATTCTGTGTACTGAAGTTAGATTTATCTCATCAAAGAGTAGAATTTAGGAAAATGACAGAGAGGACATCTGAGTGGTTTAAAGTGATTGTAATGGCTCAGTGAAATGGCAGAACTTATTGTAAATGGACCAAAGTGATTTCTGCTATTTCTTCTGTTAAGTATTACTTAAAATTTTGGTATCTTCATCCTCAGAAAGGAGCTAAAGCCTTACAGGTCTATCTTGGTGTAAGTTTTACTGTCTGTAGTATGTCAGTGCTGTTTTCTTGCTGCTTTAATTCTTTTGAGTAGTAACACTACATCTTGTGCAACGTGCTGGTATCCTGAATTTTTTATGTGGGGGAAAATGGCTTGTACATCTTGTAATTTTTTGTGTTTGCACAGGATCTAAGGTATTTACTCTAAAGCATACTAAATGTATTCAACAATATCAGTGCTGTTAGCAGAATTGATGAGTTACATGGTTCTTGTTATACCTGCAGACTTGTAATGCTTCCTTTGCCACTCGTGACCGGCTGCGCTCACACCTGGCATGTCATGAAGACAAAGTTCCATGCCAGGTGTGTGGGAAGTACTTGAGAGCAGCATATATGGCAGATCACTTGAAGAAGCATAGTGAAGGACCAAGCAATTTCTGCACTATCTGTAACCGAGGTAATGAAGAAACTTCTTTTATTCCAGTGGGATGGGACAGAACTCAAGGGGAGCTGTAAGGCTGCGTGACTCTCTGCAACAGGAGGAGGTTATACCCTATTTGTGTACAAACTCTGCTTTTCCTACTGAATACTTAACCCTGCAACTGATGGAGTATAGGTCTGGCCTTTTCACATGGCAGATCATTTCCAAAGAAACTCAGTTTAAATCTGAAGCAAATTTTATTTGCTGAATAGCCAGATCCCTATACAATTAGTTGCCTTGCTGCTGTTCAACAGACATCTCTTTTTTTTTTCCTATACCTGATTAGACTTGAGCCCTTGCAGTCAGTTTGGAAGAAGAATGTTTTTGTATCTTTGAAATACACATCAAGTTGAATATTATACACTGAACATAAATCTGCATTATGTTACTAAGTCTTACTTAACCTCCTGGTGCAATAGAGTCAAGCTGCTTCTCCCTCTTAACACAAGAAATTGCTTTGTACTAATGTGCATTTCTAAAACATACTTTGTAAAGAGCATTAGAAATGTGCTTTACCTTTATTTGTACAAATATGGCTTTTTAGAGTTGGAAGGGACCCATAAAGATCACCAAGTCCAACTCCCCGCTCCATGCAGCACCGTGTAAAACTAAACAATATGACTAAGCTTGTGAAGCTTTTCCATCTCTTTATGGTACTTTTCAGTCAGAGAGAATTGGAAATTTAGGCTTTGTGGGATGTAAGTGAAGCTGGAAAAATTATTTTGACTTATTGGTGTCTTTTTTTGAGGGATTAATTCACAACTTCAAAACTTCACCTTTTTGGCTGACACAGGTGTACATAGCCAGTAGGTGTTGGAAGAGGTTGCTGCTGTGTTTTGGGATCTTGTTTTTTCTGATGAGTCTTTTTTCCTGACCTGTGTGCTGCTTTCTGGTTCAAGAGAGGTGAAATCTTTTGAGAAAATAAAGCTCTCCTGTGTTTAATGTGTACTCTGTACAGGGAGCTTTTGGAGTTGATGAATAATGAGGCATTAAATTGCAAGGGAGGTGTTTCCATTAGTTGAACAGTCTGTAAATCCTGAAGTGATGTTATCAGTGTTTGTGGAAAAGGCATCTGGATTGAAAATCTTCAGGTTTTGAAGCTCCAGGTAGATGGTGTGAAATGAAGCTTGCCCTCCTTCACTGAAGGCCTGGCTTCTGAAAAACTGCTTAAGTTTATCCCAATTCTTTTTGTGACAACAACATGGAAGATACTGTTTGGGATCCAAGTGCCATCCTGCTCTACTTCCGTAGAACATGGTGCCAAACAGAAACTCAGATGGGTTGGGAGGAATTGTCTTGTTTCCACGATTTGTAACCTTGAATTTCAGCTTAACTACCACTGGATGTCACTGCAGCTCTTTGGAAATGGAGCCAGTGTGACAAAGACAGACCCGGCATTCAAACAATAAAATGACTAAGTGGTTTATTCACATTTTGCAAGTCTAAATGTACAGTGGCAATTTAAATAAAATACATACTTCTCTGTAGAAGGATAGGGAACCTTTTGTACAGCAAACTTTAAGCAACTACTTTCTTCTTACAGTTTGTGTATTTCATGGGAGTTGTCAGAATTGTCTGCTGTGAATTTCAGTTTACATTAGGATTTAAAAAATGTAATAATGAATAATGTTAAATTTCATAGGAAGTGTTAAAGTTCATAGGAACGGGAAGCCACAGGCTGGACTTGTCAAACAATTGTGTTGTAAATTCATTGTTTTATGCTGTAAATTTTGATTATAGGTTTATGATCAATGACAGCAGAATTTTTAATCCCAGGTGTTTTAGAATCAAAGTGTAATGTTTTAAATAGCTATTTTGTAAAATGCAGGGCCTGGCAAGATTAGGTGTAATGGAAAATTTCTGGATTAGAAATATCTATTTGATAGGCGTTGGTGCAGTCAGATGCCACACAGTAACCTGATCACAGCTGTGCCATGTCCGAGGTGCTTGTGCAGTGGGATTTTGTTTATTCTTCCCTTGGCTAATGTGCTGATGTATTTTTTAATTGAAACTTAGCTGGTTTTGGATATAGTAATTGTCAGCCTCTGGATATAGTAATTGTCAAGCAAGAATGCTCTACAAGCTCAAGCTGCTTGTGGAGATAATTTTGGATGTTGGCCACTTAAAAAAAAAGTGAATGAAAAGGTGACTCTTTACACAGCTCAACATTGCCAGTGTTAATGACAGAGCTTAGACTCCCTCCGTTTATCCCACTGGACTGAAAGCTTTTCTGTGGAACTTAATGAAGTGTCTCATGTTGTTTTAAAAGTTTAATGGGTTTAGGAGATGGGAATGGATCTCAGTACCTGGCAGAAAGCAGTAGCCATTTCATGTGGGTTCATTTGTTGATCATACTCTGTTCTTTTACAATGTGGCAGCATAATTTTAAAAAACTACCAGCTGTGATTTGATGTTTTTTCCAGGTTCTTTTCTTTCGCGAGGGCTTTATGCTTAATCATGGAAGCAATTAAATCTTGTTAAATCAGGGAAACAGTGAAATGGTTTGAGGGGGTTTTGTGTTGGTTTTTTCCCCCTGGGATTTTGGGGTTTGTTTTTCTTCTTCTTCTTTGGTTTGGTATTTTGTTGAGTTTTGGTTTTTTTGTTAAAAAATTTGTCTAAAATGTGCTTAAAAAAACTAATCCTCAAGCATCACTTTTTAAGACAAATTCTCTTTAATCAGTTAAAACAAAGAAGACATGCTCCTGTTGCATTGTTACACAATCTTCTATTACCATCCTTAGGAACTTTATTTGCTTGTGTGGGCTTTTTCAAAGAATTCAAGAGATTAATGACTTTGGCAGGTCTAGAGCTGGTACTTAGTAAAAACACCTGCAACTCAGAAGTTTGGGGTTGTGTTTCAAACACATACATATTGTTTGTTTCATAGAATCAAATTAGTTAGGAAAAGGGTAAATATTCCAATCACAAATGAGAATTTATTTTTATAAGTCTGAGTTTTTAAAAATTTTAAAAAATCAAAAGTTTGTGTACATTTCATAGTGGACAGAGTCCATTAAAACAAGACACATTCTCCTCGTGTTCCAGCTAAATCAAATTACAATTTTTTTTAACAAAGAGCATCCTGCAATTATTTCCATAGTTTATCTCCTTATAGATCTTAGATAAGAGCTCAAGGGATAGGTCCCATTTATGTAAAGGAGATCATTTCCTCTCTTTACATGTTTTTAACGTTGGTTCTTCTGGTGTAAAGAAATAATCTGCCCTGCAAAGTAGAGAAATGTGTATGAGTAAAGCAATAAATACATTCCTTCTCTGAAAAATACTGCCACTTTATCCTCTGGATTAGTCTGACTTTGCTCTGAAAGAGACTTTTAAGAGTGAGGGATTATGGTCTATGAACCCCCATTTTCCTAGGACAGGCATTCATAATTAAAGTCTGGTGGAGATAAAAAGGCCAGTGCTAAGTGCTTCAGGAAGAAATTAGGATGAAAACAACCCCAAAAAAGTCTCCCTTTAAACAGTTTCCCATGAAGCAGTTGGCATTCTTACGGATTTGATGGAAGTTGATGACTCACATGTTCATCTGCCAAGTGCATAAAGGGGAGCTAACACACTTTGCAGCAGTTTTCATTATATAAAACAATGTACTCTACAAATAGAACTGCAGAGTTCAGAAAAATATTGTGTGCAGAGATTACAAGTTCAAATTTTCCTGTGTCAGTTGTGGTGTAGAAAAACACTGAATACCTGCATGTAGTCCTTTTTAATGGTTGGCAGTGAGATTTTAATGCATTGCTGCATCAAAGAGGTTGATCTCAGCATGCATGTGGTTATTAGCCACATGTATGAAATAAGGAAAGAACCTCTTAGGTAGAAGTGTCACCATTATATCTGTACACTGTGCCCTTTTCTCTACCAGTCAAAGACTGGTTTTTTCAGGTCTACAGTGAGTTTTTGGTATTTGTAAGAATTTTCAATGCAGCATTTCGTGTCTGAGGGTAGGTCTTGCATTATTTCAAAGGATAATATCCTTACATTAATTCCCCAGATGACTTGGCCTTGGTGATTCAGCTCCATTGTATTTTGAGAGTCGTATGTTCTTGGTTTCTTTAGTTGTGATGTATCTACTTTTCTGTACTCTTCTCCTCAGCTCAGGGGTCCACAGTACCTACCTCTTGTTCATTCTCAGCAGCCTGCCCCTTTTCCCTTCAGCAGGTTGCTGTGGAGTTCTTGCTTTGCAGGTCCTGTGTATATAATTCTTAATAACCCCTAGATAAAAGTTGGGGTAGAGGGATATTCTGTGTGCTAGGCACAGGGAAATCTAGTGTAAAGCCACATTCATTATTAAATTCAGCACCTGAAATGAACAACTGCAGTCAGAAAATCCACCCCAGAGAGGTGTGTGGTATTTGGTTTGCAGCCTTTCTAATATATTATTATGTATCATCAAATGTAAATGCAGTAATATCACTACAAAAATGGCTTTATGGTAGAATATCTATTCATATTTTAAGCAAAGTATTGTTATGAAAGTTCTCTTGCAAGGACTTGTGCTGTAAATGGTTTTTAAAACTGGGTTTAAAAAAAATCTAGGGCTTGGGTTTTCTCTCTCCAGAAAGGGAACCTGCAGCTCTGGGTCTGTGATGACAAACCTTGTGTTCTTAGTTGTTAGTGCAAATATTTCTAATGTGAAAGTGCCATAATACTCTGTTCAAAATATAAAAGAAAATATAGCTGGTTGGTGGTGGTAGCTTTAGCTCTGTAGGAAGTCTTTAAAACTCTTGTGCCTCATATGTGGTCCAAATGTACTAGTAGTAATTGCAAATCTTATTAAGGTTGAATTTAAAAACATTCCAAAGTATATGTTAGATAATTTATTTCATTAAAGAAAAATAACATTTGTGAGACTCGAAAAAAAATTTAAAAAGCATATGCACAAATGTAAAAAGCTGGTTTGTTCAGAAATCAATTGTTTGATATATATGTTTTATTTTCAGTGTTCGGCGCTTACAGATCAGAGCTAATAAAAATACTGAAATTTATTTTTAGTACTTTTTGTTAACTGTAGACAAAATATGAGTTCTAGTATATTTTTATAAACTCAGGATGAGCTGACTGCAGGAAGTATTTTTCAAAAATTACTGTAGAGCAAAACTGTATGCCTTATAAAGTCAACAGTTTCAGCTTTCTGCCTCCTACAAGTTACTATAAGTGCTAGAAACCTAAGGGGAAAGCACTTAAAAACCAGCAAGGGTTGTTACTAGATAGCATTCCTTCAGATCTTAATAGCATAAAATCAACTAATTGGAATACTATCTTCCAAAGTATTATCAGATGGCAAAAGCCATCTGATAATTATTTTTAATTAAAATAAATAAAACAGCACAAAAATGGTGAAGAGACATGGGTGCCTTTTATGATGTCTCTTCTGCCTTTTTTTCTAGAAAGTTTCATGTCACCTGCTAGGTTGCTTACACAGAATTTGTTTTTTAAGGAGGCAGTTCTCTCTTTATGACTAACAAAAAGCAAACTCAGTCTGATGAAAAGTGTGCATTGCATTACTGCCTGATGATGACAGGACTCCTACGTGAGCATGTCAGAGGGAACTGGTGGAACAGCAGCTTTGCAATAGGGAGCAGGAGCAAGAGAAAGATTAAAGGAACAGGGAAGGCAGATGTGTGTCTTTGCTGGTGGCAGGATCTCATCTCCTTTTATCTTGTTTAGGTTTCTCCTCTGCCTCCTACTTAAAGGTCCATGTTAAAACCCACCACGGTGTTCCCCTTCCCCAGGTCTCCAGGCACCAGGAGTCCATCCCGAATGGGGGAGCAGCGTTCCACTGCGTCAGGACCTATGGCATCAAAGGCAAGAGACTCGCTGCTCTGCACCTTGCTGCTCTGTGCAGAGCTTTGTGTTGTGGGGTGTTGGGCTGGGCACAAGAAAGGGGAGGGAGGAAGGACAGGGAAAATACTGGAGAGAAGCTTAGGGAGATGCAGAGGAATTCCGTAGTGTCATGTAGGATGTAACACCTGTCATTGGATAGCTGTTTTAACAAGGCTAGGGGAAGGAAAGGGACACAGAAGAGTATGTGAAGTTCTGGCAGGTCTTCGATTTGGAAAACTGAGAAAGCCATGTTGGTTCATCTTAACCCTCTTCCTTGGAGCAGTCAGCATCTGAATTTTGCCTGAGGGCAAGTTTGTTAGTCCCACTCCACTTGAATCTCGTGTCAGTCAAACCTGTTTCTGGTTTTGATAGGAGCCATAATGTACATGCAGCCAGCTGTCTGTAGCTAAACTTACACTTCCAAATGCAATTATTGGGGAGGAGAGGTAAAGGGTGATAGTACTGGTGCTTTCTTTTGTTTTGACCTTCAAAATGAAGTTTTGACCTTCATTTAACTTGGGTGGGGGGAGAAAAAGGTGTTACTGTAAGCATAGCTGAGGAGTATTTAACTTCTGAATAAGTAAAGCAGTGTGTTTACCTGCATAGAGTAGGGTTTTGCTTCTTGGTTTGAGCTGTCAGTATTCTTGGTGAAAGTGAAACATCAGAAAATTCTTCAAAGCCATGGTTTTTCTGGTTTTTTTCTTGCCCAGGAGTGAGCTGGGTTAAACAAAGTCTGTGCCAGCGGAAAGCTCGAGTTGTGTAATTTTTTCTGTTGAAGTCTTGATAGAGTTATTACAGAAGCCCTTTAGTTTTGGGTGGTGTGCTGACTTAACAAGAGATTTATTCCAGCTCAGTGGTGTATTGATTTCATGCATATCCTGTTAGGTTTGTAATGCTGAGTCCAGAGCAAATCTGTCTTTTGGGTTGTGCCAAGCGGTTCTTTGGTCTCTTAGAGTTAATAGTAGGTACAGCCTATTTGTATTCTGAGACTCCTTTAGTGAGCACGTCTGGGTTTCTCACGCTCATTCACATGCACTGAGCAAAAAAATGTGGACAAACTCCCTTGGCATAATGCCAGAGGACAATGTGGAGGACTCCCAAACATACCAATGGCTTTGCCAGGACATATATCCAAATAATTTAAATAACATCCAAAATCTCTCTGCTGTTTCACACTGCAGTATTTAAAGACAGAGCAATTTTAGGTTGTGAAGTTAACTTCTAATAGTGTTGCACTTGCGAAAAAGAGTTCCTTGGGACTAAATGGAATTGCACTTCTTAAATTGCAATAGTTCACTGCTGTTTTGCTGAGTGTTTCCAGGTTTCTTCACGTCTTGCTGCAGTACTTCATGAGGTTTCTAGGCTCTCCCTCAAAAGTATCAACAGCATTTCAGAAGTGTGCAAGTGAATTGTACAGTTGAAAACATCATTAGGTCCATCCTTTTGTAGTGTCTGAGGTGTAAACATTGTGAGACATCCTTGGGATTCAAGAAGTGTTATATAAACCAGAGACCCGTTATGGTTGCATTCAGTGTCATGATAAATCCCTAATGAAACCCCAGCTGTTGCTCTGATGGCAGGCTGATGGTTTGGAAAGGGGACCTATGCTCCAGGGCTTTAGAATATGAGGGATTGGATGTTAAGTGTGTATCATTCTGTTGTGACAGGCATTAATGTGATCAGATGGTAACCAATCTAATTAATGCATGTTAAATATCTTCCTTTGGGAGCTAAGATTCTGAAAACTTCTTTCTTTTCTTTTTCCCATAGAAGGCCAGAAATGTTCACATTCGGACCCGATTGAGAGTTCTGATTCATATGGAGACCTCTCTGACACCAGTGACCTCAAGACTCCTGAGAAACAGAGCACCAATGGGTCCTTCTCGTGTGACCTGGCAGTCAGCAAAAACAAAATGGAGACGGAAGGAGAGAAGAAGTACCCGTGCCCTGAATGCGGCAGCTTTTTCAGATCGAAGTCTTATCTGAACAAACACATACAGAAAGTGCACGTCAGGGCCCTTGGTGGCCCACTGGGGGACCTGGGTCCTGCTCTAGGATCCCCCTTCTCACCCCAACAGAACATGTCTCTTCTGGAGTCGTTTGGGTTTCAGATCGTCCAGTCAGCATTTGCATCATCCCTAGTGGATCCAGAGGTCGACCAGCAACCAATGGGGCCAGAGGGGAAATGAGATCAGTTGGATCTTAACAAAGCAAAGCAGCAGTGTGGCTATAATGATAAGATGCTGTGAATGAAAGAGGAAATAATGAGATTTGGTTCTATAGTTGAGAATTTTCTATTCATTTTAGCTTCCCTCTTTGTCTCATGCCCTACCCCACCTTTAAATCTTCACTGGGGAGAGGGAGAAAATGCTTCTTTAGCTGATAAATTACAGAAGATGGTGGCCTTGAGTAGGAGACGTGACCCAAAACAAATGGAGCTTTAGAGGCTGCTGCTGGTGTTTTCTTTGTGTTCTTCGAGGGTAGTCAAAAGTTACCAGCGCTGGTCTGAGAATGAGACAGTCCTAGTGACCGAGGCACCTGGGGAGCTGCAGCTACAGGGAGCTGTGATTTTGTTCTCTCTCTATTCCCCCGCCCTCCCTAAACTCCCCCTGAAAAACAGTAAGTTAAAAAACCAGACCCATTATTGAATATAATGTTAAGTAAAATGCCCCATGGTTCCTAGCAGGTTACAATGCAGTTGTCCTTTTCAAACCAGAAACATTTAATGAAGGTGAGATAATTTGAACCCCTTCTGCCTTTGTGAGGCTGTGAGTGCTGCAGCAGGACTGAACTGCTGAGAAAAATCACCTTTCAGAACAGGTTGTTTTTATTACTTTTGACCATTAAACTTGCTGTCAGGTTTTTAATTCTTTATTATTATTATTATTATTTTAGGACCTGTTGTAGTGAATTGCTACTGAAAAGCCAGTCTAAGGCGATACACAGAGCACTCGTAAAGCAGCAGTCACATTAGGGTTAGTATTAATTTTTTTTTAGATGTACCATAGTTAATAACTTGGCTAGTTGGTTGTTTTAAGTCTATGAAAGAAATAGTTTTTATGGAAAAAAAAAAAAAAAGAAAAAAAAAAAAGGAAGGAAAAATACCATTACAGTCTGGTTGACTGGTGCTCATTTTTCATGTGGGGACCTAGGGGATGAACACGATCAGCTATCGGGTTAACATTATGTACCACTGACTTGTTTAGTGTGAATAAACCCAGGGGTTCACAGAGTGATTTTGGTTTAATTGGATTGGACTCTATTAAAGAAGTTAGTATGTTACTTTGCATCCCCTCGTTTTGTCTGGTTTTTGAGCAATTTAGCCACCTGTCCAAAAGGTGTGCAAATGAGAGCCAGTAAATAATATGTGAATCCCATTCTGCACTGTGCTGTATTCTCAGTGAGCTGGGCTTTTTGGCCACAGTCATGCTCTCCTGATCTGTTTCTAGTCAGGTTTTTAAAAGCCACTGTTACCCCTTTCTTTTCCAAATGAGAAGGGTTTCTAGTATAAGAAGTGGGAATTGCAAACAGCATATCTTTGAAAAAGAAGTGATTACAAAATGCAAAGAAGCTGCATTTCAGGCTGTTGGACATTCCATTTAATCTGAAAATACCACTTGTGCAGAAATAATGTCCTTTCTTGACCCTCCCTTTCCTTCCATGTAACTAGTCATGGTTTTATGTACCAAACCCAGGTATAAATGTTGTTTAACACAGGGTTAGGAGTTAGGAATACTCTGAGTTTGAATTATGGTTCTGCTGTTGATGCTCAAGGTCACATAGAACAATTTCCTGAACTTATTCCTTAATTTCATACTTGTGAAGGACCTTCTCTATATCACAATTGCTGAGAGAGTTATTGAGCAAAGGTTTAGCAGTGATTTGGTAAACTGCTTTGTGTAGTGAATGTTTCTAAAGGCCGCTCTGAAGAGCCCATGTCCTGCACCAAACTTGCATCCCATAAATATCTATCTCCATCATTAATACGGTGCTGGAGCAGGACAGACCCCCTTGGACCAGGTTCTCATTTGCTGGTCTGTCTGTGTAAACATGCACAGAGACACAAACTCTTATTGTACCACAGCCTGCGTTGCCCAGGTGCTTCTAATCCAAACCCTGTAGCGGATGCTTAACTGATATGCCCATTTTGTTTTTATGTTAAAATTAGAGAGCCTTTTGTAAGATTGGATTTGGAATTACGTTCTAAATTCTACGGAGTTAAAAGACCCAGATTCCCTCTTGTAAGAAGCTACTTTTTGTACTTGCTCTCGACTATTATAAATCAAGGATGAATAATCAATGGCTTTCTCTTTATAGCACCAGCACTTTCTAAATTGAGAGCATGTTGCAGTGGACTTGATGTTTTGCTATTAATCTGTGTTGGGAGACTGAAGGACATGTTCTTCTCCAGTCATCTCCTCCCAGAATCCTGGAATAGGTATGAGCCTCATTTGAAAGGAAAAACCAGTGAAACAAACAAACCCCACCGCTAAAGCTTCATGGAATTGCTCTTGTACTGGTAAGATTAGTAGACAGGTAAAAACAGAACATCTTAGAAAAGTGACAAAACATCTTAAAATACCTTACAAATCTAGTGCTGAGACAACCTTGTAAGCTGCCAAGCAAATCAGGAGAGAGTAGACTTTCCAGTCAGCATAACAATTTGTTGGGGTTAGCAAATACAGCTGCAGTCACTAATTTACTAATAGCTCATAATTAATCCACAAGGGAAATTTCTGTTGAACTGAGGCTGTATGCTGAAAGACAGAATTTTTTCCCCAGTGTTCCTATATGCACTCAAAGAAGGTGCATTAGTAATAGAATTCAACTCCAAAAGCTAAATCCAGAGTATAGAATACTTTCATGCTACATTTAGCTCCCCTGACTTTAGTGTTACAAGTGGGTGGAATTTTGGCTGTATCTATCAGAATTTAATTTTGAATGCTACAGAATTTGACCTGGTGAAACAAAAGAAAAGCCTTTATCTGAAAATGAAACCTTCTAAAACACTGTGTATTCTGCTTGTCAAAGAAAATGCTTACTAAGTTGTCATGAATACATTGAATGAAAACTACTTACTTCTCAGTCTAGTGGACAGGGAAACAATTAGGCAGGAGGTTAACAATCCTGAAATGACAATTCTAGATCATCCTAGTGTAAATGGGAGAGATTTGTACCAACAGAGGAGGCTGGTGCAGGCTAGTGCCAGTAAGAAGTTGGGTAGATCTTTAGCTGTGGTGTGTTTTCAGTGCGTTTTGCTTCTTTGGGGGCATACTGTTCCATTCTGGACAATAATTTAATCTACATGCAAATTCTTTCTATTCTGTACTTTGGGAAATGCCTGTTTCTCATAGAACATGAGACAGATCCAAACAGAAACTCAGCCTCACAAGTTCAGAGTTCAAAGGGAAGTATGTAACATGCCCTGAGCTGCAGCTTGTTGCTATTACATTTTCTTTTTAATTGGAGTATAAGTGTATAGATGATAGTTCTGATTTTGGGCCACCCTCCCTTCCTTGCCTTCCCTTTTGGAGGGACTGCAAGCCAGTGTTTGAGTTGGTGCACATATCAAAAAGGGAACTTCAGTTCATGCAAATGTATATAATCAGACTTTTAGTATTTGTTAGTATTATAGGAGCCCCATAACCTCTCATCTGAGGCTCAGAGCCTTGTGTATGCACTTAGGTATGATGAAAACATCTTCAGTAATTCATGATCTAAATATTAAAGACAGACAAGAAAGGAATAGATGCTTATAAGACAATGAGTGAAAGATAAAGGAATGAAAACCACTTGCATGCATGCTTAAGTGTTGTGTTAAATGTGAGGGTACAAACATCTCAGGCTTCTTTTGTTGCCTGAATTTTTAAATATTAATCCAGAACAAATGCAAGATAAAGCAATTCCATGTGAATTTATTCCATACTGAGTTAAATTAAGTGACGTGACCTTGCATTTGTCATGTCTTAAATGTGTGCAAACAGTGTGGCTCACCTGACACATGGCAATGTGGATGTGAGCTCTCAATCCTAAGTGATTTGCCCATGATGATATGGGAAATTGATAGCAGAACCAGAAATTGAACACAGATTTTTCCTTCTCTCAATCCAGTGCCTTAATTATAGTAGGGCAAAGTAGTATATGTTGGGGGGATGATTTTTTTGGTTTTTAAAGCCTAGAACTATTAAGATGGTGTGGAGTTGGTCTTCCTACCAATCTTTTGAATAATTGTAAATGCCCAGTCACAATTTTAGACCTGTTTGAGTGCCAGTGACTTAGGGAATATTTGTTATTTCCCATGTATTCCCTGAAATTATTGTTCCTCCCTCAACTGCTGTCAGCAGTAAGGAATGACTTGAATAGAAGAGCTGTGTAACTGAATGTCTATAACTCAACTAATTGAATTGCTAGTATGAAAGCTAACCTAGATTTTGTAGGCTCTGTTGTAACTTTAGTGTCTTGTTTTTTCACTAAATCTTTGTTCCTAGAATTCAGTATCTAAATTTACGTCTTGAGTCGGGAGTGGGGTACCACTTTCAGCTTTAATTTGTTTTAAGGTGCTTGCTTGAGGAAGTAGATGCCAAAGTAAACTTCAGAGGAACTCCAGACTTCAGTGTTGGAAGAATGAATGGAAAGCAAGAGTTCTCCTTGGGTTTCATGAGAGATAAATGGACAAAGTAAAAAACAGCCACCAAAATTCTAAGTAATGAAACAGGAAAGGCCTTTCTTTACCACCCACAAAAATAATAAAATATTTTCAATTTTCACCATGGCAGAAAGTATAAGAGTAAGTGCCAAACAACACCATGGAATGTGCTGGCTTTTTCAGCATTATGATTATACCTTAACAGCATTGTCAATACCCGAATGTAAATTAAGCCAGCTTAGTACTGCCCACCTTTTTCTTGGGCACAATACCTGAGTTTTATTTGAACAGAGCAGAAGCTCACTGTGAATCTCTGAGCTTAGGCTCTCAGGAACTGAGAGCCTAAAACAAATGAGCAAAGAGGGGGGGAAAAAAACCCACTAAGAAAACTTAAAAAGGAAAACAGATCCTGGAAGGCTCCAGTGTCTCCTAAAACAGCCACATTTTTTTATCCTGAACATCCTTTTCAAAACAAGATCCTTCAGCTGTTGTGAATGAGCCCTTGGGAACAGATTTGGCTTCCAGCCCAATGTGCTGCAGCTCCCTGTCCCTGTGAGAAGGCAGCATGTGCCAGAGCACTGAGCCTGGGACCCAGAGGGAGGGAGGCAGGAGCAGGGGCAGGCAGTGCTCCTGGGCTGCAGCCACAGGGCAGCACCAGCACTGGCAAGGTGCCTGCCTGCTGCTTTGACCCTCACCCTCCACACATCCTGTGCAGTGTGGTGCCTACTTGGATGTGTGCAGCTCTGCAAATGTTGGCTGTAAAACAAAGCAGGGAGCTATTTGGCTAAAAAGAAAAAAGAGAAAGCACCACTTAAAAGGAGTGCTATGACATAACTCAGTGATGCAGCCCAGGAGCAGGAGCCCAGGCTGAGGGGTTGTGGTGATGGTTGGAATGGTTATGAGATGTCAGTGAGAAATCACAGCTGTGCACTCTGTGGTGGTGGGCAGTGAGGGCCTGTGTGCCAAGAATGAACACCCTGTGTCATCTCTAGCCTCTTCCTGTGTTGTGTTCCTGTCTCTAAGATGAGATGCTGATAACCTTTGGGTAAGAATGTGCCAATATTTAATTAACAACACAAATTGTGCTGCACAAATGTTTGGCCTCGTTGACTTCAGGTGTAATGCAAAGTTAAACAAACATTTGGCCACATTTTTCCTGAAAGGTGTGATATTTAAATTTATTTAAAGTCTGCCTGGCACTATTGATCTGCTCTCAGGGTTTATGTGAATGAAGCTTTTCCTGGTGGCCTCCATACGTGTATTGCAATTTTGGAGATCTGGGAGTGCTCTGAGCTGAGATATGCTGAAGGAAGGAGGTAACTGGAGTCTCACTGATGTTCTAGTGACTCCCTCCCAGCTCTTGTGTTCCATGTGGACCATGGAGTCACTTCATGCAGCCACTGGCAGCCATAAATGCTCTTGAGCATCCTGCAGTCACATAGTGACCTTGAGTAAGTGATTTTAGAATAAATCAATCTCCTGCTTGCTAATACCTTTTTGGCTGCTGTGTCTACAAACTGGTGCCTTCTCCAGGCAAATTTTACATGCCCTGTGCAAAGTTGTCAGACTGACTGCTGGCTCTTAAGGAACCAACCAAACCTTGCTCTTGGGCTCAGAATTTTTCTTCGGTACTGTTGTAATCTGAAAGTCTGCTGCAATTAGTGCAAATACCAGAGTAAGAGAGAAAATAAAAGGCTGTTCTTAGATGTCTTGTAGAGTGAACAACTGAAACATGAGTGTGGGATGAGCCAGGAAAACTGGTATTTTTCCCTGGCTGCACGCCATATGGAAGAGACAGTGCCTTGGAAGGGAAGGAGCAGAAAAGTTTGCCATTGGCTCTGATGAATCCCAATCCTGCTTCTACTGAAGTTGTTGGGAATCCTCCCATTGTCTTCAGTGGAGCAAGAGAGGATCTTAGGTGAGGATGGATGACTCTTTCCCTACTTGAATGAAGTCTCTTGCCTATTTATGGGCCTGCTTCTATTGAAACCGAGCCTGTTTTAGCCTTTTTGGGTTCTTAGGGACCTGTTTGTATAAAGCAACTTACCTACCTATCTTTTTTTTTTTCTATTGTGTGTATTTTTTGTATGTTCTGTTGGAAGGTGAAGCCTCTGTAGAAGGGGATACAAAACCTGATTTTTAAATAGTAATAAACCAAAAGAGAATTAAACTCTGCAGGCTGCATGCATTCATTTTCTGGAGATGGAGAGTAGAGACCATGAGTGCACAGAGAGATGGTCTGGACTTCTCCTATCTCAAAATCTTCCCCTTTTCAGAGACAGTTTGAACATTTCTACAGCTCAGTGTGAGAATTCATAGTGTGGTGGGCAGGTTGCAACACTGTATCAGGATGGCCTTATTTCGACCAGGAAATCCTTTCTCTGGCACTGTGTGGTGAGATTTCTTAGTTTAGCATAAGTGGGTGGAAGTAACAAGTATGTGAAATTTGGTATTGTCCTCACTGACTGGCAGTGAAATAAAACTGAGGTCATATAGATAGAATTTTGCTTCTGGCCAGCCTGCCTACCTCAGGTGCTGGGGTGTTGGTCAAATGCAGTGTTTTGACTCCACACCCTTATATACTAAAGAAATAAGTGGAAGTATTAAGTGAAACTTTATTAGGCCTTTGTTTCTTCCTGGCTTTTGACCTCCTCATGGTGTTACCAGTTGGAGCCATAACTTTCTAAAAGAATGGCAGACTCCAGACCAAAATAACAACAAAGGTTTGCCCTGTTCTGTAAACATACTAAAAGGAACAGTGTGTTTGCTTTTGTAAATAGATGTGAAAATGTCCACGTGCCTGTGTCAGTCATAAAAAGGCTATCTCTGCATGCTTATGGCATATGTGTGACCCAAAGGAAATACAGATTTGCCTTTTTACACAGGAAAGAAAGGGCAACTTCCCCAAATTAACAACTCCTCCCACAGCCTTCAGACAAACACCTGTGGAGAGAGGTCTTGTGCAGTACCTGTGTGCCAGTGGTTTTATCTGCTTTCAGGTCAGCTAAGAAATAAAATCCAGAGGTGTGAGCTCTGCATTGTAAATGTCCCTGAATCCTGCACTTTTATGAGGAAACAGCAGTAGCTCCACTGCAAAGTTTGGTCTCTGCTTCTCTGCTCACATGTTGAATTACAGAGACCCATTACAAAATGAGTCTCTGCTTCTTCTCTTACGTTGATGACTCCAGTCCTAGTCCCAAAGCCCTGAAGAGAGAAGAAAATACGTGTTTGGCTTTTTTATGTGTTCCAAGTTTATAACCTTACAGCCTTTCTGATGGCTTGGGATAGAGGTCACATGAGTGGTTGTGTTATTTAGGGTGGGAGTTTTGCATATTTAAGTGCAACTTCAACCTCATGTTTTTCACAGTGACACCTAACTATTACTGTGGTAATATTCCACTATTATTGAAGTTTAAACAGCAGAGCTTTGGGCTTTCACTTCTGTTTGACTGTGAAATTGGCTTCCATGGTGAGTGGAAGATTGATAGAAGGATATTTAATAATCCCATCCAATTCACTGGAGGTTAATTTCAACAGATATCAGAACAGAAATCTTTATTCCTTTTGACTGAAATCTCCAGATGTTTTGATGCTGTCTTTTCACATTCCTCATGTGCAAATAATAAACAATTATTTTTAATAGGCATTTTCTAACAAGAACAAATTGGGTTATCAGACTGGTTAGATTTGCCAGGTACTGCTGGGCACAACTGTGGTTTGAGAAACAAGAAAGTTACAAAAGTACTTTTGTACTTAAAAAGCAACCAAACAACACATTCTCCTATTTTAATGAATTTCTGCATTAATGGTACTTTCATCTAACTCAGCACTGTCACTGTAGGACACAAAAGAAAGACGAAGGACTCCAAAATATTTCAGAAGGCAAAAGCATAGAAAGCTTTATTGTCTAATTCTTACCATCTTTTTATAAGGTATATCGATACAGACTTAACATGATTGGTGAATAGGAACGACACCTCTCTAATCCGTTGGTTAAACCAGAGAAAATAGCAAAACACCACCTGGAGAAGATTGTTTTCAGAAAGAATAGTTGTTTTCCAAGGTTGTTTTGAGAAGAAACCTTGTTGAGAAGTCTTCCCTTGGGAGAGAGTTAGCAGCTGTTAGCAGGCAAAAATCTTTCAGACCCAGAAATATCAGGCCCTACACAGCACTACACATGTAGAACTTAAGAACATCTAATGCATATCCATCTCCAGGATTCCTTCCCCTCCAAAACCATTTCATAAGGTGGTATTGGATGTCTGAAGCTTTCAAAGTGCTTTGGAGACATTTAATCATTTCTGCCTCTGTGACATAAGTAATATTTACATGGGAAACCAAGACAGAAGATTGCCTAAGGTCAGGCAAAGATCAGTTAATTGAGAGTAAGGCTCCTGTTCTTGGCTCAGACTTATCTGTTCTCTGAGTAGATCACAGTATGTTTCAAAATAGCTTCCCTTCCTCCACCCTTAGAAATGTGTGCTCTGGTTTTTGTCAGTAGCAGCCTGCATCTGTAGCAAAACAAACAAACAAACAACCCAACAAAAACCAGAGCAACTGGAGACTGAAACATCTTTAGACAGCTGTACCCAATTCCTAACAATGTTGCTAAGGTTTTATGGTACCCTGCTACAAGGCGCACCCACCCGTTGGATAGCAGGTAAGCAATCTGGGATCCAGATCCCGAGATTGGAATTCTGCAGCTAGGAGAAGAGCTGGGATCATCCATGGGGACCTTTACAACTGCTACAGTGGGCCAGTGTGAACACAGATGTCTGTCAGCACTTGGGCTCTTCAAAACTGCTGAGAAAACTGGACAGGCACTGGGTAGTTCTTGACAAAAACGCTCAAAAAAAATGATGCTGTTAGGATTCTGTGTGAAATTTCTTAAGTCACTGACTGCCGAGAGTACTTAGTGCTAATCTCTTAATATTGGAAAAGTGTAGCTGCAGTGCTTCTCCCCAGTAAACAATAGGACCCAGATTGCTCTCCCGAGGCCTCTGGCCTTTTATTACAGCCCACACACAAAACTCATCTGAGAAAACACTCTGAGTTAGTGGAGCAAACTCTGAACCAGTCTGAACCAGTTCAAATATCGCATATGGTTGTTTTGCTTCTGCTGACTTCCTTGTTAGTCCTTGGAGGCTGTGGCTGGCATTTACTTAGCAATAGCTCATGCTGTCAGACTGAAGGGGGAGGAGAAAGCCTCTCCTTGAGCATGTCAGCAGCGCGATGCAACAGTGCCAGCAGCTACTCCTGTCGCTCCACACCGACTCCTTTGTAGTCACTGCCTCTGTCTTGATTTTTGGTTATACTCGGCTCAATTTCATAAAGTCAATATCTGATCCTTTTGTTGCAGCCCTGATGTTCTATTATTACGTTCAAATAGTATCTAGGTTAGAAATGAAACACATTTGTTTCCAACTCCTACATCACTGCTTACAGAAGGCTTTTTACAGGTGAGACCCACAGTGGTTTTCATGATCAAGAGAGAGGCAAGAAATAAAACCTCTGCTTTTGTTGGAGTTGCAAGTACTCGAGCACTTAATAGTGTTTAGTAACATTTGATGCTGGCAGCTTTTTAAGCTTAAGCACAAATTTCTCTAATACTCTGTTCATGATGAGGTCTCAGAATTGTGCTGTTGTTAAGCATTGCCATTTATGAAAGAAGCAGAAAATAGAGAAAAAACAACTTTTGGAGAAAACTGGAACAATTATTTTGGTTACCTAGGAAGAAGAAAGGGGAGGTTATGGGAACATGACGTATGTCCTGTTACAAGGAGGGCAATGGTCAACTTTTTCCATTTTAAGCAATCCATGTTAATTTGGCTAGGAAGGATTACTCAGATTAGAAAACTCATTTTGTTTACTCCCCTCAGTGTCTTATTTAGTAAGATTAAGTAATAAAGCATGTTAGTTCTTGCATAGGAGATTAGATGAACTTCTGCCTGGCAAGATCTGAACACACTTGGCTGTGGCCAGAGAAGGAGGGTGGGTTTGGTTGCTCCTTTTGGAGTCATGCTATAGCTATGGATCTGGAGCTGCCTCCCTTGGCACAGAGTGCTGTGCTGTATGTTAGATTCTCTTTTTTCTCTCTTATATTTTTAAATAAAAATCTCAAAACACTTTGAATTTTTCCACAGGTGAAAAAGTAGAACAAACAAACAAGAAAGAGCAGCTGACAGACAGGAGAAAGAGAAAGCAGACATTGTTCATTCTGGAACCTGTATAAAGAAAGGTACCAGCTCACAGCTGAAACTGGTTCACACTTCCATAGGGGGGATGCTTGATGTCCCTCATTCCTAAAAATAATGTATATATTCTCCTGTAAAACGTGGGGATCTGTTGTGATACAGGTATTTGTATATACCTGCAGAAATGTAAGTGTAAACTACGTGAGGAAGTAGCTGGAAAGCTATAAACTTACTTATAGTTTGGGTAGTTTAAAATCAAGTCCTGGGAAATAATGTCACGTTTAATATCTCTAAAGGTGTAGCAAACCCATTCCCAAGCAGTAGAAAGAAAAATTGAGTCTGCCTCTGACAGCTGCCACCTGGCATCCTATTAAACTTAACTCTGTGAAACTGCCAGGCATAAATCTTCCCTCATCCTGGAGAAAGCTATAGATGAAAGCAAAAATTGTGCTTAGAAGTCAGTTGTGGAAAAGACTTTGATCTTTACCATTAATGTGGAAGGTTTTTGCATTTCTCCCAGATTCCCCATTGTCCTTCTGTGGACTAGAAACTCAAATTGTTTGCTGGAACTTGGCTGAGTGTAATGAGAAGTGCAAATTTATCTTGTTACATGGTAGGAGAGAGAGCTAGGAAGGTCTGAGGTTTGTTTCCTCAGAGATTACTGCAGTTCTTGGATCAGTATGTACAGAAGGAGGTGCTTTCTGTGCTAGGTGGCACGGAAGCGTCAGTTAATCTCATGAAATGAGCAAAAAGGAATTAATTGTGCAGGCTGGCAGCCCATCTGCAAAGTTTTGGACAGGCAGTGCCTCTGGATGCATGTGTGGCCCTGCAGTTTCTGCTGAATGGAATTTGTCCCATAAAATCTGTGATGAAGAGCTATTACAAACAGGCAGCTTGATTGAATAGCCCTTATTAAAAATTCTTGCTGACTCCAGTTAGCCTTGCCTTTACAGAGAGTAACTGGAGAGCATCAGGAATGGAGTAACAGGGTGTCTGTGCAGACAATGAGCATAATGGCACAAAGGCTGCATCTTAGCTGGTGATGTCAGTCAGGACTGGCACATACAGTTGGTTTTTGATTTCCTATTTTGATTTTTTGCAACCAATTTTTTTTTTTTTTTAATCTGACATTACTAAATTAAATTTTCTGTAGTGGTAAATCATGTTGTTAAAGCGTGAGTCACACAAATATGTGCTGAGACCTGTGGTTTCATACTTGGCAGTAGAGCTGCTTAATTGACAGGTTTCCTCATTACCCATCAGTCATGCTGGTACATCTGTGTTTTTGTGGCTCCATTGTGGACTGGATGCAGCAAGTGACCAGGCTATAGAGGGCTTAAAGTGTTCATGACCTGGTGAAAAAGGGGCAAAAGTTGAGTTGAAAGAGAACCTTGAGCAGGTTTGTTACACAATTACCACAGTTACCTGTAGCAGCCTGACAGAGAGCACTGCCAGGATGGAAACGTATGGGAGTGGAAGGGAAAGACCACTGCTCCAGCCAGCACTGCCTTGCAAAGTGATTCATCAAACACTGAAGCAGCTTCCTGGCATAGAAATACTTCTTATGTGTTCAGTGGTTTCCATGTGATTTGAAGGACCTTTAAAAGATGGGAACTTCCCCATCCTGTTCTAAGAAGGAAGGTTTGATTGTACCTCATGTAACAGAAAGGAATGGAAGGTGTAAAGAAGTGAGGCAGGCAGGTTGGCCAAGGTCAGGAAGAACTCGGTGGGAAAGCCAGAAATAGCACCTTGTGCTGCAGGCCTGTGCCTTGGCTACAAACCCATCAGTTGGCCCAGGCTGCCTTTGCAAGCTCATTGTTGAACAGGACCAGCTATTCAGTGGCTTTTTTTTCACTGGTGTAAAACAGAAACAGTGCTGAGGACTCCAGATGCTTGTGTACAGGCACTGGCACTGCACTGGCTGAATCCCTTGGCATGTTCAGAAACAGAAGTATCTATTGTAAGCCGTGTGAAATGTCTGCAGAGAGGCTTTATCACAGTGGCTGGATGCCTGCAATAGAACTACTCTAAGCCATCATCATACTGTTTACCTTGTTTTTTTTCTATAAGCAGGCACAGCTCTTAGAGTAAGTACATGGAGTAAATGAAAAGTAATGGATTAGCAGAGGTGAGAACGTAAACCTCTTTAAAGGTTGGAGGTGCACAGCCTCCGTGGCAGTGTGTACCCACCACAACGTCTCTTTAGAGCAAAGTGAACCCTAAGGGAGAGTAAGAACAGCAGAATTTAGTCCTTCATGATAAATCTCTAGGGGTGAGACCAGTTTTAGGTCTGAAGATAAACACTTCTGCCACAGGCAGTAGTTCAAGCGTAGTTCCGTGTGGAAAGTCTCCTCTTCTGGTCTAAGACTTTTCTGCGACTGTAGGAGGCAAGCCCAGGGACGCGGAGTTCCTCTCGAGCCAAACAGCCCCGCGGCACCGAGCACCCATCGCCGTGCTCGGTCCCGGGGCAGAGGAGCCTCTGCGGCAGCAGGTTCCCGGCTGCCCCGAGCCCTGCCCCGCGGCAGCCGCCCCTTCCTCTCCTGGGGGCGGGCGGCGGCAGCGGCAGCGGCAGCGTTAGGACCCGGCGGCGGCCGCGGGGCGGGGGGGGAAGCGCAGCCCGGCGGTTGTTTACCGGGGAGGGGAGTGCCGGGGCAGGTCTCGCCGCGGCGCCGAGAGGAGCCGAGCTGCGCGGCCGGGCTGGCGGCGGCTCCTCGTCTTCCGCGCCGAGGATGCTGCCCGGGGCCCCGCGGCGGGCGCTGCGCGCTGTGCTGCTGCTGGGCTCGCTGCTGCTGGGGGCCGCCCGCGGCGCCGAGGGTGAGTGCCGGCCCGGCTTTGTGGGGGACAAAGGCCGGTCTCGGGAGGGGGAACACCGCCGTGGGGAAGGCGGGGGCCGTGCTGGAGAGCGGCCCGGAGCGGCGGGGGCTGCCCGGGCCGCCCGCAAGGCTCGTCTCGTCTCTCCGCAGAGTGCCTCCGCGGCAACGGCGCGTCCTACCGCGGCAGCCGGCAAGTGGCCTCCGGCGGCGCCCCGTGCCTCAACTGGCTGACGGTGCGGAGCGGCCCCGGCGCCGCGCTCCCGGCAGGTGGGTCCGGGGCCGGGGGACGCGGCGGGGGGGGGCTCTCGGGGGAGCGGAGGGTGCCGCGGCCGCGCTGACGGCCCGCTGCTCCCTAGCAGTCGATGAGGACCACAACAGCTGCAGGAACCCGGACGGCGACGCCGCGCCCTGGTGCTACATCCAAGGCGCTACCGGGATCCCCGAGCGGCGATCCTGCGACATCGCCCAGTGCTCAGGTAAGAGTGGCCGCCGCCGGCCACCCTCTTTTCCTGCCCTCCCTGGCCTGCCCCCTACCGCGGGGAGCTGGGTTTGCCACCAGGGTGAGGTCCCCCATGCGCACAAACAACCCCGGGTTCGCCAGCACCTCCCTCGGAAACACCGCGTACCCAGGGCTCCCCTCCAGCCCCCGCCTGTGTGTGCACATCTGCCTCCCAGCTATGCCGTGCTCCGCCCCTAGAAAATGGCTTTTCCATTAGTGCCAGAAAAGGCCTATGAAAAGCCCCTACTCCCCCATAATTCACTTATCACTGTAGCGCTCTCTAGCTGTGTTGCAAAAGGCTGAGGTCTGGATATCTAGGAACTGCTGAGGTGTGGGTAGACTGTTGCTGTGGGACATATTACAGCTGACTAAAGAAGCTTCCTGCTGTTAAAGGGTGGCCTGTGGGAATTTGAGAACGAGGTGCAGGGAAGAATGTGGAAAAAATGAGAACTAGAAGGGAGGACAGTAAAAAATGGAAACACTGGATTCCTCCTGTATAGTCACAGTGAGAAGCAGTTTGCCAAAAGAGCTGCAGCTGAAGCCTGATTCAGGAGAGGAGGTGTCAGTCAGTACTGACACCAGACTAACCACTGGGGTTTTTTTGAACTGTTTACTACTTTCTGAGCCCTGCAAGATTTGCTCACACCGCTGTCCCTTGAGACTGCTATCCTTGCATGTAAATACTTTTCCCACGCACATACACCCTCCCCTTTTTTTTTTTCACTTTGCCTTTTTTTTGGCCCGTTTTTCCCTAAAGATGAAGCAAAAAAAAAAAAACAATTTCTGCTGCCAAGATCCTTACTCAAAACACTCTTGCAGCTTTAGGATCAGAAGAGTTACCTGACCTTTCAGTCATTTGCATGTTTAATAGGTTTCATATGTTTCATCTCAGAGTGGGCACCTTTTCATGGCCCAACAGTTCAGTTTAGTTCAGTTGCCCGAGCTAACCCTACATGACATTGCTGTGCAGGACCCCTGATTTCCTGTCTCTGACTCCCTTCTGTACTTCCATTTCACATTCCACTGAGGACTCAAAATGGCTGCAGGTAGAAAATCCACATAGAGTTACTGCCTGCTCTGGGGGGAGTGAGTTTTCAGGTTTGGATGCATACTGTGAATAGCATTTCCAAAAAGGAGGGGGCTTTGTGTAGAACAGGTAGTAGATACCTACTGTCACAGCTTTTACAGTGCTACAGCTTCCATTTAAACTCTTATGTCATGAAAGAAGGAGCTACCTTGGAAATCTTTCAATGCTGTTGACGAAAAAGAGCAATGATAAAAAGCAGGGCTGGGAAGGAACCTGTATCCTTGGGTGCCTTTTCTGGGCCTTGGCTGAGGAAGAACTTGTCCTTAGTCAGTGGCTGTGCTGCCTGAGGGCTGCTCTGACTTAGCCTGTTCAGTGGTGTCCCAGACTATCATAGTTTGGTACACCACTGCAAAGAGGGGCCAGGGAAGAATATGCCCAGGTTGTTTACACACTAGCTGGAGTCTCTTGTCAAACTTTCCTTTGTCAGGAAGATTGAGGCAGAAGAGAGATAAATAGGCTCCTGGGAGATTTGGGAGGGTGATTCTCATAATCTTGTTCACGTCTGTTCAGCATGATTGAAGCTGCAGTCTGTATATTGATCTATACACTAAATGAAGTCATTGTGCATCCTCTGGACTCATGCCCTGAACCTGGGTTTCATTCTGCTGTCTGACTTCTCTTATCTGTGGTGGTGCCTTAGACTCATAGTTAAATAGGTTCATGTCAAAGGAAAGTGGGGGGAGGAGTACATTTCTTGTCTACTTTGATAGGATTTCTGGCAACAACTTAAGGGGGAACAAGTGTTCTTCAGTGTGTTTTGAAGGCAGATAATTGATACTAGTCTAGAGCTGTCCCACTCTCAAGGCACATGTTGTTTTGAAGTACTCATAAGGGCTTGGTATGTTGTATAAATGTATATTATTTTTTTTTCCCCCCTCTCAACAGATGCTACAGCTACCACAGCCCCAGTCCCTACAGCAGAAGTTGGTACTTCCCAGGAGGATGAGCAGGTGTTTGAACCAGCTGATACCTTGCCCTCCCGGAGCGAGGCAGCCGCAGTGCAGCCCGTCATTGGGATCAGTCAGAGAGTACAGATGAACTCCAAAGAAAAGAAGGACTTAGGGACACTAGGTACAAACCCAGGATCATGTGATGGATCTGTTCCTGGAATTCTGGAAGGACAGACCTGTTTTGATACTCTGAAAGCAACATTATAACTGGATCTGCTGCCTCTAATTTTGGTTCTCTTCTTCCTCTTTTTACAGGTTATGTGCTGGGGCTGATTATGATGGTGATAATCATTGCCATCGGGGCTGGCATTGTCCTGGGATACATCTATAAGAGGTGAGTGGCTGTTCTTTGTTCAAAAACTGGTGTATATAGAGCAGGAATGTCTGAGCACCTGCAGACCCAAACAGATCCCAAGGAAATGGAACAGAAGCATATGTTTAGTTATGGCACATTGAAGAAGCTTGCTTGTCACATTGAGGAAAGAATTACTGAAGAGTTAATTCTGTTCTGCTCCATTTCCCCCATTATTATGATGTTCTGTCTCACCTAAAGTTTCAATTTTCCCTCTTTAATATTTGGGGGTTTTGTGTGTGCATGTGCACCTTGATGTGGCTTTTTCAGATGTATCCAGGGGAGCTGGATTTTGTCAGAACTGGAAAGAGCAGATCCCAGGTGCCCTCACAGAAAGTTTCTTTTGATCAGAAAAAGAACAATCCTTGTGTATTTTTTAGCAGGCCACCTGTTCCCTGATTTATCTAGTTTATCTTTAGAGGAAAAACAATAGGCATTTTTTCCTACTCATGCGTTGTACCCTATGAAGCTATCAGGTAGCACTTTTTTTTGGTGAAAGTTCATTTTAGCAAAGCTCCTGTATACTTTAAGGTCAGTTTTGATTTGGACTTCAGTTACTATTTCTTCAGCCACTTCACTGTGTTGGACAGAAATGTTTCTGTAGCTCAGCAGTGTTTGAGGGTAGTGGCAGTAGCAAGCTGCTTAGTTTTAAGAGAGAGGGCAGGACTAACAAATAGCAGTGATTGTCCCTGCAGCAAGCAAAGGCCCAGGCTCCCTCCTCTGGGAGGGTTTGTTCTATGTTTTGGCTGTTTGACAACAGTCTGACACAACCAAGCAGAAGGAGCCCTTTCCCAAGCTGGGACATGTCCTTATGTAAGTGTTTATAATACATGCTGACAGAAAAAAAGCAGAGGGAGGAGTGTTACATAAGGGGAAAAACACAGAGCGCTGCTTGTCGAGGAATCTGATTTGAGGTGTCACTTCAGAGAATGCTGTCTTGTGTGCTGGCAGGAACGGCAGCCACTGCTGCACACTTGTAGGCAGCTTTGAAAAGCAGCCAAAATGCTGACAGGAAACCCCAGCAGCTCTGCCTGCTTGAGATCACGAGCCTGAGGAGGAGCGAGTGGTGCCTGTCCCACCTCTCTCCTATCCTCAGTGGGAGGAAGCAATAGACCAATGTTGGGCTTTGTCCAAATGCTTGTTTGCATCTCCAGTCACAGAGGGCTGACAGCAGGGCTGTGGTGCAGGTTTACTGTCTCCCTCCTTGCCTTGATCTCAAAATTGCATGTGCAAGCTGGCAGGTTTGGGTAGTAGGTGTGGTGAGAAACCTTTAATGGGTTTAGCAGTTTTTGGTATACATAGCTCTTCTGGAGACAACATGCTATTAATGCCAAATCCATTTTTAAAGCAAGGCAGTTTTTCCGCAGCACAAATTACAGAGGTGTTCCTTCCCTTAGCAACAGAATGGAGACTGAGGTAGGTTTGAGGAGCTGGTTGTGGCATTAAGCTGTTATAGCTGCAGTGGCAGAAAGCAGGGCCAGCTCTGAAGTCAGCTTTAATACTTTCTGGACAGCTTAATTGGTTGCAACAAAAGGCAGAAGCTGTCACCACCTCCAGTATTTGTTTCAGATGAAGCAGGTTACAGAAGCTCTTTTCCACAGCAGTGGCCTCTGCACTGTCTCACTTCTCCCCTGGGCCTGCACAAGGCAGTGCTGTGGGACTGTAAAGGATAAGGAAACATATGGCAGCTCTGTGTTTTGCAGGAGGGGCCTGGCTTTACAGTCATTTATCAGCAGCAATGTCAATGAATAAGCCAGTTTGAGAGAGGGACAGACTTCACTTGGCTGCTTGTTTTTCAGAGATGCCCAGCTGTGGTCCTCTGCTTACAGTAGGGAATATTTCTGGCCCTTTGTATGCAGCAGAAACATCTGTTTATCTTAAGAGCGGAGTCCCTTCTTCTTTATCAGCTTTATTGAGACTCTCCCTCCAAGCAGCAGCACTCACCCCACATATATGTTTTGGGTTTTGTTTTAATGCAGGGGGAAAGACCTGAAGGAGAAGCACGAACAGAAGGTTTATGAGCGTGAAATGCAGCGCATCACGCTGCCGCTGTCCGCGTTCACCAACCCCGCGTGCGAGCTGGTGGATGAGAACACCATTGTGGTGCACACCAACCAGACACCTGTGGAGGACACGCGGGATGGCAGTGGCCCCCTCATGGGGCAGGCGGGGACTCCTGGTGCCTGAGCAGCTCAGGCAGGAGCGCCACAGGCTGAGCAAAGCCTCCAGCTTCCCACTGTGAGTGCAGGGGTTGCGTGTGTTCATTTCTATTTTGTTTTCTTTTTGATGAACGCCGGATGAAGGTGATGCAAAGGAACAGAACAATGGGCTATTCATCGTGTGTTTGAGGGGCACCATTCAGTGCATGACCAGCTGGGGACTGGTGTGGTGGACCCTGCTGTTTCCTCCCACCTATCTCCATGGTGTGCCAAGGAGCTGGGGGAGTTGATGGGCCAGGCTTACAACTGGCCACAGATTCCATAGCCCAGAGTGTAGTCGTGGCTTCCTCTTTTTCTGTTCTTTTCCTATTTAATGGTGTGCACTGTTACTTAAGTTTCAGCCTGGAACCTCAGGAGAGAACAGTACTGCAGGGACTGAGGGGAGCTTCATGTCAGATTTAGCTAGATAATTACACTCTGATTGTAGTTCCTGCCTTTTTGCTTTAGTGGCTGAGAGCTGGAAGCACTGTCCAGAATCCTGCTACTGGATCAGTTTTTTTTTTTTCCCAAGGAAGAGATTATTTGAGGGATGTCTTTGGCCAGAAGCAGTCTGTTTAGCCCCAGTGCTCTCCTCAAGCTCTTGACAAATCCAGGTCTTCCAGGGCTGAGGCCATTTCTCCTGTGGTGCTACATGCACAGCCACAGTTGCAGGTGTCCAGGGGGTCAGTGCCTCCTACTCACACAGATCAGGAAAGCAAGGGCATGTGGTAGATAGTTGTGGAGTGAAGAAAACAAACTGCCCTTCAGTTACTTACAGCAGGTTAAACATTGAGGATAGATAACATCCTCTTTTGAACTCCCTTGGCTTCCTACAGAGCCAGTGCTGTGGGACTTCGGGCCACAGAGTAGCCAAGCTGTGGAGGTCACCCTGATCACACTGCAGCAATTCTGGCTCTAAGGGCAGACCAGGGCAGCTGTTTTGTAAGATGCTGAAGTTCTGGTGTGGATCCTGGCCCAGCCTCTGTCACACACTCAGCTGGTGCAGCAGGACTACTTACTTACAGAGCCTGGTCCTATTAGAGAGGTTTTGTAACAACTTTTATTAGCATTTCAGGGGGTTTGGAAGGGATGGTTGCTGCAGTGTCTCCCTAATGGCATCAAGGCAAGGCCAGTTCAGGGAAACATCTGTCCCCGCTTCAGGGGATTCAAGCCATTCAAGTAAGTTTTCTAGCCATCTGCTTTATAGCTGTGGGCCTAACAGGAAGCAGCACTTGGCAGCAGGGGTTTTAGTGTTAGTGTTCGATTCAGAAAAGGGAAATATTTTATTTTTAAATGCCTTTGAATACCATTTCTTTGTAAAATGTTTTAAATACCTCATTATGAAAAGGTGAAGACTGTGCTACCTTGTATTAAAGCTTAAAAGAAGAATGCTCTGTAGACCTGTGGCTCATCTGTGTATTCATCCTGCCAGAGCAGCATCCTTTGCCTTGTTACAGACCTTGAATTGAGGAGAAGGGAAGATGCCACTTCAGTTTGCCAGGCCCAAAGGTAAATCCCTACAAGCAGTGCCTGCACTCACCAGCACTGACCAGGGCTATGGAGCCTTTCTCCCTGCTGCCAGCAGCTGCTCTTGGACTGGGACTCTGTTCCTGAAAAGCAGCTGTGGCGGGGGGGTGAGCTGTGGGTGACTCAGCAGGCTGGCCCATGGGAATACACTCTTGGTTACAGCCCCTTCCTGCACTGACCTGGGTCAGTTCTGCTTTGGTGCTGCTCAACAGCAGCTCCATCCCTTGAGAAGTACAATGGAGACAGCACAGCAGGTTACAGGAGGTAGTAACTGAGCCAGCATTTTTGTTAGTTGTTGTCTTAACAAATGTCCCCTGAACTACATATTTCAGAATGTTTCCAAGAACAGGCTGTGTTTTTATCCCTGGATTAGGAAAGGAAAATGGAGAGAGGCTCCATGATTTGATGCCTCCTGTCCACCCTTAAAAACCAACCAACGAATGAACAGAATTTCTTCCCTTTCCCTCACTCCAGGTAAATAGTCCTACTGAGCACTGTACTGTGATTCTGCAGTTCTGTGAGTGTGGCAGAGGCCACTGACTCAGAAAAGGGTGTTCTAGATGGTACCTCATCTGGGCAGTTCTGATGTTGCCATTTTGTGACTATGATAGAAACCTGAGAAAGTTACAGCTTCCGGCTTTATTTAACAGAGAGACCACAAAATCTTGTTCTGAATAGCATACACTTACTGCTTTTTAATTTAGCTAGAACGTGGAGCTGTGCAAATCACAATTCATTAAACCCCACCCACACATCACCCAGGACTCTCCCTTCAGAGGTCCCCTCACAAACCAACCTGGGAGGGGGAATGAAAGGGCAAATCCTGTTAACAATCCTGGATCCACTGGACCCAGTTTAGAGAGGCTCCTGCATGACTCACAGCACAGGGAGGCCCCAGTGTTTCTAAAACACCATACACAGACTAAAAACACCCCCCTTGCATACCTGATGTCAGGTGATGGCTGGTCCCATGTTATTTTACATAATACTTTAAACTCATGGGTAGGGGGAGGGAACCAAAGTAACAGCAAAGACTAACACCCATTCTCCTCCATTCAGTGCTGAAGGAAGGAGGAGGGAAAAAGGAAAAATCCAGTTAAACCGTGATGTTTGTGAGACTTATGAGCAGAACTTGATCCAGCTTTTTGTTCAGTTCTGCCAACCACATGAGCTACTGCAGCAGTAGCTTTCCTCCTTCCTTCTCCCACCAAGGGAGGAAGAAGAGAAGTACTGGAAGAAAATACACCCCTACCCACCTCCCAATGACACCAAGCCCTTTTTTTTTTCCCCCAGAGCAGGGAATGACCCTGAGGAAAAATTCGGTTTGGAGAATCAGTTCAGATGCTGCAGCAGCAGCTGTAAGAAGGACCTTCAAAGGGAGCAACTTGCACAATCTGCAGGAAAGGATGAGGTAGTGGCAACTGAATTATTAGTTCTTCGGCTGCCACTGTAGGTAGGATGGGACATTCTCCAGCACTTTTCTATTCATGACAAGTCCATCCTTTAGTTAACCTTGGGCAAGTCCCCTTTTGCCATTGTCCATGCCCAAGATCTGGGCCACTTCAAACCTTTGGCTTTTTGACAAGCACCTTCTGCTGCTATTTCTGTCACCTCACATCCACAGGCCAAGAGCTCAAGCACTCAGGAGTGTCCACACCCAGTGCCTAGTGCAGAACTACACATTCAGGTTCAAATACTTTCACCTAGGTTAAGGTTTTGGGCAGGCAAACTCACTGCAGGCGCAGGGTCTGAAAATACTCCAGTGGCTCATTTGCAGCCTGCCTCATTTGCCATCAGGAGGGGCAAGCAGAGCTCAGTCTTAGTGTTTCTAGGCAGGCTTTTGGAGGTATTCAGAAACAGAGAAAGAATAAAAGCCCACAAAATCAAAACAATTCGTATGTGCTTCCCCAGAGACAAGGTATTTCAGGAGAGCTGCCCTGTTCCTGGGGCTTTTTACTCCTTCCTCTGATGTGTGTCAGAGGCCAAAATCTCAGTGGGTTGCTCTGGGAAACACATACAAATACATACATGTGCTGTCCTGGTGGGACATGTTGCTGGATGTCCAATTTCCCCACTGCTCTGGGCAGGGCACTCAGTGGGAGAAGCTGTTCCAGAAGTTCTGGTCCTTACCCAGGAGAGTCTCCTATAGCAATTCCCTCCCTGGCAGACAGGCCAGGGTGGCTTCACAGCTTGCAGCCAAGTTCTAAGGCACCACAGTGAAGAAGCCTGAAAAGGCCAGAGAAATATTTCTCAAGCCAGAAAAATAGTGTTCAGCGGCTTTCCTAGGTGCAGCTGGCAGGAAACAATCCTTTTTGCTTCTGAAACACACCAGAAATCCACAGTGATTCAGGATATCCAAGAGGAGGGAAGCTGGGTGGGGAGAGAGAGGCAGTGCAGCAGATGCACAGTGTGGTGGCTCGTTAATGCCCTGAAAGTGGCTGAAGTGCATCTCCCTCCCTGACGCTCATCCCAGCTCCAATGGAAGTGATGCAGGCAGCAGGATGAGCAGACTAGGTTGTGTTTTCAGGTAGCTTGTCACGGTTCAGTCCATACTGCACACTCACATTGTGGTCCAGCTCCTCCAGCTCAGATGGAAGGGGGATAGCAAGTTCTCCCAGGTACAGAGAGAGAGCTTCAAAGGAATCCTCCAGCTTGGAAAAAGGGGGCCTAGAAGCAGCAGTGAGGAAACATGAGTAGGAAAGAGGAAGCAGAACAGCATCTGTTAAGGCTAAGCTAGTTGTCCATCCATGGACACTGTACCATGTACAGAGTGGCCATGATTTCCTCCCCATTCAGCTTCCAAGACTGCAAAGCCCTCATCTGTCTGGGTGACCCACTTTTATAGCCAGTGAGTGACCAGGGAGGTCTGGCTCTTTGGAACCTACTTGGCAGCAACACTGTTCTAAAGCTACAAGTTTCATAACTGAAATCAAATTAAGTATTTACCTTACTGTCAAAGTCTGCCCCTACTCTTTGTACCTGAGAAATCCTGAACAACCATTCCTCCTTTACTCTCTCTGTCTTGGAATTGTTTCAGACATCTCCACCATACAGCAGTCTCTTTCCCAAACTGTTGAGTCTGAAGTCTCTCACTCATGGAAGCCTTTGAGCACTCCCATAGAAGGCTGGGGCTGCCCCCTGTCCAGAGCAGTCCTACCACTATGGGAACAGAGACACATCCTGCAGGCTTCCAAAGAAGAGTCCTCCAGACCCCAAACCTACCTGCTCTCTGGTTCCAGTCTGCAGCAAATAGCAGCCAGAGGGAAAAAGGCTGGAGGACAATCAGCAGGAACAAACTTCTCCCAGAACAGCTTGACATTAAGGCCAAAATCCAGAGTGCGTGGGAGACAGTCTGGGTCAGCATAAACCTGGCCTATGATCTAGGGAAAAATGAGAGAAGCACTTAAGTACTGCAACAGTTCCAGAGTGTTAAAAAACAGGGAACTTCTGCATCAGGCAGCGGCTCCTTCAAAGTATTGTGGTGGAAAGGTAACAACAGAAACACTGTTCCTCCTTTCCAATGAAGCCACTAGCTCATGGCACTAGGTACAGATAAACTTCACTTGAAACGTTTCCAAGACCTGGCAATGTGTCCATGGCTGTGGAGGAAGTCCCAGATGCCTTCTTCTGCCCAGGGTCTCTCTCCCAGAAGACACAGCACGATGTGCCCCTCTCAAGGAGTTCCACAATGTCTTGCAGCTGGGGATGATGCAGCCCCTCCTGACCGCAGGTAATCAAGGCAACCTGCATCACCATGCCATCCCCTCTCTAACCATCTTACCACACCATCAGCAAAGCCCCTCGGTACAGAGCCTGGCCTAAACAATGCTGGGAAGCCAACAGCAACTCTAATGCTGAATTTTTCTGCCAGTAACAGATTGAACCCTACCACAGCCAGAGGGCTGGGACAGGCAAGAACAACCATAACTGACACCCAGGAGACTGCAGGTAAAGGAGAGCCAGTGAAGAGCTAGGTGGACAGGGAAGCCCTGCCCCAGAATTGCCCCAGTGCTCACCACCTCCAGCACAAGTATAGGAGGGAAGGAGCCCACAGCAGAGAGCTGGACTCACAAGGTCAATACAAACTTTCACATGGACAGAGCATTAGGTTTAAACCCTCATCAGGTATCAGAGAACGGGTGTTATTTATAACCACCCAGGCTTTTCTATTACAATAACTCAGCATGACAGCCACATCCTGGAACTAGACAGAAACGCCCATTATGCATTTTGGCAGGTTTATTTCCTTATCTGTTTGAGTGTTTAATTTTAATCTTTTTTAGCATCATTGTTTTGGTGACACGGAGAATGTTCATATGCTAAATACCATTTTATTTGTCTTTTTTTCTAGATTAAACAATTGTTTTAATCCCACATACAGATTTTTCAAGTTCCTAAATCTATCACTCACAACCACAACATTCTCTGAGAGGAGGGCCCAATGTAAACAGAGCTCCAGATGAGGCCACAAAGACTTATGCACAGACATTTTCTTTGTCCCCTTCATCCAAACACTGAAAATGAAACTGCTGGCATCCCCCGGTGTTCCTGCCACTGCTGTGTTACACATAACACCCTGCCTTTCATCTGTATTCTCACTATCATACACACCTTTCAAACTGAAAATACCTTGCCGATTTCAAGTGCTGCTTTGTGTTCTGCAGATACAAAAGCCTGATGTAACAGTCAGACTCTGCATTGGCTCAGAAATAAACTAAGCCAACAGACTTCAGGGTGCAAGCTTCATTAATCGACCTGCAAAGAGGTTTTTGTTTCCACTTCTTTGAAGTGAAGTGCTATCCCAGTGGAGGCCCTGAATTTGCTGAGATTATGCAGCTGATTGTTCTTTTAATGAGGCAGAAAAAGAAAAAAGCATTACAGTTCTAGGGAATACATCTACTTTCAAATGGATGCCAGGCTCAGCCAGAACCTGATGACTTTTTTGACCTGATGACAATTTCTCTCAGTCCAGGAAGAAACTGGGACCAGAAAACTACAAGACACTTATCTTCTGTGAGGAAACAGAGGCAGGGTAAGCTTGTTCTCCCAGTCTAATTCACTAATAATGTGCTATTAGGTCACAGGCTGCACACTCAGATGCAGAGATCTGGGTGATACCATGCGTGCACAGAGATAGGGACTAAGTCCATTAAAGATGCCATGTAATGTCCTTGGCTTACCTCGCAGAGAACAATCCCAAATGAAAAAATGTCCACCATCTCATCGTAGCTCTGTCCTGTAGGAAACATGAGACATTCAGCTCTGAGTTACCCATCTGAGTTAAGAGAGAGTTACCCATCCAGCTATTGCAGGAGCTGCCAGTACAAAGCTTAACTAAGACTATTCCCTGGAGGGCCCTAAAACAGGAGACAAAGCAAGGCTTAAACCTGAGCAGGATCAGTCACCCCAAGATCTGTATATACCAACTGCATTACACTGCCATTACAGATTTTAAGCCTGCTTCTCTCTTGTACTGGGGAATTACAGGACAACACTGTATCAGGTCTGAGGAAATGCTAAGGATGACTACGAAAAGCTTCTGCCCATTTCCATTGATTGCTGTTTTTGTGCATTTCTGCAGTGCACAGAGCCAGTGTTCAGCTTCCCCTGCAGCCCATGAGTCCCTGCTGCAGTGACTGCAGAGATAATAAATTACACACCGGCAGCACTTTGATCCTGGGAAAGCTGGCGGGCTCCAGCATGCCATGCTCTGCTTTTAGACACACCCCTCCCAAGCCAGCAGCTGGTAAACAGCCTTGCTTTCAGAGTGATGTCAGACTTTTGCTGTTCTCTTGGCAAATGCTGGGACTGAGACAAACTCTGAGAAGCAGCCTCAGACTCCTTTAGGGCTGGAGGCCTTGAGGAAAGGCAAACAGAACAGTACACAAGAAAGCAACATGGAGAACTGGGCTGGGGGAGAGGAGCCCAGTCCTCCCTTCCCCAGTAGACTGTGCTGGTCAGTGCCGATATCCCAGCCAGCCAAACTGCCCAACCTGGTCAGAGAGACCTGTTTATTAGGAGGGAGTTGTATCCTCTTTATGTCACCCTCACCTCAACTCCTGCAGGGGCAGCTTTTCCCCTAAGGGTCACAGCTCAACCTTAATGCAACTGAGGGCTGCATGTCAAAACAGAATTCTCTGCACTTGGATAAATCCCACTTGAATCCTGAGGCTTCAGCAAACCTGGCAGCAGGTGGTCTCTCCCTAGATCTATGCAACAGCACATGTAAACCTCATCCCGGAGTGTAGTGCTTCCCTGTTTCAATGGGCAGTTCCAAAGCATTAGGCTATACCAGAAATTGGTCTTGGGTTCAGTTGTATCTCAGGCCTCTTTTGTCTTCCCTTTTATTTGGATTGTAGCAAGTTTAGTTCTGTTGCCCTCCTGAAGAATCCTTTTGTCAAGCCAGAAACATTACCTGGCCTGGTACAAAGGCTTACCTGGTCAGGTACTGCAGAACTGCAGCTATGGCCTCTGTGTGTATAAAAAAGCTTCCACATTAGCAGGTCTAAAACCACAAGCTCTAAAAGGTTTGGTTGTTACTGGGGCGCAGAAACTTTCAGTAATCCTGTCATCTCTGTAACTTGTTACAGGCTGTCTCCCTGCCTGCTCCCTGCTACTGGACTCTTACCATTCAGCATCTCTGGGGCCATCCAGTACGGGTTCCCAACCACCGTGTAGCGCTTTTTCCTGTCGCTCTTGCGCAGCGTGCGTTTCTTGGCAGACGGCTTCTCCAAAGTGGGCTTTTTCCTTTCCTCCACAATCAGCCGGGACAGACCGAAATCAGCCACCACCACTGTCTTATCCTGCACAGGGCATTTAGTACAAGCCACTGATTACTCTCAGCCCCTTTCAGGAGCAAAGAGGCTGCAATTCTTGTTCACTACCAACTATATTCTAAGGGTAACGATCCAGGTTTCCTGCGGCCACATGGGCATAGCAAGATGTCCAGAGAGGTGTAAGATACCAAATTCATGATCCCAACTCATCACTTACTGCTTCATTGTCTTATTTCCTGTGTGGTTGCTAGCACTTACGCCATCAGTTTGGCTACACTTGACAGGGCAAAACCGGACCTTTCCTTTTAGATCTTCCTCTTTCACTTGGTCAGGAATTAACTTGGACTTTTATCTTTGGGTTGTCTGAAGCCAAGTGAAAAAGGGCAGGCTTGAGGGAACGAAACTACACAAAAATCTTGTGACCCAGTGTTTAAAAAAAGAGAGAAGACACACGTGCACACACCTACACACTTGTCTGAATCCTGAGTGCCAATAAAAAGTCATCAAGTGGTTAAAAGAACAGAAACAGCTGCAGAGAACATCTCATAGTTGAGATAAAGAACAGAGCTGTACTAACTCTCAGAAAGTGATTCTTACAGGAGCTACTAACAGAGGAGGGGTGGTAAAAGAACAGAACACAGAAACAGTGAAAGCTAGATCAGTCTGGAAAATCCTGTGTCAGAATAAAGCTCCTTTGCCTGGGGCACAAAGCCTCTCTGAAAATCAGTTCCACCCTGACAAAAGAGGGAAGATCATGTGGTGAAAACCAAGGGAGGAAGATGCCAAAGAGAGGAGCAGCATGCTGTGGGAACTGAGGTGTAACTCACCAGCTTGATCAGGCAATTGTGTGAATTCAGGTCTCTATGAATGATGCACATGGAGTGCAAGTAAGCCTGGAATGGAAGGAGAAAAGCTGGTGTTAGGGGTTCCCAGTTGAGTATTTACACACTCAACAAACCAATTCCAGTAGCCAGGCAGCATCCACAGCCCCTCATACACCACCCTCCTGAAGCCACTAACCCTGACCCCAGAGTTTGCTCTGGTTTGAGGCGACAGTCCAACTCACCATTCCAGAGGCAATCCCTTTGGCAAAGCTGACCTTCTGCTGCCAGGGGAATGGGTCCTGAAAGACAAATCCTCAATGGTCAGGGACCATCTGCCAGGGACTGGTGACAGCAGTTCCTTCACAACAGGGACTTTTACAGCAGTCAGAGACACACAATACAGCCCCGGAAAGAAGAGGCTTCCTGCCTCAAGCTCACCCACAGCTATGAAGCAGCTTTACTACACAGTTCCAAAGAAGAAGACTTATAACAAGTACATAAGGCTGGTACAACCATCAGCAGAGTCAGGCTCACTGAGTACCGGGCTCCCAGGTGTCCATACTCACTGCATTGCGGAGGAAGTCCTTCAGTGTGCCGCCCTCAATGTACTCGGTAAGGAGATTCAGCTTTTTGTCCTTGTACAGCACACCAATGAACTTCAGCACATTGGGGTGGTCCAGGCTGCGCATCACCTTCACCTACAAGCAGACAAATCCCACCCCAAAAAGTGAATGCAACAAGTCCTGACAGATCCATTCTGTGGTGAAAAGCACTCCAGTGCTCAAAGTCCTTTCAGGGATCACAGAGAACACTCAAACCCCAACCTTAAGGCAGTCAATTAACTTGCCACTTCATTCTCATGCTGTGCAATTAACCTGATCTTAGTCTTTAAGGAGAGCACCCTCGAGTTTGGCTAACTTTTCAGAGTGAGAGACTCCAGGGCAGCTATTGGGTCTGTGCTGTGTGTCAGGGCCACAACAGCAGTGTCAGGTATTTAGAGAGCTGCCTTTAAGCTAATCTGACTTTGAAAAACATGGTAGGCAGCCACCAAGAAAATAGTTTTGCTTAAATACAGTATGAGTCTTAAATATCTTACAGATATTGGCCCTCATCCTTTGTACTTATGCACAAGGCTCAAGGGATAAATCCTTTATGTACTGCACAGCTCAATTTGCCTCTGACTGAGGCTGCTCTTATCACTGAAAAATTAATGAACTGGAGCTGAAGCAATGTCTATTGCCCAGTGTGAGTCACACTTCACTGCAGCAAACATTCAGCTCATGTCAGCTTTTCCCCATGCAATGTCTCCCTCAGCACCTTCATTGCTGCCAGGTTGCTGGCAGCATCTCTCTCTCTGGAGAAAATGGGAGAGTTCCACCACACTACTGGCTCAGAAGCTTTTTGAAATCCTGCTCCTACCTCTGTCAGGAAAGTCTTCTGTGTTTCCTCATCACAACGAATCAGCTCCTTCATCACCATCACCTTTCCTGTTGCTTTGTGAGTCACCTGGTGGAAGCAAAACCCACAACTACAGGCAAGGTTCAAGAATACACAGCTCAAACGCTCCTGCAACTTCTGAAAAAGTGGAACATTCCCCTCCCTCCAGAGAACAGAGAGGGGAGGAAATTCAGAGCCTAGGGATCTGCCGAAAACCACGTGAAACTTCTCCTTTCGGAATTCACTGAAGATGCTGTATGTGAAACAGAAACTACCTAAAGCTGACAGAGGATCATGCCAAGACCCAGAGCTGAAGGCTCCAGTTTGGGTAGCACAGGGCTGAGTGTGCACACAGGCTGCCAAAGCCTCCACACTGGTGCCATGCCTCGAAGTTCCCTTACGGGAACTCATTTGTCCAGCGGGATGCTCACATTTTGTACACAGGCTTTACCAACTACATTCTGCATCAGCAAAGGAATCAATATTCACCTGCATCAGAAACCAAACCAAACTACAAAAAACTGCTTTATAGATGCTTTGGTTTTATGGAGAATCTGAATCTCATCCCCATGCAAGTGGAACTGGAGTGCACACGCTGTTCAGTTAAGGCAGTAAAAGTTAATTTTACCTTGCTCCTTTTCAGCAGTGTGTCTCAACCTGCAAGGAATGTCCTAGAACAGTGGAAAACACAACGAAATCCATCATAATAAAAAGGTAATAAATTTCCTGGCTCTTGACATGGAAAGCATTTCCAGTTCCTCAAGAACTGCCTGTCTCCAACTAGTTCCTGGCATTTTGCTGTACTATGGAGGTTTTTTGTAACCAGCTCAGGCTTGCTTGCCTGGGGTGCAGGAGTGAGTAGAAAGGATCCAAATTCCTATGAGCACATTTTCCTGGAAATCCTCTCCTCTTTGTTTGCTTAACTTGGACAGCTCTGGCTCCCTAAGATCTCCAGGGAACTAAACAGCCACCTTGCCCCTCTGATCAGAAGGGAATTATGTGACCAGATACAGTACTTGCTGCATCACACCCAGTCAATCTGAAGCATAAGAAAAATGTAACTTTTTTTTTTTTTTTAAAGGTTGGAGGCAAAAAAGTCCTTTAGAAAACCTCTAGAACTAAAATCCAGAACACATAACCCAGCTATAGTATTTAGGAAGCTTATGAGTTCTTGCAAACACTGTGACACACTAGTTCTGTTTGGAGCCATGGACATAACAAAGCTGACATAGATGGAATGTGAGTGCATGGAATAACACAACAGAAGCAAGAGTACAATGTTCTTCTGCTCCTGTCTGAAATCAAGCATCCATACACAAGTAATGAGCCAGGGAACACTGCATGTTTCAGCCAGGGATATGAAAGTTAGGGACATCTAATATCCAATGATAAAGGGAAGTGAAGAGACAAAGGCAAGGCTAAGTGGAATTCTTAAGCTGACATACCAGCAAAACTGAAACAAGTGTCACATGAAACTCCATGGGGGCAAATTTAACTCCCAGAGCATGCACCAGAACAGGATAGCCATGGGGTAATTTGAGCAGAAAAGAAATGCCTTTGTGCCAGTAACTGCTGGGACACAGATGACAGAAGCATGCGACAGAGCAAAGGTTCCACTTACCTGCACCTGTTATTTCTCTATGAGCAGAGGAGAAGAGAAATATGCTCATTAGTATGGATCAAGCGTTGGGTTTGTAGTGCTGGCTCATCACCTCCCATGGAAGCATGAGATGAACATGGTCGCTGGACACCTCAAGTTTATACCAGTGCAAGGGGAGAAGTCCCATCCCATGGTGAGTGCAGTCTGAGTACTGAGGAGCTCACAGAACCTTAACAAGGCAGAGCAAGTTGCCCCTGATGCTGTCAGGAATGTTGGGATAGGAACTGCTGAAGTACCCTCAGTCAGGATCAGAGAGCTTAAATGCAAGAGAACTGCTATTGATTGAGATTAGAACTGCGAGAGTCATGCAAGACCTGACCACTACCCCCGAAACTGACAAGCCATTTAGGCTGTGCCAGGGGCTCAGACACGGTCACTACATCAGCCTAGCAAACCCCTGAATATGCCCCACTAAGGGTGGGTAAGAAATGCTGGTGAGCTGAATGCACCTCATCATAAGAAAAATGCTCGTAAGAGGAAGTATAGCCTGTTCCCTGTTCTCCCCACCTCACCCAGGAGGCTGCTGTGACAGGCACTCTGGAGTGCTAAATCTGACTCAGGAGATGAAAATGTATGGCCAAGGTTGATATTCAAAGGGGTCAAAGTCAAAACCATCTGCAGTCAGAGACACTCATGGTCAGGGAATGAAACAGAAATGCATCTCAGAGCAAACCAGGGAAGATCCAAGACTGATCATGATCGGCAAGACAAAACCACTGAGATTCTGGTGAAGGATGCTAAGACAGGCAGACATTGCTGTACTCAAAGTAATTGATGAATGTTTGAGGACCTCCCTCACCTTGATCGCTTGTCCAAAAAATCCTTTTCCTAGAACTTCGCCATGAATGAGATCACAGGGCCGGAAGATTTGCTGGGAGCAGCTGGAAGAGGAGCGCAGGGATTCAGAACGACTGATGTCACGGCTCAGAAGGAGCGGTTCCTTTGGAGAGCTGGGGCCAGGAGACTTAGAAATGCTGTTACTTCGCCTGGAAAACAAGAATGACAGGAAGATCAGGGAAGCTGCTGGGTAACCTTTGGTCCAGCATATCCCATCATTCACTGCTAAGGGACCAGTTTCTAATGTGCTCCAGTGCTTTTACTGTCTCCAAAGCCAGATGCTCTCCCAGCACCGTGAAAGCCCCTTCTGAGTCCAGAGCAGCTTCCAAGTCAGAGCTGCCTAACAACAACAACCTCTCCTGCAGTGGCATCTGTGGTGGTGCTCTGAGAACAGGGAGAGGAAGCTGTGAAGATACATCACTTGCTATCTCTAAACAAAGTACTGGTAAAAGACTAAATGAGCAACTGAGTGCTCCACACTTAGGAACACTTTTTCCTAAGTCTCAGGTCTCAGCCAGATTCCCCTTAAGGACACGTTCTTCCCCAGTCATCTAAGGCTGGTAAAAACCTGACCTTTACATTTTCTGACTCTGTAACTTAGTAGCTTTTCTCTGTTAACAGTAGAACTCCTTATTTTTATTAAGGTAAGTTTGTCATCCTGAAAGGGAACAGAGAGAGTATACATCAACAGCAGAATCCAAAGCTCTCCATGACTTCTCCAGTGGTTTATACCACAGCTCACATCAGAGATAAGCCCTGTCCCAACAGTCATTGCGATCACAAGGCCTAAGCTGCCCAGCCAGGGAGCACAGGGCAAAGGCAAGACAGGTCAGAGGCAGTGCTTCCAAGTCTACCTGAGCGAGCGCCGTCGGAGCGTTCCTTCCAGGTTCTCCTTGATGTCCAGAGGAGAGAGGGAGCGTGGGGAGATGGGGGTCTTTATGTGGCTGGGAAGACGGGAGTCCAAGCGGAGCCTGTCCAAGCGCTGCGACACAGGGTCGTGCTCTATCAGCAGCTGAAGGGTCTGGCTCGTCTTGCGAATCAATTCTTCCACCTGAAATCAAACCAAAGGGCGGGATAGCAGCAGGCAGGAGGAATGCAAACGACAGGAGACAGAGGAGACACAGGGAATGCCCCTCAGGAATCAGAGAAGAGAGTTCAGTGAGATCACTCCATAGTTGTGGTTTAGTTGTGTGCAGATTTGTCTACCAGACAAATCAGGCTGGCAACACAGATGTTCCTTGTGCTATCCAATACTGCTTTCTGGACAGCTACAAGTAACCTACATTAAAAAGATGTGGACAAGCTCTAGAGGGCCCAGAGAGGGGCCACAAAGATGACTGAAGTGCTGTGAAGCTGCCATGTGAGAAAAGGCTGAGATAACTGGGTATGCTCAGCCTTGAGAAGAGAAGGTTTAGAGGAGACCTTATCACCATGTTCCAGTATTGAAAGAGTTGCTACAAAGAAGATGACTCCCTTTTTACAAGGAGTTACATGGAAAATACAAAGGGTGATGGGTACAAATTAATCCTGGCAAGATTCCAGGTAGACACAAAGACAGTTTTTTACAAAAAACAATCAGCCCTTGGAATAATCTCCCCAGCAAAGTGGTAGATTCCCCAACACCGGACACAATTATATTTCAGCTGGACATAGTGCTCTAGATAGTGCTTTTGCCAAGAAAGATTGGACCAGATGATCCCTGAGGTGCTTTCCAGTCTGGTATTTTATGACTCTATTAAATACTTTCCTTTTCCTGAGAAATGTTCAAAAACTACACAAGTTTCCACCTTGAACAGTGCTGCAAAAAACAGCTTTGTAAAAGCTACATGGAGATTTATGTGAGAGATGCCTTGTGCTCCCTGTGTTCTCTTCAGCACCAACAGTAAATAAAACCTTTGGGAAGTGAAGCTAATGGTGCCCCCCTTACACTCTTGCAGCATCACCTGGTATCTATAGAAAGCATCTACTTGTAAACACAGACAGAAAATAGGTTTTTTGCAATGGGAAATGTCCCTAGGATCACCTGGGCCCTTGTGTATTAGCAGTGCCTCTAAAAGGATCAGAACTGTGCACTTCACCAGCAGTACATGGGAAAATCTTCACAGCCTCTCTGTCCTCTGTCACAGCCCTAGACCTTTCTTACTATCTCCCTTCACATTTGAATGCTACAAAATCAGGACTGAATCCTAATTGCATTTCCATCTGTTACATTTTCCTCTCCAGCTGGAAGGCAAAGCTTGCCTTCATGTTTATTCCTCCTGTCAGCATGAGTACTAGTGGTGTACACACACCGTATGTAGGGTGGGAGAACAGTGTCAGCAAAGAGAAAAGATGTAGGAAGGCAGAGGAGAAGGAAGCTTCAGAATGGAACTCTACCCACCTCCTCCACCTGTAATGTACGAATAGGAGCTCCATTGATCTCCAGGATACGATCTGCAGGGTGGATGGCATTTCGGACATCTGGGCTGATGTGCATCCTGTTAACTCTAAATATGGGAATTACAGTCTGTATGTGAAGTCAGTTTAGCCAAAATTATCAAAAATATGCTCCCCTTCATATTTGTATTTTGAAATAAAACAATGCTAATCTACCAACACAGGGAGCTACCATTAGACCAAGTGCTTAGGTCTGAGCTGGTTTGGAGAGAACTCTTCATATCACCAGTGGTAAAATTTTAGTTCAAATGTTTGGGGTTCACTGAAAGAGCCAGCACTGAGAGATACAGTTATCAGTTAAGGTTGTCACAAGACTGAAATGAAGATGAAACACAAATGACTATTAGTCAGCCTGCATCCCTGTAATGCCAAGATTCCCTCAGGACAACAGTGCTGAAAGATTTTTACCAGCTCCCTCTGCACAGACATGTACACTGCACAAAATCTGGTCATACTCACTCTTTCACCTGGACACCAGTGGCATAGCTGGAGCAGCCACCTTCAACAGACACAGAGAACCCCCTCTTGCCATCCGTGGCTGCTGGCATGGAGATGAGGGTCAGTGTATAAGGCAGCTGCTCACGCAGAGACTCAGTTGAGTGTTTTTCTATCATCGGTGTCAGCACAATCTGGTTATGGCATTTTCCACTGGAAGAAGTGAAGAAAGTAATTATAGCAATGTCCCATCCCTCCCTGCCAAACTCACACATCTGAGTTCTCTCACTGACCACAAGCCATAGTTTTAGTGTTTACACCACTCCTTCCTCCCTCCCTCAAAGGCAGCTTCCTGGCATTCCTCACAGTAGCATTCGGCTGAACCACTCTGAGCCAGCTGCACACGGCTTACACTCAGCAGGAAGCAGCTCTGTGCCAAAGTGCAGCTCCTCTTACCAGTAGAGAGTGGAATGTTGCACCAGTGCATAGGTGTCCCCGTCTTCGATGATCACTTTGCAGCTCATACAGGCAAAGCACTCGGGGTGATACTTGTATTCACCAGCCACCTACAGACAGAAAAGGGAGTAGCTTAGGAGGGCCAAAACCCATCAGCAGATGCAGCTCCTGCTTTCCTCTCCAATTAATGTGGTCATTCACATCTTCAAGGCAAGTGGCAGTTTTTTACTGGAGAGTTATATTAGTCCATTCTGTCTTTCCTGAACCCCATCCGTGGCACCTTGTTTGCAGAACTCCAAAACAAACACATCAATACTCTAAGCAATGCTTGTGTCCCAGGAACCACTGCTATATTTGGCAGCTGCTCAACTATCAAAAATAGTTGATAGTCTGCTTCAAACTAGTAAACAAGGTATTAAACCTTCCTGTTCAGTTGCTCTTGGCAAGATAACTAATGTTATGCCTGAATTAATAAAGCTGAAAGGGCTTTTTTTTTTGGCAGACAGGCAGTGCACAAATTCAGATATTTAACCAGCCAGCTGAGAGGAAAAAAAAAGTGTGAACTGAGACAAAAAATACCTTTAAAGAATATTTTTATTAATTGGTCTGTTTTTCTATTTTCCTTATGAGAACTTCCTTTAGTGACATTATTATGTAAAGACTTTTGCAGGCAATGAGAAATTGTCTGCACCTTTCTCATTATTTCCTTTTGAGTTAGCAATCATATTACTGAGTACCATCCTGCTTTTTATTTAGGTTCTAGAAAAACAATGGGTTTGTTTCATTCTTGGCAGTTATAAAGTTTAAATATTCTCAAGGTTGTGGCAGGGGGGGAAACATTTAGATGAGCCCATATTGTGCAGGAAGAGTTCAATGCATCAAAGCAGTTGGGGCTAACACTGCTTCAAGACACCGACAGCCTGAAAAAGCACTCTGGCCACAACCCAGGTGGGACTCGGATGGCAACCCTGCCACAGCCAGAACCTGCTGCTGATCCTGAGCTGAGGGCTGTGACTCCACAGTGCAGTGGAAAATCACCCCTGGAGACACTGAGGCATTGTGCTACAGAAACTGAACAACGTCCCCTGAATCACCTTTCTGCTTCTCAGGTCTGTACTTTTCAGCACCTGATTTGTTCATACGCTTCAGATCTTCACATCTCCCTCCTTTAACAGCTACCCGCATTCAAAATTAACTTTTTATCTAGAATCTGCACACATAAGCTTCATTTCTAATCTTTGATTAGAGATTAGAGAACAAGATTATTATCCTCAGTTTATTTGGTTATCTGAGTAACTAAGATAACTCCCAACTAAGTTTAAGGAGATGGAGGCAGGCACGTTGTGCCTCCAGGCAGGAGTCCTTCCAAGGCCTTACCATCACAGGTCCAGTCATCAGCAGAGAGCAGCCATGGCAAGATTCCCCAAACTTCCCCCAGTAGTCTTTGTGACAGTACAGCTTCCCATCTTTCTCATAGTACCAGTTAGTGAGGGGATCCTGACATTCAGAGCACCTTGAAGGAAACAAAGGAACAAAGTTCCAGTTGGCAACAAATCACAAATCAATGGTCCTTTCCTGCATGGAGAACACAGACATTCAGCAGCAGCTCACCACCAGGTAGGTCTGCCAGTTATGGATGTACTAAACCCTTCCACTTCCCAGTGCTCTTTGATCTGAAAATTAGCAGCAAACCCAAGGTTGGTAAGGAGAGGTGGATTCAACCAGTACAAAGAAAAAGAAGCTCCCAAAGTTTAAAACAAACTCCACACATTGAAGCACATCAGCAGGTTTGTAAATTTTGCTCCTCTGCTTTCTCCCTCCTTCTGGATGCAAGTTTCCAGCTGCCCAGCACAGCGAGAGCTCTGCTCTGTTTCTATAGCATCACCCTTGTGCCAGGGCTCCTGCCTCCTCAGCCAGTTTAGGAAGTGAGACAGAGAGGCAGGATCCACCTCCCTTTGAAATGCAAAGCCAGTTTTGCACCAACCTTTCTGGAAAGCTTTTCTTTTGTTCTGTAGGAAGGTCTCTCCCAAAAGGCAAACTGCAGCACTCTGCATCTGAGGGAGAGTTTTCAAAGCAGCTCAGTCCCTGAGCTCCATATACTTACTGCATCCACCAATTAACTGTGATGAAAGTCCACCTCTCCCAGGTGATTGCTCTCCCTTCTGCTGATCACAGTGCATGAGAAAATAAACACCACAAGCAACCCACTAAAAACTCCTAAATAAAACTATTTCTCTGATTTCATTAAGAGAATCCCCAAATCCTTCACATATCTGTCAGCTTCTATTTCAACAAGAAACCATTATTAGTCGTCTATCTACATTCTTTCAAGAAACAAACCTCCCCCTCAAAAAAAAAAAAAAAAATCAAGGAAAAAATGCAGCAATTGTACTGCAGATACCTTTTTTAGCAAATCACAAGCAGAACTCAGGCTTGCTGAATACAAAATAATCCTGCCTCAGCAAGATGCACTGGGCAAGGGAGTTTAACTTCAGCAGCATGGAGGTGTGACTTACTGGAAAGATAAGGCACAGACAGGAGTTGCATCAGTAAGGATTATTCCATTAGCCCTGGGCAGCATGTTCTCAGACTTTAAAAGGAAAATAAGTCTGGCACAGGCCATTTCTGAGTGCAGAATCCAAAGCAGGTTAGTCACCAATAACTGGTTCAAAGAAACAGTGTGAGGATCAGTGCTATCATGTACAATGTTTTCCCAAATCTGAGAAGATTTCTTCTGTCCCCTACCCCAAAGCCTGTCTCAGTTGCTGCACTGGGGGGAACCACTGCAGCAGGATGGGGTTTAGGTGGGTGTCCCTCCAGGCAGCTGGTGTCCCTCAGCACCCAGTGTGCTGGAGTCTGCTGCTGGCACTGGAGGAGCACTTTTACATGCTCCCAGGGCTAAGAAGAGAGCTACAGTTGACTTCACCTCTCACGAGCTTCCTAAAAGCTTATTTGTGCCAAAGACATTCCTTGTAAACTCCAGCAGCTTGTAATGAGCGTGATGATATGTGAGGCTGGTTGTGCTCCAAGAGAGCACGGAGAGAGTTATTCGCTCCATCTCAAGAGACTGCAAAGCAACAAGGTAAAGCTGCTTGTAAGTAGCCTTTGGCTTTAGGGAAAAACACACCTCATGGAGTATTCAGTGCCATACCCTCCCCTCAGGAAGACTGCTCCTTAAAATGTATCTGGCTTCTACAGTGTTTGCTCTCCCAGCTGAGGAGCATCAAAAGTCCTGTCCCCACTCCAAGTGATGGGAAGGAACTCCAGCACATGTAACAGACCCTGCCAATTTTCTGTGAAGCAGAGGGAACAGTAATTGTACATGGTACATACATCACTAGAGCCCCAGCCTGGGGGCACTGTCATGGTTACACCCTGCTCCTGGTATGCAAGAGACCCAGAGGGCATCCCAGTGCATTCTGCCTTCAACCACTGGCCTTTGGCTTCCATTTGCAGTAAATACCCCGTGCTGAATGAGCAAATAAGTGAGTGGGAGGGAAAAAAGAGCAAGTGGAGACTAACAGCAAAGATTTCTATCACTTTGTGGCAGGAACATCTGGCTCAGCATGGGCAAATCGGATCCCTGAGACTTATCCAACTCCTCCATGCATGCCTGTACCAGTGTGTGTGCTCCAGGAGTGATTACATCTTCAAACAGGGAGCTGTGACCAGACCTGCACTTGGGATGCAGACAGCACTGCTGGAGACTGCTTCACCAGGATTTCAAGACTTGACTTTCTATGTTCTCTCCACGCAGGTGGGTCACTTACTTGTTTTTAGGCACACCACTTTCCCCTCCTCACCCCTCTTCAATTTCACCTTCAACCCCTTCCTTTTTCTCCCTAAGTAAATGTAAAATTTCTGCAAAAGCAATACAAACTACAATTCTGTTTAGGTGGGCTCCATGAGATCATGTGCATTTTCCTTCCCTTTACCCTTCCTCTAGTACTAAATGGTTTGATTCAACCTTATAGCACTTAGTTAAGTTTGCTTCCATCCGGAAATAAGCACTGGTATCTAATTTGGAACACACCCATAGCAAAATGAAGGTGAGGAGGTGGAGCCAGCAAGCAGTCAGTTCTCTGCTATGTAATTAAACAAATCTGGGCAGGACAAGTTTGCAGCTTAAGGCTCAGAACCCCACCCTGGGCAATGAGGCAACAGGAACAGAGCAAGCAGCCCTGCAGAGGCTGGATGCTGGAATGGGTCTAACTGGCTGCTTGGTTAATCCCTGCCAGGAACAGGACACTGCAGCCCATGCTGCCAAGCAGCACCTTTGTCACTTACCAGGTGTTCTGTAACCTTGAAAAGGCTTAGATTTGGCAGATGTGGGAAACTGGCTGACAGCACACAGGTATGGCTTCAATGCCTTCACCAAATGATAAAAGCAGCACATGATTGTTCCACAAGGCTCTCATTGAAGAGATATATCAGAATTTTATCCCAGAAGATACAAGAGTTGCCATTTCTTCCTCTCCCGCCTCACTGGCGCTGTGCCCTTGCACCAAGGTTCACATCAGCTGAGACAGGAACACAATTACTGCTACAAGTATTAAGGAAGCTAACCTTTGCCAGACACCACAACCAAAAGAAAGGAGTATGCCATGCTCCTCTATCTTATATAGATTAGAAACCACTAATCTTCTCCTAGATTATTTGCTGTTCTTATTACAGAGTAGCAAACCATGGTAATCAAGTTTCATGGAGGACTGGTAACAGCCATACCTGACGGGTTTCCTCTTGTTGCTCAGCCACCATTTTCAGAGCTGCAGAACCCTGCTCTGATTATACAGATCAGACATTATAATCCTTCACTTCCCAGCTTTGGCTATAAATTAATCTGCCTCCCACAGCCATCCTCCAGGAACCACAGGCAGCATCTGGGTGCAGAGTTCAGCCCTGATGCTCTCCAGCACAGCAAGTGCAGATAGAGCTCACAAATCACTGCTCCATGGACTCTTGGTTTTGTGGGAGGTAGTAGGAGGATCAGGTCACAACAGGTAATCAGCCTAACTTCAGTTGAAAAGCAGCACTGGTGCTTGGTGGCATCTCTTTTATAGCTAAATGAAAGCCAATACCTTCATGGAAGCAAAGACTTCCCTGGCACTGAAGAGACAGATCCCTTCGAGAAGGGCTCATTAACAAAATGCCCCCCTCACACACACTGTCAGGCCAGATCAGTTAACGCTAGACAGGCTCGGGAGAGCCGTGGTTCCAATTCTGCAGGCAGGGCAGGGAGAGGACAGTCACACAGACAGAGCTGCAGAATAAAGCATTAGCACAGCCTGTAGCTCACCCAAAGGCTTACTCACCCGGGCTTAGCAGCAGTGTGTGCACTGGCTACGTAAGAGACACCAGACAGGGAAGAACAGACGCTAGAAAACAGACCACTAGAAAGACAGAGTGCTTAAGCTCTTACTATGCAAAACCATTTCCACACACACAGGAGAAGGTGAATCTATGGCTTAGCGTAATACCCTACACATATGACAAATAATGAGTGTCTGCTCACTTTCCTTCTCCTGAAAGCAGCTGCTGTTTCAGAAAGTTGCCTAAAGCAGCTCAGCAACTGTGCAGCAGTATCTACTCCTACCCTAGACTGTTTTAGCAATAGGCTCCTTCATCTCAAACCAGTACAAAAGTGCTTGCAGAACAGGATCAATAACAAGCAAATCCAAGCAGCGGGGATAGGAGGGAGACAATGAAAGTGCAAGCCATGCCTTTCCCCATCCATCCACCTAATCAGCACATCAGTGTCAATCACCAGCCTGGCTGCGTTCAGCCCCACTGACTTTTCTCAATGTGGAGATGCACTGCAATCAAAGTGTTCTGGAACTATCGCCTTTCTCGATTCTCATGTGTTCAATTGGACCAAAACCGATTAAAAGTTGAATTAACCAAAATACCACAGAAGAATCCTTTCCATGCAAGGGGAGTGTGCTTCTCATCCCTAGTTACCTGCAAAGTGCCTGGTTTCTTAAACAGGATTATGTGCTGCCTCGCTGCAGGTTACATCACCTTCCTGAACTCCCACAGCAGCACCTCATCTCACCCAGTCACAAGGAGCTTTGGAAGAGAAGCAACAGCAGCCACATTAATCTCATTCCTCTGCTGGTGAGCAAAGCACAGCGGCACAGGGTACAGCGGCACATCGAGCGCTCCCGGGAAGGGAGCCTGCCTGGCTGTGCACACATTGGAGCTGTTCCCTCGAGCCAGGGAGTTGGGAAGGGACTGGCAATAGGAATCTTCCCTGTCACCTCCTCAAAGCAATATGGGATCCCATTTTGAGGCTGGCTGTTTCCAGTACACGAGCACAGGACCTCATTCTTCCAGCCTCACACACTGACTGTCTAGGATGGCATCACTGGGGGGAAACCACACTCTGGAGGCCCACTGCTAATCTGGGCAACACTTACCGAAAGGGATCCTTGGGAGCGAAATAAGCCGGAGCAGACAAGTAACTTCCCATCTTCAACACTGGATAAACCGGATCAGCCACAAACTTGTCCAACTGCCTCTGAACAGCTCTGTTCTGCCAACATGGCAGCAGCCTGTGCTCATTTACTCTTGCGCTGATTCAGATACTTCACCTCCCTTTGAAGCTGCCCAAGGAATGCCAGGTCTCTCGGCTGCTCATTCCTTTTCAGATTTTTCCCGGCTCCCATTGCTACAACCATCTCCTGCGCTCAGCAGCACCTCGGGAAGGACAGAATCACTGCGAACCGGGTTAGTGGGACATGCTGCTGCAGTAGTTCTGCGAGCTCTGCTGCCTGCTAACCACTGGCAAGTTTTCCCTTCTCTGGTTCCACCCAAGGGTGGGAGGGGAGGAGGAGCCATGGCAGGCGGACAGCGGCGGCTCCAGAGCCTCAACAGGCTCTGCTCCTTCACAGGGGTGGAGCTCTGACCCAAAGAGGGGCTGCGTATTTAGTGCTGAAAGAGAGCAGCTTTGGCCAAAGAATACAAGCACACACACGTGAAACTTGTCTTTGCAGCAGCCGCACGTTCTAGTGGAGGAGTCAAAGACGGCAACGAGTCACATCTCAAAGTCCATCAAATTAACTATATCCATTCCTAAACCCTTCACAGTGAGTGGGGCTATCCTGCCTTCATAGCACCTGTTCGCCCTGCTGCAGGAGGTGACAATCTGCTCACCCTGCTGCAGGAAGTAACTCACAGTGTGCTTCATCCAAGGAAAAACTGCTTTCTTTCTAATACTGTTTTAAGAGATCATTAGAATCCTTTAACTGAATCATCATCTCCTGAATGGAGGCTGAGAGGTATAAATCAGCACGGAGTACTCTCTCCAGCTCACAGCACATGCAGTTGTATCACTGTGCTTGTCTGAAGCCAAGCATGATCTCTCTAGTGACCTAATCAGCTAAAGCTGCTCGCAAGACACTCAAAAATGCAACAAACATATGCTGCTGCACCAAGCCCGCCCATTTTTGTACAGTCAGCAAAGCCTGGCATGCCTGAACACAGCCTGAAAACCATGCTCTGTTCCAGAGGCAAGAGCACTCCAATGTGCTTTTCCTGGAGATGCTCATCTTAGCTGGCACACTGTTCCAGGGACGCTTGGGGCTGGAACAAGTCAGTCTTGGCTGCAAATTTGACAGCTGCTGCTCGCTGTTACAGTATGCAGAAACCTTTTTGTGTTCTTTTTTTTCTCCTTTCTTAAACTTTTTTAAAAAAATTAACTTTTAATAAGAAGCCACCTTTCTGAAGGGGAAAAAAAATCTCCATTTTCCCCATTCAGTGTAGTTGGTAAGCTTGGCTGTAAAAGTGCAGTGGAGCCTAGTGCTGCAGAGCCCGATGTGCTTGTCAGTTCCAGCACGGGTCTAATTCCTTCTGACATTTCACACAGCTCTACTGGAAGCAGCAACACGGTGAGTCTGTGTCTAGGAATGCGCTCTGGTCTCCCACATTCTCTGTATGTTGCGTGCTGAAAAGGGGCCAGCGTTCGCTATGCTGCACTTCCCTGGCTATCAGCACCTCCCCACCGCACACACACCTCCAGCGCAGCCCCAGCCCCTCCCGCCTCTGGCACCTACACACAAAAGCCTTTCCCCACAATTCTGCTGCCATGGGCTCAACGCCCTCCGAGGGGCATTCCACGTGACCTCATAAATCCCAACGCTTCAGACAAAACCTTTGAAGATTTGATCCACAGATGTGATAAGCAGCCAGCTAGTCTATGAATGAAGCCAGCAGATAAAGCAGAACTTCAAAGTAATAAAACCCACCCAGACAGCAAAGCAACTAGGAGGGGATTTTAAGACTTCCTTAAAGCCAAAGGACACATAGTCAAATGTCTTTTTAAACAGGAAACTTCTTATCAAAATGATTTTACTTCTGCAGCAAGACCCAGCAGCAGCAGCCAGTAAGTTACTTTGGCTACGCAGAAATGTCTTGTTACTTCTTGCTTTTTCTGTTGTCTCTATGACCTATTTGAGAACACAATGTCTCTGATAAAAGGGCTCTGGAAAAGGTGTTAATGTGTTTCATACATTCTAGATCTGAATTCCTGCCAGAATGACTGTACTTCAAAAAGGCTGATAACAGGTGGGGGGGGGGGGAACTTTTGTAATTTTAGTGATACCATCTCTGGGGGCCAAAATGCACGGGAGTAAATTTCTTTTTCACCTAGTCAGACATCAGCAACTTCTCTCTTGCAAATGCTGACAGCATTTCTACTACAAACAGCACCGGGGGGAGCTTTTTTCCTCATTATGGTTTAGAACTGCACAGTAACTTTTGTCAGAAAGACTGTAACAAATGAAAAGGAACACATGAAAAACCTTGACATGATATTTATCACCGAGTCTCAGCCATTACAGACTTATCCCCACAGAAATGAATCACACGGCTGTTGTGATATTCCAGTGATGAATACCTTGAGCCAGCTGGGGCTGGGCAGCCTCTCCACACTCTTTGCCACACATCCCGTGCTGCTCAGTAGCATGTCTGCAGACAGATGTATTGCTCAGCACATCCGCCAGCCCTAAGATACACAAACTTATCCTGGCACAGACAGACACTTCGATATGTGTGGGACCGAGGGAAGAGGAATCTGCTTGATGCCTGAAGAGTTTGCAGCAAGTCTTTCCCTTAGCATGGGCGCAGCTTGGAGGCATTCCAAATACTTCAGTGCAATCCCAACACCTCATTGTATTTCCAAGGCACTTAACGTGTAACAAGTGCTTTGCTGCTGTTGAAAGACAAGAGTCAGCTCCTGAAACCAATACAGTCAGCTCCTGAAACCAGCACCGTCTGGATCTGCACGTACCTCCGAGAGCTCTTGTATGCGGATCTTGAGTAAACTAAAACAAACAGTGGCGTGAAGCTCAGCTCCATCACTGCATCTCACCTTTACGCAGCGGCATAACTTCAGAACAGCACCGTGATGCTCTCAGTACATCACCAAGCACATTAGGAAGGAGAGTTTTTATCCCCTCCATACTCGCCTGATGGCTGCAGCCCTCCTGAATGGTTGTGGGCTGAGAAGCAAACCAAGGACATTGAACCCACTGAAACTTCCTAGGTTACATAGGGTTTGGGAAGCAGTGGCTTCTGCTCTGTAAATGCAGCACGTGTGGCTGTCGCTTACACCACTGCATCCTCACTCCTTAACGTGCTGCTTCGGTCTGTGAAGACCGGGAACTCCTCATGGAAGGGTCCTGCCTCACTCCTATGAATGCCTACCACATTCCAGGCTGTGTGAGTAATTCTGATTACCTTGATACAGTAATGCTCGATAACAGTGCCCTAAAGGACAAGCTGCCAATTCAACGGAAAGAAAGTTTGGACTGGAATGCACCATTCCTCCTTAAATATAAAGGCTGGTCATTGATGCCCTGGAGCTGATAGATTCCCCTGAGGAATTCGGCCACCTGCAAAGTGCTTCATTGTTCCTTTGGATGTGTAAACTCTTGGGTCATAGTGATCTGTGTGCCAATAGGCAACTATTTCTCCCTGAATCTGATAGTGAGCTGCTGAATGTCAATGCTGAAGAAGACACCCCCAAAGGAAGGTTCCCAGGAGTCTGCAGGATTAGTGAAGACTACTTACCTCTGAGGCCCCTATCATTAACTTTCTGTAACTGCCAGAAACTGGAGAAGAGAGGGAAGAGGAGCTTTTTATCTTCCTGTTTTTACCTTAATTCAGCTGCCTTTTATTACTATTGCTCTTTCTCCCCGCTCTCAAACTCAGCTGCTGTGTGTATAAACCTGCCTTATGATCACAGGTGAAAAGCTAAAGGAAAATTCAATGCACCAAACATCCCACAATTTAAATTCCTCCTAATACACGTCTTTGCTTACATCTTCATTTGTCCACATTTGTGCTTCAAATCCTGTTCAATCATTCGTCTTTTGAGGAGGGAGCTGCTTTTGGAAAATGAAGGCCTGTGCCAAAGAGATTGAACTGACAGAAGTGATCTAAAGTCTAGAAAATACAGTCTGGAAAAAAAAGCTAAGTCCACAAATCCAGGACTTCTCCCTTGTACAAGGGACTGATGGGAAACACAATCTGCTTTCTGACAGGGGAAGGTTATGTGGATAACAGAAGCAGGGAAAAGCTTGTTTTTCATAAAAATGGCTAGAAGAAATGGATTTAAATTGCAATACGGGGTTTCTGAAGATAGTGGACAGAAGGCTCTAACCCCGAGGATAATGAAGTGCTAGTAGACAGTCTGGAAGACCAAAATCCTACAGTCACACTGCAGATTGTTTGATGACCAACTTCTTGATCATTCCTAAGCCACAAAAATTACTTGCTTCAAATGTAAGTTGATAGTAGATACACTAAAAACAGAAAACAGATTTATAAAAATACCCTCAGAAATCATCTTGTTTATCCTGCACTCCCAGACCAGGTTTAATTATATATAGTCTTCATACAAGTTTGCCTGGCTTACTTTCCCCTGCCCCCAAATGTTTTGCTGAGAAAAAAAAAAAAATTCTGTAGCACACAAAATACAGCATTCAGTACAGAAAAATCACATCTTTGTAAGACAATCAAATCACTAGAGCTGGGAAATTAATAGTGTTTCTCTTTCTGTTCAGTAGGCTGGAGCTTAGGGCACGCCCCTGATCCAGCCCTCTTCAAATTCCTGGTGATTTTTCAGCTTTTAATTAACTGGTTTGGGTGTAAACTAAATGGTATATTTTAAACCTGTGACTGTAAAATCACCAGTAATCCATCACCTTCTGCTACTTTTGAAGATATACTGTGAACATTTTTTCTGACTTTGGCTTTTGGTTGAGATTTCTGTAGCACGCCAGCGTTGCTTGGCTACTTAAATTAGGTTTATTTTATAGACCACTGTACTAGACATGCTCTGTTATTTCATGGTTAGGAAGGAACTGAGCCTCAGCTGTCTTCCTTCCTAAAAAGTGCTTAAGCACCCTGCTACAGTAGGAATTCCTGCCACCATTTCCAATTATTTTCTTCCTGTGGATCCATTTTTCACCTGTATGTAGTCTGCAGGCTTGATCTGAATTTGTGGTTTTCAAATAATCAAAACTGGATTTTTAACAAATACCATGTCCTTAAGATAAAGCCATACAGCTATGTCTGGGTCTTCTCGTTCCATCCTACTCCACTTCAAATACACAACGTCCCTACAGAAAGTGGGATTTTATTTGTCATTAACTGCAGAAAAACAAAACCAACACAAAACACCAAAAATAAACACTGGTAATAATACTTTATTCAAAATATAATTCAAGGCATTACCTTCTATTTTGCAATATGGAAAAAAGTTGGACTGAAAACAATAAAACCAGCAAGCTCTTTGTCAAGAAAAGCTTTTCCAATAATCACCTGAGGTAAAAGTGATCCAGACCTAGGAAAAAGGCACCTTTTCACTTGTCTTTCCCTTTCTTGGTGTAATGTTTGAAGTTCTGTGCAATGCAATTTCCAAATCCAGTCAAACTGTGAAAAGCAGTGACCTTTGAAAGCATGTGCTGTCTCAACAGAACTCAGAGGCACAAAAGCACATTCAGAGTTAATTCTCAACAGACACTGTGACAGAAGCATCTAAGAAACGTCCTCAGCCAGATCCAACCCATCAGATTCAAGCCTAAGGAACCAGCTGGCCAAAGAACAGTTTAAAATATCCAAGATCTGTGAACAGGGATTTTCTCTTCCCTCAAGCCACAGCAGAGAAAATGCAGGTTCCAGAGACAAAAGCTCCTGTACATGCAGTTTGAGGAAGGAGGGAAGCGACAAAAACTTAAATCCTCAGAGACGCTCATGTACGTCACTCCTGCCAGCACCAAGCCTGACCAAGAATAAACAGAGCTAACGAGCCTGGAGCAGTGCCAATCAGCATTAGAGAAATTATGTGCCAGGCCAGGGAGTCAGCTAATCCACAGGAAGACTGTAAAAAACACTCCACAAGAGCTGCCGGAACTCACAGCTACCCGCTGCCAAAGCCTCCTACCCTTAGAGGCTTTTTAAAGTTTGCCTTTGGGATATCAGGCACAAGACTGTTCAGCATGGTTTAGGGACAGCAGAAGAAAAGGAGGAACACAGTGCAAACTGGAAACTTGTTTTCATGTACAGCCCTACCCTGGAACTAGGAAAAAGGGGAGGGCAGCTTCCTTTCCTGCAGGTTCCAACTGTTCACTGAGCACAGCAGCCTCAGTGGGTGCTTGAACTTGACAAAAGCACAGAGCACCAGAAGTGCATCAGCAAATGCAAAAAGTGACTACAAAGCTCAGAGAAAGGTTGGTGTCATCACTTGTATAAAACAAACCAGCCCAGAACCAACAACCAGACTTCCATTATACAATATAACCTATGAAAACAAATTCTCTGTAAAGTATCCCAAAGGCAGGATTTGCCTCCAGCTCAGGTGTTCCTAACCTCAACAGCACCAATAGCAAGAAGCACCAAGACATTTGCAAATCAAGACCCACAAGAGAAATACATTCAATGGCAAGAGGGACAGACTTCCCAGCACACACAGCTTGGGGTTTGGCTACTGGCACAATCAAGGGAAGCTCAACAACAGGATGCTAGTCCTTCAGGGAGAAGAGAAAACCAGGATTAAGAAAAGCTGCTTCATTATAGCTAAACATGAACACTAAAACCAACAGAAATCCAAAATACTGGAATTTGTCATGATATCAAAGTGTAATTGTGATTATTAATGTGTCACTGTAACAGCATTTTCCAAGTCAACTGAGCCTGCACTGCTTTGGCAGCATGAGATGCTCTATTTTTTTAAATATACCAATAACCACAATCCTCACTTTAACAAAGTTGGGATATTTTGTGGGGGTTTTTTTGTTCTTTAAACGAGGACAATAGATGCTTATTTTGGCATAGAAAACATTCCTCCAAAACCACACTTTGGCTTCCTTTTCCCCTATTTTCTTTAACAGCATCCAAAACGTTAGCCTCACTATATTCAAGGCAACGTAGAAGCCAGTAGAAGCTGCAGGTACTCAACCACTCTCAAAAATACAATAGAAATGTGATTCTGGAGCATGAAAACTGGACTGAGTATTCATGGAACACCAAAAAGAGGCATTACTCCTGCCACCAGGAAAAAGCATGGCAGACATCCTTTTTTGTTCTTGCTGACAGCAACATTATATAACAGATTTCATAAGTTTGTCTGTCTTAAGAGTCTGAAAAGGAGAGAAAGCAAAAGGCAAGATCTCTCTCTTCCCTCCTCTCTATCAGCACCCTGATAACACCCTTGCACCTACCACATGGAAAAAGCAAGAGGCTGTGCAAATTGCCTGGGCACTACTTTGGAATGCTGCAGAAGACAAACATACAACCAATGGCTTCTGCCACCACCAGTAAATCAGAGCTTTTATTTGCACTTTATCTGTATCCCGTTTGCGTCAGCACAGGCATGCTCTGCCAGGCAGTGTCAGCTGCTGTTGGGACTGGATGTCGTCCCTGAGGTATGGCCACAAACAAGAGCTCAGAACAGGTCAGGCACACAGATCACTGCAGGAATTCCCAGCTCATGCTGGTACTTCACCACCACGTCCCAACCAGTGGAACAAGGCAAGGAGGGTTTAAAGGCTGAAGATTTACCTACCGGAAACAGGAGATGTGCCAAGCTTCATTGACAGTCTTGTGGAGGCGCTGCCCAGCAGCAATGCTGTCCCCACATCCCAGACATCTCCAGACTTCTTCACCTGCATGCAGCAATAAGGGGACAAACAGTTTACACCAGAGAAGACAAAGACTGGTATATCCTTCAGAAAGAACAACCTTAAATTTAGTAACTGACAGGAAAGCCTTCCCACACGGAAAGCTGCAGGCAGTCTATAACCCCAGATTGGGAGCTCCCAAATGAAACTCTGATATCTTGATTTTTTGTTTGTTTTTTTTTTCCTCCAGATGTGACATCTGCTCCTTCACATTCTGCAGAAGGAAAAAATATGACTTTTCACATAAAACAGCTCAGTTACAGCTCTGTCAGAGCAGATATTTCAGGAAGGCAACACTGGTCTAGTACAACAATTCCAACAGAGAACCATGCTAGGCCAGGAAGCCACGCTACTGCTTCCCCCACACCACTGACTCAGCACATAACGTTTGCTCTCATTTGTATAATTAACTGGATTTCCCAGAACTGAAAGAAAGGAAAGGCAAACTTTATTCAGTAGAGAACAACTAGACTACCGGGAAGGAATTACACTCTTGAATGAATATTCCCATAGAGACTGTACAGCCAACACCAGACTACTGTGAGACTTAGGAAGGGGGAGTGATGCTACTGGCCTATTGCACTTTCAGAAAATACTTATAATAGTTATAATAGAGCTATAATAGTTTTTGCTAGAACTGCCAGAAAGCCCCAGAGAGAGCTGGTTACTTAGATGCAAGCAAGCTAGGAAAACAGAATGAAAGCTTGTGCACAAAGAACATTTGGCACACAGATAAATGCTATCCCAAAAAATCCCAAGGGCAGTGCAGGCATATTAAAGAGTCAAGCTCTTAGTTCAGCACAGGATGGCACAAGAAATGTGTCACAGAGCTGAGCAGATCCTAAACCTGTTTCTTCCTGCTACCAACAGTTTGCTTTCAGCAAGGCTGCATTAAAGAAAAAGGGGCATTTAGACAAGGAAAACCACACACCACGGACTTCCCTTTTCCAAGGAATAGTACAACTTGGCAGTTGCTTAGGCAAGTTGATACCACTGTTAAGTTCCTTGAAGTGACACAAAACAGAAGCCATCAGCCTTCCATGCACCTTTACCCCATCGTGTAGGTCAACAAGAATGTTTAAAATTAACCAAGGTGAAGATCTTGCACTTTTTACATGAATAGGTATTTCAGGGAAAAAAACATTTGCTGCTCAGCTGCAAGCACCCCTATCACCAGCAGTACCCAGAAAGGTCTCCAAGCAGACTGTAAGGCTCAAAGGGTTCCCTCAAATGGGGCAGGTGGTGTAGGTTGCTACTTCCCAGTTCCCAAGTTTGCATCAGCTCCACACCTGGAGCACCTGCCCCTGTGCCCTCCTGCTAATCCAGAACACCAAGAACTCCACCTGAGCTCAGACCTGCACAGCAGAGGGGGAACCTCGGAAAAACCTGACCCTACCTGTGTTGTCCTATAAAGCAAATGGCTTTTCAGCACACCAAATGGGCTTGAAAGGCAAAGCTACGTGTGCCTGTGTCTCCACGCACAGGCACACAACGCTCTCCTCTCCAAGCAGGGCAAGCCCTGGAAGTCAGCTGAACTTCTCAAATAGCTGCAGGCCAAAAACACCTGCAAACCAAACATTCTGCAGCTCCATCCCCTCCCATTCAGTGTCACCAGCACAGCACACACGTGTCAAAATGGTCTGTGGATCCTGTTAAAGACATTTAAAGATCAATCACTACACCACAGCTGACTAAAAGCAACAAATTACTCCCCGACCATCTTGCAGAATCTGACCCATCAGCTTCAGAACTCCGCGAAGCAGTCACCTACTCTCAGCTGTAGTGCTACATCTGTCTAAGTGTGCCCAGGAAGGCTGACTAGCTCACGAACGGAAACGAACAGTCCTCAATCCAACAGAAATTGCTTCAGTATGCAGGAGAAACGACGGAAATGAACAAAACAGAGCAGGAAACAGTGCGAAGGAAACGCAAACGGACATAATCCATGTAACAGGTCTGTCGAGCTCCCCAGGACGGGAGGAATGTGTCAGAGACGGCCAGCGAGGAGCAGCCGCAGTGGCCCCGGCGGGCACCGGCCGAACCTCGGGGGCACCGCGGGACCTCGAGCGGGACAACAGGGACGGGACGAGTAGCACCGGCAGGCCCCGCGGGCACCTGCGCTGCAGGGACCCCGTGCCGGCTGCGGCCGCCTCGGGCCGGGACGCGCCGCATCCCCCACGGCCCTCCCGCCATGGGATCTCATTGCACCGGGGCTGCGGAGACCCGCCGGGAACCCCCGGGCTGCTCGTGCGGCCGCCAACCGGCGGTGCCACCCGCTGGAGGGAGCCGCGGGCCGGCTCCAGAATGCTCTCCAGCCACGGGTTGACGTCCGGCCGGGACGCGGGCTCAGGAGGCAGCGGCCCCGTCGAGCCCCGCAGGAGCCGCCCCGCGACACCGCCTATGCACCGGCGGCCGCATAACGGGAGCCGCGGCCTCGCGTACGCGCACCCGCCCCGCGGTGGCGGAGGGCGGCTCCTCCCGCGGGGGCGCGGCCGGCCCGGCCCGGCCCGGCCCGGCCCAAGCTCACCTGGCAGCGCCTCCATCCCGCGCCCGCCGCCCGCTCCCGCCCGACGCCAGCGGCAGCCGCCGCACCTGGGCCCGCCTCCCTGCCGCGCCCCGCCCCCGCCCCGGGCCAATCGGCGGCGCCCGCTCCGCGCCCCGGCCAATCCCCGCGCTGCCCCGCCCCGCCTGCACCGCCCTTTCCGCGCCGCCGGCCAATGGCAGCGCCCCCCGCCCGCAGCCCCGCCCCGCTTGTGCCTCGGCGGTCGCGGCCCCGTCGCTCCGCCGGTCCCGGCCCCGAGGCAGCGCAAAGGAACGGCGGCGCACTCCGCTCAATGTAAAACCATTTTTTAATTCTAAATCACTTTCACAACAGTGAAAATTAGTGAGGAGGAACGGTAACGCACTAACCGAGCCGTCCGGGCCGTGTGCGGTCGGGTTACGGGGCAGGGGTACATACAAAAGCACACCAGGGAAAGGGGGAACCAAGCGTTAACACTTTTAGACTATTTCATCCTTGAATTGCCGGAAAATAAGAGCTCTCAGTCATGTTTCTGCAGCCTTCTCTAAATCCATTATCTCACTCCTAGATGGAAATCCCCCACGAGCCATTAAAATTCTGGTTTGTAGAATGCAGTACTTAAATGTATTTCAGTACTTCTTTAATCTACTGCAGTCACTTCTCTATCCTCTTTATGGGATAAAGGCTTCGAAGGGCTACCCTTCTCCTCCCTGCATAACCTCTCGGCACCGAGTTTCTCCGTACAAAAGGAGAAGGAATCCATCCCTTACTGCCACATGAACCTTCCCTTCCCATCAGCAGGTGGTGCTGACTGCGCAAGAGAGGAACCCAAAGCTGCGACATTGTAGGACAACCAAACAAAACCAGCCTTTCTCCTGGGAAGGGCCTCAGTTACTAAGTTATGCACTTGAGAGGAACCCTGTGCCGAAGTTCAGCTTCTCAGAAGTGCCGAACATCAAAAGCTGAAGCACCACCTCAACTATAAATAGTTGAGCAATATATTCTGTCAGACTATCATCGAGTCAGGTATAAATCTGACGTGACAAAACACTGCAGAAGCTTTGCAACATTCTACTTGCCAGATGGAATTCTGGAGGTAGGCAAGTTAAACTTCAGTCATCCTCTGCCTTGACACTAAAAGGGAACAGTTTATAATTACATAAATAAACTTCTATAACAATTAATCAAAGGTGTCCTGCCCAGGAAACTCTTCCATACGCTAAAAAATCGCAAGTTATTGAAACAAAGTTTCTATTAATTGATTTATCAGTTTTCTGTCTACTGCCAGGGAAGTCACAACATTCATCTTGCAGGAAATCATTATGACTATGAGTGACCTGAATCAAAAAATTCTAAAAACATTTAAGAGAAAAAAGAAATGGAATTGCCTAGTCAGAGAAATATGAACTGTTCATCTTGCTAGGGAATCTCTCATACCTGTTTTGAAGGAATCTACACAAATACATCAGGAGTACTCTTTAAAGCTGAATACCCAACAGGATTCCAAAGCGGCTGCAGAGCGCTCACCTTCTGAAATATCCCCTCAGCACATTAACGGTTGTGGTCTCCTCCAGCACTTCAAATTAAAATCTTTGGTAGATACTGCAGAGGCTCTTGCGCTGTAGTTGTTCTGCTGTGGCACGGGAGAAGGTCTGTGTGCACCTGCAGAGAGAAGGTCTTCCAAATGTTCCCTACTGAGCATGTGCTGGCAAAGGCAGATCTCATGTCTCCTCCTGTGTAATTTTACACTATGACAAGTTTTACCTCAAAACTCAAGTTAAGATGCCTTTTGTTCCTCTCCCCAACAAGTTGATCTCAGATGTGTAATAGGATTTTATCTGGAGTACATGACCTTGTGTAGAAAGTCTCAAAGCCTTGGGAAAGATAAATGTCGCTACAGTGACGAGGTTGTGAGGGGATTATCCGTGAGTGCAGCCACAGGTACTGCACAGAGCCGGGGAAGACAACACTGTTTGTCAGTGAGGAACTGGGCTGGGTCTGGCAGCCCCACCTGGCTCCACAGCCAGAGAATCTTCCAGTGTCTGGCTCCAGCACGCTCAGGCTTTAAAAAATTGCAGCATAAATTTGTATCCCTTCTTCTAACAGCCATCAGAACCATCAGGAAGGGTTTTCCATCACGCCGGGAAATAACAGACAGAGAAGAAACCAGTCTCCAGACCTGGTTCCGTTTGCATCACGTGCTGTGCCCCAGAGAGTCTCAGCAGTGTTGCAGATGATTTCCTGGAGAAGCTCGGATGTTGATGGAGACATTAAATAACATCTGCAGCTCTGGCAGGTCCGTCGTGGTTGCAAAGCACTGGAGAAGTTTCCTTACCTGCCCAGTCTACCTTGGGATAACTGTCTATCCCACAGACCTGATGTCACTGATTGGCACAGGATTTCAAAGCAGCACTCCCTTTCAGAGTGCAGCTCAACACTAGGCCCATGGTTTGTGGCAGGAACCTATTGTACAAGATATCTGAGCTGAAATACACTTTTAAACCAATGTTTTAATTCCCAACTCTGGTGCAAAATGTGAGATTCCTCATTGTGCTGTAGTACCACCAATTCCTGAAGCCCATAGTAAGCTATGGAACCAGACACCAAGAGGTTTAAAATGGGATGGGGATGCAGTTTGTAACTGTTTCAGTGGCCTTGTTGGTCATGAATATATAGAATAATGGAAAAGACTTATGCAATAAACAGCCAGAACATTATCACCAGTGCCACAAACAGGAAGAGGCGGGAAAGGAACTGCTCATCCACATATTGAGGAGTCCCTGGAACAGCTGGAAAACAGGAAGCAAAAAAAAACAAACAAGAGTTCAGCTCCTTCCTCTTCTCTGTGATTGTGTATATTCTGAATATAGTATATTCATACATTGAAAAGAATGCAAAGAATCTGCTTGGTGAGAAAGTTGCTATTTCCTACCCTCAGCCTGGCTGGCTGCATGGAAAGATCAGAAGGAAGACAAGTATCAGATCCCTGAAGCAGGACTCCTTAGTTCAGTCCCACCCCCAACAGATTTTCAGGGGACACTGAACTATAGTTAATAGGGAAGATAATTTGATTCAAGGACAGCACAGGACCATGGCAACGCTGGTGTGACATAAAGAATGAGTTTGTTCCTCATAATTCCTGTGCCATATGACATGGTGGAAGATTTGTCTTTCACAAAATAAGTTCAGAAAACCCTGGGCAGTAGGTGTTCTTGTTCACAACAGACTCAGTTTGTCTACAGTGAAGATAGGGAGGAGGTTCTCTAGGGATTACTTAATTGTTAGAGAGCAAGGTCACCCCTTGGAGTAACCCAACTGTTTTCTGTTAATCAAAAATGTGAAGTAATTTCACTGGAAAGTTACTTCTTGTAGAATACAGATGACTGTTCCAGAGATAAATTTCTGAAAAATGAACAGTCTTTGCATTCATTATTTTGTGGTACAGAGAACCAGTTTAAATTTTTCCTTCTTGTCTTTCAGGAAATGGTCCTTTCCTGCTGTTTTTAAAATCTGGGTCTCCTTCATACAACCCTAGTGACTCCTTTTTATTATTATTAGAAAGTCTAGTCCAATTTGTCTCATTTATCAGGAGGAGTCTGCTGGTATACCAGAGGAGAGATCTGAATTAAAGGAGAGTAGTCTCCAGTGCCACTGTTCCTCTGCAGTCACTGGTGTCCCAGGAGGGCCATCAGCAAATTATATGGAAGTGACAAACTTGCTTCTTTTATAAGTCTGTGTAAAAAACATATCAGCCACAGACCACATTCTCTACTGAGTGGTTTTGCCCTCATTTCATGTTTCTAGTGACAACACTGGTTACTGCTCAGAATATTTTGTCATTCAGCAGGTTATTTAAGAGTTTGTAAAATGTCTGTGACAGGGCAGGAGAAGGATCTGTGGTACCTGGAGGAGGTCGCCCATCGTTTATGTTGAAGGCTGTTGCAAATATACCAAAGGGAAACGCCCCAATTCCAAATGACATCTGGAAGCCACCATCACCAAACCCAAAGCCCTGGAATCCCTGTAGAGAACAAAGAACAGAAGACAAAAAAGAGGTACCAATTATTTTGAGCCTATTTCAGAGTATTTTGTGGAAGTACAGACATTCCCTCTCCCTGGCTTTCCGAGGGCTGAAGGAGGACCACGCTGTCTGACAGCTTTCAGTCTGACATACTTTTGTAGATGTTCCCTTAGCTCTCCTGGGTTTAAAATGTTCCAGACAGTAGCAAATTTGCCAAGCAACCCAAAGGTTTGAGAAAATGAAACCTAGCAACTGCAGTTCTTGCTTGAGGGCCACAAATTAGGACAGTGTTTCTCAACTGTAACCTTTCTTGACTTAAAGTAGTAGGTATCTGCCAATGTTTCAAAATTAACACAATGAATTTAGAATGTCTTAACAATGTATCATATGTTAACAGCGGTTAGCCATATCAGACAGGTACTTACGAAAACAATCTAAATTGATTTTTGATTTCACACTCCGTGAAATGATAAATTGCCAGTGGGATGCATAGAGCATTTGAAGAAAAAGTACAAAACAAATGTACCGCGGGGACTCAAATTAATGTGGCAAAATTACCTGGGGCAGGAAAGCAAGATATAAGGAAAGGAGGAAAAAACAAAGTTACAATGCAATAACACTGACTGCCTGGGATCCAGACTAAACTACCACATCAAGTCAAAAGATAAGTGTTCTGAATTTAGATGAATCCTGCTCTGCAGAATGTGCTGTTTGAGAACCGACTGTGTGTGAATCCAGGGGCTTGTGTCATGCCTAACAACTGTGGAGAGCCCACAGCTCTGTAATCCAGCGATCTGTCCTCTTGCCTCAGGATTAAAACAGTGATACCAGTTCTGAAAGACCCTCTGGTTTATCACCACCAACAATGGGAGGACAAAAATGATTTTACTCATATAATAAAAGCCAAGTGTTTCTCGATTGAGCCGTGATTTGAGGAGTTCGTCTTTTGACCATACTCTTCTCAAGCATTTTGCCACTAACTCTGAGGGACAGCAAAGTTCTCTGTGGCAGGTACAGGATCTGAAGAGAACAGGGAAGCAGCATCACTACTGCCCTGCTTTCATACCTCATCACTCTGATTTACAGCAGCACCAGCTGAAAGGTTCAAGTAAGGTACAGGAGCTGATTTAATAAGGCAGCAATGCCCTAGTGAAAGAGAACTGAGCTCCCAATACATTCAATACAGAAATGCACCTTAATCACACCCTGCAGAGTTGTTTGCTTGAAGCATGAGGGAGACGATCCTCTCCAAGGACCCTGGGCTGAGTTACATGGAAATGTGCCATTGTTTCATCAGGTCATGCTTGCTGCCATCGTGCTGAGGAACACTGTGGTCTGTCCTACCGCCTACTCCCACGTCTGCTCCATCTGTGCCAGCTGCTGTTTACATTCACCCTATGTAATCTCCTCAACAAAACCACAGATCCCTCTTCAAATTAACATGTATCCAATAGATATTGACTTTCTCTTCTGTACAGTAACATCCCATCAAAATGAGAGAAGCAGGTTTTTGTCAGTGTCAAAAATCTAAATTCATACATGGATTACACATTTCAATGACACATATGTTTCAATGACACGGAAATACACTTGCACAAAGAATTTTCAAAGCAAAGTGTTCCTTGTATTTAAACATGGAGAACCATCAAGCATGAAAAGCTTTCCCAGCAATACCACACTGGGCTGCATTCATGAAGCATGATCCAAGTTGGGCTGTTTTCTGGGAAGCTAAAGAGTACCATGGGAATGGAGTTCTGTGCCACACCACAGCTATCAATGATTCATGAACAACCAACTGGAGAAGAGCAGGATGTGTAAGATGCAGGATCCTCATGCAGGATCTCTCACACACATTTATGTCCTCCAAGATGAATAAGCACCACTATCAATAAAAACAACCAAACTGCTCAAGCTTGTTTGTTTGATCACTTACCCCTCTGTTCTCTGGTTCAGGTCTCTGTCCTTGGGGTCGTGGTGGAGTTTTCTCTCTGCAGGAAGTTGTGAAATTAGCTCAAGTGCTAGGACATGTGACAACAGTATCTGCAGTACCATTGCTAATAATGCAGAACCACCATAAAACACAGTCTCCTGGGGCCATCCAGCAGAGCTGGAGCAGTGTGTGAGAGAGCCAACCACGCAGCTTTGGACCTTCAGCAGCAGATCACTGAATTAATGCTGCACTTCTGAATAACAAACACCCATTGCAAAGGCTAAAAACTGACGACATGAACATTTAATATAAGCTTTTTTGGTCAGATAACAATCATTGCAACCTGTCACTTGTAACTGATAATTAACACTTGACTCAAATTAAAATGAATTGCCAGTTGAACAAGAAATGTGTGCGAACCCAGGCTCTGAAAATGCCAGAAATATTTGGCAGAAATATCAAATCTATGTCTTTCGACAAAGTATTTAAAATTGTGAATCCAGCACTTTAACAGTCTAAGCTTAAGACCCTAAACTGAAGTTTCATCTTTAATTTTCAAATGGAAATAGTTGCATTTAGGTTTCTTACCTGGGGTCCTGTTGCCCAGTGCTACCTCTTCCATACAGAGGAATAACTTTATCTCGACTGATTCCTGCTTTGCATACGGGACACACTTGTCTGTTTGGCCTGGTCTCTAGCCACTAAAAGAAAGGAAATTATATGAAAACTACTAAAATACCACAAAAACAACTATGCACACCTCTTTTGCAGCCAGGCAGAAAGACTTTAGTAATTTCTCACAAAGGTCTGGAGCAAAACATTTTAGTAAGTGCAAATACTCTCCAAAGTGGAGTTGGCACTTTGGCTGTTGTTCTGGTGGGAACAACTTGCTGATGTGTACATATTCACATCTGTGCTGCAGTAAAATAAGAAATAAAGAGTACCAGCAGTCCTGCATAGGCCAAGGGCTTGTGCAAATAGCTTTCCTGTCATCCACCTTTTCTATAATGGTACCACAATGTAAAACACCATGCATACAAAGAAAAGTACACTCAGCACTTAAACCTGCAAACTAAACACTGCAAGCTCCAGCAGTAATTGTACCAAAACTGGAATTATGCAGGGTTTAAGAAACTCAAAAGTGGAGGCAAGTGGAACAGAATTTAAGTTTTCTTGTTGCTCAAAGAGCAGATTGCAAGGTGTTGCACATGAAGCTGCATGAGCAGGCTGTGATTGCCCTGGAGAGAAAAGCACATTTGAAAAGAGGGGGATACTCCAGAGAACCAAGGGCTTTATTGAGCAACTGGAGCTGATGAAAGACAAAGTAAAAGAAAACCTGTCTTACCTGGTGTAAACAAGGCCAACTGTGAGCATTCCCAGGACAATTTGTTCACAGAGCAGAAAAAGAGAGGAAAATGGAATTAGTTACTGAACTTGATATGACAAATGTGCAGTGTACAGGGATAACGCAGCTTGGTGACAATAGAATCCTGGAATCCAGCTGGGCCAGTTCTGCAGCCTCCCATTAAAATCATTTTTGCAAGCACAGCCCAAGACTGATCTCCACTGGGTTTTTTTCAGGTTACACAATCTAAATTCCTAATGTGGTTCTGTGCATCTCCCACTCCCAGGTCCTCATCCATACCAAAGGCCCAGACAGAGGTTGCATTAATCTTAGGGTTTATTGTATAAATTTTCTCTTCAGATACCATGAAAAGAAATCCCAGAAGCAAGATGCAAATGAGCAAGATGTCAGTAATGAGACTACAGGATCTTACAAGACTGAGCTGAAATATCAGCCACATTCACAGAATCATGGAATAACTCAGGCTGGATGGTACCTCAGATAGCCTCTACTCCAACCTGATGCCTAGAGCAGGGCCAGCTATTGAGATCAGACTCAGCTGCTCAGGGCACAGAAATTCCCATTATACAGATTAAATTGCTATGGCAAATTAAGAAAAGGTCAAAAACAAGCAAGCTACAAGATAAAACTTCTAAACAGCCATCTGTTTCCAAAATGGTCTCAATAACACCATTCAGACCAGGCATCTGGTATTTTTAAGGTTCCATTCTTCCAAATCCTTTTGTGCAATAATTTAATCTTATTTTATCTTAGCACGTCCTAAGCCAGTGATTTTCCATCTCCCCAAATAAAAATCTGGATTTTCAGATGTTATGTATATTTACACAGGAGAAAAGCACTTTCAGGCCTCTTTTTTATTAATTTAGCCCACTGTGTAAAATAAACTCCAAGCCTCACACATTTGGCCATGTCAATCCTTAACTTCTTAACATTCAAGAAAGGGTATACTCAAACCAGGTTACCGACATCAGAAATTCTGCACATGTATTATATCTGTGCTGTACATTATTTCCAAGTCAAATTAAAGAACTGAGAAGTTCCTAAGACAAGTGCAATATTAGGGGAAAAGAGAAATAGCCCATATGTAAAAAGCTTATTGCCTATTTTTTTCTTTTTTCATGGTTTAAAAGGAAAAAAAGAGCAAGCTTGTAGGAGAAACTACAATTTGGCCTCCAGAACTTAGATTCATATCCAGGTTCAGGTATGCAGAGGTTAGAAAGGAATTTAGGTCTAAAGAACATATCTGTGGTAGGCCAGACAGCACAAATAAAATAACCCACATAAGCAGTGTCAATGAGCACTGAACTGTCTGTGTAGGGCTGCTTGTTTGTTTGCTTTTACACAATAATCCAGAAGTACAGGGAGTTTAAGACACAGGAAACCCAGTCCCTGGAACACAAGCAAAGAAAAACAGCTGAGGAGCAAATCCAAGCTTCTAAACCAAACCCTCCACTAGAATTACAAACATCACAGGTTTTTATGGGATCAGATAGATGGTGTTCTGGCTGACGTGTGGGGCTGCAGCACTTACCAGAAGAGGTGCCCACACAAGCTGATAACTGCATCCTTGGCAGTGTCTAAACAGATGTTGCATTCAAAAGTGTTGTCCTGATTAATGTTTTCCCCAGAACCATTACTGCTACTGCTGCCACTGGTCCCTCCAGTACTGGAGCTCTTTGTTGATGCAGAAGCCGTGGGTCCTTTGCTTGCCATCCTCAAGAACTACCCAGACAAGGTCAAGAAAATTTTCCTTTTGGAATCCCAGCTGTAAGAAAGGGAAAAAACCAAACAAACCTAAACAACTTATTTGCATTATAAACTCTGCATTCTGGCCCCATTCCAAACTGGTAGTGATTTATCTAAGAAGCTCTTGAATCCTGTTGTTGATGGTTTTAGTTTAACATAGACAAGAGGGATCTTTTTTTAGAAACTAAGCTACTTTACAGTCCCATAGTATGACCTGGCTGATGTGTGACCTGTATTTTACTCTTACTGATAAGCATCCACAGTCAAAACAACCCCCCTGTACTTTTTTATAAATGCCATTTGCTGTAGGGAGAATGAGTTCACCTAGTCGTACATGCTCTTCCAAAATTCAACACAACTTATAACTGAGAATGCAGCCCGAAGCAGAATTTAATCATGAAGTAATTACCAGATTGAACAGACAAAATGCAGAGTTTTAAGTTCAATGTTCATTAGTTTGGAATATTAATGACAATAATGGCAAGCAAAGGTGGCTTAGAACTTGAATTGTCTCCTGATCAGTATACTGCTGCTATCACAGCAGGGTTGATATGACATCAAACATTCCTAGCACTTTCAAACTATCAAACATTTCTAATCTAGTAGTAAGGTAGTAATGCACAAGTATTAAAAATTTTACCTTCATGTGCTTGAATTTTACTTCAATGCTTTCGCCTCTCATTAACATAATCATATTTACCAAAAAACAGCATTTATTTTATTTCAGTGGCAACAACCTCTACAGCGTAATTCTTTGATATGTAAATTCCTAAAGTACCTGAAACTTTGAGACTCAGCACAAGGCATTTACATTTCCAGAAACACTTTTACCAGTACAAGATTTTTAATCCAAGAACTAAGAGAGTTTCAGCAGCTACAGAAATTAATTCACTAAACCAAAACTGTTTAAAATATTCCGCTGTGCTTTCCATGAAACTAACATCACGTTGATGCTGCAGGAACAGGAATACTTAGATAAAGCTGTGAGAAACAAACAGGTGGTTATCTGAACTTTTTGCAAGTGTACAAACAGTGAAGCATTTTCAAAGGGCAACCTGAATTTTTCAGAAGGTAATTTCTTTGCAAACTTACCCCCCAGGCACTAAATTTCTTTAGTGTTGCCTCTTTGTAGCAGAGCTGCAGCACAGGTGCAGGGCAGCGAACTAAAGCCTCAGGATCTCCAGCTGTTATTAGCAACAGCTTTTTTCCTACAATACAATCCCACTGCACAGTCAGGAAAGTATCACACTCAAGCCTTGTGAAGTATTGCAGCAAAGACTTGTTACAGCAGGTGAAATCTATTTCTGCAGAGCTTTTTCACTCCGTTACATCATTTTGCACAGTGTCCCAGAAGGGTAGATTTGTATTCACAGATGCTGCACTTCAACATACGCTGCTTTCAGCAGTGCTGACTCTTAGCATTTCACACCACGACTCCATTTACACTCAGTTCATTGTACAAAATTAAAATCCATGTTAGATCAAGGCAGATGGAAGTGCTGCCAACCCACAAACTGTATGCCAAAGACACTTGAATTTTTCACACATCCTTACAACCAGAATCTTCACCCTGTCTTGCTCAGTAGTTTAAGTGAAAACTTAGCAACTTGGATCTATATATATTAATATAAAAATTGAGAAAAACCTCCTTAAAACTAGGAAGTTACAGTTCAACATACTGTAAAAAATACAGCATCCCTTTATGGAACGGTCACAAGAAACATCTTGACATACAACACAAGGAAAGGATGCGCACAAGGGGCAAAGAAAAAAATTCTGAGTCCCTAATACCAATGTGGAAAAAAAGTTCCTTTTTCCGAATTACATTTTGTATACTAAGACAATGAATCTGGAGACTTGTCAAAAAGATTAAACCTGTATCTCCACATAAACTTACTGGAAAAAATCCCTCAGTTTTTAGTAACTACAACAAATAAAATGTTATGAAGAAGTATGACAAATAAATCCAGAGAAGTATCAGTAATGAAATGGAATAAAGATGGCTGAGACAGAAGAAAGATTAAAATGACATCATGCAACAGGCACTGATCTCCTTTCCTAGAAGAGGGTCATTCCTTAATCTCCTGGGGATCCTCTCCTACGTATCTGTTCATTGGCTGATGGAGCCCAGCGACCTATTAGGATATAACCAGTTTAAAATATCAAACCCATAGCAAAATGCAACAGTAAAAATAATAAAAGCCTTCTCAAACATTTGCTCTTGTCCCTGAAATACTGTTTAACATAACTGGGTCTGTAATAAGTGCTATTGGGCTCTGTACATCTGCACACATACAAAGATGCAAACATGAAACAGCTTCCGGTGGCTAAATTTACATTTGATAATAATATATTGTGTAGTTTTTGAGTGTACTCTGAATCCTAAAGTAGGAATTCAACTGCAAATGGAACTTGTTCTGAGTGCAGAATGAGCTCAAAATTGAACAGTCACTCAAACTACTTAAACTTTGAGACAAAACTCTCCAGGGGGAAAAAAACCCCAACAAACCATAAGCAAAATCACAAACTAAAAAAATCATCAGCTAACACAACAAGCCAAACCAACCTCATTTTCATTTTGCTTTAGGGTTTGGGAGGAAGACTACGAGTACACTGGGATAGAACATGACTTCTGGATTTAAGTAAACACAATTGGGAGATGTCAGTCAAGGTTTGCTATATCTGTGTTCTTCTGATCAGGTCTCCAAATCAACCCCAGAGGCATGATGAAGAGCAAACAAAACAAGGGAAAGGATATAAAAATCAGCTGATACCGAACTGCAGGCATTCAGAGATCGTCTTTTTCTTATTTCTTTGCTCTCTACATATTTAGAGGAAAACAGTGTCTTTGTTTCATAAAAGGCATCTAGATTAGCTGTTTATGTCCTTTAAACCACAATCCCTATGTTATATCCCAACAGCTTGTTCTGAAAATCACTGACATTTACTACATCCAAGAACCAAGAGTGGCAGCAGATCAACAGTTAAGAAACAAGGAACCTATTTGCAAGTAGGCTTCCTAAATAAACACACAAGTGTGGTGGAGCGTGAAGACATGCAAGTGGAGGTACACGAGAGGGTGAAACTCCAAAAGGCCAACTGGGACCTGAGCATGTCCTGACAGCTGAGAGCACAGGACATCCACGACAGGAGTAACTGCAGGGCACTGGGAACACCCATGGGCTGGGGGTGAGTGCTGGGTATAGAAATCACTAACAGCCAGTAAGAAAGAAATTTCCCTCTAATATTTTAAAATTTTAATCTGTAAATCTGCTGCGAGCAACTGCACACCAAGAAAGCACATGAAAGCTGAGTGGCTACTGTCAAAGATCACACTTCTGAGCTCAGCAAATGACAATGACTGCATTTGCCAAAGTACACTGGCCCAACCCTCAAAACGCAGGAAAAACACTTCAAGACAGGCTAGAGGAGTTTTCACCATAAGTTAAAGTACACAAAAAAAATCTGCTGGAAACAGCAGCTGAACATTAATTCAACCTGGGAAAGACAGAGAGGGAATATAAATTAGAAGGTAATTTCACCTATACAAAACAGTCCTGAACACTGTCGTGCTCACAGCATGACATTAGGATGTATCAAGTATTTAATTTTTTTTCATGAACAATGAGAAAAAGTTCTGGGGAGGATATAGAAGTCCAGCTAGTTTATTATCAAAACCCAAAGTTTGTTCCTCTTTGCCATAACAATGAAATAAAAAGAGCAGCAGTGTTGGATGTCAATTCCACTGGAAAGACCCTTTTCCACATTTCTTTCCTAATGAATCTTATTTTAGCTAAGATTAATGAGATTGAAATAATCCATATGTAGTTTGTTTATGAAGCAAGTTCTGATTTAGTTCCTGAACCTTTTGCAGTTTAAATCAAAAAGATTTGTCAGTGTATTTTTCTTATCACTAAGGTAACAATGTAATTTTCTGACACTTAAAAATGTTTATAAAAGGAATATTAACATTAGAAAATCAATTTAAATCCAGAACTATTACTGAGAGCTTATATAAATATATCCACTCATAAATTTAACAACAACCTGATACTTAACACATTACAATTGCCTGGGCTTCAAGTACAACAACCAGGTAACCTTAGCTGAAAACTGCTGACAGTGCCTAGAAGAAAGTGCACTGACTTCTTGACAGTCATTTTAGATATTCTTAACAAACATATGACTGTCCTGCTGTTAATCATTAAATACATATTTATCACTCACTACCTTTTTACTCTTTTCTGTCTCCCAAACATGTTACATTTTAACTCCTTGGAAACATTTCCCGAGTTCATCTTTCCACTTCCTGTAACCTGTACAGCATTGGGCACCTGCTTTTCAATATCACCATAAAGTGGTCCCAAAACATGAATTCACGTGATTGCTTGCTCTTGCAAAACCAGCCTTTTGCCTTCCAGCCCAACGTGCCCTTGCCTGGCCTCGTTTCATTAATTGGGATTCTGCAATGCACATCTGTGTTCCAGTCAGTGCTGCCAGGGTAAGGGCCCAGCTGAAGGGCTGTTCCGGGAACACGGAGGGATCCAAATACCTTGTAAATGCAAACAGTAAAAACCCTCAGGTAATTGAAGTAGTTGCATTTTTAGCCGTTGCATAAAGGTTTAATATAGACTCCAAGAACAATCTTTCAACGAAGATTTTATCCTCTTACCTCACAAAGTCCAAAGGGGAAAAAAAAAATAGAAATACAACCAGTTGGGTAATGCTGCCCCAGCATTTTCCTGGTCTGCAGTGCCGTATGAGACAGACGTACCCGGCTAACCCAGGTTAGCAGCAAAACGCAAAAAATATCAAATACAACAGTTATTATATACAACACACGTGATTTAAGAAGTAGCAAGCGAATGTTAATCTATGAGCAATTCTCAAAATATAAGTAATGTCATGTACCAGCAACTGACGCCTCGCGATACACCCAGAGCCAGAGCCAGAGCCAGAGCCAGACCCATCTATCGCGACAGCGGGTCCGGCCCCGCACAGCGCAACACCGGGCACCGGCCCCCGGGCCGGCGCTTTCGGGGGAAAACCCCGGCGGGCAGCGCCAGGCCGCGGGCCGGAGCTCGGGGAACAGGCGCCGAGCCCGCCGGGGGCACCGCGGCCGCGGTTCCAGAGGCACCGGGCGAGGCCGGGGGTCCCGCGGCGTCCCCGCCCCACTCGTTTGGAGCAGGCGCAGGCGGCTCCGGCCTCCCAGCGCCCGGGCCCGGCCCGGCCCGGCCTCGGAGCCGCAGCCCGGCCCCGGCTGTCCGCACGACCGCACGACCGCACGACCGCACGACCCCACGACCCCACGACCCCCGGCCTGGCCCGGCCCTGCTCACCGGAGGGTGCTGGCTCCTCGCAGCGCCCGTGCCGAGCCGCCGCTCCGCCGGGCCCCGTCACCTGACCCCCCGGAAGCGCGGCCGGCGGAAAGGCCCGGCCCCCGCCCCACCGACCGCGGCGGCTCCGCCAACCGGGCCGGCGGCTGGGGGGGCCGCGGGCAGCGACACCCGCCCGCCGGGGCCCCTCCTCAGCCCGCGCCCCACGCACACCCGCGGGCGCTCGTTACCTCGGGCTCCTCCGGGACGAACGGCCGGGGCTGCTCCGCCCGCGCTCAGCCCCCGCCGAGACCCCCGGTGCTGCGGGCGTGTGCGGCTCTGCTGCCGGGGAGGTGCCGGGGCCGCGTCCAGACGGCCTCCGGGGACTATAGCGAGTCCGTACGGAGTGCTCGGCCCAAGCAGGAAGGGAGGAAAGAAAAGGAAGGACGGAAAAGGAAGGAAAGACGGAAAGGGAAGGAAGGAAGTTAGAGGGAAACAAATTGGCTTACGAATGTAGAGTGCCAGAAACTGAGCTTAGAAACATCTCCAGGATGGAAACAGAGAGCTTGATAAAGGTATTTAGAGCTTGAGTAAGGTATTTATACAGTTGTGAGAGGCCAAAGAAACAGGGACCAAGGCGAGGGAGAGCTGACGTGCCCGAGAAGGCACTTCTGGAGGGTTTGTTCCAGCTCTGAGGGCACCCCACCAGACCTGAGGACTGCAAGGTACAAAACAGCCCAAATCTGCTTGTTCTTTTACACAGTGGGGAATGGGTGAATCCTAAACCAAGGTCTTCCACTAGAGAAGGTGAGTTTTATGAGGAAATAGTGAAGAAATGAAGGGAAGCTGGTGCCAAGGGAGCCCATTGGAAAGAGCCCAAGGATATTGTCAGCAGCCTGTCTGCTGCCAGGTGGCCCGAGACTGCACAGTTCAAGTGTGAAGGTTGGAAGGTGGAAGCCAGGAAGTGTCCAGCAGGATAAAAAGAGATATATGGAGTCTTCCTGCTGCTTTCAGCAGCACACAAGCTTGGCAAAACCCATGGTAAAATGGTTGTCCAGAAGCCCACCTGGAATCACCAAACACGTTGTTGTATCACACCAGAAAATTTCAAGTTGGGGTGAAAATGTAGAACGTAACATGATAGTCTGATGGCATGAGGAGCACACAAAGCAGTCCTACCTGCACGAGCAGTGAAAATCTCTAACCAAGCAGCTCTCTCGTTTTCAACCAGTCAGCAAAGCAGCAGGGTTGGGCACAGCTTCTACATTCAAGCAAAATTTTGTCACGTCAGTGTAGTAACTGATTAGGAAGTTACCAGGGCCCCAAAGGCATGAACTGTATCCTCCAGAAGCTGATTAAAACAAGGTTGGGTTAATGAAATTCGCGTATGTGGGGCTGTGTTAGACTACGGCCCCCGGCATGCAATGCGGCCGGACTACAGCTCCCGGCATGCAATGCGGCCGTACCGCAGCGCCCAGCGCGCCTCGCGCTTGCAAGATGGCGGCGCCCAGGGGCGGCTCGCGCCCAGACAGCGGCACCGGCTCGGACTCGGACAGCGACGGTGAAGCGGCCGCGCGGTTCCGGGAGGCTGCCTGGGACTGCACCGCGCAGGCGGCGGCGCGGGCGGAGCCGCGCGGCGGTGAGGGCGGCAGACACGCTAGGCTCTCCTTCCCCTCTGCGGCGTGCCTTCCCCTCTCTTCCCCGCCCCGCCGCTCCGGTCCGGCCCCCTCGGAGCTCCTCCTGACCCGCGGGGATTCCTCTCTGCCGCGGTGCCAGTGTCAGAACTGAAGGGGGCTCTGCCAGCCCTCTTGAGGCCCTGTCCGGCCTCCAGCCGGGCCCAGAGCCCCTTCCTGATAACTCCTGGCCCGAGGGAAGTTTCCCTTTCCCCTCACAACTGTTCCTCCCCGAAGGTGGGCCGGGGCTGTCTTTCAGGCATTATTCTGTGTGCTCTAACATGTGCCTAACGGGGCTTAAAGAGGCTCTGGCTGCAGGTCTCTAAATGTGCTTTTGCTACTTTCTTTTCAGGGGGCTTTAGAAAGGATCGGTTGCAGTCTAAAGATCAGCCAAGCCTGAGGTATTTTTGCTTCTGGTTTCAGACTTAATGTTTCCCTGAAGAAAACAATTAATGTGTAATATTTATGCTGCATTTTCTTTCTACCTTGCGATACTTCATACTGAAAGGGCCAGTTCTGTTTGGGGAATTAATCCAAACATAATCTGAAATGATGCTTAAATTTGAACAGACTAATATGTTTTTAAGGGTTTGGGTGAGAGGGCCAGATGTTATTGGCCTCTAAATAGATAATCTTTGTTCTTATTTCAAACGGGCGTGAGGCAATCGGCTGTGAGGAGGGTGACAATGAGCTCCAGACGACTCCAGAATTCAGAGCACACGTTGCAAAGAAACTGGGAACCATGCTAGACAGGTACTGCTGTGCAAGGCTAGAAACGTTTTTTCTGTGGGTCAGTTACACTGATGTGCTTGTATGCTAAACCCAGGAAATTCAACATCTTGTCTCCTTCATCCATGTATTAAATACAAGCTTCCAATATTCTGTGACCTAACCTTGCTGATGTGCTGTGCCCATCTGGTCAAAACTCTCTGTGCAGCACTGCTCGTCTGCATTTGCCTCTGTGGTGAACATCTTGTGGGGAGAAAAGAGAATTTGGGTGCCTTAGCACTTCAGTCATGTAAAGGCTGGCAGAAGAATCTTTGATTTTTTCTTACAGCCTAAACCAGTACCTGATTCAGGGCTGTGCTGGCAGAATGCCTGGTACTGGACTGCCACTCTCTATCTATTGTGCAAGCATGGCCCTGGAGAACTGTAATTCCTGCTGTTCAGAGCTGGCTTTACAAATGCTGTTTTTAAACCATTCTTGTGGCTTGTGCTGCTAAGTAGAGAAGGCCTGGTCTGCTCTGGAAACAGGGAGCTGAGGCAGCCTCACTAAAAGAAAGGAACCATGCAACATCTCCCTCTAGTCTTCTTACCCAGAAATACCCAACTTTAGCTCAGTTTGCATAAACCTGTCTAAGATCTGACAGATTTTCTGTTTAGTTTCATCACTGTCTTGAAGGACTCATCAGGACCATCACAGACTTCGGTGGCACAGTCTGACTCGGAAGATGATGGTGAGTTCCAGTCTCAGCCATTGTTTTCTGACTGTTAACTGCTGACTGGTGGGATGGATCCTGTCCATCACCAGCTGTACATCCAACTGACACTGACTAATAAACATTTGCACTAAGAGAATTTCTGTTGGTGTCTGTGAGGGCTGTTCCTTTGCAGCTCTGACCTATGTGCCCCAAGTCCTCCCACACAGTCCCAAATAATTGCTGTCAAGCACAGTGGAAATACAGTAACAGCACTGAGGCTTCCAGGGAAACAGCAGTTTTATGTCGTGCCTAAAACCCCCCCTTTCCGTACTTCAGGTTTTCGTCTCTTCTCTTCCTCTGTCCCTGGAGACTGTGGGAAACCTGAGCCTTGCCCTGCAGCAAGGAGGAGGCCAGTTAGCTCCAGGTGAGGTGCTTTGTTCCTCAGGTACTGTTGCATCCCACATTTCAGAGGCAGCTGGGACTTCCACAAGGGAATAGGAAGCTGAAGAGCTTGAGAAGTGTGTATTTATGACTCTTATATTTGACTAGACCAGAATACTGTTTCTTTTTTAGTGCTGGGGAACTAGAAATGTTTGTGGGAGGTTTTCTTTCCCCTCCTAGTGTGTGTAAAGAACACACTGGTCTTCAGACTGGTTAAATGCAAACTGTAGGTGTGGGAGTCCCAGAGACACTGGGTCCTCATCATGTGTTCTCATCTCAGATTACTCTGCTATCCAAGTTTTGGGTGAATTCAAGGCAAAAGTACAACACAACTTCCCTCTTGTTACCTTTCCAGTGACACAGACAGTGACCAAGAGTGGCAAAGGTACCAGGAGGCTGCCGTGTCAGCTGCGGATATTCTGAAGCAAAGTGCTTTTCCTGCATTATCCCAGGGTTCCAGCCAGGATCAGAGTCAGGGTTATGTAGAGCCCAAGCAGAAAAAAAAGAAGAAGAAGAAAATTAGGAGAGAGAACAATATTCAAGAGAAAATAATAGACCCAGCAGAGTGTGACCAGATCCACAAAGATTTGCCTCGGTCGGTGTCTGCAAATGGCCAGCAGGAGAGACAGAACAGCAATCACAGAGAGAACTCTCTGCTGCCAGCAGCTGTGAAGAAGAAAAAGAAGAAAAAAAAGAATGATGATTTTGCTCTGCAAACAGCAGGTGGTTGTGATGGGTGAAGGAAACTGAAAGAAAACCTAACAACAAGAGTTGCTGCAGATGAGGGAAAATTAATTGGCAAAGCTTCTGTTCTAAAAGCTCAGTGGCCTGAGAGACTAATTAAGTGACTTCCTGTGCTACTGGCATCCCTGAGGAAGGGAACATTGTTCTCCTCACACAGCAGTTGTATGTGCTGCTGCTTATGCAGGCCCAATCTAAAAGGATTAAATATTGTGCCAGACTCGCATGGCAGAGGGATGTGATCATAGCTGCATTCCTCCTGGTCTGCATGAAACCTCCCTGGAGAAAGTGTATGATGAATTGAATTTGGTTTACATGGCAACAGGTGATCAACTGCTTTTTCTCTTTGCCTCTGTGTAAGCTACTAAGAACAGCTCCAGCCTGTGGGAGACTCATTTATCAAAAGCATCCTGTCAGAAATCAGGGCCCGTTATTTTTTTCCTGCGATCATCATAACAATCTGTTGTTGAAACCTGCTGTGTTACTAATCCCTCTGCGATCTGCACCTCTCCAGGGCCTCTGCACATAAACAGTGTGTGGTGAGCTGATTTCAGGCTTGGTGTAAATGCATCCTGTTCCAGTTGTGTCCACTGAAATTTTTTTTTGTGTATAGGAGGTTTTTTATGGCATTTGTTGTTATTAAATTTTACTACACTCTTGGACCTACTTAATTTGATAGGTTTTGTACAACAGTGGCTTTCTTGCTGTATTCAGATTGTCCCCAGCAGAGACAGAGGTGGCTCTGGATGGCTCTTTAGTTACTGTGTGATCAATGCTATGAAATTGCTACAGGAAGGACTTAAGCCTAATTTAAAAACCACCTTTCTGTCCTTGTTTGGGGTGGTTAATGACTTTTGTCTCTGAAATACTGTGAGGTTTGGTAGTTTTCAGTATGACTCTGCTTATTTTCACTTCCAGTCTTTCAGGAAATTAATTGTTATTGATAAATACTTCTATTTTTAAGATTCCTGGGTTTCAGTAAATCCAACTTATTGGCCCAACTCGGAAGATCTGAAAGCCAGATTAGAGAAACCAAAAGAGTGAAGTGTAGCTATTTGAGCATGGGAAATCGTTGTAAGATTGTTGGTGGTTTTTAGTCAAGAAAACACAGCTGACATCCAAAAATAGAAAAGCTAAGTAGAAACTTGGCTTGTAATCCAACAGAATGTGCCAGCAGAAGTTACTTGTCTTATGTGCAGTTAAAACTTCAGTGTACTGAATTTTAAACCTGGGCTTTCAAATGCATGGTGGCCTAAACATTTCCTTTTGCTTTGTTTTGGGTTTATTTTTATGCTAACTGGAAATGAGATATATTTGCAACTGATGTACATGGGAAATAAGGAAACAATTCTAGGATAAAATTCCTCAGAGAATCTAGTTACTGAAATTGCTGCTGGTATCTAGAGGAAGCTCTTATCAATGAAACTTTTCACAGACATCTGCAATTTTGACATTCCCAGATATGATAACTGAAGAATTCACTGTTGGGCTTTTTCAATTCTCCCTTCCAGTCTCAAGGTTTTTCATCCATTTCACAGCTGAAAGAGTAGCTCAGTTTCAGTCACAGACAAAAACCTTGTTAGTTGGGGCTGTTTTCATGTCTGGCTAATGACGTATCAGTGATGTGGATGTTGGGAGTAAAGAGAGGAATAATTAGAAGGGGAATGACATAAGCAGATCCTTGGGCTCAAACCCTTCACTTAGTGCAAGCAAGACTCTTAGACCCCAGGGTAGTTATTTGCATACCAAGAACTACAAATCAAGCCTACGTGGAAGCTGAGAATGAGCCATGTTCTGTAAAATGAATCCAGGCTGAGTGTTTATAGAGAAAACTGAAGGAACCTCTACTCTCTGTGGAGCTTGGAAACCTCCCAGGTGCTGGGCAGTGTCAGGGACCAGCCAGTGGGGAATGCCGTCCTGCAAATCATTCAGTAAGTCAGACAAGATGAGGACCCATAGGGTTAATGCAGAGAACTGGAATCTCCTTTCAGCTGTTAAGCTTTAATTTCTGCATTTAAAACAAAGCAGAGCTATATCAAAAACAACCAAGCCATTTCCATTAGGATAGCATGATTTTGGAGCAGGTCGTTTTTAACTGAGAATGTTTGATGTTTTGGTAGTTAATTACAGATTTGTAGCTAGTCAATGATGCCATACTGACAGGTTTGTGCCAAGCCATTCCCAAATCTGTTTCTTGGTTATTCTCATTGCAAAGTCAGGAACTTCCAAGGTGCTGTTGTTTCTCATAGTTCCTGTTGGTGCTTCCTTTCAGCAGAGGAGAGTGTTTAAAGGTGGTGTCCCTTCTTTGGCAGCTCAGCTTTGCTCTTTCCCACATTTTTTAGTCCGGTGTTGGCAGGTCTATACAGGCCCAGCATGATGAAAGCTGAGCTGAATGAAAGTCCCATCCATGTCCTGGCACTGTTGAGATTCCTTCTTGGGCAGCCACAAAAGGATGTCTGGCTGTTCTGAGCTGGCTCCTGGGGTTTAGGTTTGCTGTTTTTGGAGGGGGGCAGTGGATTTTAGCAGTGCCAGCATCATCTTTCCATGTTTTCTGTCTTGAGCCTGAGACATTTTCCCTCCTGGAGGCAGACGGGTAGGGGTTTGTGTGAGGCTGTGGTGGCAAACACGGCTGGAGTTGCACCTGGCAGGTTGGTTGTGGCAGTCACTGAGGAGCTCCTCATGGTGGTTACTGGGTGGATGATGCCATCTGTGTGGAGATGAAGGTCTCAATGACGTTGTGAGTGGATGGCAGCAGCTGGCTGTGGCTGTTGGTGGAGTCAGAGCTTTGGTACAGCACCAGGCTGCTGGAGGACACTGCCAAAGGTACAGGCAGAAGTCAGTTGCAGATTCTCATCAGTCCCCTTATTGTTCATGTACACCCCCCATTTCCAGCATGGTACTCTCCTGGCTTAGGGGCATAACTGCTTTTGTCTGTGTGTTTTGTGTGCTGCTAAATACCTGGCTTGGGTCCACAACCAACCTGAAAACATTGAGGGCAGCAATCTCCAGAGTGTTCAGTTCTAAGAATTCTAGTTGATGTCCTAGTTCTCCTCTTAGAACTGGGAAGACCCAATAAGAGTTGTCATGAGGGAGACTTGGGCTTCTCAGCCCTGAAAACTGCCCACAGGACTGGGCACCTATTGACACTGATTTTGTTTATATTTTTCAAGGTATTTTCCTTTCTAGATTCTGAAGGGGCCAATTTCCACAGTCTGGCCTTACACGGACTCTGCTCTCAATCTTTTCCTTGTATTGACTTTTCAAACCCCTCATGGCACTGGCAGAGCCAATTTAGGGAATTGTGAGCCCCAATTACCATTTTCTAACTGGATTTTGCAGTGTTGGCAAGAAAAACTAGGCAATACATGGCTTAAGAACCACAATAGTGGCCACTGATCTTACCAGCAGGGCTCGAGGTGAGGCGTGGGCCTGGCTGAAGGTGCTGGATGGTTGTGTCTTGGTTCTGTAGATGGATTGTTGGTGCCTGTGACACTGGTGTGTGCATCCCAGACTCGGTGTGAGTCTCTGAGTCAGGTGTGAATGCCTAGAGAAAAGAGAGTTAATAGTGCCTGCATCTACATCCCTTCTAACAGCTGAGAGAGGAGCGTTGAGCAGGGGCAGTTTCTAGGGAGATGAAATCCTCCTTGATGATGCAGTGAAAAAGTTGCTCTAGTTCCTCCAATACTGCAGCTGGTACCAGCAGAGCCAGGAGATAAGAAAGATGCTTCTGCTGAGATGGCACAGACACACCTAAAACCTCTTTGACATGCAAGGAGCTGCCTGCAGCCTGGTGCAGCTCTCAGGACGGGGAGCAAGGGCTGAATAAAGGCTGTTACCTGTTTAGTTGGTGTCAGGTTGGTCAGGGCGCTGAGATTGGCTGTGTCTGTTATCACCATGGTTTGTGGTAAGAGGCCTGTGTGTGTGTATTGAGTCACTTCGGATTTGGGGCCATAGAGAGCTGTACATGAAAGAAAACAACATCATGTGGATGCTGGAGCTTTGGCTGAGTTGTTCTGCTCAGTGGGACCTGCTGTCTATCTCCAAAATGCTGGGAGTGGAGGGACAGGGAGATAAATGCAATAGAAAAATAATTTCGTAATTAGAGTGACAATAACAGAGGAGGAAAACAGAGTGCTGTAAGCCCAAGGACCCAGCAAATGCTCCAGAACAGTATCTTTCTTCTTTATTTCAACAAATGAGATCACGTTCTTACCATGAGGGTTCTGTATCTGAGCCATGGTAGCCATGAAGGGGCTCTGGTTGATGTGGCTCTGCACTTGCTGCATCAGGGGCTGCTGGTAGGATGGGTGCAGTTGCTGGGAGAACTGGACAGGCTGCAGGGTAGTGAGGCTGCTCCCCATGCTGTTTATTACAGGAACACTCTGGGGCTGGGTTGAGGCCAGGCCTGGAAAACAAGGACTGATGCCAGTGGTGGCCCAGGCTGCGGGAGGAGTGTGGCTGCTCTGCAGTAGCAGCATCTGAAATGGCCCTGTGGCAGCCTGTCACTGCAGGGTGATTTCAGATCCTGCTTTTCAGGTGTTCCCTTGGTTGTCTGTGATTAAGAATAGATTTCATGCCTGTGAGAGCAAAGTGGAAATGTCCAAAAACTGCATAAACCCACTTCTGATTTCTAGTGTTTGTTGCTGTCTACACCCTTGTGTACCAGTATAACCCCTTTTCCAGTTTAGTGATCACCAGGGAGGCCTTGCTCAAAAATAAATTCAAAGCATTACCTCAGAGTCTCTGTTAATTTATTGTTTTTATTTTATGAAGCTGTTGGCAACAGAGACAACTAGGCTGTAGCTGTCCAGCCATGTGGAATGGAGTTTCAACTCTTTTTGCTAGGGCTGCCAAATCAAGGAATTTGGATCAGTGAGAGAGGTAGAGGGTTTCACACATTACTGCCCATTTCCCAGACCCTGTTCCTGTAAATCAGCAGGTCTCTCCAGCACTCCAGTTTGATTTTTTTTTTTGTTTGCACAGAATTCAAATCCATATCATAGTCTTGGGAAGAAATGGAAATTTGTTCACAGCTGTCACCATGGAACAAAATGAAGCCTCTTTCTTCCTAAGAAGAAAGTGTAAGAGAAGAGTATACATTTTATTTTCCTTTCTCTAATGAGATGCACTTTGGCAGTAGACTAGTCTTGGAATGAAGAGAAATCTCATAAAAGTCCAGAAAAGCTGTCAAAGTGAAAAATATAAAAAAAATAGTAATTACTGCTGTAAGGCATATGCTGCTCTTTGCAGGAAGTGGAACAGGATGTTTTGTCTTTCAAGCACTATGAACATACTTCAATTTTCATCATTTTAAGGAAGCATTATATTTATTTTGGGAAAGATGAAGAGCAGCAAACCAAAACATTGGCATAGGATGAGACTGTAAAAGTCCCTTACTCTTAAAATGTGGGGTTTGTGTGTAACTTAATTCTAATGTCAATGAGGAACATCTGTCCTTAATCCTACTGGTACTTGCCAACAGTGCTGCTGATCTTTGGTGACGATTTCCTCAGGTTTGTATCACTGCCAACTTAGTGATAAGGCTTTGAAAGTGGGCAGGTAATTGTACCAATGAGAGGCAGCTCCTGCTGTGGATGCTGCAAGCAGAGGCACTGCAGCCACTACTCACCGATCACCAGGGTGGAGGCTCCGGTGTTGGTGAAGGCGGGTGCCAGGGATGGGGTCTCGCCGGCCCCGATTGCCATCACCCCCGGCAGGGATGCCATGATCAGGTTCTGGGTCTGCTGGCTCAGTGTGTGTGGGCTTTGCTCTAGGCTGTGCAGGGCAGTCAGGGTGCTGACAGGAGGGAGAGTTCCTCCAGAAGCTGATACCTGTGGGAAAGGAGAACCCTGAACATGCTGCATGCAGCAGGCGAGTCCCAAAGCTGTGACAAACACCTTTCTTCCTGCTCTTACCCCTTGCTAACTGGGAAGGCTCCACATATCCTTGTCTGCAGTTTCTGTGTGCTCATCGATTTAACTAGCACAGGTCAGCTGTTGACATACTAAGTAAATCCCTGCTGGTTTAGTTCTTTCACATTTAAGAAATCATAAGAATGAGATCAGGCCCACTGCATTCTCTATAGGGAAAGATCATCTTCTGTTTCATAGCTGAGGGCAGAAGGTGAAGCTCAGAGAAATTAAGAGGCTCAGGTGACTTTACACAGTAATTCTAGTAGCAGAGTTCAGCATGGAATCCAGGAGTTCCTCTTTCCTTTAGAGATCTGTAGCCATAGTATTGTGGAAGAGCAGAAAAGCATTCTAATAATTTGGCTGATAGAGAAAGTTAGATGCCTTATATTATACTTCTTTTCTCTCCCCTCAGCCAAAAAGTTGTAAGGAATGTTTAGTAAGAATGAGCACCAAGAAGTTAAACAAGTGGGACAAACCACCTTGATACTAGTTTTAGAAGACAGACATAGAAGATTTTCGGGACCTTGTGAAAGACTTATTTTCTTCAGCAAGAGACCAGAAAGCCAGCAGAGTGAGTGACTGATGAGATAGAAATCATATGTTTATTTTTAGTGACTTTAACTTTGCCTCTGGCCAGCCTGTGCTAATGCAAACTTCTGCTGACTGATTCTCTGAAAGCAAGGGAACATGTGCAGACTGAAAATGATCAGTCATGTAGTTTTGGTGCTTCTTTGTTAATGGTGTGGGAAAAGATCTGGTCAGGTCTTAGAAGGAAATTGGCTTTGAGGAGGCAATCTAGTTATCCAGTACATGTCTGCATCCAGGCTGTTTGGCTTCATTTTTACAGGTAAATAGATGTAAGTATGGGTCTCTGTTCTGGTAATCCCACTGGTCTGATCAACTCTCTCGACATGGGTGAAGTCCAAATAAGAGTTAGAGATGAGATGAGAATCTCTCTGTGGAAAGGAGGGGAGAATAGGGCTTCCAGGGAAGAAGGAAATCTTGTCATACCTTGAGTGCTGTGTTTCCAGAACAGCCTGTTTTAATTGCTCATAAGGAAATGTCTTCTTGCTTTCATGGTCCAATACCTGCCCTCACCACAGTCCAGAGGGCACATGTATCTCAGGACTATTGATCTTACATGGTCAGTGCAAAGTGACTCTAATATAACATATTGTTACATAACATGTTGTGTAACAATATGTTACATATGACTATGTAACATAAGAAGGTGGATTTAAGAACATTCTAGAAAAAAATACCCGTAAGTGGTTCATAGTATGACCACAGGCAGCAGAACTGGAGTGTCCATCACTTACCAGCTTAGTGTCTGTGCTCAGCAGGTTCTGGCTGGGCTCCAGTCCAGGGGGAGAAACCTGATGCAGGATGGTTTGGGTGGTCACCATGGAGCTGTTCCCGTGGTGGTTGCTGCTGGAGGACTCTGCCTCGCTGGCTGGCTGCTGGTTGTACCTCACTCCTGCATCACAACAGGGGGAAACTGGTTGTCACAAGTGAGAAATTGAGAAATTTAGGCAGGCACTAAATTCAGTTTCCTTTGCAGGCACTTGCCACCAGATATTCGGGCAGATACTTAATGGTCAGTAGGGAACCAGAAGAACAGGCACTCACACCCTGCTCTGACTTTCCCCTGTAATTTGGTGTGACTGCCCCCTCAAACACTGACTGGCTGTGAGTGCTGCAGAGAGCAGGAAACCCTCTGGATGTGGCTGTAGAGAGGAGTCTTGGTGAGATCATCTCTTCCCAGAGCAAGAGCAACTCCCAGCTCTGGCCTGTGAAGCTGAAAAGGCTGTGCTTTTTTTGGATGGAGAATAACTTTTCCTCATGCCTAAAATTCTGTCAGAGTTTGATGGGACTGGCATTGAAAGGAGTAAGGGGCACACAAGACTGAAAGGGCATGGAACTGACTTCTGATAGGCAGTGATGACTCCTGGAACAGGAAGTTTGGAGTTGATGCCTGCCAGCTGGGAGGCCTCACAGTAAGTGAGAAACTTTGGGTTTTGTTACTGAATTTTATCTCCCCTGACACTGTAGCCACTCTCCTCACCCAGAAACATGGTCTCTTTGTCATCTTTGCTTTTCCCTTGTAGCAAATCTGCTTTTTCTATCTGTAGATTTCCTGAAGGGCTGGACTTGGGAGACAATTTGAGTGACTGAGTTTGGGGAAGTTCACCCCTCTTTCAGATCTCCCTTTGGTTGTTTCTTACCATGAACTTTGCTGGGTGAGAGAGCAGGTGGTGGCTGGAGGGAGGAGGAGCTGTGGGGGGTTAGAGGAGGGGCAGAGGTGGGCTGGGGTCCGCTGAAGGTGTCCATGGCCAGCTTGTGCCGGAAAGCCTCCTCCTTCCTGCGATTGGCAAACCAGTTGTAAACTCTGACCTCTGTCACCAGGTTTGAGCCCAGTCCCTGGGCCTGAGATGGGGAAACACCTCTTTGAATACACTCTGCCCTGTTGGGAAAAGCACAAGAAGAGCCTTGCTGAGCAGGGCTTAGTCAGAGACACAAAGTAAGCGCACAGCCCCAAAGTGGCTGTGGTCTGGCACACTGTGTGGAAGGGTCCTGCAAGACCTGAGGCATTCCTTGTGCTCTGTGGACAAGGAATGATCAGCTGTGGCATTTAATTCAAGTGTGGCTGGTGTCAGTGGTGCCCCTCAGTGCTGTACCTTTGGCCTGCCTCCCAGTGGCACCAGCAAACACCAAGAATGCAGAGGGACCCTGCTGTACCCCTCCTCCTCAAAGACACACACCCACCCTTACCTGTTGCACTCTTCCACCAGTGCCTCCCTCTCTTCTTTGCTGGGGTTTTTCTGCCTCTCATAGGCTTGGAACAGGATCTGTTGTGAAGCAGGACCCCACTTAAATCGGTTTCTTCTTCCCTTCTTGGTGGGCAGGTCATCCCCCATAGGCTCATCTGTCAGTATGCCCTGGCCAGCATGTGTGAATTCTGCAAGCACAAAGGAGCAAGGGAACTTTTTCCTTGAAAACAATGAGGAGTAAGGAGGAGCAAGGGAGAGCAGAAGCCTTTGTGAAAGTGAGACAGGAGAGCAGTTGTTGCCATACTTACGCTGGGCCACCTCTCGCTGCTTCCGCACATACCAGGTGTACAGGGCTGCCCGTTTTTGGGTCTTCATGGGAGTGCCCTTGTTGAGGTGTTGTGAGAGGTGGGATTGGTTCAGACCAGTGGTGTCCACCACCTCACGCTGAGGGATGTTGTGCTGCTGGAGGTAAGACTTCACCATCTTTGCTACTCGCCAGGGATCCTCTCTGGAAGGAACAGAAAACATTTCTCAGGGGAGAGAGTTCAAACACCTGCTCTCAGCAGACCTGGATTTCAAGGAAGTACAGTAGTAGCTCCTGAGGGGCACTTGTCAGTCATCACCATCACATTTGGTGAGGCCAGAGTGCTCACTGGCTGCAGGGGACAAAGCTGTTCCTCAGTCTGCTACCTTGCTCAGTTTTGACTCTGCGTGCAGGGTAAAACTATGTGACATTGGAAATAAAGTGCAAAAGATGTAGCACTGGCTTCCTTTGAACTGCTGTCCGTACACACTTAGGTCTGCCCTTAGGAGGAGACTTTGCTTACCAGGGGAGTTTCCCAATACACAGAGGCAACCTCTCTCTTCCCTTTCCCTACATAACTTTTCTTCCCTATCCCCCTCCCATTAAAGCAGATGGAGCAGATGTACTGAGTTTTCCAAGACAGATTGGTTGTGATACTAGACTGAACTTGACTCATGCCCTGATTCTGGTCCAGGTTGGGTTGCCTTGCAGTGATTCAGTAAATGGAAACAGGCTGTCATCATACTGTGACATGACAGCTCTGTATGCATATATATATGACAAATCATCCAGAATTATGTTCTTACACATCTGCTACGTGTTACTCAAACACATTGGTTCACACCTAGATCTACTCAGAGCTTCTAATTGCAACATAGAACTACAGGCAAACCACTAATTTCTTCTACTGCTGCCCTCCTTTGGGTAACAGCTGAGGGAATAGAACTATTTGAGACCTGCTCACAAAATTTGAGGAACAGTTTGGGATTTTATAATTAATGTGATCCTCTGGGTTTCATGATCTCCAGTTAGAATATCCATTAAGGTTCTTGAGGAAAATAGAGAAAACATGACTGTCACTTTATGTATGTTGATTTCACCACAGCTGAAAGTCACAGTAGAAATAAAGATATGAAACCCATCAGTCTAAATCCAGTGTCAGAGCACCTCTGCAGAATAGCTCCTGGCTCACTTTGAACAAGAGCATCTTTCTGTGCCTTCTGTGTGAAATGTCTGGAGGAAATGGTTTGCAGTGCTGTAGGAAGACCTTGGTGTTATATTCAACACCAGCATCAAAGGAGCAGTGGGGAGAAAAAAGGTCCCTGGGATGGTGCAGAAACTGTCACAAGAGCACACATGTCTGAGCAGCAGGCAACAACTGTGCTGTTCATGGCTTTGTTGACTCAGGAGGTTGCCGGAGGCTGCACAGTGATAAGGAGGACAAAGTCCACACCTGTTCTCTCAGTACAAACACCCTTATCTCTGTTCCCTGCAGCCCCTCTCCCAGGGGCTGTGTAGTCCAAGGAGCAAGCTCCACAGCAGTTAAAGTGTGACACAAATGGTGTCAGTTACAGCTTTTTGAAGAACCTGCTCAAAATAGAACATTTGTTTCTCTTTTACATTGGCGCACTTGCCATAGAGGCTTCTTATTTTTAGCATCATCCCTTAACTATCTTTGTCTTACCAAAGCCTCGAATTGAGCTGAATTTAAGAAAGCTTTTGTTTCCTCATGTTTGGGGCTTTTTTTCATTGTTTTTTTTCCCCCTCCTGCTGCCTAAAGCAGTCTCCTGCCTTTGTACTTGGGATAGCCTGGCCAGCACCTGCACCCTGCGTTCGTTGTCCAAGTCTCTGTAGAGAGGAGAAAAGACTCTGACTGGGAAGCTGGTCTCTTCAATTTGAGTTCTGGCTCAGATAGGAAGAAGAAAGACTGTATTGCCACTGATGGAAGCCTCTGTTATGTGTTAGTTCCTTTCTGCACCCCAGTTGAGTCAGTTTTGTCACCCCTGTTGAGATCCTCACTTTGTGGCAGGAATGAACCAGTAAGTTCTGTGAGTCTCTTCTCACAGTGGTTAAAGACTTGTAGGTTTTGTCTTCTTTTGACACAGCAGGGAGCTTCGTGATGCAAAACAGTGCAGGGAATCTTAGTACAGTGTGATTTCCTAGGACAGCTGTATGAAATCCTGGCTACTCTGTACATTGTCAAAGGCCAGGCTGCAAAACCAATGGAGCAAGTCCTTTGGGCCCAAGGCTACACCACAGTCCAAGTGACGACAGTCTGGCCAGCTGAACCCTTGCTCAAATAGTTCCACCTGCAGAGCCTCCATCACAGGCTAAGACATCAGAAGTTAAAACCTTTTCTCTTTGACTGGCTACAAGACTATCACTGACTGTCAGAGGGGAGGATTTAACTCTAAACTGAGTTCTCCTGCTCGTTGTTACAGTCAAATCTCAATTGTTTCAGTGAGTCAGAACTGCACAAATGGGTCTGCCTTGCTCAAGCTCTCCTGCCCTATCTCCAAAACTATTTCCTGCCTTTTAGTTTTCCTTTCTCCTCAGATGCAAACTGTCTCCCCAAGGTCTTGTTCTCCAGGGTCTGTCTCCTAGTTGCTCTCACACTGGTAGCTTTTACTTCCTTATGAAGTCTTGTTCTCCTGCTCCCAGTTGCTTATTGCCATGTGAGCATAGCTCTTCTCCATTGCTCATCCCCACCACAGGGGCCAGGGTCCTCTCTCCATGTCAGCTTCCCATTTTCTTAGTTCTGAGGTCACTTTTTAAGGGCGTTTTCACCTCCCTTTTGTTACCTGAACAATAAGTAACCCAGGTAGTTAGTTATAAACTCAAAGGGAACAAGAGGCTGGTTGATAATTTATAGCAACATCTCAAATTTAAATGGAAAGTAAATATCAAGTTGTTAGCATTAAAGAAAACCCATTCCAGAGAGCTGGAGATGTAACATTCAGGGGACCTTCTCCCTCCTTCACTCTTCCTGACTTTTTATTTTTCCTTTGTTCTTCTCTTTCTTCTCCTCTTCCTCATTCTCTCTCCTTCTTTCCTGTTCTGATTCTTAGGTGGGAGAAGCCTTCATTTCCCTGAGGTGAGTTCTGAATTGCTGCTTTGGACCAGACCCTGCTCCAGCAGAGGTTCAGAGCTGTGAAGTGCTCAGGACCATCCCTGGCCCTTTCCTCTGGAGCTGCTCCACAAGCCAGAGCACAGCCTGGAGCCGGGCTGGGCAGAGGGAAGGTAAGACCATCCATCCTGGCAGAGTTCCTTTCTGTTGAACTTGGCCTGGTTTGCCTCATCTTGGTTTATATGTGGAAATGAAAGGGGTGTGGCAGCTTCATCTCCAGATTCCCCAGCTAGAGCTGTTCTAAGCAGGGGGAAAGACTGGACCTTTGTCATTATATATCTTTGTTTTCTTTTTTCCTCCTGGAAAACATGCTTTTATCCCTGCCTCCAGGGGAAATCTGTTGCTTATCTCAATTTGTCTCTTTCCTAATGGAATTTCACCCCTTGCCCTACAGGTGGATTTCTGCTTTACCTCTCTCCATTTGCTTTACCTGCAGTAGTGTGGTCCCTTCCCCCAAGGCAGCTTCCTTCTTGCTTTATATTCTGGGAATATCTAGGAGTTTCTCCACACAGCTCTACCTCCCTACTGAGTCATTTATTTCTTATCATAGATGCAATTTGTTTTCTGTGTGGATTGATATGGAAAGAATGTTTTTATTCAAGTTGTAAATCTACAGGAGATCAGTGAGACATATGAAAAGACTAAATGAAATTATGGTAATTCCCCACTAGAGAAACCTTTATCTGAACTGCTTTTAGCATGTTTTCTCTGTAGGGACAAAATCTAATCAATACCCATGGGTGCACCCAGTCCTGTGGGTGTATCCTCTCTGTTCTACTCAGTTTTGACCTGAGTTTTTCAAACTGGTTTCAACTTCAGTGGTCCTGTGAAGACATAGTTGGTCTCTTGGTGCTGTCATTTTTTTCTCTTTCCAGCTCCTGGAAAGCCTAATAATGGACACTTTTCCTGATTCTGCTTTATAAAGCAATGGCTTTAAAACCAATGGCTGCAGTTACCACAAAGACTTTCCTGTATCAGCAATAGCTGCCCAAAAGTCAATCTCTCTGTTAAAATTTGGTCTGCAGACCAGGAATTGTTAATAATGCCCAAAGAGGCTTCTGTCTAAAGGGAGAATTGCCTCCATCTGGTTTCTGCATATGAAACCCTTTCGTAGATGCTGAAATAGTTTTGCAAGCATCAACGTTTTTCTGGGAATCCCTGGGCATGGAGATTCTTTCCCACCTTTCTTTTATCTGTTGCTGGAAGTAATTTCTACCATAGACTGTGCTGCCCTGCTTTACAATATCTATAATACTATTTTAAGGACATTACTTTTAGGCATCTATTAATGGAAAGGTTTGATCTTAAAACCAGAAAAAGTTTATTAGTAGATAACATCTTCTTAGTGTATTATCAACCCCTGATACTAGTTCAGATGCTTTGAATAGATTTTTAGACACACTGATGATTTGATGAGAAGTTTGAAACCTGTCAATGCAGACTTCCTACCATTTTCATTTTAACTTGATTAATTTCAATCTGTTATAGACCTCCATAGGTGTACTTGTAATTTTTTTCTGAAACTGAGGCTTCTGGTGTCTTCATACTGTCCTCAACAGCAGAAGTGAATTGGTTTATCCTGTTGTGGGGGAGACTGATGACAGAGATCTCTGATGTTTCAGAGTAAAGCCTTTGTAAATAAGAGCCAGTGTGAGGCTTAGGAGATCCCTGTCCTTGCCCAGTCTCCTCTGTGCTGTCTCAAGGGTTTAGATAGGTCCTAGAATTTGTCTGTGCCTCAGCTTCCATTTGTGAAATGGAAATGCTGCTCAGCAGACTGTCTGTTCATCAGAAAGTGTTAATGTCACAGCTTTGGAAGTGAGGTAAGACTTGTGGTGAGGCTGGTAAGCACAGGGAGGACTGGCAGCAAGGTCCTAGAAGGGCAGGGAGGTTCAGAAAGCAGAAATGGTGCTGAAGTGAGGGTGACAGGAAGGAATTCCCTCCACCCGTGTGCCTGCTCTCAGATCACAGCGGATGTCACTTCAGTCCTGCTTCACCTGCTCATTAGAGAAACAGGGACAAAGCCAGGGGGGTCTTCCTCAACTTCCATGGCTTCCTTTCTGGAGACATACTTGATAAACCATCAAAAGTTAATGATCAAAAAGCTTATCAGGGTCTTTTCATCTATAAATTTATAAGACAAAAGAGAAATAATAAAGCCATTGGATAATTAGTAACTAGCCAGGGCCCGCCCGGTGCCACTGGGCTCAAACTGCCCCAAGACCTGTACGCAGACTCAGGAGGATGAGAAGGAGACAAGGATGAGGGGAAGAAAAAGACTGGGAGGCAGAGAGAGAATCAGCCAAGGAGACAACAAAATGGGAGGAATAGCAGCAGAAACAATAGTGGGGAGAGAAGGGAAATAGGTCAAAAGAATCTGAAAGATGTAAAGGAAGTAGAGAAAACTTAAAGATGTAGAAGAGCTGGAATTTGGGAAGAAATGAGACATACTGGGCCAGGAGGAAGACTGAATTACTGGGAATGTTTTCCCCTCCCAGGTAAGAGATGATCCAGTGAATTTTCCTCTCTTAGGTTCTGCAGAATCATCAACTCCCAGTCTGCCAGGCAGCTTTCTTTTAAGTATTTACAGTGAATGCTATCTCTTGTCATGCTCTTTTCTTAGCTCTGGCCTTTTGTGGTGGGATTTGATGTTTTCTTCTGCTGCTATATTTTCTGTTGATTTCCTTTGCATGTGAAGAAGAGTAATCAGAAAACCTGAGAAATCCTCTAGCTGGATTTTTAGTGAAGATTTTAGGTGCAGGATGTTGCTGCCCCTTTGTCTTCTATCAGCTTGTCATTTCAAAATAACCCCCAAACAGGCAAGAATCTGTTGTGATAGATGTAGGATGGGCCTGATCCTTGCTTGGACAAACCTCTTGGGTCTCCCGTGGGATTGTATCCCAGAAAGAATCCCAAATGGGAAACTGAGTGAATGTTTCTCTGAGTCTATTGTGAGGCTTATTGGTTCAGGGAACTTTCTCTGTCTTTTGATCTCAAAAAATCCTTGTATGCAAAGGCAAATCCATGTGGCAGCAAACCCTGGAATTGTTTGCTGCACATGTACTTTGTAATGTGACAGGCAGTGGATGGTAGGAGCACAGTGTTTTGTCCAGTTTTTAACCTCTGCATGTATTTGGTGTGTGCTTTTTACAAGAAAAATCCCCTCTGAAGTTAGGGAACTTCACATTCAGAAGAACAACAAGGACAAGGTCTCTTGATTTGGCTTGGGCCAATAATCTATAGGAAACCCCAGTGAGATTAACAATATCATTCTCCTTAAATACAGCAGGGAAACATTAAAACTTCATTGTATCATTCATACAAATATAGCACCAGCTCAGTGACCAGGTTTGTTATTTTTTTTTTTCTTTCCTGATGACTGAAATTGTGAATTGTATTAAAAATTTTAATCCTAAACTTTAACATTCAGTCAGAGAGATGAGAGTTATACAGGCCTTGGACTACCCTAAAGCCTGATGTTATAAGCATGTCAAATATGTAATCAGGCTCCATAGCTTCCTTAATGCATTTTAGGCGAGATAAAAGGAAAATCTGAGCATTTATAATAAAGCATTTGGGGGTGTTTGGGGGCCTGCTAGTCCTGGCATGGATGAAGATTGTCTCTGTGAAGCTAGATCAATTGTGAGTACCAGGGACACTGAGGAGAAGGGGAAAGGAAAAGAGTTAGAGGGAGAGTGCAAGAAAGCAGCAAAGAGGAGCAGTAAATCTGTCCTTACTGTAATAGTCTTTCCACCACAGCCTTCTGGTGAGCAGCCTCCTCAGGGCTCAAGTTTTCCAGCTCCTTCATTATTGGAGGGGTAAATTCCTCTCCGTCATCTGAAGTTTCATCTTCTGATGCCCTGGACTCCCCCATTCCGTTGGGGAGGTTGGGGATGTCGGGACAGGGCTCCCTTTTCTCAGTCTGGAGGGCATTGATAGCGCGCTGACTTTCACTCTGCAGCCCGTAGGGTTCCGCTTCGCTCAGTGCCTTGATCAAGGTCTCCTTGGTCAGCCCCGACTCCAGCAGCGCTTCCAGCAGCTCCACTTGGAGATGAGTCAGCTTCGAGACCATGGTCTTCAGCCTGGTGTCTCTTGGGTTTGAATTTCAGGTTATCCTGCTTCCAGCTTCCCTACACCATGTTCCTGAGGTAACACGCCCGACTGTCAGGAGAGTGGGCACAGCACAGCCTCCCGCCTTTACACCCCCCCAAAAAAAACAAAATACAAAATTGAGCCACTTCAGACCCCCCACAACTGTCCTGAGCCAGTGCTGATAAAGGGACCCTTGGCTATCTGTTTACATTGGAGCAAATGTAAATTCTCCAAGGTTCATATTTATCTGTGTGCTTTAGCAAGTTACTGAACTTTGGACTTCAGCACTGCCGTAGCAGTTCACAAAGTGCAGAGGGAGAGAAAGCAGGGGGAGGGGGAAAGGGAGGGAAGCAGGAGAGAGAAGGAGAAGAAAATGAAGGGATAAAAAGTCTGCAGCATGGAAAAGTGAGTACGGAAAGAAAACTAGGAAGATGGGGATGGAGAAGCATGGCTTACTTCTGGCCCCATTAGTTTTGGAGAAGGAGGGAGGTGGAGTACCCAAAAGGAAGAGCCATGCTTGGCTGCCCATGGTTCAGGACAAGGTGCTGCCATTGGAATATTGCAGAGCCTGCTCGGAGCTCTGGCAGTGGTGAAGTACAGCCAGTGTCATGCCCTGCCAAAGGCTTTGGCCTGAGAGAAGGCCCCACTGGCAGCTGCACTGGCTTTTGTGCAACCCCCAGAAGAGGGGGAGGCGACCACTGGCCTTTATGTGAACATTCCCAAGCCTAGCTCCAGCTGATATCAGTGGCAGAGCATCAAGACTTAAGTGACTTTTTCAGTTCTGGCTTTGGCTTGCTGGGTATCTTGATGTGCAAATATAGTAGTGCCTCCATTTTACCTTGCCATATTTATTGCTCAGCTATGAGCAGGAGCAGTGTTCCCACATAATTTGGGGGATTGCCAGGCTTGCCCCTTTGAGCTTGTGATTCCCATGTTTGGTAAAGGATAGCCCTGGGTGCTGGGTCATGCTCAAAATCCCTGCTCTTTTATCAACTGCCCTATTGCTTCTGATGAGTGCTCTGGGCAAGCTTGTGGTTCCCCTTTATCATCTGCCTCCATCCCTCTTGATACCATCCCTGCTCTGAGGTTCTGCTCCCACCTGTTGGGTGATTTCCTAAAACACGATCCCTGGCTTGGCTGGAATCGCTTAAAACGGTTCTCCAGGAACCTTTATGACTAAATTGTCTTTTCTGGTCTGAAATGATATGAATGAATCTATCTACTTTGAGTGGCTAAATCGGGGAGTAACTTGACGTGCACATGTGGACTCGATGCAGGGGTGTCTCATGTGAGGGATTCCTTGGAGGATGTAAAGTTGTCTCAACGGAAGCTTGCCAGGGGCAGCTGCCTGTGTCTATACACTCCCATCAAGCCTGAGCTAAAGGGAGCCTGGTAGGGCTGTCCCCAGACTGGGCAGTGTCCCAAACAATGCTGCAGAGGACCTTGTCCCCTGTTTTCCCTCGTGGGCACCACTGGCCAAGCTCTCCAGGCTCCCGAGTCAGCAGCTGCAGGACAGAGTTCCTGCAGAGGGACCCTCCTCCCTCCAGGCACCGGGCGGGATGTGTTAACTCTTGCCTTTTATTTCAGATCTGGTCTGCGCCCAGAGCACCACGTCCCCTCCCTGCAGGACATTAACAAAGCTCTAATGGATACAGACGACTTTGTGGCTAAAAAGGAGTAAGAAATCCGTGTCCATGTAAAAACATTAATGTAAGAAATTTTCATGTGAACATTAATGTAAAAAGACAACTTCAGCTTCTAAAGATTTTTGGGGATCATACTCATAATAAAGAGTTGTGCTGGTTTTGCACCTGTCACAGGAGTATTGAAAGAATGGTGAACATTTTTTGGCATTGTACTGACAGTGTTGTTGATACAATTTCCATGCATTTTATTTGTTAATACAGTTTTCCTTTATTCCCACCCCTCAGGTAGACATGACAACACTACTGGCTGATAACAGTAATTTTCAATTGTAATTACAGTATCCAACCATGACATACAGTTTCTGCATGATATGTCCTTATAATTCAAGGATTTTGCAAACAGATACAACAGATTGTGGAGCTCTTGCAATATGTGACAGAGGAGATGCTGTCATTGTGTTACTTATTTCTGCTTCTCTTTGGCATGGTGATCTCTTTTGCATAAACCAAGGTGGAAAATCTTACCACTGTTCTTGTTGAAAAGATTGTCCATATTCTGTTGGTATAAAAACCTATTGAATGTTTGAGGGGCGATGGGGACACAGATCAGTAAGTTTAAACAAAGAACAGCAATATTTGTCAATGGAAGCTGTAAAGAGAAGAAAGCATAGCAACAAATTATGTCTATATTATGTGGTTTTGAGGATTCTTTATGCACCGAGAAGTCCTGATGCTGCTGCATCTGCTTGCCCTGAAGACCTTCAGCTGTAGAAGCTTTTTTTGAAACCAGTGAACTTTGAAGTCTGTAAAACCAGAAATGCACATCTGTTTGTATGATAGGGCTTCCCTGAATGCTACAACTGGATGCCATGTGGAGAACGCTTAGCTGAACAAGGAAACATTTCAGATACTGAGGAGGAGGTATTGGTAGAGTATTCTCTATCACTTTATCCTGAAGAGCTTTTTCCCTTGGTCTATTAGAATTGTCCATTTTAAACAATAGGAGCCTGGACAATTAGCTAAAAACCAAATAAACTTACCCACTTTTGTCTTTCCATTCACTGGAACCTGCCAGGCTGTGCCAGTGAATGGCTCAGCCCCACTGAGTACTTCAGATTGCTCAGTGCAGGAAAACCAGTAAGTTTTTTAGTGTTTATTAAATGTTAAAAATAGCTAGTGGTGAGACTGAAAGGGATTCCTGTTGTGAATTAGCCAGCATCCCTATTTTATAGCCTGGCACTAAGGACTGCAATATCATATATTTCAGATTATTACAAGTGCAGTTGTGACATGATGGGAGAATTGCAGAGGTCAAGGGTGGAAGTTAGATTCTAGTTCTGTTGGAGGAAGGGCTCAGTTGCAGAGTGCCATAATCAAACAATGTTCTCCTGTAGCTGAATTATACTCAGGGATTGTACCTTGAGGATGAATATTTAATATAAGGGGACTTGGGTTTCCTATACCCATTTTTATCTATTACCAGTGCTTACTTTATGTTGATTTCCTTAATTGTAACCATTTCCCAGGCCATGACTTGATTCTCAAGTCACTCTGATTAATATGATCTTGGTCATTGTGACAGGGGGAACTTAAAGTTTGAAGACACCAAGAGATATCTGCTTGTTTTTCTCATGTTTGTGGTACTTAGTTTTGTATTAACTGTTCCCAATCTCTTCTCCCCTGTATCTAATAAAGTGAGTGAATTACTTAACACTGAAAACACTGCATGAAAGTATGAATGGGTACACAATAGGAACATTATTCTTATTTTACATGTACTGGTCTGTATTCTGCCTATTGCACAAGGGCAAACCCACAGTAAAGGACAGCAGAGTCCTGTGAACAGTGGGACTGTGGAAGGCAGCAGAGACTCCCAAAGCCTGACTCCTATACCAACACCATTTTTACCTCTGATGTTTTCATTTACTGAATTATGTCTATTATGAAGTGTACATGATGAAAAATACAGTAATTTGCTGGTACAAAGCCAGTGTAAGGTGGCTTCAAGGAGCATACAGAGAAGGAAAAAAAGTCTAAGTATATTTATGATAAAAGTGCTACTAGAGGGAGCCCATAGAGTTCCCTGAATAAGGTGGTAAAATTGCCATTGGCAAATGAAACACGGAGAAATTGTTCTTTTAATAATTCTTTACTATTTTACTGTTCTTCCTGCTGTGACTGCTAAATGCTTTACTGGCCTGAATGACATTAACATAATCCCCTCCTTGAAATGTGAGAGCTATTATGGTAATGTTCACCCTTATTTCTATTATTGGGGGGAAAAAAGCTATATGAGTACCAAAACTGATTATTATTTGTGCCTTGGGAGCTTAGTCCCAAAAGGCACACAGGAGTGTGAAAAATCTGAGATAATTGTCATTTATACATTGTTCTCATAGGGCTGGATTTCAGCTATTTGTGCAAACCCCATGTATCTCAGTGGGGAAGGACTTGCTTGAATACATGGTTTTAATGTTTCCAATACATCCCCATTTAGGTTCTAATGTAGTAGCCTTCGGTGTAAATATGGGATTAGAATTGAAAAATGTGATTTTACTGAGAAGGAAGCTGGGTTTTTTTATCAGTGGGCTGGATGCAGACCTTGGAGTTGTGGTGTGGTAAATCCATGGGGCCAAATGGGTTTAAATTACAGACTTTCTCTACACATTCCTCTACCCCTATGTGGAAACAGGACTGTGTCCTCCTTCCCAGTCATCTGTCATTTTCTCCCTCCACTTATTCCTTGTTTCTACCATCAGGCTGAGGGTGTAGGTGGAGATCAGAAGCAACTCTGGAGTTGGGTTATGAAGGAGTTTCCCACTAGGTGGTAGTGAAGAGAATCGTGTCACACATGGTCAGTGCACATTTTAATTAGGTTTATAAAGGGGAATCCCACAAGGATCTTACAAGCAAATAGCCTAGTGTAGCTCCCAGCTGTACAGTCAGAAGTGGATCTATTGATTTTTGGAGGTTTTTTTCCTTCTTTTTCTGCTATTTTCCATGCAATTCATTCCTTCCTAAACAAAGCAGGGTTGACAACTACACCTGTCATGTCCTTTCCTGAAGGATGAAGTGTCTACATGAAGCTCCTCTGGTTCTTTCCACCTCCATTACAGTAGAATCAAGACATGGTTAGCTAAATGTCATCTGCTGACATTTAAACAACTTGGAGGTGAGGACTCTTTGTTGCCAGTACTTTCATCTGATTTTTCTCTACCACACTTGCCTCTGGGAGCTGCCCTTCCAAATACAAAAATAATTCAAAAAATGGTTTTGTTTGCTGCTAGTTCTGAAATACCTTGACAGGTCTAAGTAAAGCATCAGTCTACATCAAAGGTTCCAGGCAGAACAGGTATTTTGGGAGGACTTTGTAATGTCAGAGTAAACTGTCACTGAAACTCAGGCTAAAGCTCTCTTGTAGGTCCAAAGAAAGACTGAAGACAAAAGATACGTTGAGAAAATTGTCTGAGGAATGCAAGCAGTGCTCCAGTTTGCAGTGAGAGCAGATGCTGGGTCTGCAAGGAGGAATAAATTTCTCCTGTGAATTCATCCCACCGCTATCCTGTAATGATAGAGCAAGCTTGCAAAATCATTTAACAGTCTAGTCACAAAGCCTGAGATGCTGGAAAGAAATTATACTTTAATTGCTCATCAGCTATAAATCATTTGTGCCAAATTAATGTGCTGGAAATTTTGCAAGACTGAGAAACTGGAAGCTATTTCAATATGAACACAAAGCAGGGATATTGTTTCATAGATACCAATATCAGTTTTACATCCTTATTCTCAGAAAAAAAAATTAGGAAAGGCTCTTTAGTATCTAGACAATGCTGAAGCCTGATTTATCTTTCCCTGCATTGATTTAGAAGGACTGAAAGGTTATTTTTTCTTCTTATATTTACTCTGTTATAATCACTGAAAAGGGTAGCACAAACAGACATTCCAGGCACCACAGTAGAGTGAGGATTTCCAAATTATTTGTTCATTATCTAAGCATTTTTGCAGGTCTTTCTGATGTGCTGAGGAGAATAAAAGCAGAGAACTTATCCATTGTGCAAATCCTACTCAGAGCCCATTTTTTTTAGGCAGGGGATATGTGTATGTGGGAACACCAGAGTTTCCCCCCAAACTGACTGAGGGGGCTGTGGACCCCACAGCTCCAGCTCTGAGCGTGACTCCTCCCTTCTCCTCTCACATCCACCAAAGCTCTCTGATCTACTGAGATGGGCACGGGGCTGTGCATGGGGTGCAAGCCGAGGGCAGAGATCAAACAGGGGAGGAAGCTTTTCCAGGTAGCCCAGCCTGAACTGGATGGGAGGAAAGTTTCCTGTTCCTCACCCTCTCATCCTGCCAACACACCCAGCTGCCACGATCCAGGGATCCCATGACCCAGTCAGGCACGGTTCTTGGAGTATTTCCACCTCATGGTTGATAAATCCGATTCTCAAACAGATGTTAGTGAGTGGGTAAAGTGCTGATTACATCGGGAGCTCTAAGGTCATTCCTGTCCACAAGGCCAAAGGGCTGCGAAAATCAGGGGGGATTTGGATGCTGAAGTGACACAACCCTAATCACTTGGTTTGAGAGCATAAAGATACAGGGAGAGAAACCCTCAGCGTCCAGCACCATCTTAATAAAAGCCTTGTTTAACTGGAGCACAGGAATCCTGGGCATTCCCTCCACCAAGACCAAGTAAACCTGTGTTGCACATGCAGCATCTTCCTGCTGCAGCTCCCCAAAACTTCAGGTGGCTGCAACACTTTACAGTTTCCTCTGTATTGACCAAGGACCAAGCTAGCAGGGATGAAGTGATCTGCCCAGGATTACACGGCAACTGGTGACACAACAAAGACAAACAGAGACATTCCTTACATTTTATCCTCTGTCATGACTGCACACCAGCCTAAGTTTTTTCCATTTAACAGAATAAATGAAATGGACAGCATGAGAGTAATCTATTTAATCTTCTAATAGAAACAAACTAAAGTGGGCTCCAAATTTCAGAGGTATCTGACACCTCTGTAGATGCAATGAGAATGTCCCAATGACCCATTATTTTTTGGAAGGTTTGAACAAAATTCTGTTGAGGCATAGAATTTCTTCATACTTGTTTTTAAAACAAATACCTATTTTTACGAGCCCCAGGCATTTGTTCTTCTATTTCTGCTTGATGCAGTTACGTCACCTCTAGCTGTATGTTTAAACTGGCTGTTCTCCCCCCCACACTGAAAGGGACAATGGATGGGAATGCACAGCTGGACTGGAACAATTGATCCAGGCTCTGCAAAGCCCCACTTGCACAAAATTGCTGCAAGTGAACTCCCAGGAGGTAAGGATTACTCACGTGAGCAAACCGAGCAAAGAGCACGAGTTCTGCACTTGGCAGAAACGTAATGAAGAGCTGAGGGTTTGGCAGCAGGAACCAGGGAGGAGAGAGACAAGACAAATATCCACGCAGCAGTTTCTCCGCCTGAGACTCGCACAGGTTTAATATCGGGTTGGCGATAAAATGAAGCACACGATTTTTATTTGGTCAAAGTATCTGGAATGTTATTTTCCTTCCTTAAAAAAAAAAAAACACCAAACATTTTGAGCGTTTGATCCTATTGATTTTACTTCGTTTCAAAGATCACAAATTCAAAAATACAGCCATTTCCAGAAACACCTGTGCGTTTGATGAATTAACACCGCAGTTACGAATTATTTTACCCGAACGGTGCATTTCCAACCCAACCCTCGTTCAGAGGAACCCCGAGGCACAGCGGCAACGCAAACTGCTGCGAAGTGACAGAAACGTGCGGGCTGCGGGAAATCAGCGCCGTGCCAGGGCAGCGAGGGCATCCCCGGCTACTCCGAGCGCACCGGGGCCGCTCTCCGGCCAACAGCAGCGAGCCGAGCCAGCCGCGCTCGCCCTCCCCCGGCACGCCGCAAGCCCGGGGGACCTGCGCCGCTGCCGGCGGGGCCGGGGGCCGCTGCGGGGAAGGAAACGCCGGCTCGGGATTCGCGTCGGGATTCGCGGCTCCTCGCCGGAAACCCCCAGCCCCAAAATCCACCCGCAGCTCGCGCTGCTTTTCTGCCGGACGAAGCTCTGTCCACCCGCCTCTCTCCCGCCCCGCCGGCCGCCGGGCACGGCCCCGCGAGGGGCGAGGCTGCAGCGGGGTGCCCGCAGCGAACCCGCCCGCCCGCGGAGCCGGTCCCGCGCAGCGGCGCGGCCGGGCCCGACAAACAGCACCGCGCACCGCCTCTCCGCGCCCCACAGCGCCTGCGCGCGGCCGGCGGCGGCGGCACGTGAAGCTGTTGTGGGCACGTGACCCCGCGCGCCGCTCCGGCCCCGCCCCTCGGCGCGGCTCCGCCCCCGCCGTGCGCGAGCGCGGGCACGCGGCGCGGCCTGGCCCGGCCGCCCGGTGCCGCCGCCTCCCGCCTCCGCCCCGCCCCGCGCCGCCGTCGCCGCCGCCGCCGCCGCCCCGCCGGCCATGAGGCCCCGCCGGCGCCTTAGCGCGGCCCCGCGTCGCGGCTGCTGAGCCTCCGCCCGCCCCGCCGCCACCATCGCCCTTCCCGCCCGCGCGGGGACCCCCCCTCGGCTCCCCTCCCTCCTCGCAGCCGCCGCCATGTTGGGCCGGGAGCCGCAGCGGGGCCGCCACTGAGCCCCGGAGCCTGCGAGGAGGAGGCGGAGGAGGAGGCGGAGGAGGAGCCCGGGCCCGGCCGCTCCGCAGAGCCCAGCGCCGGCCGCCCAGCCGCAGCCATGGCGGAGCAGACCTACTCCTGGTGAGCCGCGGGGCCGAGGCCGCGGGGGGATCCGACCCGGCCGGGCCGAGCCGAGCGCGGCCCCACGCGGGGACGGTGTCCCGGGCGGGGGCGGGGGGGGCGGACCGCCGGTGGGGGGCTGCGGCGGGGGCCGGGGCATGAAGGAGGTGCTGGCGGAGGGGCTGCGGGCTGAGGGTTCAGCGCGGCTGAGGAGGAGGGATTAGGGGGAAGGGAGGAGGGACGGGGCGGCCGGGCTGTGCGGATCCCCCCCGCCGGCAGCCGGGCAGCAGGAGAGGATCGCCGGGAGCCTTGGCGTGGCTGTCAGCTCCTGTCCCGGAGAGCTGATCTCTGCACGGCCGGCGCTGCGATCCGCCGGGCCTGGAGAGGGACAGGAGCTCGTTCACGGCTGTGAGGCTGCAGGTCACCTCTGCCTAACGAGAGATTTATGCCAGCGCAGGCTGGTAAGTCGGTGGCATGTGTGTGTGTTTTCACCTAGCGACAATAGGCTTGGTCTGTGTACAGGAAATAGAACGACAAGGAAGAGACCGGTTCCTGTGGAAAGACATGAAGTATAGCAAATGAGAGGGCATTTTTTCTGTGTCCTGACACTGTTTCGGGCCTAGCTGGAGGTGGATCAAAGAGACGGGGTGCAGTTTCTTCCTATAAATCTGGGGGTTTTGTACTGATGTGAATCACAACCAAAATACCTCAAATAATTTACCTGTGCATCATCTCTATTGACCTGACCACTGCAGCAATTTATTGTGATATTCTCACTGCATTTGACATCCAGTGATGTCATCCAGAGTTGTTTTCTTAGATTTTTTTGAAACAAGTTACTTGTTTTGAAATAAGTCCCTTATTCAAAAAGGAGTTAAATCTTAGTTTTTGACCTTGGTATGTGCTGAATGTGGAGCAGGGATTGAATGTGCAACAAATATTCCTATTCTGAATGGTTCCATTACTTTCCAAAACTTGGAACCCAGTGGGGATTTCTGTTCTGCCACATGTTGAGACTTTGGCAGCCCCTTCTTCCCTCTCCTGACTCTTCTCTGTCAGGAACCAGTATTTGTATCGCTCTTCTGCTTTTTAGATTTTCTTCTTTTGTTTCACAAGCTCAGTTCTGGCAGTGGTCTGGTCTGCTTTAAAACAGCAGTGAAAAGACAACTCTGTTGCGTTTACGTATTGACACAGTAAATGAATATTGGTACAGATTTAGACAGTTTAATGTAGTTCAGTTAAATGTGTCTTAGTGTGTTTTAATTGCAGAATGAAATTATAAATTCATAAACTCTGGGATTTGCCAGCTTTCTGGAAAGAAGTAAATGAAACAAAATGTCAGTTATACGTTATTTTGATCTTAACTCATTTGCTTTTTTGAATGAGTGTTTTTGCCATGGTAGTAGTCTAAAGGGAGGATTTTTAATAGAGGCTGGGAGAAGGATTTGCTCTTCTGTAGGCTGTGTATTTTAGGAGAATGAAATTGTGATTTAAGGTGTTCACTGTGTGCTAGGTGGATCTGAAGAGTGGTTGTAGCAGAATGAGGACATGATACTTCTGTCTTAAAACACTATAATTTTATGTCTGTATTCTCTGTGGTGTCCTCATGGATCTGAGGTTTCTGTCACTTTGCATTTTTACCTGTAATCAGCCTTGCCTGGGAGCTATGGGAGCAGTGGACAGAGCAAAAATCCAATTTCAGTCATGCTCTCTTCTCTGTGGATATTTCATTATACTTCTAACAACAATCTTGCCTCGGTTTATTTACAGTTGTGGTAATGCAGCTCAGCATAAAATTGGCCAGTGCTTTAGCACTTTCAGGAAAACTGTGCATTTTGTCACCTGATGAGCCTGGTGCTCATGTGCAGCAGAGCTGTGCCCAGGAGCTGGTGCAGGAGCTCAGTTTGGAAGTTGGCCGATCCCATGCTGCCCATTTGCCAGACCTGGTCCTTTCTCTGTGTTGCAAAGACAGCTTTCCAAGAACAGGTGTGTTCTGTGGTGCAGTGTCCAGCTGCTGTACACATACCTTAGTTCACATCTGAAAATACATAATCTGGCATTAAGAAAAATCCTTTCACACCCCTGTCTCTGCATGGATGTAAATTGGTTCCTGGCTGCAGTAGCGCTTCCCTTTTGTCCAGGTGCATAAGGCTTGGTTACATCTTTTTGTCCCTAACTACACGTGTTGTTGAACCACTGTAGCTTCATAAAGTATGATAAAGGCTTACTGTGGGTTTTTGGGGGAAAAAAAAAAAGCCACAGTTGTGTTAAAAATACTTTGAAAAAAGGTACTTGCCAGCTGTGATTAGTGGACATGAGCACTGGCAAACATGAAAAATAGGGCTTATTTCAGCAACTGACAGTCTTGTTAATGATGTTGTTTTTGAGAGATGAGAACTAATTCTCATATTGCTATATTGATTGTTTTGTAAATATGAATCTGATTTTAATGTAGGTTTATATATTTCTTTTAATTTCCAAGTTAACTGAATGCAATGACCTTCTTTTATTAAGATACTATAAGAAGGAGAGACTTACGCTTTTCCTCCAATCTCTGTTATAGTTTTAAATACATGAGTTATCTTTGGACACTATTTTTATAGGGTATTTCTTCTGAGAACTTCTTTTTTTCTTCAGTAATGCCCACACCTGTGACCATATGTACTTTTATTTAACTCTTTTTTAGTGTCTTAAGTCATCTTGCTGAGACAGTATTTCAGATAGAGGTGTCTTATCCTGAAAGAAGGGGCTGCTGAAAATTTTGCTGGTGAAAAAGAATACTGTCTTCCTGGAAAAAACTAATTTTAATGTGAAATGTGGGCTAAGTCCCAGATGGAAGTACTCTTTCAAAGAATATGGACCTTTTAAAAAGAAAGGGTGTTTGAATCAAATGCTTGTCAGTAGTGAGTAGAGAAACTTTCTTTGTCAAGTTCCTGCAATAATAGAAGGAAAGGAGAGCTGTGTATGATACTGCTGCATGGCAAGGTTGTTCATGATTTTGTAGATTAACTAAGAGCTAAAATTAGTTTTCTGCAAGTAGAATTGAATGGGAGAGGAAAGAGGTTGTTGAATACCCATTTTCTCCTTGCTTCCTGTCTGTGCTCCAGCGAGGAAATGGAACTGGGTAGTGACAAAAGTTTCTGCTACATCAGAGGAGGGAATAAGTGTGGGCAGAGCAGTATATGTGTGTGTGTGTGTGTGTGTGTGTGTGTGTGTGTGTGTGTGTGTGTGTGTGTAAGAGATTAGTAAATACCAAGAAATTTATCTTCAGGCACCAAGCTCTTGGAAATATGACAGCAGATGAGTGTGAAAGCAGCAGGACCATGATCATTACTTTGTGAGATACTTGGTCTGTCCTTAATTTCTAGCATTTTGTGGCGTATTTTTTTGTGCTGGAGCCTATTGAGAAGGCACAGCACCATTTGTATCTTGTTTGTCTTCAGCTGGTAGGTGTTTAGTGTTTTTCAAGGCTTGATGTAACACCCCCTCCCTTTTTACTGCTGGCCAGTCTGGCAATAGAGATTGCTTTGTTCTTTTTCTGCCCTTTGAATGCACAAAAGATTTTCACAGCTTCCTTCATTTGTGAAGAGCAAAGAAGGGGATTTCTACACCAAAATCGAATGTATTTTTAATATTTCCTTTCCAAGAGTGTTTTATAGGTAATATGGATGGCCATGTGTGCATGCCCTCTCAGGGTGGTGATTAGGAGACAGACTGGGAGAGCAAGCTAAGAACAAAAAAAGAAGGCACTGTATTGAGTCACTAATCTTAAAAACAACTGAACTCCCTCTTAAATGTTATAATCAGTGGGATGATTCTTGTATTAGCCATCAAATGTTTCATGAGTGAAATGGTGATATATTTAGAAGCTTCTCTTCGTAATGCAAAGGGTGTGGAAATTAAATCTAATGATGTGTCAGAGTAATCAAACTACTGGGTTTTGGAATAAGTGTAAGTGCACAGTGCTGTCTTTGCTCCTGGGAGAATTCAAATTGGTTGGTGTTAGAAGTCTTTCTAGATTCAGAGGTCTGAGAATTTGCTTTGATTGCAATTTAGCATTTAACATGCTGCTGCCATGAATTAAAATGCAGTTTCTTCCAGAAGGCTTAGGTGGTGCTTTCAAGTCTTTTTGACTGGATTAGATGTGTATGTGGGAGGGCAGGGAGTAAGAGGAGCTACAGTTTGTTGACAGAACTTGTCAAGTACTAGTAAAGTAATTTTTTGCATTCAAGACTTTTTCCTTGTTTGCTCAGTTTAGGCTGGGAGACCTTAACTGGCTAATTAAGGTGTTTTGAGGATGGGAGGCAGTTTACAACAGAAAACAAATAATTCACCTGAATTTTTAAAGTGTTGCACTTGATAGGCAACAGATTGCAAAGCACATAGATGAAATTCTATTGTGCTGCTGTCAAAAATCTGTCGTGAAATCCTGGCATGCAAACCAGGAGTTTGGCCCTTAATCTTACATTTTTCAGGAACTGAAATTACCAGCCACATTCCATTTTAAGGATTGTTAGGAGCCTCCTGAGAACAAGGATGTCATTGTATGAATATGCGTGAGTATCTGGCATGAGAAAAGTGACTTAAACCTCAGTAAATTTGAGAATATCAGGTTTAGAGTTCATGTTTGTCTTTCAGGACCAGTCTCACTTCACTTGTTTGTTACTCTCCCTGGAGCTTTTGCTATCTCAGGCTGTGTATCATGTAGACAGGGCACTGTCTACAGACAGCACTGGGCTGAAAGACAAATAAAGCAAAGCATATAGGATTAGTAGAAGTTTACAGTTACTTGAATGTACATGTGTATAGTGACTGATTGGCACAAGGAAAAAAGTCCTCCTGTTAGTGATTGCTAATTGTAAGGCTGCATTTACTAATATATTAAAAATTCTTTAAGAAAAAATTTATAGTGAAGAACATAAATCAATATTCTCTTGGTGCCGGTGTACAGTAACTCTTTGAATTAAGATTTCTGTCACATATTTTAATTGAGATTTCTGTCAGTTCTGCATTTAACCTTTGCAGGGTACCATGGTAATAGAAGTTAATGGTTCCTTTAGTTTTACCCAGTGACTGGAGATCTTGGCTAGGATGCAGGAGATCAGTTCCATCCCTCAGGGTTTCTGGCCTTGCATCTCTCACCTTCTAGGGGAGTGTTCTCATCACCCAACTATGTGTTATTCAGAGGTTGAGCTTTGTGCATCCATTTAAATCAGTTTCACTTCGTATAGAATACTGTAAATATTTGTTGGGCCAGGAGGCAGGCATGCCTTTCTGCCTGGGATTGGCAGGGACCTGGATTCCCCTTCCTGCCTGGATAAAAACTTGCTTGGGAAGACTGAAGGGTCTGTAGTTTGTGGCAGTAGTTCAGGCTGCATTTCTAGGGAGGAAAGGTTGAATTTCTATGAACAGAATATGACCTGAATATGATTTCCTGTGTCACAGGAAAGCGAGTGCTTAGGTGTGTGGATCCACCAATATCAATACTTGTTCTTGTGGTTTGTGTGAGGTTTGATGGACCTGAGAGCATCTCTTTCTTCTGCTGAAGTGTAGGATCCAAGAAATTGCTTATTTTGTGCACTTTGGGATTTTGGTATAAGTTAAGCAGCCTGATGCTGTTATAATTCGAGGAATTTTGTGGGGACCACCAAACAAATTAATTGAGGATATTGAGTTCTTTTGAGATAAGTTGTGTTTTGGTAAATACCATTGTTTTTAATACTAGATTCAGTTGCTGAAAACTCAAGTTATTTTTCACTGAAACACAATGCCAAAAAATGGGTACTTAGGAAAACTTCCTACAAAAAGTACTTTGAAAAATGTGTCATGCTTTTTAAAATGCAGTGATTTTTATTTCCTAAAATTTGAAAGAAGAGCAGAGCCTGGTCTTTTTTGGTATTTCAGCTGTTTTATTTCATTATTTTGATAATGTGATGTGTCAACATCTGTGGCATAGGTGCCATTGTCTTTATTGCCCTTTGACATTTTATGATGACTCTAAGCACTGTAATGTATTCTAAAAGCAAATAATTGGCACAAGTTGTTTAGTCAAAACAATCTAATTTGATTCTGGTAATATATGAGGAAAATTTCCACAAAGGGTGAAATTTGTAGAAAAAAATGGTGCACATTTTCTTTCTGGTGCTACCTTGCTCTAGTGTCAGTGATTAGGATTAAAATGTGCAGCGAGTCAGGCAGTGATGGGCGTTGTGTGGAGTGAAGCACAAGCTGCTGTGCGGCTGGACGGGATCCAGGCAGTCAGACCGACTCTGAAAGGTGATGATTTAATAAGATTAATGGAGCATATGTGTCGTTGCAACACTTGCTGATCCCCTTTCTCTTTAATTCTTCCAAGGATGCTTATGTTGATGATCTCTTCGTGCAAATCTTTCGGTGTCTGTGCCTGAAATACTCTGATCTGCCAGACCAGGGTTCTCCCCTCATGCGCTTCCCAAGAGCAGCTCAGCTCTCACGATACATTAAGTGTCTTTCTGTCCACTAGAACCACCATGATGACATTATCCCAGAGCTCATTAATTGTGTAGCTGTGTTGCTGTCATCTTCATTATTAGATTCTGTTGAGTATTTCTTTTTAGGGCCAGACGTATGCCTCAGGTCTCAGATTCCGTTGGATAGCCTCCATGTCTGTGTGTCACGTTAAGTGGCACCATATAGACAGGGCTGTCAGAGAGTAGGAAGGTTCTGCTGGCGTTTTGGAGGGATACTTTGTAACTGATAACTAACCAAGTAAATGTTGTTAATATCTTACAACAACAAGGATTCAAAACAATAAACGTTTGAAATAAGGCTGAAGTGACTTTTTTTTCAGGATGTCAGAAAGGAGGTTCTTTAAAACCATCACAGCCAGTGTCATAAAGTAGGAGAGAATGCACTAAGAAGATAATTCTCTACTGTACAGTGTTATGTTTAAGATTCCTCCTTTATTACTGAAGTTGACATTGTACAAGTTGGAGGGATAAAACCATATCTCAGAGTTTGTATATGGTAGCATTTTCCCTGACCAGTGGAATCTGAAGGGAAAATTACACTGTTTGACTCTCATTTTTTTCCTACTGTGATTCCAGGTTTGGATGTTCTTCCTTTACTTCCTGTAGCTAATCATAGACTTTTGACCAAAAAAGTGATTTTCCCATGCAGGCAGGTATGTAGCCAAAGACTGTGAAAGGATTCTCTTCCATTTTTGTGCCATAATCTTGTTCCTGCAGGCCCCTCCACAGCGAAGGTTGTGTGGGGGAAGCAGGAAGAGACCCAGGGGCTTCCACCCTCTGTTCATACACAGTTTTTAACTTCAGCCATGAGTTGGCAAGCTTACCTTACCTATTTGAGAAATAGGTTTGGATCTAGATTATTCTTCAGTTCATCTAAAGGGAAAAAATACTTCTGTGCAGCATTAACTATTGACTGTTAAAGCTAAGCATCCTTCAGTCCTCTTAGTTATACTCACTGCTTCTCTGCTTGCTGATGTTGGAAGTCCGTATTTCTTTCTTCTTTCCTACAGACTCTGCTGTTTTTTGGACAGAAGTATCTTTAAAAAGTCCTTTTGTTCATCTGATAAGTAGCCAGCAGGTAACTTCTAGTAAATTTGCAATGAGACATGATTTCAAGTGTATTTCAAAGTATTTCAGAAGTTTGCAGAGATAACAGAAATGTTAGGAATTGATAGTGTTTCACTGAATCACAGAAGTCTGGGAGCTCTGCTTACACCATTTTCTCATTACACTAGTATTGTAAATAGCAGCTTCATATTAGAATAGCAAAAACTTGTACACATGGATTCATGGTGCAGTGTGGTTTCAGGTGGTACAAAAAAATCAAGTGATCTCAGCATGTAAATTTGGTGCACGTTTCTACAGCAGTGACGTTTCTCTACGGCTCAGACAATTTTGCAGAGGGGTTCTCTACATGGGTTAAGATAGTAGCAAGTGTATATCCTTGGGATTTATTTTAATTTCAGTCATTACTGGAATAATAAACTGGGCTTATTATTCCAGTAATCAGTCAGTCTCAACTGACTCCAGTTGAGATAGCACAGCTTGGACAAGAACCAGAATTACAAAATGTTTGAGCTCTGTGGTAGTGCAATTAGCAGGACAGACGTGAACACAGCAGCTGAATTATGGCTCCACTCAGTCTTAGTTCTGGTGTCTGTGGCTCCTGGCCATCTGACATCCCTTCTCTGGTTGGATAGATAGGGCAGGCTTAAAACTTGATTTAAATTTATCTGGAAACTTTAGTAGTGGGTAGAAATTCAGCAGTGAATTCTGAGTAATTATTGTAGTTAGTATCAGCCAGCTGTTGGTACAGATCCATTGGATGTGTAAGACCAAAGCTGAAGGGTGAGTTATACAAAGAAGTGATTTTACTGGTGCCACTTTCAGGTTACAGTTGTGATTTATCTCACCATCATCTCTGTCAGACCCATTTGGCAAGATAAAATAGGTGTAGTGTGACTTAGACTTATTTAGTCAATGGGAAGTCCCTTCTCTAGGTCACTGTTAGCTAAAGGTGAGGTAGGTGAAATAGCAGGAGGCAAAGGAGCAAACAGAGCTGGCTTATATGGATTTCTGTAGCCTGTGTTGCAGACTGCTAAGGTGAGGTGTGTCTGTCTTGCTTTCTAGGTTTGATGGTGTAAGGTCATTGAGGTAATTTTTAGGAGTTCAGATTGATGGGCTGTGTGGCGGAGGAAAGATTATCTGCTCCCTGAACTCTCCTTGAAGTGGCTGATCCTATACCTTCCCTTGAATAGCTGTTCCGAGAAGTTACCACAAAGGGCTGAAAGCTCTCATGGGGAATATTATGATCTCTGCAGGGTTTTGAAGAGGAAGAGTAGAATCTAATTAAGCTTTATGTTGCAAATAGTTTAAAGAGTGCTTTTTTCCTCAAGAAAAAGGAAACTTTAAAGCTAAGTAGTGAAGAGCTGAACTTTTTTTCCTTTAATTTTCTGCTAAGTTGACTACTTCTAAAGCAGATGCAGCTGTAAGCAGTTACAGATGGTACAGAACAGAAAGAACCTCTTTATCATATTTAAGTGCCTTAGAAGAATCCCAATGTTAGTGTTCCAGCTAGTTATCTTTCTCTATACTTTTTATATTTTTGCAGATAAAAAAAGCATGCTACCTTAAAGCTGAATCAAAAGATGAGAAGAGTCTGCCATAAACCAAAAATATTTCTCTGTGGGGGGGGTTTACTGGAAAAAGTTTCATAAGATTTCCAAAACACCCTGTTTAAAGAATGTTCCTACTTTTTGTTGTCACAAGAAAAGCTTCTTTGCTACTTGGGCAAGAGTTTGTTGAAAACAGTCTCTGTCTGTTCTGCTACCTGTTTTTTGCACCTGGAACTGACTCAGCTGCCGTAACCCTGGCACCTGGGTGTGTGAATGTTCTGTGCTTCTGCATGCAGGTTGTGAGGCTGCCATCAGGGCCTGGCCAGACAAGCTCAGGACAACTCAAGACCCTTTTATTTTTGAGTTTGCCTCTCAATAGGAGGTGGCAAAAGCAGGGTGCCCGTTTTGATGCCCATTTTCATGCCAGTTGAATCCTCTCGTGACTTGGTGCAGTTGTGAATAGTCATGTTCATTTCAGATTCTCACCAGCCATCATCTGACAACATGAATTTGTCTTAATACAGGGTCAACATGATGAAAGCTGCTTAAATCTGGCTAGACAGACTGGCTACTCTGTAGCTTTGACTGACCCAGGAGTGTACTTTTACCGCTGTCACTGAAGAGTCCTAGTTGGGTGCTGATGGTATTAACTCATTCTTTTGTGGAATGTTGATAAAATAATATTTCATTCTACCCAGGCATGTGGTGATAAAGTATGTAATCCTGTACTGTGTGGGTAAAGCAACTGAACTGCTCTTTCTGACAAGGTCATATTGGTCAATTTGACTTTGGTTCTGGCTTGTTCATTGTAAGGCGTGATTGTTAAATGCTTTGATTAAACTATTAGTTGTTAGTTTTATTTTTTATCTGACTTCTGAATGCATTGCTAAAAAGAGTTTGGATTTCTAAGCATGTAATCAATAAATACCAGTCTAAATATCAGAAGTACAAGGTGTGGTTTTGGTTTGGCTTTTTAAGTCAACAGTAGAGTCAATATAGGTGAGAAAACATCCTGTTTTCTGATTTTTGTGGTAAAAACAACCAACCTCTCTCATACTAGAGAGCCTACTATGTCTTGATAACTTAAAAAAAATATTAGTATCACAGTATTCTGCATATTTGTAACTTAAGTACAAGAATTGCTGTGGAAATGAAACCTCCAAATAAGACATTTTTTATAGTGGTATGGAAGGATGTGTTTTGTCTAGGAAGCAATGTAGTGTTCAGATGAATGTCCTCCATACCAGAGGTGACTCTGTAATGTCTTTGTACACTAAGTCTTGGGTGAGTGTTCTTCCATCAGTTAGGCCAGCAGCATTTTTGAGCCTGTGTAATCTATAAAGTGATGATTCCTAGTTTAGGGAAAAGATACAGACCCTGGGGTCTTTGCTGTGGTATCGTCCTGGCACCTGTTCTAGGCATTAACCCAGTAGTGCCAGCATGTATGTGTATGTTAACCTTTTGTCACATTCATTGCCAAAAACACCTCTATCACACAGATAAACCTGCTGCATGGTTCTAGTGCAACTATTCCTGCTTTTTCTTGCTCTGAACCACTGTTTTTCTTCAGTTGTTGCTTTTGCTTTATGAGGAGGCAGTGGCTTAGCAAGGAGATGGGATTTGCAGCACATTCTGCTGTCAGAGTTCTGCTCTGCATGACCAACTCTGTCAGTTATAAAAGAAATGTTATGAATGTGAATAAATCCTTCTTCTGTTAGTCCTTCACTGCAGTGAGTATCATACTGCAAATAGTTAGAACAAGGTTAGGTGGAAGAATTTCTCTACTGCTGGTATGTCGAGAGTGACCAAGTCCAGAACTGGGCACTGACTTTGTGGTGGTCTGGGACAGGTTGGTCTCCTGGAGTGCAGCTTTTATTAGAACCCTGGGATCCCTGTGCAAGACAAGGACCAGGGCTAGAGTGAGAGCCTGGGGATAAAGGATAGAGCTAGTAAAGGTAAAGAAGTTAAGCAGGAATTTGCACAGACTGTCTTTAGGTAATATTGTGAGAGCAAGTTAGGCCACTCAAGTATCATCTGTGTCTTGAGTGAAACTGTACACATCAGAGAGGATCAACTTCATCTTCTGGTTTTGGCTTCTGGATAAACATAAGTGATCAAGTATGGCATCAAGTAGTAGTATTCCTCTGTGTGCTTGTTAGGAAACCTGCTGTACTTTTTGTGTGTGTTCTTTGTGTTGTGGAGATACATACATTGGTCTGAACTTTTTTGGTTTAGTCTGTTACCCGCCCCTCTGCATCCCATAAGTCAGACTACAGATTTAGTAAGATTTGTTGTCATAAATATTGAAGTAGTCCTTCTGCACAGTGTGTTGTTCCCTGTCCAAGCAAAGCTGCCAAAGCTATTACACGTTTGTCTTACAGAGCATTACAATAAGATTTTCAAGGTGAAGTCATTCATGAGATCCTCAGAGGCAACACAGCTTGTCCTGTATCTGGTGCTGGGCTCTTTGTGCTGTTGGGTGGGGCAGTGGCAGCTCTTGGTGCAGTGAGGAAGCAGCAGTGAGTTCAGTTCACACCTTGGCAGGTGTCAGACGGGCTGAGCGCTGCGGCCGTGCAAAGCCTGAGGGACAGTCTGAGCACAGCACTGCTCTGGGGCTCCTGGCAGAGTAGTGTAGGCCAGCAAGAATTGCCCTGTATATGCTGAGAGTCCTCCCTTTCTGCCACATAATAATCTGTTTTCTTTCGTCCTTTTTTGACTGCTTGCTGGCACCATGACAACCATCATAATCTGTGTATGATGGAATGTTGACAAAAAATATGCCCGGGATGATGTGCCTGCCTTAGCTGCACTTTAGATGAACTTAGCCCTGGGTCTGCAGCACATTCTGACTCTTGGGTGATGTGGCTGTTAGAGGACCAAGAGAAGGGTGGAGTTGGGCAATTAGTTGTGTAGTTTTTATCTTGAACAACCTTATTCAGAAAAATGCCACTTCTGGAATTGGATGGCTGTCAGTGGCTGGGATGAGGCTGAATTGCATTAACAGAAGACAGGCTGTGTTTTCTTATGTTAAAGACTCAATTATCTGGAACTTGGTTCAAATAACTTCCTGCTCCGGTTCTGGGAGACACTAATGCAGTTCCCTTTCATTAGGGTAAAGTGTGAAAATTTGTTATCCCTTGTTACTAGTAGTAGCCCTTACTTTGCTGGTTGTAGTTCAACTGCTGGAAGTTTTTTGTAATGGAGTTTTGCAGTGCTATTAGGAAACTGGCTGCTGAATGTCCTGTGTCTTGGTACTGCATAGGAAATGGATAGCTTTGGGGGGAGCAGGATTCTAGAACTCCATGACAAGCTATTTATAGTGTCTATATGACAAATTTGGAAAGGCTGCAGTGCTATAGTCTTTCCAAATTTGTTGAAGTGAGATCACAGAATCTCCTGACCCCTCTGGACACTGAATAATGCCCCAAATTATCCAAAGAGATCCAACTTATCCTTCATTTCTGTGACTGTTAATTCTCTTGCTGACAGTTTGCACAGAGAGAGGAACAAAGGAAATAACTTAAAAATAGTTGTAGGAATGATGTGAATTCATGGATCTTAGCTAGTGTAGTGCTGTATCAGGGAGTGATGTCCTGTAGTTGTTCTGTGCAAGCACTGTAAAATGAAGCAAGAATTTAGACTTCCTTATAGTTGTAGACACCTGAGGACAGTAACTCTGCAAAATGGCCAACTAATAGAAATTCATAGTGCTCTTATTTTGGAAACAAAAGTTGCTTTGAGTAGTAGATGTTTTGTAACTAAAAGTGTCTTGGGTATGTATGTTGAGATATTTTTAGTAATCAATGCTGAGTGGATGTTTTCTTGATGATGGGGAATTTTTAGCATGTTGTAACTAGGCCTTTTTTTTGCTTTTTAAAAAAATGTTACTAAACTTAAGGATATGCCACCCACCCATTTCTGATGCAAGGCAAGTGGGCTAAGACCAAATGGTGATAAAAATCCCCCACAACTCTAATGCCATTTGCAATTTTCCTCACAAAAATAATCTTATTTCAAGTTGCTTTGTAAGATTTAAATGTATCAGAAGTTACTTTTGATTTTGCAATTAGGGAATTGACCAAACTGAATTGGGTTCCTTCCATTCTTTCCAAGAGGAAAGATGCCATGAATGTGAAGGTGTGCTGGGTAAGGCTGAAGGAAGGTGGTGTGTTTTGGTTGCTGTGTGGTAGTGGTGTGGTTCTGAATTCCTCTTGAAGTGTTGCGCTGGTTTAGATCAGTGACAGACCCTCCTTGCTGCAAGCCAAACTGTGCTTTCCCTGCTGGAAAGTCAGGAAAACTCTCTTAAAGCAGAAAAAGTGAAGAGAACGGCTGAGATACCCTTTCTGTCACTGTTGGTTGGATTTTAGATCTGTGCTGTTGTTTTCATGACACTAAGAGAAGAACTGGAAGTCCATGACATAAGCAGAGTTTAGTGATCAGGGTAATCAGTTACCTGCTTTGCTTATTAACATTTGGATTCTGTACCAGGTGTAATTTCCACATTGAGGCACATTCCATTCAGTCAGAATGGAAATTAGGAGCTGGTGTGTGTTTCTGTTTGGTGGAATGGCTTTTATACTTCGGGGCATTTGCTTGGGCTGGGGGCTTTTTGTTGTGTTTCTTTCTTTCAGCAATTGATAATTGTTTAACCTTTTTTGAAAGAAAATAATTGCTACTGAAGGGCTTATGCCATGGCATCAGAAGTCTGTAATCAGCTGCTGGTTTGCCACAATTTGCCTGTGACAATTGTCTGAACTTTGTTAGGAGCTAACACGGTTGTGTTTGTTACTTACATTTGTTGTAGTTACTTACATTTCTCATAGCTCACCGTGAGAAGCATCACAGCATTCATGTACTTGTATTGTGTTTTGTAAAGAAATTTTTCACTTGTGCACTAATCTGGCCTTGGATGTGGTAGAGATGCTTATATTTTTATTTGTCTTTTCCTAATAATGTCTCAGGAGATGCATCTCCAGCTGGTGTCTTGTTTGAACTTTCAGGGAAATCATCATTCTGTGCTTTGAATATCTCCCTAGTACCATGGCAAATAATTCATGCTGTTAATTAGGACACTGTTAGAATTGCACAGAAAGATGGGCAGGGAAGGAATACAGCTTACTTATACTCACAATTTATCTGTCACTGTGAAGGTGGCTCAGGCTTTACCAGTGAAGATACATGACCTTCTGATTCATGGTATCTGTCTCCTGACGGGAGGAGGGAAGAGCCAGACGTGTTTAGTCTGGTGCATATGGAGGCACAGGGTTAGGAGCAGCACTGTGCCCCAGCTAGATTTGTGTTCCACAAGAGAGAAACACATCGAGAGAGACTTTTCTGCTCAATACTGAGGGCTGCAAACTGGGAAGGCCAAGAGTTCCCTGAAGAACTGATGACTGGCAGTTTCATGCTGAGCAGAGTTTCTTGCACAGGTCTCACAAAGCCAAGGGGACTCTTTTGTAACTGTGAAATGAATGGGAAGCCACTGCACAATCTGGCAAGTGAGCAATAAATCCAACAGAGTATTTTGGTGTTGGTTGGAGTTCAAAGAGAAATTTGGAGACCTAATTAAGGTATGTGGTAAACACTAGGGAAGTATCAATGCTGAAGAAAGCTGATGGCAGTGTCTTTTTTGTCCATTTGTAATAGTGGAGACTCTAAAACTAATAATTCTGTGCTATGTTGTGACTGTGTGTCGTAAGCCAGAGACTATTTCTGCTTTTTTTTTTCCCTTTTCCTGTTGTTATAGGTAAGATGAATTAAATTTCATCTTGCCTGAAATTTGGTGGGTAATTTGTATACCTTCTTCTCTCTTCAAAAACAGTTATTACTAAATCTTGCTTGATAGAAAAAGATGAAAATCATCAGCCTTACCAATGGCATTGTGGTAGTTCATACTGCACCATGTCTGGAACTGAGTTGTACTGCCATTGCACACTTACTGCAGAAAACCAAATGCCTAATATCGAAAAAGAATGTTTTCCTAGTCTTTCTTCTTAATAAAAGATGTTTTCCTTTGTAAGGGCCTGTGTGATTAGATGTTTATCCTCTGTTCCCAGGAGAGCAGACATTGTGGTTCATATTTTCTGTTTTGTGAAACAAGATTTCATATAGCTGACTACATCTCTGGAATCTATGTCATTCTCCCCCTAAAATGAACTGAAAGCAAATTGGCTTTCTAAAACATGAAAGAAGCCTAGAGCAAACTCTTTGTCATCACATTCCTGGTCAAATCCAGCATTTGCCTTCCGCAGAGTTTCTAATATTTAGTAATGTCTGTGGTTTCCCGTGGGGTTGCTTAGGTGAACATAATAAGTAGAGCTGTTGAAAGAGAAAAGAATGAAGACTTCATCATAAGCTGAATTGAGCAAAAACTCTAGATGGTTGCATGCATGTTTTGCATGTAGTTCTTCAAAATCATATTACTTTTAATCCCAGTGTTTCTTTCCTTTGCAATTAGTTATTAATCAGAGACAGAAAATATTTGAATACTATTATTCAAAACTTACGTAGATTATTTGAATTCTTACTGGTATATACCAGAAATATATCAGAAGTTACGTGGTAATTATTCACATCTAAATCTTAAACTTCACCTCTAGGATTGTATAAGTACCTGAAGGGAATGGAGAGACCAGAGGACACCTGTGAGCCCTGGGTGGAAGCGTGTCCTTCTCTGGTCTTCGAAATGAAGGGCTTCAGGTGCCCCGGGAAGAGGGACTTGAATAACCTGTGTCCATTTGACTGAACATCACAAATTTATAGATAGCACGGCAGTTCCAACAAAAGGGAACTGTTCCCATCTCCCTGCTGAGGTGCCAGCAAGTCCTGGTTGCTGACTGAGAGCTTGGCTCTGACTTGCAGAAGTGCAACCTCAACATTTCCTGCAGCATTACTAATAAATGCAAGCCCTTGCCTTAAGAGGTTTGTGGTTCTGTATGTGTTTAGTATTTTTAGAGCTGGTTTGGGGTTGAAAATGTGTTTTCCAAGAGATAACTGTTATATTTAAAAGTAATTTTGGGAGAAATGAAGAAAAATACTTGGACAAACCAGTATTCAGTCTTGAGTAAAAAAAGTTCACTTTGAAGTAAAGTTCTCTTTGTTTTTTCATTTACAAATCATATTTGTCACCTTTTTGTCACACTTTTCTCTCTTTCTCGTATTAAAATGTTGCCCAACTTTGTTCATTTTACATAATTATTTGCCTTTCCTTGCATTTCAAATACTTTGATTTAGAACTGTCTTAAAATATAGACAACAAAACAGGCAGGGAAAATGTCTGAAACTTTGGGCTGTTGTGATTGTTGTGGTGCTTAATCCTGTGCAACACAAGTTGCAGTTGCTCATGTGTAAAATCTTAACTCAAAAAAGTCTCCCCAGTGCCAAACAGTGATGAGATAGTGTTTTAAAAACAGCTTAAAATTTATATTACCTACATCCTCATAGTGCTTTATTTTTATGCAAAAGTAGTTTTCATATAAAATCATTAAAGATGATTAAGGGATATTTTTAAATTTTTCATTTTACTTTGTTCACTCTGCACAATCAAATCTGAATAATGTTATGAAAGTGAAATAGCATTTTAATATTATTTTGGTCTCAAAATAGCATATTGTTTTTAGGTACAGGAATCAATGCATGTGACAAACTCACTGTGAATTGTGTCTAAATTGAGTAGGTGTCTTCAACAATCAACCAAAAATTCTAATGTTCAAATCACCTTTGTTGTCTTGCTACTACATTTTCCTGAGTTTAACATTTGTTGGAGTGAATTTATGTTCTAGTTCTGATGTGAGTGCTTTTGCCTGAAGGGTGCTCTGGAATTTTGACTGTTCCAAGGGTGAACTTGGTTATTTTTAGGAAGGTTAAACATCTGGATGTTCACTACAGAACCTTTTCCAAGAAAGCATTTTGTTTCTGAGCAAGAAATATCAGCAGAAATATAGATGCAGCACAACAGAGTGTAATCTCTGTCTTCCCAGGGCACTTGGGTATTTTCAGACTGGTCTGTTGCTTAAAGTACCTCTGGGATTATGGAAGGATATCAAGAGGATTTAGCCCTGTGGTATTTTTGTAGGTGGCTGTGAGACTTTGGAATCCAGAGCAGGGATGAAACCAAGCAGAGTTGCCAAGTTAGGAGTGGTTATGGGGGACATAAGTATTACATTTGAAATGTTTCTAGGACTCCAGGTGTTTGCATTCTGGCTGGAAAAAAAAATTGATTGAGATCAGTTGAATGGAGAAAATTGTTCTCTATCAGTGTTAAACAGTTTTCTGGGTTCAGAAATTTAAAATATGGTAAGGGTATAATATAGGATTTGGAGTAGAAAATTTAAGTTGTATGTAGTTATTTTAAGTCTTTCCCATATATGTTGTATGTGTATGGGAAAAAACCCTCAAGCTAAATTGTGAAAGTTAAATGAATTAAAACTGAAATAACTTCAAAAAGAGGCTGTTTTTTTCTTTTATATGAGCTGTCTTACACTCTTGATTATACAGAATACTGCTTTTAAAATGTATCCTGACTGCCTAGTTTGGACCTTGAATAGCTAGATCAAAAGTCTTACAAAAATAAGCTAATGTGCTATGAAAATGTTGATTGCTGAAACATTGCATTTCCAGCTCAGGGTTATTTTTCTCCCATAGCACTTTCCAGGTGCTGCTTAGAGAACTGTGACATCCCCTCTTCCTTTTCTCAGTACATGTTGAGTGTCTTTAGCTCTCTTTCTTTCCTTAAGCAGGAAAACTTCAGATTTTCAAATGTTAGTTACTATTTCAGTTTTCTAATATTGTTGATGAAATGATAAATCTACTTCTGGTGGGAGGCAATTTTTAAAACTATTTGATACATAGGTGTTTTATGTATCCCTTGAGGATATCCAGACCCTTGTGTGTACATGCTCTCTCCAGCTGGGTGTTTGCTGGTGTGATGAGAGATTGCTCCTCCCCACAAATACAGTTTGATTTCACTTGTTTGCAGGTTGATAGTGGGAGACTGTTGCGAGTTGAAAAGATGGTTTTGTTTATTTGAAGTGCTTAAATCTGGTCACTCACTTCAATTTGTATTTTGTTACTCACTACATACATTACATGAAAATGTGAACTGAAACAGATGGTGAAGGATCAGCATTTAGGCTTCCAGCATGTAAAATTTCCTGGAAAGCTGAGTCTTCTACTGTGGCCTCAGCAGCCTGTGTTCAAAACCACATCGTGTTTGTTTTATAGTAGCTCCTGGATGCCAGGCATATATTAAGTTGTTCTGAGCCTGCTGCTGCATGCACATCCCTGTTGAGCCCAGGAGTTCTGTGTTTTTCCTAAAAGAATTGAGCTGTTAATTCCCTAATCCTCGGGGAAATTATTTTAAGTTAATGTCAAAATTGGAGACCATTTTTTCAGTGGGTTCAGGATTCATACTAAAGTGTCTGTTCACACTTCTCAAAGCAATTCTGTTAAAGATGGGAAGAAAATAAGTTAACCTGGCTTGTGTTTATGTGTTTTCCTTTCTATTCATATGGTTGGAAGTGTCATGATTTTTACTAACTCCTGAAAAATCTGATGTGGCTGCTCCTGTCAGGGCTGGACTGGCATTTTGTCTGGGTTCAGTTTATGCTGGGAAAGATGTAATCTGACTCTGCTGTGACATTTAATGAATATTGAAGGAAAAACTTCTTTTTAGAAGTGGTTCTCTGCTCTGCTGTGTTGCAGTTTCTCTTGCCTCAAACACACATTAAAGGAGTAGAGCTTGAATTAATGAAATGTGTATTTAGAATGACTGGTGCAAATTAGTGGATGACCTGAAACAGGAGAGAACTTACTTTCCTGTGTAATGTTATCTCAATGCCTTTACTTAGAAATTTGCTTTTTAAAAGGCAAACATTTTGTCCAATAAAAATAGTCTTTTGGTTTTGTTTGGGATTTCTAGTAGTTTTCAAACCCTGAGCTTTGACTCACACTTTGTGTTGTCTGGTGCTGGATCTGGGGTGTACGTTTCAGTTCTGTATTTGCAGAAGGAGAATGATACATAATGAAATGACAATATCTCTCTGATAAAACTAGTTCAGTTTTCAAGTGGATATAATGTGATGCTGGTCAAATGGAGATTTCATTTGGTCCCATACATGAAGACTCCTGGACTTCAGTTTGTCCAAAAGGTTTATGTGATGCAATATTGAAGACATGACAGCTGCTGTTAAGAAAATTTGCTGTTAATAAGCATTTCAGAGTTTGGAGGCTCAGCTCAGCATGTGAGATGCCTCTAATAATCTCTGAACATTACCATTTAATTAAACTTCTACTGTTTGGAATAAGTGAGTACAAAAGAGCAGTAGGACATGTTCTCCTTCCTTTTCTTGTTTCTCGAGGCTGAAAAGAGCATACTGGGTAATACATTTGGAACTGGTCCACTTTGTTTTTGTGTTCTTTGGGTTTTGTTGTCCCCTCCCCCAAAAAAGCACAGTGGGTGAAACTTTGAAGGACTGGCACTTCTTGTGTTGTCACTAGTGTTCCTGTGGCTATGGAGCTGTTAATTGGAAAAAGAAATTGGATTTGAGGGGGAAATTGGATCCGTTTTCAGTTTGGTATTGGGAAAGAGTTAAATGCTTTGATTAAACAAAGTTTAAGTAAGTAAGTTCCGCTGTTGTGAGTAACACAATTTTAGGTCGTTTTAATCTCATAGTTCTCCTACTTGGTGTTTCCTTTTGCCTGTAAGTCAGCTTCTCCCCTTACTGTGTATTTTTCTAGACTAAATAAACTCAGTTCCTATCTCTCCTAGTCATCTTAGAAACTCTTCTCTGCCCTCATCCCAGTGACAGGGTGCTCACACTGAAACTAAATTCATACCCGAGCCTGCCTTCCCCCCTCAGCAGTCCTCTCTCCCTTGTGTGCTGGATAGATTGTGCTCTTACACCACATGACTCAAAAAAATGAAAATTAAGAGAACACCTCAGGGAAAAAAAATGTCTATCCAAATACTGGCATTAGTAGGCTCACTAGTATGGGGAAATCATAATGCTCATAATGTAAAACCCTAATTGACTTCTGTAGTAAATCATCTGCAGTTTTAACAAGTTAATTGCATTAGAGTCTGTTTATGTGCATTTAGTGCCATGCTAACAATTGAAGCTGAAGTTCTGTTTCCTGCTTCACGATACCCTGAGTCACCCAGCCTTTGGCACAGATACCTTGCGTTGGTTGGCTGTATTTGTGTGTAGTGTCTCATCTTGGTGCTTTATGCTCAGAAATTTTCTTCCTCTAATAAACACACATTTACTTGTTCGGGTTGTCCTTCTGTGCTAAGTAAAATAGTAATTTCTTCCCTTTGATTAAGAGACTTCATGGAGTGGGTCCTGTTCTTGTAGGTGTGAGTTGCACCACAACAGGAGGAAATTCCCAGTTTTAAACTTAATTTCACCTTTGTACTGCCTCAGTTGTAACTGAACTAAGCATGGGAATCATGGTGTGTTCAAAAACGCCTTTTTGCATTCTCTCTGGGTGGGATCCATTCAGTAGTGAAAAGCTGCTCTTTGACATACTGGTAATGTAGATCCTAATTTATTTTCTGTTTAAAGGAGTTTAGTAGTTGTAAAGAAGTTGCCTTGCATTTGCTTTTCAAAAAGGAAATTATACTGCTTTTTTATTTTAGAATTATATTTCTGATTTTGTGAATAGCAATACATTATTCTTAAAAAATGAAGTATTGAACCTATGAAATATTATCATTACAATATTACAGGTGTGAGATTTTACTTCAAGCTTTTTGTTCTAGCTCCATGGAAGGTTTGAGGGTTTGCTTTTGTTGTTGTTTTGTTGGTTTTTCTTTTTCTTTTTAACTTCTTGCTTTTCACTTACATAGCAAAGTAGTAGGGGTGTTTCAGTCAGTGCTTCTGCTTCAAGGAGGAAAGGAAATGTACCTTACATTTTCTGGATTCGTTGCTGGTAATTCCTTGACCTACTTGAAGTTCATTTTTACCCCACCAGCACTTTTTCCTTGTATTATCAGGAATAATGATAATACTTTCTGCTTATATCACTGTGCCTTTTGATCATATTTGTATGTTTGGAAAATAGACTGGCTCAGCTTAGTTTGACTTCTGTGCCTGCCAAAATAACCTGATAATTCTTACAGAGCTTTGGGTCTGTTATAGACCCAGGGAGCTTCTTGTAGTTCTTGACATGTACAAGTGTAAAGCTGAAGTCTTCCTATTGCACTTTTCTAAATGTAGAAAAAGGTAAAGTCTGAGTGTCACAGTTTGAAAATACTCAAAAGTAAGGCCATGTCCAATTTTATGAGCTTGTTTTGATGTCCTCTGACTGTTTGAGAGAGAAGGTTGGATTTGGTTCTGTTTGTTTATTTTTCCTTTATTGAAAACGTAATTTATTGTGTGTGTAGCCAGTGTTACAGAACAGGCTGTCAGAGGTGGTACATGAATTGTTAGGCAATAACTTGCAAAGTAAATATGAATCTCATAATTGTAAGGGAGAGATGAGGTATTTGTTCATCACTGTCTTCCAGGTCCAGATGGAGCAGCAGTGAGGACTGGGACAAATATTTAACTCCAAATTACAGAAACTCCCACGTTTTATCAGCTCACGGCTCAGGGTCCTCTGAGATCTGGTGGCTGAATGTAGAACTTGTGGTGTGGCAGCTGCGTTAACAGTGTTGAGTCATGGGAGAAATTGCTTGTTGGCATTGGCACTGTGATGCTTCTAACCCTGCCCCAACAGGTCTTCTGTGAGAGCAGCAGCCCCTGTGAGCCTGGGTGGAGGAGCTGTGCCCGAGCTGGGGCTGGGGCAAGACACAGACATCTCCTGTGCCACTTGGGTGGGGCTCTGCCAGGGACTGGGGGATCCTTCTGTAGGGACTCGTTCTTCAAGGGAAACGTGTTCTAGTGTAAACTGGAAGTAGGGAGCATCCTCCTGTTTTACATGATTATAGTAATTCTAATGAACTTTTCTGTTAAGTATAAAAAGACTTACAGAGATCAAAACATAGATGGGAGCCTAGGATGAAGATTCTGGGGAAGTTTTAATTTTTTTCCTGTAATTAAAATAAGTGCCATAAAATGAAACCCAGCGCTGAGCAGTCTTCTGTGTAATGCAGAGCTGTACCACCAAGTGATTGGAAACTCCAGGCTGCATATATGACTGGGATATAAATTGATACCTTTATAACCCAAAGAGGTCTTAGCCATCAAAATTGCAGAAAACCTTCCTGTGCCAAGGACAACCACTGACATTTCCAAATGGCCCTTTCTGAAACACGATGTTACTTGGATCACGATGAGACTGTCTAGCATAAAACTGTAGACAGCTTGCACAGTGGTACTTTGTAGACTTGAATTACAGTAACCACACCCTTGATTTGCTTTTTCCTGATGTAAAAATGGCTATTTTTTGAAAATTCATACAGTTGAAAGTGGTAATTTAGATAGAAGAGCTGTTTCAGCAAGTCTTCGGGGTAGGCTAATATGACCTTTGCAGAGTTCACTGGTCTGTTGGAATCTGAAAATTTACATAAAGAAATATACTTGTGGCTCTGGCAAGAGAGGATTGTGCGTAACAGATCTTGATTTGACCTCTTCTCTTCTCCCTCCTTCCAGTCCTCCTCTTGATTATTTGTGGAAGGTGGAAGCAGTTTTCTAGATGAGGAAAGTCTCCCTGTGTGGTGCGTTCTTTCTTGTGGCTAAGCCGCAACTCTCTTGCTTTGTCAAATACATATATTTATCTGCACTGTCACAGTTATATATTTACATCTTGTTCTGATATTTGCTGATTTTAATTCTTCCATAGAAACATTGTATTCATACTTTTGTTTGGCAATTTTTATGGTACTACAGCAAAATTTGAATCTACCTCTGCAGTATACTGAAGTCTTTTGTAAAGCGATAAATGATGAAGACAGTTAATATGGTTTCTTTAATTAGTTCAGCAAGTGGGTTTTATATTTTTTCTCATCTTCAAACATCTTTTAAACAAACTGATAGTTTGGCCCTTGCAAATGCAGTATGACTACTTCTTGCACCTCACTGAATACCCCATTTGTTTTTGATGGTGGGGTTTATTGTTAGTGAATGGCCAGTGCCTCGAGGTGTTGTACTGTGGTGGGGCTGTGCTGCTGGAGCAAAGTTGTCTGCAGTTTACTAGTGAAAAACAAATCTGAAAGGACTGAAATAGCACGAAATATTATAAAATGTTATTATATATTGCAGCAACTACGGTGCTTGTGGTCTGTTTTGAAAATTAGTTTAATTAAAGCAGTGCTTACTTCTGCATGGAAAGTTGGTTACAGGAAGATAGGAAGGTTAGTTTTGTTTAATTTACATTAGCTCCAGCAAAGCTTGGATTACAGGTGTGTGTATTACAATGGGCTTAGTGAGATCTAACTGTAAGCTGTTCCCAAAAGGATTTTAGTCCCACCTTGTCCATGGCCACATCTTGACTCCTTTCCTCTTTGTGTCACATCTGCTGATTGTGCAGCTGCTGGCCTGAATGAAAACTCGCTTCACAAGAATGGGGCTGCAGTGATTTTTCCACTTCTTTCTTCTTCTCCTGTCATGAATAAGTTTTAGTATCAAAACCAAGCTAATTGTAGTGGACAAATATTTGAAAAAGCAGGTTTTGTTGGCAAAACTCTTAATGCCACTGAAGTCAGAGGTGAGCGAACTGAAGTGGATACAATTTGCAATGGAGCCTGTTAGGATTTTCTTGCTTCAAGCTTTTGATTTTCAAACCAACATAGGCAAATCCTGTCATAAGCTGGAGTCCTTCAGATTTAATTGTCAAGAAGGGATAAAAGTAACAATAGTTTTAGGCAATAGAACCAGGGCTGTGCCTTGGCTCAGCAGTTTGCTGGGGCTGGTCTGCAGTAGGATGCCAGTGTTCTAGAAGTTGCCTGATCTGATACAGCTCAATTAAAACAAACATGACACAATTAAAATACAAGTAAAACATTTGCTACTAACAAGCTCTGTATCTTGATATCAGATGTGTTTTTCCACATATTCTTGTTCAGTTTAACTCATTGAAATGATACTCCTTCTTCAGTGGAGCTCCCCTATTGCAGACATCGTTGTATGGATGTTCTTTTCACATTTTCAAAAACCTGGTGATACAATTCCAAAATCGTGCTCCTGGAGAGGATTCCTTGGCTGGTGGTCACATATATTTGGCAGCAAAAGCATGCCCTGCTTTTCATGACTCCTTGTTTTTTTCTTTCTTTGAGAAAGACAAAGAAAGGAGAGAAGGTTCCCAGATCTTTTTTCATTTGTCAAGTTTAGGGCAAAACTCTTGACCCAACAAGCAACCCTCCTCAATAACATAAGGAACATTAAAAAAGTATTGTGTATGTGTGTAGGTAAGAGATAAAAATTATGTATTCAGGCTCCCATTCCAGTGTGAAATAAAAAAGGCAGTGTTTTCTGTGACATCATCAAAGACAATATGATTTTTGGATATTTGTTTTGGTTCAGGTATTTCATACTCAGATGTGTGTGTCCAGAACAACTTATTTGAAGCTGTACTGGTTAATTTTTCTCCATTAACCACTGATTGCAAATTTTGCTCCCAAATATCCTGTTTACTGTGGTTCCACTGGAGCTCTGGGGACATCAGGAGCTGAAAATACGTTTGAGGTATGTGGGCACTATCCTGTGTTGATTTGGAATAATGCTCTTTTGAACGAGTACAGTATTGTTATGCTTCCATGCAGGGACTGGAAGTTGTGCTCCCATTCCTGCAAGGAAACGAGTGCTCCAAGCTGAAATCTTGACATCTTCCAGTTGCTATAATTCCTAAACACTGTGAAACATGTAATTCTTTGTTCTGTTGGCAAACAGTCGGGTGAACTAAAGGAGTAGCTCTGAGAATGTTTTCAACAGAAATCTTTTTTTTCAAGACTGTGTCTCCCAATGCCTTACTGGATACTTCAATTTCCTCCCAAAGTAAGCTCAGATGAGTGTTTGCTCTTAACAATTTAGCTGGGAGCTTAGAATTTGGTTTTGCAGAGATAATTTAGGAAAACATCTTTCTGGAAAGGATAGAAGAGGTAATTGGGATTTAAAATTGTATGGGTAGAAATATATATATCTATATATCTATATATATATGTCTGGTATTTAATAGTGTGAAAATGTTGTTCTGAGACCTCTGCCTGGTGAACAGCAGCACAGCATTGTTCTCTGTTTACAGGCTGAAATGCCTGCCTGAGCCCTAACAGAGTCTGTGCGGGAAAGTCTGGTTCTAGTGGGACATTTCATATTACTCTTTCCTCTTTTTGTTGTCGTTGTTGTTGTTGTTGTTGTTTTATTTCACTTTAGACTTGTTTTAGGTTTATTTTCTGGCATAACCATGTTTCTATGAATTACTCATACTTAGCATACATTATCTGCACGTGACAATGAGATGAAATTGTAAACTTACTTTAGAAAACAAGCTATTCCTTTAACGTAAGCAAAGCCATAGCAATTTGCTTGCTTTTCCTATGAATCACTAAAGAATGGAATAGTGTTGAGATATGTTTACAGCTGTGGGTGCCATGACTTCATGCTTAAAATTATACCTTTAACTCTTACACTCAGATTTAACTTTGGTTTGGCAGCAAGCCTAATGGAGGCTCTTAAATATGTATATATCTTACACACGTAAGGCAGCTGAAAGAGGCTTTTTAGTCATACCCTTGACCTGGAATCCAGTAAAGGAAAAAAGCAGTATTGGTTTTACCTATGGAGTGAGTCCACCCCCCAGCCAAAATGAGTATTTGTGCAATTAACTGTAATTGATCTTCACGTCCATGGCAGTGCTCTTTTTTCATGTGCCCTAGGACTGTGCTATGGAGCCCTTGAGTTTGATTTGTGATCTTAATAAATAATTCTTCAGTGGCAGCTCTCAAATGCCAGGTACTGGAGCATCAGAAGTGAATTGCTCTTAGCAATAAATTGCCCTAATCACTGAGTTACCACACACTCTTTTTAAGGATAAAATAGTAGAGTATTTTAAAAGCTTACAAAACAGATAGATTCAGGAAAATGTTTTCGTCATGAGTAGCACATTCTTGCATGATCCAAAAAAGCCACAGGCACTGGGTCAGTGCAGCCATGTGAAGGTGAATGTTGTTTTCTCTGTGGAGTTAATAGCTCTAAAAACCTGGTGTGGGGCAGAGGAAGTGCAGAAATACTCTTCAACTTGCCTTGAGTTTAGCAACTGCTATTTCTCGACTTTCTGTTTTTCTGTTGCTAAGACAATCACTGATGGAATAAACACACGAAAAAAGCTTTGAAATATATGAAACCCTTGGAGGGAGGGGAGTGGAAACTTTCTCCATCCTTGATTTTGACATTGAACACCAGATTTCCAGCAGAAGTTGATTGTTCAGATTTGGGTTTGATGGGGTTTTTTGTGTTTTGTTGGGTTTTTTTTCTATTTTCTTTTGAAAGAGTTGCCTGTCAGCTGAGATGGGACCCTCACACTGAACGTGTGCCCTCAGCAAGTTCTGAAAATGGATGATGAGTACAGAGCAGAGAGGGAGAGGGAGATGCTCTATGGTCACTCTTCCAATGCTGGTACCTACCTGTGAGGAATTTTCTTTCAAAGAGAATGGGGATGCATGTTTTGTTGGACATGGATCATTGATGTCTCCTTATGAGGAGACAATAGACCTTTGATTATAAGGGTGGTACTTGAAGTGCAGGTGAAGAGTACCATATTTATTGGGTAAATAGTCATGGATTTAATGTGGGCTGAAGAATATTTGAGGTTTTGTGTGGTCACTTTTCAAGCAGCCACATCTTTCAGAAACTGAAATATGGGAGTGGATTCATGTATGGATCCATTTTACCCCAGATGTGGCTAGTATGAAAAGCTCTCCGTAAGTTTTGAAAAGGACTTTTGCATAGGAGAAAAATTGTGGACTAGAATTGTAGTCAGAAAGATTTATATTACATGTCAAGGAGGTCCCTTAATTTCACTAGTTAGTGAAATTAGTATTTAGTATTTTAAACAACAGATGAGGTAAACACCTGTCATGACTGATTGTCTCTCCCCAGAATAAGATCAGTGAATTAAATTATCTCCTTACGTTCCCAGTGTGAATTTGTGATTCTGTGATGTCTGCAAGTTGTAGATTTGGTCCCATTAGACACAGCAAAAGCTCTTCTGTTTTAATGTGTCCATGCTCAAGCCTATCTAGTATGCTCATCATCTTGTTATAGTCTTGTTTTCCTTAATCTGATGAACTCTTGGATGTTTTGATCACTGATAAAGAAAAATATTTGATGAAATGCAATCTCTTTTCATGTGAACTTCAGTGAACTTAGTTCATCTGCTGCAGTTTCCAAGTCATTGTGATTTATTTGTTGTTCTGTTGTTTGCATTCTTGTATAGGTACAGTAAATATACAGGGAAGGTTTGTCTTGCTGCTGTTACAGCAGCTTTTGTATGAGAATGATGCATGTCCAAGGCCTTTAGTGTGCATTGCTATGGAAACTTCAGGGCACGGGCTTCTCATGGCAGAATTCTTCACAATAATTTCTCTTGTACCTGGAAGTCAAGAGTGATATTTGCTACTGGAACATCAATGGGCTGAATTTTTATGATCATAATTTAGTAGGCATCTTGTACAAACAGAAAGGGGTTTTATTCCGAGTACATAAAACTTCCCTGATACCTTGAGCAATAATTTTGGGGTACTTGAGCTAATGCTGTCACTGGAAAGTCTTTTCTTTTTGATTTTATGTCCAGACATGGGCCAGATCAGGAGTCTGAATCACTTGAGAAACTTTCCCAAATGTTGTTCTTCATTATTATTCAGGCAGGCAGGTTTCTCCGTCTGGTTTTGCAGAGATGAGATGACGAAGAACAGGTGATTGGAAAAGGTGAGAAGTTGCTTTTGTAATGCCTGTGTTGGCTTGTGGTCATTTCAGATTGCCCATGACAGGTGGGTTGTGTAGAGGGTCATGCTCTGCACTGTCATCTGGAGACACCTTTGGTTCCTAGTTTGGGTCTTCCTTGAACAAAGCGAGTTGCAGATTCTCATTGCTCACCACAGAGGGCAAAGAGAATCACCAGACTTTGCCCAAGGGTTCCTTCTGCAGGTTTGGAAGGACTGTTATCCAGAAATTGCTCATCTTTTGGTGATAAGAGCTGAAACATGAAAACCAAGGCTTATATTGACTGGGTGATTTTCTTGAGTGGAAATGCAAAAGAAAAAAAACCCAAGAAGTACATAATAGGAAAACAGTAGGCAGATGGCAGGGACCTTGTAGGGTGAATGTCCACCAGACAGGTGAGCTTGGACGTGGAGGGACAGGGGAAAAGAGCTTGACCTGCAGCTGCTGATCCATAGAAAAGAGCTTACAAATGTCTCCAGTGTAGCACCATTACTGTTGTTGTGGCAACTTTCAGTAGCTGGTTACCATCTTCCCTAGCTGGGAATGAAGTGGGTCTCTGTTCCCTTGGGAATACAGAAGTTATTAATTTTTTCCCAGAAGAGGGGAGAGTGCTGCTTGGAACGCCAGCTCTAAGTGGTGTGTTTAGCATGGTTACTGTTTGGGAGTGGTGGTGTGTCACAGCGGCTGGGCATCCCTGGAATTGTTCTGTAGGTAAAGGTCTATGGAGCAGCCTGTGCCAGGCTGGGGAGCTCGCTGCTGGGATTGTTGTCTGGACAATGCTCTCACTGTGAGCCTGTGGGGCGGACACACAGAATATGTTATGGAACAGTGCTTGCTGTGTCTCTGGCTTGGCGTGCCTTAGCAGGCTCTGTGTTGTGAGCACTTGCCCATGAAGCTGCCAGAAATAGATTCCCAAATGGCAGAGAATTTATGAAAATTGATCTCAGCCATGTAAAGATGCAGGTTCAGAGTAAGATCTCAGGTTGGAGAGGAAGCGTTTGGGAAGTCACCTCTCAGTAGCTGGCTGAGAGAACGGTCCTAAGGCACCGGTGTGCTCGGTTTTATTAAGTACTAGGGTGTAATAATTAGTTGCTTGTTACTTAACTAAGTAAGAATCTGATAGCTTTATAAATAATAATTCTTTTACCAGCTTCCTTACGTGGATGTTGTATTTAAGGTGTGGTAGTGCAAGAATCCTGAAAAATACTTCCTTGGGACAACCAGTGTTGTCTTTGTATTTTGAGCAGTGTTCTGCACATATGCTAGCGTTTGGAAATGAGTTGGGAGTTGTTCTTGTAACATGGCACGCAGGTGAACTGCACTGAAGTCAGTCTTCAAAGGAGCCTTTAGCATGGCCTTATCCAGTATTAATTTTCAGATTGAGGATGAAGGACAATATTTTCTTTGTAGATTGTCATGTTGTAAGTAATGAGAATTGCATCTAAAATCAGTATTTAAGTCGAAGGACAACTGTGCACAAGCTTGTTACAGGCATTTCCTGTGCATTCCTTTCCATTACTTATTCCAAGATTGAACAGTTTTACAGAAATACCTTGTTAGAAGGAAGCTGGTTTCATTTTTATATGTGCAGTGTAAGGCTGGTTAAATGTGACTGCAACTTCTGAAAACTGTCATTGGTGTGGGTTCTGGTTTTGGCTGATACCATTTGGGAAGAACATGGCACTGATGCTGTTTGGCTGTGAGAACGTATGAACTTGAAATACAGCATACTTGAAATATGCCTATAGGAGAATCCCGTTATGTGCATGTGGAATCTGCTGGACTTGCAGAAGGTTACTTAAATTTCAGTTAAAATTACACATTAGTTTGCAAGATACTGTCATTTTGAATAATATTAAAAACTTGGAAGTAATCTTACTTTTTGATTCTTTCATGTGACAGTCATTTGCTTATTATCTCTATTAGAATAATGTGTTGGAAGGATTTATTTGGGACCAAGGATTTTTGGTCTCTTAACCAACTATCCATCCAGTCAGGGGTTAGGATTTTAGGAAGTAGTTCTGGTTTCAGATCTTGTGCAATACCTTAAATAATGTAGGGAAATTTGATGTTTAAAAGATGCGAGGTTTTATTACAATGAGATTCACCTTGGCATTGTAAAATTACTCTTCAAGTTTGCTTATAGGTTACTTGTGTTGGAAACTTTGGATGGAATCTGGACATGCCAGAGCTGCTCTCTTGGTTCAGGCTGTCACACTCTGTGTGTTTTGCCTTGTTCTTTTTCCAGCTGCCTCAGGAAGAAAGAAAGTGTGACTGTATCTTCCTGGCCCTGTTTGCTGGAATACCAGTGAATATGTATTTCCCCAGACTATTATGCTGGTAGCAACACAGAGCTTTTAGGTTGTCCTGTTACATGGTCTGTATGGGGAGCGGTCAGGAAACAGCACTGCTCTGTGACAGGTTTTCAGTTATTCTGTTCTACTTCTCTTGTGCAGGATGGAAGGACTTCAGTTCTCTTTTCTGCCTTGCACAGAATCAGCAGGTTGCTGTCCTGAGCACCCTTGCAGCCTGTCAGCAGGGCTGGCATGTGCTAGATCATTGTTTAACATGGGTTTGCATTTCTTCAGTTTCTTTTGTTGAACCAGAGGGCTCTCAGTTTTAATACAAAACTTATGGATTATGCATAGGGCTGATCCATGGGCCATGTATCATCTCTATTTTATCTGTTTTATGCATCTTTTTAACATTTACAGCGTTGTTTTGACTAATGTTTAAAATTATGACAAAATGGCATTTTAATTATCATAGCCTCCAGTGTTGTCACTGACTGAAGAATTATGTAGAAAACTGTTCATCTCAAAAGTATTTGCTGATTTGCGAAGATAAAATTTTATGAACATAAGTTAATAAAATTCAGTGCATAATCCTGGCCATGTTTAATCCATTCTGAAATTCCATTCATTTTGTTTTTCTCATAGATGTGGAGTTTCTGAGTATTCTTTTAATAGACAAGTTCCACTATTTATTCTCAAATCCAAACAAAACAAAGCTTTCCTTTCCCTTTGTACAAGGCTGGATGAGGGAATGCTTCCCTCTGAAATCAGAGTTAGAAACAGGCCATAAACCCAGTGTGACTGTCCTCAGGCTGTTTCCTTTGGTGCGAGTTTAGCTGCAACCATGGCATGAAAATAATGTGCTGTGAGCTATATTGTGTATAACCTGAACATTTATATGTGCACCGGTTGTAAGTGCTGAGATATTATGTTGTATGTATTTATAATTCACTGTATTGATCTTCATGGATGGTTTTTAGGCCTCTATTTCACAGCCTGGTAACTAAAGGTCAAACGTACAAGAAAGATTTGATACTTAAAGCTTAAGATTGTCTTTATGTGTTGGCCAACATTATGAGCAAATAAGATACCTGTTTTTCACTTTTAGTGTGGAGATATGTGGAAGTTATTCATGGTAATTAACCAAAGTAGTTTCTAATTTCTTAAAAGCTTATTGCACAAGTATATAATTTCATCTAAAAGAGGCAGTCTGTTTGTCAGTGATGTTTAATATTGAATTTCTGTAGTAGAAGATTCACATTTGTGTTTATATATTAAAAGAAAATATTTTAAATTGTGTGTCTAGTGGTTTGGTAATTATCTCTAAATTGCTTTTGAATTGGGAATGGGATGAATGTTTCTTTAACTGTCTCATATCTTCAGTTTTTATTTGCTCAGTGATACTTAATTTGGAACAATCATGTAATTCAATTATCTTTGTTCCATATCCATAGCCTTCCTGAAATTAGGCTCTTTGGTTGGTTTCAGAAATACTCAGTTATGCCTTTTGTAGGATAAGACCGATGCAATTAACATCGAGTATTATTCTTGTTCTTTTCCATTACTTTAGCACAAGTCATGGAAAACCTTTTGGGAGTTGCAGAGTGACTCCCAGAGCCTCTCCTTGCCCGCTGTGCCCCTGCCAGCACAGTGGCCTCTGCTGCATTAATGTTCATATTTCCATGCTTTAAACACAGTGTGTTACATTAGGAAATCAATCAGATAAAGCTCGGTTTAAGCTTCCTGCTGAAATGTCCACCAATAATCCTGCACTGAATGATCTGCAAGATGGAATAGGGAAGTGATTGTGTGTGGTTTAAAAAATGCACGTTGCTGCTTGTTGTGAGGTTTGGGCTTTGGTTTATGGGGGCTTTCTTTTGTTTGTTTGGGATTTTTCCCCCAGCTAAGTGAGCCTTAACTGCCATATTGCCACTTTGAAGATGTAAGAAGTGTTATGGAAAACAGGTTACTGTTATTGACGTGCAGGTTTTGCAGTAGATGCAATTGAAGCAATTTTAATGAGTTTGCAGAAAAAAACCTGAATCTGGTGAGTTCAGAATAAATTACCACAAGGCTTCTGAATTGTCCTTTGGTGGTTGTACAGATTTTTCATGGTGCAGCCTTGAATATAATAAGTTAATTCACAAGCTACAGGTTTTGTGTTCTAGATGAGACAAGAACTTCAGAGGGAGCTGCTATGATTTGTCATCCAGTTCTCTGTTTGTATTAAGATAAGAAAAAGAATTAGCAAATGACACTGGAGAAATGGACACTCATAATGACAAACCTGCCTTCTTTTTCCTAATTCCAGGGCATATTCCCTTGTGGATTCCAGTCAAGTCTCCACCTTCCTGATTTCTATTCTCCTCATAGTCTACGGCAGTTTCAGGTAAGATTTTTTTATTTTTAAGGTTTGCAGAGTTTTTATTTTTCAAGTTAAAATATTGCAAGTAACTGAATACAGTTTATGCCTTTTTGTTTCATTGTATCTTTGTCAGACATAGGCAACATAAAAAAATTATTGCTTCTGAGAAGGAAAAGGAAGAAATAATAGCGAGCTGGGGTTTCTGAAAGATGTAATTGTTTGTCATGGTACAAGCACATATAAGTTAACTTAAAAGTCAGTCCTTGAGGACAGTTCTGTAAAATCATATTTTAGAGAGTAGAAAAGGATTGCTGAGACAGATAGAAGGCAGTGCTCTCGATGGCAGAATTTTCTGTACATTAGCCAGTGGTGGTAGATCGAAATTGCTCTGCTGTGATTTCAAACCTTCCTGTAGAGCAGCGACCCCCGGGTCCCGCTGCTGTTTGCTCCAGTGTCAGTAACAGCTTCAGAGAGAGGTGGGAAACACTGTCAGTCTTGAATTCCAGCAAAGCATCTGAGAACTGCTGTAGGATGAGTTTGAGTCTTCAAAAATCAAATTTACCTCATTTTAGGAGACTTGAGTATAGTTTAGAGAAAACACACTTACCCTTTTAGACTTGCATGCTGTATTATACAGTTTGGTTTACTGTAGTGGCATCTAAGGAATGAGGCTCATACTGACATATTAAAACAATATAACCACAACATGAAAGTGTTATTTTTTTAAACTTAAGTACAGCATGTTCTTCTTTCTGCTTCATGAAGAACATTGCTTCATTTCACAGCTCTGTGATAAAAGGCCTTATACTCACTATGGAGTGTCTGAACTGCTATGAGTATTCCTGAAATAGATGATAGCTGTGCTCATCCATATGATGTAAGCTGCAGCTGTTTTAGGATAAGAGGTTTTATATCACTACTGTAAGTTAATAAAGTCATATAATGAAAGAGCCAATTTTTTTGCAAGAGCTGTCTGTTGATGTTAGCAAGTGTTAGGTAACAGTACTGCTGGTGAAATTAAAATAGAAGGCTTTGGGAAAATAAAATCTAGAGATGATCAGAATAAAAAAAGTAGTCAGAGGTTGTATTTGTTTCGTTTTTTCCTTCAAGTTTTGAGTCAGATTAGCATATAGTTGAGGGACTAGTTAAATTTTTAACTATTTGAATTTATGCAATTGTATAAAAAGGAACTATGCATCTGGCTGCAAGAAGCCATAGCATTTATTAAAATTCAATTATGAAAATGTAGTGCAGTATAAAACAGCTGGAGTGTGTGAATTCATATTGCTTGTCTTTCTTGGAACTCCTTGCCCTTCAAAATTTTCCCCTGCTGTTTGCCATCCTATTCCTATTGGTATCTACACATACTCTTAGCATTTTGTCCTGTAGTTTACATTTAAAACTACTCACCTAGCAGAGACTGCGAACTCCAGAGCAATCTGACTCACTGGATGGAGCAAATGGATACAAATGGATACAAATCCATTGAGGAAATGTCCTCTTTTAGTCTTTCGCCTTTGCATGTATCCTGAAGACCCCACGATGTGAGTTACAGACCAAAATAGGGTCCCAGAGTTTTAAAATTACTTTCCTATTAATTCTTCTATATGTGGTTTCTTTAGCAAGTGTCTGAGCTGAAATCCACAGTTATGCTGGGGGCTCGGACAAACTCTGATTGTCTTTGATCAGTGAGCGAGGTGAAAAGCAGTTTTTTACAGAAAATTGTGCAGTGGCGTTAACAAAGCAGTCTGAAATACAGTTAAGTTATTTAAGAAATTGAAATGTGGTAGTAAGTTACAAAATGATATTAATCTGGAAATTCTTAAAGTAGTAAAATGAAAACTTCTGGCAAAGTGGATGAATTTCTTAGAAAACTGATGTGCTGGAAAGATAAAAGTTACAGCTTAGGGTGCTCATTCTCATCTGTCAGCAGTGGTGTGTTCATCTGGATTTGAGTGCTTGTCTCCTGCAGAGCTGTTGTAAGACAAAAAGATAATAGCACTCCTGAGTTAACCTTTGTGTTGCTGAAGGTGGGTTTGGTTTCTGATTTTCAACTGAAAAGAAGCAGGTAGAGTTAGTGTAGTGTTCTGGCAAGTGGCTGAAGCAGAAGTGCAGTAATAGGATCAGAAAGAATTGGGTGGGTGAGTTATTAGGATAAAATCCACGTGTGTGGTGGATCTAATCTAAGGTAGGCAGCGTCAGGGGAGCAAAGGAAAGCCTTGGTCCACTGTCCTTATTAATAGAAGTAGCATTTGTCCAAAACAAGTGAAAAAATCCCAAACCCTCAGTATGGTCAGAAGAATGTCTAATAACTCATGGGTAAAGCCCAGAACCAGAACAACGTGCAGCGACAGAGTTGAGTTCCCCTTCTCTGACTGTGCACGAACGAGCATTTCCTGCCCACATTTGGGCAGGGTCAGGAGTTTCAGCTTCCAGCCCTTGTGAACTTCTCTCTCATGTACATTGTGACTGCTCTCAGTCCTTGAACTTGACATACTTTTGTTACTGGCTGCCAAAGGGGCAAGTTTAATCCTTTAAACCATTACAAGCTGTAAACTGGAGCGTGCAAATAGATGTGTTAGTTGGGGGTTTTTAAAGAGGTGAGCTCAACTTGAAACAGGTTGTCTCTGAGGGCAAGACCTGTTCTTGTCCAAATGCTTCTCTGTGACTTAAATGTTGGGGTTACTTTGCAGGTAACAGCTAAATCTTTTTCTATCCTATCACATCCCAGACATGGGCTCTCAGCTTATGTAAAGCCAGATTTAACCTAGAATCTACCTGTTCAAATACCTGCTTTTGAGCCAAACCAAGAAGTGTGGGATGACCCTGGGGCCTTCTGTCTCAAGGTTTTGGGTATCCAAAGTGTGGGTGTGAATAGAAAATACTCACATGGTGAACCCAGAGTGCCGTGTGAACATGCTGTGCTGAGGGTTGGCTTTCCATCCTCCCGGAGCTCTCCGATGGGTGACTGTCCACACTGGTACAGCAAGAAGGAACTTCTCAATAAATTGCATCTATCTATAGATAGATCCTTGCGTTCCTGTTTTCTCCATTGTTTGGTAAGAATAGCTCCTGCAGGGTTTCCCAGAGGTATTTCTGCAGTGGAGTGATCCATAGTTGAATCTGAACTTTGCAGGCAGTGCCCTGCCAGCAGTTTACTCATTCCTTTGGCCTCAGCGTAACCCTCCGGAGGGGCTCCCTGCGGGAGGGTGACTCTTGCTTTGAAACCCTGGGCTGGAAATGCAACCAGCTGGAGCTCTGAGGACCCACAGAGGAAACAATGGAGCAGTTCAGTGCCCCAGGGGAGATGCTGACTCAACATTCCCTTTGGGAGCCCAGGAGAAACTTGAACAAAACAGCAAATGTTTCTCAGCTTGCCATTTCTCTACAGCCCAGTAGTTTTGAGTTTATCTTGTTTTACAGTATGATTTTTAACTTTCTTGAAAGGTGTTTTAATGATCACTTCTCAATGCTTTTTATTATGTTAGTGATAATTTGTAGCAGAGGGAAAAGCCAAATCATAAAACAGTTGAAGATTTTTCAGAGGTTGGCTTGGAAGAGCAGCTGTGTTGTTAAGTGAAAGTAATTTCCTAATTTATGCTTACTTTGGAGGCAGGGATATTTATAGGTAATAATAATTGCTGACACTATGGCAATGAAAAGAGAGGGGCTGAGGTTGTTTATGAGCAGTATATCTAATAGGTTTTATTTCCAGTTTTCTCTGCTGATAGCAATCCCTTAAGTTATTAGTTGCCCGATGCCACTGGGAGAGTGATGGTGTGAGGCTCTTGCTAAACTGTTCTAATTCAGAGGGGAACAAAACACTGCACTGAGAAAAGAATTATCTTGTTTGCCTGAATCTTGGACCAAGTCCTGGAGGGCTGTCAGCCTCCTCCTAGATTTTTATAGCTTGAGAGGAAAATTATAAAGCTACAGTGCATAATGGGGAAAAAGGGAGTGTAAGTGAAGGATGGAGGCACTCCAAACAAAGGGCAGAGCAAAGGGATCTTTAGAAGAACAAGCTAAGAACAACGGATTAATTTGTTAGAATTTTAGTGTTCTCCATTGCCTCTTTGTATTCTCCATAACTCTTTAGCTGATGATCCATGATCTGTGTAGAAGCACTATGGGTCTGAGGTGGAAGCTTTCTCATGTTTTGCCTGAGACCAAAAGCTGCTTTAATCTCGTAACACTGTTGGGGAGCACTTGCTTAATGGAAGCAAAGGAAACAAACCAGTTCTGTGCTGGAGGAGCCTTTTTATTGGTTTTATTTTATGGAGTGAAGTTGCTCAACCCCTCTGTCTTTAATGCACCACATGTGTTTTGATCCCTCAGACCTGGTTGTGCCTAATTCCAGGTTCAGGGACTGCAGCACAGACTTGCTCATCTGTGCATTGCAGTAGATGATCAATGCACTGCAATAAAATATCTGTGACACTTCTAGAATAGTTTAGAAAATATTGGTGTATTTATTACTGGTCTGATAAACGAATAGAATTTGTTTACTTTGTGTAACTCAGTTAAGCTAAACTTGAAAAGGAGTTTAATGCCTGTTGACCTGAAGTTTTATTGAAATACGTGGATGCTGCTGTAAGCTTAAGACAGGAGCTGTACAGTGGGAGACACACAGTGCTTCTGGTGGTTCTCTTTAGATCATTTGAATAAATCAATATGCAGCTGAATCCTGCATACCATACATGCATCAGAATGAGAAAGTGTCATGGTAAACTTGATTGCTGGTATTTTTGTAAAAAAGCATGTTGAAATAAACAACTGAAATTATTGCTGGTCAAACCAGACCTTAAGTGAAATTCCTCTTTTTTAGAAAGTTATGCCAAATGTGTTTAGAATATAATTTGGAGGTTGTATCAAAATAACGGACTGTGGCAAAAGGGGTAGAATACGATGCTAAACTGGAACTTTTAAAATTGATAATATCAACATGAAAAGATGAATCAATAACAGCTGAGCTGGGTACTCAGGGGAGTGTTGTCAGCTCCTGTGGATTAATAAAAGTGTATCAATTTGTACTATTTATTTAGAGTTTCCTCTAGTCGTCCATTCTGTGTGCATGTCTGGTTATTTTCTAGGCTTTGCTGAAATTTTTTCAGTGAAGTAAGACCTTACATTAAGCAGACACTTAAAAGCTAGTTCGGGTCATTCATAACAACATTTCAAGGAAGGAAATATTATTGTCTTAAAAATGAAACCTGATAGTCAAATTTGAATGGAAAGGAACAAAAATGAGAACTTGGAAAGAGTTCAAATTCACAAGAGAATTGAAGTGTTTATTGTGCTTCCATCATGTTCTACGCTTCCCAGAAATCAGGTAACAACAAACAGCAGCACAGATATTGAACACTCCCCAGTGTAGACACTGTGGTGCCTGATCTCACTGTCAGAATCTGGGATGTGGGGCCTCGTTTGGAGCTAAGCACTTCAATTATTTTAATTTCCACTGTGTCTGGTGTTGTTCCTAATAACCAGCATTACAGGGCTTTTCCAGGGGGAGGGTGCTGTGGCAGTGGGAATGAGACTGCAGCTGATGAGCCTAACCAGGAGTTTGGAACTCATCTGTCACATTGGCTTTGTTCCCTGCAGGTCTCTGAACATGGACTTTGAGAATCAAGACAAAGAGAAAGACAACAGCAGCGCCGCTGGGTCTTTTAATGGCAACAGCACCAATAACAGTAAGGGTCAGCTTTACTCCTTACCCTCTTTGATTCACCTCAGTGCTGCACCTCCTGCTTCACCTGTGTGTGTGTGTGAGCTGCTGCATTGCAGATTCACCTGATCCCAGGCTGTGTCTGGGCACTCCCCACCCCTCTGTGCTCTGACACTGCTGTCCACGTCTGGGTCACGCCCATGCAAGCTGAATTTAAAACATCAACATAACGTTTCCATAATGCATAAAAATTGCATGTGGCACAATTTGTCAGGTTTGACTGGAAATGGAAACAGCTTTACTTTTAAAAAAGCCACCCCACAGTTAGGAGAAGGGAGTGTAATTCCTTTTTGTCTGGAGCTCATTGCTATGGTGTGTTGGCCAGTCTGTAAGCAGGGAGAGATTGGGGGTGTGCTGACAAGTCCCTAAGAAGGATTCACCTTATCAGTAGAGAAACTGAAGCAGAGAGTTCACATGGCTCTGGGCAACTCATTTATAATGCACAACAAAATATGTGTCTGCACACTGTCTATTCAGAGTGGGATTAACATGTCAGCTCGTGCGTGGTGACTGTCCCTTCTGTAATCTATAAATAGATTCCAGGCAACCTGGCCATCTGACATGCACAGTTTTGCAGGTAAAAATACAGAACTGATCAGTTAGAGTGGAACACAGTGTGCACAGTGTGTTGTAAATTCATACTTGAGTTTAACTTAAGACAATGTATATTGCCATATTTTGAGAAAAATCTCTAGAATGAAATAGTTTGCCAGAGTATGGAAGGCAGGATTGAGAAGCCCCGTGCATGAAAGCCTGAATGCTAGGCTTGTTTTGTTTAAAGCAAGAAGTATAGCTTTAAAATGATAAATGAAACATGTTGTATGTGTCTCTTGCTGGTTTTGTCTTTTTTAATGTAGACTCTTTGAATTTAAATAGTTGTCAGAGCACTGCTTCTGTTGGCAGCACAGAGCGAAGTGGTTGCTGTGCTTGGTGATACAGCAATGAGCAGTTGAGGCTTTTGGCATCTGGGAAGGAAGAGAAGACAGTCTGGGGCTGGGGAATAAGCATATTAAGGGGATTAGCTGTCAAAATGATCAGAAATGAAATGAAGAACTCTGACATTTAATGCTGCAGGCACTAATTCCCAGATTCCAAGGTGGTGTGGAGAGTGTCATTTCTGGGTTTTTGTTTTGTTGGGTTTTTCCCTTAGGAAGTTGAAGGGTATGTGAATAAATGTGCTTTCTCAGAGCAGGAGGAATCAGATCTAAGTCACAGATTAGAACTTCTGTGTATTCACACCATCATCACTGAACTATCTACATTGCACTTTACCTTAGTGTACCAGACCTCAGCGATGTAGAAATCCCAAGTGACTGAGTTCTTCTGCTTTTTATTTTTAAAATTTATTGTTCTACTTATGTTTAAGAGTAATAATCACAACATGAACTAATAAATGACATAAGCATATGCAAGTGTCATGACTTTCATGCTTTTCATTCAGCTTTTCTTTTATGAAAATGTTATATTTATAACAGATACTAAGTTGTAGTGAGTGTATTTCTGGTGTGTTTGAGGTTTCTAAATATAATTGGTTACACTGGTAACTGAGTTTACAGGTACCTTGTACAGGTACATTCTCACACAGAAACACAGACACACAATCTGTGTGTATATTTACTTGCCTGAATATGTCTCACAACCCTAAAGGTTTATTCTTCAAATTCTCGGATTGGTCAAACACCCTTCATACAGCAGTGTTTAATTGCTTTGGGATAATACGTTGATGTCAAGCTGGTTTTGCATCTCTTCTAACAATCTTGTGTTATTTTCCACTGGTTACTTACCAAGTGACTGCTTCAGATGTTCCCTCTTGTTACTTTGGTGCTCCACAAGTAGAAGTGTCTTGTATTTTTAGTCGGGTAGCTGCTTATGGCTTCTTTCCCCCCACAAGGGATCAAATGTAAATATAGCTACAGAGGCTGGTTAAGTCTTGGAATTTGTGGGGTTTAGGTGGGCTTCTCAATTTTGCTGATAATTCTGAAAACTCAGAAATACAGTAAAAGTTGTCCTGTCCCATGATTAACCCCTGGTAGTCACACTGCATGGGTGAGGTGAGGGAAATACTAAGAATAAAATAATTCGGTATCTCTGCTCTGTTTAAAATTACTGCCAGCTATGAAATGTGAGCCTGAATTCATCTTGGTTTTTAGCAAAAAGGCAATTACAATGCACTTCACTGACCTGGTGGTTTCATAAACAGGTAAATGACTTTGGGTATTTTTTGAAAACTGCCTTTATTGTTAGGCTTGATATTATCTCGTTATTGAAGCCTGTGATGAAATTTAAGAGCTTGGTGGCCGTCACCCAAGTGGAATTTGAAGCTGTGGCGCTCTTTGCATGAGCTGGGTCAGCCTAACACTGGTCAGGCTTTTCACCTTGTGTTCAGAGATTAAGTAAACCTTACATATGCTCTGTTCAACACATTTATGTGTCTCAGTGTAAAGTGATTCTAATCCCTAAATAACGTTAATTTTCATAACTTGTCATTTGTTTTATCTATGGCACGAGATCAAGCTGAACTTTCAGCTCCTGTGTTCCTCACAGTGGGGCTGTTAGAGAGTGTTCCTGCACAGGCAGCTGTGCTGGGCTGGAGGGCACAAAGGCAGTGCCCGGTGCAGCAGCACTGAGAGGGAATGTGCTGGCAGGGCCCGTGTCCCTGTGGTGGCAGGGCCCGTGTCCCTGTGGTGGCAGGGCCCGTGTCCCTGTGTGCCACCAAACACAAGCTCAGTGTCCCCCTCTCTCCTGCAGGTATTCAAACCATCGATTCCACCCAGGCGTTGTTCCTGCCCATCGGAGCATCCGTGTCTCTCCTAGTTATGTTCTTCTTCTTCGACTCAGTTCAAGTTGTCTTTACAATATGCACAGCAGGTGACTAAGTTCTCTTTATAAGTCTTGGAATAGTTGGAAAGTGTTGATATAATTAAATGTTGTTGGTAAGAATTACAGTACACATTGCAGTACATTAAAAAAAAAACCTTAAGGTTTCACAGTTGTATTTTCATGTCTGTGTAGCTATAAATAAAGTGACAAGGATTATTTGAGAAGTATTTTCTATTTAGAGATGTGCTCAACCTACTGAACTATAAATTGCCAAAGGTCTAAACACACCCAGATGTGTTATTTTGCATGAAGTTCACTTGTTTATAAATCGGTGCTCAGAACTGTACATGGTATTTCATAATTCAAGTGCTTCATGGGAAATAACTTTGGGGATCTTGTCCAGAAACTTACTTCCTACTTTAACTTTGGTTTTGCTTTCATGCAGTTTTTCTGTTTCTGGTCTCACTAACATTTGAATATTAATCTTTTGCACTGCTTGAATTTAAAACAAAATTGAAGCTTACCTGCAAGTAAATTGCAGATCCTCCGCTCCTGTTTAGCATTTACATTTTGTCTTTTAAATAAATGCCAAGGCATTACTTTCTGGAAAAGTTTTGCCTGTTGATGTTTTTGCAATTCTTCAAGAGACAAGCTGCTGTTGAGAGTAGCAAGATTCTTCCTACTGCTCCAGATACACAGCAGCTTCTAAAAATTGTACTCAGTCCACATACTGAGTCTGTGAAGATTTTTAAACTCCTAAATACCTCTCATCCTCTCCTACTTCACTGCAGGCTTTGCCCTAATGGTTTAACTCCTGAGCTGTGCCAGCCTCTTAAAGAGGACTGATGTGAATGGGTGAAATCTAAATCTCTGCGAGTCTAGAGACTCCTGTCTAATTCTACCTCCTGTAGAGGCCTGTTGAATTCTGATTTTATAACTCTAACCTATGACACATACGTTCTTTCCTATTAAAAAAATACTTCAGATAGGTTCTAGTGTATGCTAGATATCAGGGAAACATATACACACAAATATATAGTATTATACAAGGAAAGATTTATGACGAAAGAGTAATTTTAATTTGTTGGGGTTATTTGTCCATTTATTTTTAAAATGACCTTGGAATTTGTAACTTTATTTGTAACACTTCCGTATGTAACTAGAGGATCCTGTGTCCCTTGGGGCTTGTTCCAGGTCTCAGGGGACTGGGGGTCAGTGCTCTTGGGTATCTTTATTCTTGACCCTGGTTTTATGGTATATTTGTGCTTTTCCTTGGGCTTGCATCACAGGCTGTCTTCAAGCCCAGAACCTCTGAAATACAAAGTTTCCTCAGAGCCTGTACAGCAGGATGGGGATCCTGCTGGAGTTGCAAACCGGGGGCTGTGGAACTTGGTGACTCTGTCCCTTGAGGGACAGACCAAGCTCAGGTCATGCTATTGTAGCTAGTAGGGGCGGATGTGGGGGATTGCTAAATTACAGCTGATGTCTGGTTTCTTAAACCCCTCTCAAATCTTCCTCCCACAGAGATTTGCCTTTCAGGGAAGAGTCAGGAGCAAGCGTAGGTGCAGCAAGCAGCCAAGGCCAGGACCCACTGCTCGGCGGAGGGCAGAGCCCCAGAGCTGGCATTGCCTGCAGACAGGAGTTAAGCCAGGGGATTCCCGACTGAATAATTGGGATTGAGGCTTGGGGCTGGAAGGCTGAACAGCCAGGAGCTCACTGGGAGCTCCTCATGGGCTCTCTGCTTTGGAGTCATTGCAGTTTAACTCCCCCTCTGAAGGAGCCCAGCATGGGGACACGGGCCAGGAGGTGCAGGGTTCCCTGCTGGGCGCAGCTGGAGGGTAGGAAAGGGGAGGAGAGATTTCAAGGGCAAAGAGGGTTGAGCCTGTGCTGGTGGAGGCAGGGCAGGGGGGGCAGGCAGGACTGGGGGCAGCAGGGGCACAGGGTTTCTGGGAAGTGTTCTTTGCCAAGCACCTCCAACCAAAGAGGTTCTTGGTTCAGTTAGTGCAGACTGTTCCTTCTTTCCCTACCGCATCTGGTTTTCTTCCCCCTTCTGAAATTTTGATAGAACTATGAGTTTCCATGGTGCTGTTTGTATCCAGACACTTCTTAAATTTTCTTTTTTAGATCATTTGAGTTCTCCTTGGTTTTTTTTTGATTTGTTTCAAATCTTCCTCCCACCAGAAGGAAAGATGTGATTGGACCAAACGAATTTTTCTATGGTTGGCTTAAACTGTGTAAAGAATGGCTTAAACTGTAAGAGAGTGTTTGATTCTTTCCCATCATCTTCATTGGAGAAAAGAAGAAAAATCCCTTTTAAAAACCAGCAACAAAAATTTAAAAAGGAATAAGTAGAGGACAGCACAAAGATCTGAATTGCAGCATGCAAAAAAGTTCCAAGTGACTTCCATTTTCATTGCAGTCTGTTCTTGCTGCAGTTTTGGATGTGTGCTGCTGACATGTCTGTGTCTCCACACCCTTGCACTCCAGCCTTTTAAACAGTCCTTTAAAAAAAATGGGAAGGAAAAATAATTATAACTACCAGCAGTTACTAAACATTTTTACAAATGTGTGGGTGGGATAAGTATGCTGCTTGAAAAAGAAAATGTTTATGGAAATAGTCTGTTTGGATAGCTATGTATTTTTATCATTCTATTTGCAAAAAATTTAAATACTTTGTATTTTAAAAAAGTGAGGTTGCTGGCTACTGGCTATAAGTTATGTGAAGTTGTACTGTGTTTTAGTAATGAATAAAGAGTTTTGAGTGAGATGGGGGAAAGAATTATTATCCAAGTTAAAAAGTGGAAAAAAAACCTTTACTATGCTGAGGTAGTCAGTGTTGTGTGTTGAAAAATTGTAAGAAAAACTCACAACCAGTTTGTAGCAGGTTTTTTTTTTTTACTCAGAATATGTGAAAATTGTTTTTCTTGCTGACATGATCATGAATAGATTTAAGACTTTTTTTTTTCGGTTTGGGGATGGAGTGTTGCATTCCTTTGAGAGCTTTCATTTTATTTCAATCTGAAGGCTCACTGTTGTGCAGAAAACCTCAGAGCTTTGAGCTGCTCATGCTGGAATAATGCTGAGCATATGATAATAGGACATTGTTGCAAGAGCTTTTTCAAATTGGAGAAGCCTGTTTGTGTACTGAAGAAATTAGGTCTGAATGTCCTAATATTACCTTTTCTTCTTTTCATAGTCCTTGCGACAATAGCTTTCGCTTTCCTTCTGCTCCCGATGTGCCAGTACTTAACACGGCCTTGCTCACCTCAAAACAAGTAAGGACTTGAGCAATCCTTTGCTCCTCTTCTTGTGTGTTGTATTTCTTTCTTTTAATGAGAATTCTTTAATAAGCATTAACCTCAGGGCTGATGTTTGTGCATTTTTTTTGTGCCAACATCATGTTTCCACTTTGAAAGTAGGAAGCACAATTTCTGCAAGTCACTCACACTTGCCAGCCTGGGAAATGCAATACCACTACAGGGGACTAGATTTCCCAACAGTGATTTTTTAATAAGTTTGGCTTGTTTTGGCTGAGATTTTAGAGTTTGGGATTTGGCATTGGATTTTAATGTCTGTTAACATTGGACTCTGGATTTTAATGCTGGCTCTTTTGAAGACTGTAGTTAAATCAGTGGAAATTACAGTTGTTAATATCATGTTTTGAAACTAATTTTGTTTTTAACCTTGTGATTGGAGTTCATGTTGCTAAAAGCACTATCTCTTAGGTGGTGCTAGGAATGGTGGCAATTTCAAGAAAAGTGCCAAGATTTACAGGGTTTTTCCATCTCTGCAGTTCATGCTTTACACACAGTATTTGAATGTGGGGAAAGCTTTTATTTTGTTGCTGTTCTGGTACCTATTTGTGGCAGAGGAACTTCCCTTCAGTTGTTCTTGGCATCTTTCATCAGGAGTTGAGCCTTGTTCCAACAGTGTCCATGTTCTGTTCTTGAAATGGAAACATAAAGTCTTCCAGCTGATGTTTGTGTGTTGTTCTAGGATTTCCTTTGGCTGCTGTGGGCGTTTCACTGCTGCTGAGTTGCTCTCGTTTTCTCTGTCTGTGATGCTTGTCCTTATCTGGGTCCTAACTGGCCACTGGCTCCTAATGGATGGTGAGTATGTGAATTAAGGGGTTTTACTACTGGTTTGTGCCTGTTCTGACACACCATTTGCCTGGTGATGATGGCTGAAATTTGCTAATATTAATGGCTTGGCTGCTGAGCTGTGTGGCAGACTCCTTGAAGAGCCACTGCCGGGAACATGCCAGGGGAGTGCTTGGAACACCTGTTTTTCTGGTTTGTAAAAGCTTCCAGGGAAGTGCCAGAACACTCATGAAAGATACTCTGCACCTGTGTGGTGTAGGGTAAATGGCCAGATTGAGTTAAAGATGTGTGGAGACAGTGGTTGGTTGTGATTCATAGCTCGATCCTAAAAATCTGGTTAATTTTTGCTGTGCATCTTGTTTATTGGTTCTGATGCTGAAATAATTTGTTGTGAGGCAGCTCACAGTAGCTGGTTGTCTTTGATCTCTGCGATGCTTACCTTGTGTGGTGAGATGGGCAAAACTGGCAATCAGCCAGCTGCCTTGAGGGTGTGATTTCTTGGGGTTTTTTCATGGTGGTTGACCTGAATTCACAGCTTACTGCTCCAAAAAGGAGCCTTCGTCCTTCCCTCCTGCCTTCCAGATTTCTTGTGCTAGCTCTGGCATTCATTTATCTCACTAGAATGGCAGCATACTTGGTTTTGCCAGCATATTTTTCTGCTGCTGCAGTGAGATGAATTGGATTATTGTGTAGTCAGGTATGTGCTAAATTTGGCAGAAGGTAAGTGGCAGCATGATGGGATCTGAGGGAATGGAGAGGATAGAATAGCAAAGGCATGAAGGGGTAGCCAGGAGCAGGACCTCTGCTTCTCAGCAGTGTCAGGCAGCTAAATTGGCTTAGGACACGGTGTAGTGGCACCCTGAGGTTGTGATTGCTTGAGGAAAAATTACTTCAACAACATTACCTACCCTTGAAATTGTTTGTTACAATAGAAAACATTCATCCCATCAGCTTCCAGCTCCTCCTAAATGAGGTAGCAGCAGCAGCAGCACTTCCTTAGCACTGAAACCTCTCATGGCACCATCATTCTTTCTTTTGTATGTGGGCACTGTGCTTCATCCATGGTTTGAACTGCTTTAAAAAGCCCACCTGTTGAATGGAAGGGAAATACCTTTTAAAATACCAGATGGTAAATGAAAAAATGCAGACAAAGTCTGTTTTGTGATAAGCAGAGTAGCCCACCATGATAATCAAGGGTGACACTTTGATCTGCAGTAGCTGCAAAGCTAAAGGGAATATCAGGTGTGGATTTTGGCAGAATCTGAAGAGTTGTCTACACTGAGGTATCATCAGAAGCATTTAGTTAAAAATAGTTATTTTTGTGAGTTCTTCAGTCTGATATGGTGGACTTTGCAGTAATTCATGACAGAGCTCTGAGCTGCTGGTGCAGGGTGGTGCCTGACTTTTATTTCTCTTGGAGGTTTTTTATGATTTACTGAACTGTGTTGCTGCTGTCTCACTTTGAATTCTTTTACGTAGTTTATTAAAGGAGCTTGAACTGTATAGGTGCTCTTCCTGTCATTTGTTCAAATCCAACTAAATCAGTGTTTGCCAGTGATACTAAACAGGGAATAGCTTTTATTGGCCTTTGCCAGGGAAACAGCAGGGAGCTTTAGTCCTCATCCTGTGCTGCTGCCTGTGGGATCCCATCATTTCTGCCTTCTCTGCGGCTGAGCCCTGGAGACGCCAGAGCCTCCTGTCCGGAGGACTCGTGCATGCAGGCGGAGCACTCCTGTCCTTAAGGCAGCGCTGGCCTGCACGATCCCCTGTTTGGCCGTCGGCAGAGGATGAACCAGATGTTGTGAACGTGCTGCCCATCGCCCGGGCGGGACGGGCTGGAGGAGGAGCTGGAGGGACAGCGGGCGTTCCTTGTGAGCAGCAGCACGTGGAGAGCCCTGGGTGTTCGGTCGGGGCTGTGCAGTTCATTCTGTCAGTGTGAAAGAGCTTTGCTGCTCGAGAGCTGAGGAAAACACGGGAAATACTTCTTGGTAATTGCCAGTTGCGAAATCGAGGTGTGGCGGTTCCTGCTGGAACAGCCCTCAGTGCCCAAATCCTACCCTGCCCCTGCCTGCACAGCCCTTGGCTGAAGTGCTTCTAGAGGCAGGGACGTGTTACAGGGCAGAGTGAGGCCGTGTTGGCTCCGGGGGGTTGTTCTGGCATGTGATAATGCACCTTTATGGGTATTGAAATGCGTATTTCTCAGAGGAGACTGTTAGATGACAGAATCACCAAGGGTGGTCACTGTTCCCTGGTAAAGCCTGGTTAAAATAAAAGCTGTGTGGAATATCTGTAGCTACAGAGTGAACTGCGTGGTCATGGATACCCCAGCAGCTGCTGCAGCAGTTGGGCCTGTGTTCATATTCCCTTCTTTTAAAATACACTTTGATCAGATCAGAACTGGTGGCCTGTGGGGGAAGTTAAAGCCTCCCCAGCTTACACAGTGCTTTGTAAACCAGACCCTGCACCAGCAGCATCTTGGAGCTTTCACCTGCTCTGGATGCAGGAGAGCTGGAAAGCTGCCAGAGTCTAATCACATATGCAAGAATATTCTTAATCCTCAGAACATCCCTGTTCCATGAGGAGTGTGTTTGCAGGGACTCTGGAGTTAATTTGTTCTGTTAATTGATGGTTAACTCCTCCAGTGCTTTCTTATTCAGCCGATGTTAACCCATTTCCCAGCACTTCCAAACCAGAGCTGCTGGTTCTGTGACTGCTCTACCTCTCTTTCTGTCTTCCTCTCATCTTTGGCTATTTTTTTAAATGATTTGAAGTATATTTCAGTGAAGATCTGCCATACACTATGCATGAGCTTGGATAGGAAAGCTGGCTTCCATTCAGAGAAGTGCATTGCCTGCACTTTGGCCTATATTACTTGTACTTGCTCTTGGGCATTCCTGCTTGTTTTTTAATTTTACCAGTGTTTCTTAAAGCATTTGCAAATCTGGGTAATTATTAGCATGTGTATTTCACTGTCAGCTGAAGGATTTTTTCCATCTTCTTTTTTACTCAGTATTTGCTTAGTTTGATGCCTTGTGCATGTGCCTATGTTCCTTTCAATGAGAAAGAAATGGAGTGTGTGAACAATAGATAAAACTCATCCTGGTTACAGTATTTCCATTTCTCATTAATTATAACCTGGAAATCCTCTCCTAAATATAGGCTTACTTGAGCTATTATTAACACTGGCTTTAGAGAAACCTCTTTGATTTAAAACAGTCTGTTCCCTTGTATTTGCTCTTCTGCTGAGGAAGTCTGTAACTCAGGGCTATACTGAATTACTGAATGCAGTTCTTTTTCCTGCTGCTTTGCTGTGTCAAATTCTTTAAACCTCAATAATTTGCTCACATTTTGTAGCTAGTTACAGTTGTGAAGCATGACTTGGGGTACATTTTTATGTCAGTGATCCCACTGCTTGTTAAAACTGGCTGCTGTGACACTTGGGGTTGTGCTAAAGTTGCCAGTTCTCAGGAGATAAGGTGGGCTTGGCAGAATTCCTGGGATGCAGCCCCTGGGCACTGCAGGCAGCCACGCTGGCAGGAGGCCCAGGGCGGTTTTATCCCTTGAATGTGTATGGATGTGTTTCCCTAGTGAGTGGATGGAAAATCTCCCCAGCTTTCAGGTGAAATGCAAGTGGATGCTTCAACTTGCAGCCCCATAATTGCAGCCTGAGAATCCAGAGGTTAATTTGTCCATTTTGGCTGAATCCAGGTGTCACACTGGTGGGCATGTGCATAATGAATTGGCTTCCCCTGCAGTTCAGTTGGCAAAAATGGTATTTTAACTTCTTAAAAATTCTGTGTCATGTTAGACAAAGGCATTTTGTTGACAAATGTCTGCATGACTGACTGTAATCTGATCCCAACCGGGCTCCATTATTCCTTGCAAGTAGACTGGTATCATAGATGAAAGCTGATTTGCTTTTTAAGTATTTTTAAAATTCGTTTTATTTTAAGTATTTCTTTGGGGATTTACTTGTAACCAGTAGAAATACATTCAGTTGTCAGTTGAGTATCCTTGGTAGATGAGGCTGGGCTCAAAGAAGCAGGCAATGACACAAATGTGAAAGATGGGTTTTTGTTTAAAATCTTACCTTTCTATCCTGACAAAATTCCTCTTGGTACAGAGTGAAAATCTGCGCTGAGTCATGTTGTTCAGCTCATTGATCTGGCTGAAAACTTACCCTTAGGAGGGATTAGGAAATAACTTACCCATTTTTTTTTTGCGCCTAAGCTTTTACACACATTTTGGTTATTGGGAAATCCCTGGATATCTAAATGATGATGTTTCATAGTATTCAGGCAGTCTTGCACAGTCTTGCCCAAGCAGAAGTTTGGTTTGAGTGGATTTTTGTCAGACCAAGTTCTAACAAGTCATGTAACCGTGCCCTTTCTGAATTAAGAGTCAAAGATCTTATTTATTTTATGTGTTTCTTAAAAAAAAATAGAGGAAAAGTAGAGGTTTGTGTTTGGGGCACAGAGAGTTCAAAGTTGTTTTGTTGCTTCTCTTTTAAATTGGTTAGTCGGGGTTGTACAGAGGAGATGGAGTCTCTAGGACAGAGGACATGGAAACATTTCGTGGTGATGGGTGGTGGAAATTGAGTGGAACAGGCAGTTGTGCCTGCAGAGGGATCTCTGCCTCCATGGGGATGTGTTTGCAGTTGGCTACTGAATGCATTTTGACTTTGCTTAACCCTGGTAAGAAGAATGTCACTGTCTGGAAATGATAGACAGTCATCTAGCGCATGCAGAGCTGCACAGGTGCAAACAGAGGCTTCTTTGGGGTCCTGGAGGGGGAGGTACTGCCTTGGGATTGGTGTTTTTCTGTTTGTTTTGCTATTTTTAATGAACTAATGATGTCTTGCATTTTGTAGCTCTGGCTATGGGCCTGTGTGTTGCAATGATAGCCTTTGTTCGGCTGCCGAGCCTGAAGGTTTCCTGCTTGCTGCTCTCTGGGTTACTAATTTATGATGTCTTTTGGGTAAGTGTTTGGTTTGGTTTTGCTAAAACTGTTTTTATGCTTTGCATTTGTAATCGGCCTTGGGCCAGTTTTACATGAATTCTACTGATACGAAGTTGAGGAAATCTGGCAAAGCCAGAAGATGGGTTCCACCACTCCATTCTGAGATACTGAATTCTAGAACAGGATACAGAATTATCTCCTTACTAATTACTTGGAATAAAGCAGAAATAAGATTAGAATATTTTGACTTTTGCATATTATTTAAAAAAAGGAATTTGGACCTCAAATTTTGAAAGCTGGCTGAAGATGAGAACAAGCATTTCCCACACACATAGAGCTGTGTCCACACTGGCACAGAGCACACATGCCAGCTTCTGATTAGCAGTGAAATCTGCAGAACAAGAATGCAAATGGACCTACAGGACAACCAGACAGGTTGGCACAAAATCTTAGGGTACTTCTAGAAGAAACCTGACAGGATGTGTTTTGAAATAGCAAGAGGGGTTTGTTTTACCTTTGCATAACACTGAGCTCTGATCCAGGGCAGCACCCACTGACGGCTCTGGCAGCCAGAGACTGCAGTGGGATGGGCTATAGCATAAAAGTCTGTTGGAGACAAGGGCTGCCTCATTCCATTTGTGAGTGAGCACCATGCTCACTCCTTCTCTGTTCTGCAGCTTTCTTCTATTTTCAGGGTGCAGTTATCTGCATTTGTCATCCCACATATCTGCTTGTTGTCCAGACAGATCCTTTGCTGAAGGATCTCAAATCAGTCTGATATCAATCTTGATATCAGAAAGTATATTCCAGTTATTTTTGAGAATTAATAGTATAAAAAGCTCTATCTGAATTTTTGAAATACATTTTACCTTTTATCATCATATATACAGAGTATGTATAAGGAAAATATCCTTTCTTTTCTTGAATAGCAAAGCAAAAATACATTCAGCTTGAGTTGCTGTGTAATTGCAGTTTGTAACTTCTGATTACCTTGCTCTGTAGGTCTTTTTTTCTGCCTACATCTTTAACAGCAACGTTATGGTGAAAGTGGCCACACAACCAGCTGATAATCCCCTGGACGTGTTATCCCGGAAACTTCACCTGGGACCAAATGTAGGCAGAGATGTTCCCCGTCTGTCACTGCCTGGCAAACTTGTATTCCCAAGGTAAAAGCTTCTTTTACTGTAGTGCATGAGAAACCTATTCCCTCCATATACTTAGCAGTACCAATTCTGTTGGAAAATCCCTGTTTATTCATTCCCTCTTCATGCTAAATGGGAGTATAATGAGCAGTGAGGACTGGACACTTTGCTCATTCATAGCAAAAAGACCCTGACTGGAGTAAAAGGTGCCCTGTTCAGAGCAGGATACATTTCTCCACATTTGTGAGAGTTGTGCAGCCTGATGATTGCTAGTGTGACCTCACACTTAAAAGCAAAAGATCGGAGGTTTATTATAACATCAGAATAGTCTGGATTACTGCGTAATTGCAGGTGATTGGCAAGGGTGGGAAACTGACCTAAGCAAGGATGGCTTACCAGGCAGGCGCAGTGCTGAAGGGAGACTGTTCCACGTGTCCCTGCTCAGGGGTTCCTTGATGGCTCACATCTGTAAGCAGACACACCCAGGGCCTGGGGGAGCAGTAAGCTCAGTGCAGCAGCTGTCAGGCAGTAAGTTTTGTTGCAGAATTACTCAGTTCTTGTTTCTTTAGATGTTGGGATGCTGAAATTACAGAGATTAGAAGTTGATTGTCTGCAGCAATAAAACCAAAATCGTTCACTTTGTCAACTTTGTGATAACTTAATTTGCCTTCATTTTCATGAAAAATATCATGGATTTAATATAATGGACGATTTTAGTTCTTAATGTTTTTCACAATTGGCTCTTTTCTGGGAATCTGGCAAGACTGTAGTTTTCTGTTTTGTCTGAATGTCCAGAATGGGTGTACTGCCTTGTTTTAGATCTGCATGCACACGGATGAGGATGCATTTCAGTGGTAATCAACAGTCAGATCAAAGGGCCAGTTGGTCCCTCCCATCAGTGCTGAGGAGGGAGAGGACTGAAATACTGCATAAATGGATCTGTTTCATTGAGTGAGTTAAGGGCTAAAGCAGCTTAAACACTACTGAGAGAAGGAAACTGGTTTGGAGCAATGTCATCCCTGCCCAAATGGGTTTGTGTAAAGCTGAGGTGGTGAAGAAATCACTGAGGAAAACCTCATTAGCCAGCACTGGGTTCTGCTATGTGCAAGTTTGCTGGTAGAAAGAGGGGCTGTGCCAAATGAAGCTCAAAACCACGGTGGTGGAGTCTAAAGCTTGTCACCTTTTGTTTTGGCCATGAACCCAATTCCAGTTGCTCTTTAGTTCCACAGGCAGCCACTTCTCCATGCTGGGGATTGGAGATATTGTGATGCCAGGGCTTCTGCTCTGCTTTGTCCTGCGTTACGATAACTACAAAAAACAAGCCAACAGTGATTCCTGCGGTGCCCCAGGACCAGGGAACATCTCTGGGCGTATGCAGAAGGTCTCTTACTTTCACTGCACACTTATTGGCTATTTTGTAGGTGAGTAATTAGTTCAACGTTAAGAGCTGCCTAAGTGCGCAGATGTGGGATTATTGTAGTAGGTTTAAAAGATGATGAAAGCAAGTGTAAAGAGGCTTTGAGAGGATACTTGGTTATGTTCTTTTTAATCCTCCTCTCTTTGCGTTCATTGGCATGGTCTAGGGACAAAAGCCCTTCTACAGTCTTTGAGATTTTTTTTTGTAGTTGTATTTTATTTAGAGGATGAAAGAGAATATCAGTGTGTTTTTGTTAGCGCTTGCACTTTGCTTCACTGGCTTAAAATGTGTTGTAGCTCATACCTGAGTGATGGGAAAAATAGGGAAGTTTCCAGATGAATTATGCTATGCATAGTAAATAGCAAATCCAAGCAATTCACCTAGGCAATTCCCGCATTTTTGTATTCTGATCCTGACATAGTAGTACATACAGAAAATCATCAATGGTTACAGCTGGAATGCTGTTCATAATTTGCTGTAGCCAGCTCTTTCCTGCCTTTTAAAAAATAGGCTTTTCCCTCCAGTCAGGGCATGCATGTGCATATCCTGACCTCCCATGGCCCTTCTGAGGCTGAAGAGGAAAGATCATTCCTTACCAATAGCCTTCCTTTCCTCACACCTGTTTTCCCCCCCTGTATTCCCTTCTGGCAAGTGTCCGGGGTACAGCCCTTACTCTGAGCCCTGACTGCTCAGGCCAGGGGCCACAGACCAACAGTCTCAAGAGCAGCATTTCAGTGCAATGCAGCTTCCCCTCATCACCTTTTGTTGTATTTTGTCTGAATTATTCTTGGCCTAGTCTGAGATTCAAAACTGGACCAAGTGGCTCAACACAGCCTAATACTAAAATAAAATAATTTTTCACTGCTTTGTTTGTTTCAACTACATTCAGGGAAAGCAAAGCACAGAAAAGTAACTTATCCTCACCTGTCTCTCAGAATGGGGGTGAAGGAAGCCTCAGTGGATGAAATGCTGAGAACATCCTCCTGCAACCTGAAGATATTTATTGTGACCTTTTTCTCTTACAGGTTTATTAACTGCAACAGTAGCTTCTCGTATTCACCGGGCAGCCCAGCCTGCCCTGCTCTATTTGGTACCATTCACTTTATTGCCACTCCTCACCATGGCCTATTTAAAGGTAAGAGGGGAGGACACGTGAGCAGCAGGGAGCTCTGGGCCAGCTGGCAGCAGGGTCAGTGTCCTTGCACTGGGAGCAGCTCTCAGGGGGATGATGCATGTCCCTGGCAGCCCTGGCACACAAGAGAGGAACCGCTGCTGTCGGGTCAGTCTTCATTTCAAAGGACTGAGCAACTGAGAGATGAGTTCCTGAAATAGAAGATTATTAATGCGCATAAAGTAACAGTAATTCTAAATTAAATAAATTCTGAAATATTAAATTCTGTTTTAATTGAATAAGTGAATTTGTCCTTGTCCAGTTGGTCATGAAATACAACATGCACAAAACTTGAACAGTGATTGGAGAGGCAGAACCTTGCTTGCCTTTTCCCAGTCACCTGTTCTGAACAGAAGTTGTGAAATTTACCTTTCCTGTTCCAAGGCTGTTGTTGAAGCACACTCTGCAGAACAGAACATAAGAAAGGGCAGGATTTTCAGCCTGAGTAATTATTTCCTTCCCATCAGAAACTTATTTTGGGTATATCTGCTCTAAAAGTAAGACACTCTGGCCTGACAGGGAAAGGTTTTATTTTTACTGTCTTTATTGTAATTTGCAAAACAGGTGAAGAATAGATTTGCTCTAAGACATGTTTGCAATTCTGTGTGCATTTTAAAATGTGAATTCTAAGCAGAGCTGAGAGTTTCTGAGGTCCTTGTGCTGTTTCCCTGCCTAGGGCGATCTACGTCGCATGTGGTCTGAGCCTTTCCACTCCAAGTCCAGTAGCTCCCGTTTCCTGGAAGTATGATGGAATGGACAGGAAGTGACCTGAACTTCTGCCTTGGTCCTTTTCACTTTAACTTGTGGCTTTGTTGTCACCTAAAGCTGGACTGGCTGGTACTTGGGAAGGTACCAGTGATGGGACATGTATGGAAGGACTTTGTATTAAAGGAGGGAAAGAAACAAAAGCTAAAATCACAGAGCTCCATGTGACTCCGTATCTCCATGCAGATGTGGAATTGGGGACCCTTTGTGCAACTGCAGCCACTTTCCTCTTTTCCTCACTCGGATGAATTAGTACCAGACTATTACCTTTGTGAGAGAGGAAGAGACAGACTTGAAACTAAAAACGGCTTGAAGTCGTTCAAAAACTTGTGAACACTAAACACAAAAACAGTTAAGCAAACTGAGGCTTCTTCAGAGAACCCCTCGTGGACATTGGGACCAGTTTCCTGCGGGACTTCGGTTTTGAAAAGAACTGAGACAGAAGATCTTCTGTCACAATATTGGGGTTTTTTTGATTTATTAAATATTTCCTGTGGTGTGAGGTTACTTATTAAATCCACAGACATTGAGTGACTTCTTGCAGTATACATATAAAAATTTGTTGTAACAAGTTACATTTCCACCCAGATGTCATATTGCAGTGAAAAAGGGCACGATTTTTATACATATATATATACACACATATAGATATATATATGAATAAATAAAAAGGAAAACCTGCTAAGATCATGCTGTGTAGCAGACAGGGGCTTGCTGTAATTTTTAGCATGTAGCGCAGTTACTCTGGCTTTATGTATATGGATCTACAATGAGCTGCTGTTTTTTTCCCCTCTCCTACAACTGAACCTGCAGTTTCAAACCAAGTGTAGTATTTGTACCATGGACTTTAGGGGATATTTGATTTGATCAATGTAGCAAACTAGGGAAGAAAAAAGTTCAAACCCAGCCCTGTGTGTCTGAGGGGGGAGGAGGTCGGGGGTGTCTTTTTTCTTTTTTTTCTCCTTTTTTGATTTTTTTTTTTTACAAACAGCTCCCTTGCAGGTTTTTAGTAGTTCCTTCTTGACCAGTGCATGTATTATAGCAGCAAATGTCTTTGTGCTTTCTGATCATAGTAATGTATCACTTGTAAATACATTTTTTCTATTTTCTATTTTTTTGTATTTTTTGCATTTTGTTTCATTAGTGTGCTGTATTTTTCCATGCCCCTGCCCCTCAAAGAAAAAAAAAGAAAAAAGAAAAACTGTCCTTTACTGTTGTGACTGGTTGGAGTTTGTGTGTTGACTGCTTTGTACATGTAGCCTGTTAAAATGTGGATTTTATTCTTTCTTTTTTAAAACCAGCTGTTCCGGTTGTTATTTTATTGACTGAAAGGCTTCCCTGAGGTAACTAAACTTTTTTCCTTTCAAGCACTGCACCAAGTGGGGTTTGGGGAGCTCTCCTGAGAGCTCAGAGCTCTTGAGTTGACAGATGCTGGGAAGTGTTGGTGGCAGGGGAGAAGGAGGAATGCTGGAGACTGACTGTGACTGAGCAGTGAGGTGTCTTTGGGACCGGTTTCGTTCTGGGTAAGGGAACTGTCAGCACTGTCGGGTGGTACAAGAAATTGGACATGGCAGGAAATTTTGTCCAGCCACATGTGTGCACTGTCATTAATGTCATTAATTAAACCCTTCCTCTGTTCTCAGGCAGGTCTGGCACAGGTGGCAGAGGGGCTGATGCCTCTGAGCTGGTTGGGATGCACTTCCAAGACAGCTGGAATGTCCCAGGAAAAACAGTAAGACACAGCTCAGTCCTTGTGGTGAGGGGCAAGGGCGCTGAGATTTAGCAGATGTGGGTGGGTGTGGCAGGGGGGACGTTGGGACTTTCTCTCACACACACACCCCGAGTTCTTTTCTTTCCCTTAGCTGAAAGCATTCCCTCTACAATGTGCCTGCAGTGCTCATCCTCAGTTAACCATCACTTTTTAATGAAATTAATAGTTTTTCACCGAGAATCTTTTTCTGTTCATGCCAGGTGCTAGATCCCAGCCTTGCTTGGGACAGTAAAAGCATCAGTTTTGAGCTATACCTCAAACGTAAGGTGAATAAAATATTGAGGTGGGTATTCAAATAAAAAGGATTTTTTTGGTGGCTTTTGTTTTGCTGAGAGGTTCCAGGCAGTGGAATAACAACTTCAGATCCACTTTGCTCCAGCCTTTGCACCTACTGGACAATTGTGTACAGCTCAGGTGCCGTCAGCTTCACAGAAGTTCCCTCCTTTGGAATTATTTCTTTGGAATTCCTCTGGAATTAAAATACAAGGTCTTTCTCTGTTTTGCAGCAGCATTTTTAGGCCATGCCTTCTAAGTGTCCTTATGAACAATTTCTACACTTAAGCATTCTGGAGAAAGTTCTAAAAGTGCTAATTGATAAATACCTAATGAGAATCAATTTTCCCCCAAAAGCCTGGTCTTCCTTGTTAAGCTGTCTTGCCTCCGTGCACTCTGTGCCCTTCTCTTGCACCAGGAGACCCGAGTGAGCCGGTACTGAGCCCTCTGTCTCTGCCCCTCGGGTTGTGCTGGGGCCCCGCCCAGCTGAGCACCCACTGCACAGGAAGGGGGAAGGGATTTGCTGCCCCTTCAGCCGGCAGGAAAAGGATTTTGGCACTTGGCAGAGGAGGTTCACTGAAGTTTAACTGTCCTAAGAAAAAAAGTGCTTTCCCAGAACTTTAAGTGAAAGCTGCAAAACTTTGTCCCACAGCTCTCCTCCTCACATCATTCAGGGGGATTAGAAATGGATCCTACCTGGCTGTTCAACTGTGGCACTCCCTGCACACCTTTGGTCCTTTTCTTTCCAGTCTGATGTGTCTCCTCTGCTTGAGGATGAAGCTGTGCAGGGTGCTTTGGATCCTCTGGATTTTGGGAGACTGTGTAGGACCTGGATTCCTGTCCCAGTTGGGTCTGATACAATTGCTGATGCCTTCTTTATTGAACTCCTTAATAAACTAGACACAAATTCCTGCAGGGAGATTGCCCAACCACCTGTTGTCAAAAATAACTTTTAATAATTGACTAACATAAACCTTCTTTCAAGAGGTAAAATGCTGGCAAAAAAAAGTGATAGACTAGGCTGTGCTTCTGTTTTGGACACAGACCAGAACTGTAGTGTACAGATCTGCTGATGGGTCTGGTTCTCTGCTGCATCTTTGAGAACAGTCAGCTTAGAAATGGTACTGTTTGTATGCTGACATTTCCCTAAGGTCACACTTCACCTTGCAAACACGATGAGTTCCAAAAGTTGGATTTGAAATAATTTTTTCATTCAAGTTACAGCACTGTCACATTTTCTTATCACTATTCCATATCTTCATTCTATTACTCTTCCAGACACTTTGGTTTTTTTTTACTTCAGGATGTCTTTCAAATATAGTATTCTTCATCTTTTCCAAATGCCCAACATAACCTGCATGTGTAGCTGTTGCCAGGACTGTGTTGATAGTGAGGGCTTTCGACTTAGGCAAAACGAAGATCTAATTTAAAATCAGAATAAATTTGTCCTTTTTTCAGAACAGCTCATCTCCCTTTGGTCTGTTGGGAATTCTCAAGGAAGAGTCTGAGCTACATGATAGAAAAGCTATCAGGTGAGGCAGGAAGTAACTCCTAGTTACTGTGACTAAGTTTTCTAAGGAAGGATTCTTGTTCAGGCTTCACCTGCTCCATGCCTCAAACCAATTTCATGTCCTCTTAGAGCACTGACCACGAAGTCCTCGAAAAGTGTAGCTTTTGTTCTTGAAAAGTGACTTATCTCCTTCCCCATGCGCTTCTAATTTATGTATAACCTGATTTTCCCATCTCTGTGCCCTAACTTTGCAATGTTGGCAGATTTTGTCAATTGACAAAGTTGTGGCTTCACGTGTGAACAGACCCTTTTCTCCAAGGAGAGCCTGGCCCTGCCCACACCTGGGTTTGTTCTGAGGGTGTCTTGGTAAGAGCTTCTGATTTAATGCTGCAAAACTCGTTTGTGTTTTGCCCTTTCAGCAGTTCCTCTCCAACAGCCCTGAGGAGCAGACACACAACTCAGGACACAAAGTTCTCTCATCCAGCAGCAGCAAGGAGTAAGCCTGAAGTACCTTGCTCTGAGAAAAGCCATTGCTTTGCTCTGGGAGCTCTGGGCCTCTGAGTGTAACCATGCTGTTTACCCCCAGAGGAGTGCAGAGTCACAGGACACTGAGCTCTCTGTCTGAACCTATGGCAGCAGGAGAAAACTTGCAGAAAGCTTTTGTTTGAAAGCTTTTGCGCCCCCTTTTTTTTTCCCCCTACCTCAAGGTTGTAGGTTCTCTCCTCTGTCAGGTAAGGGGGTCACAGCCACCACGAGGGGAACAGGGATGGTTTCATTCTGCACTGGAGAGAAGCTGCAGCAAATTAGAGCTGGTAGTGAGGGAGGCTGAGGGTGAAGAGGGACAGTCAGCAAGCACTGACAGCACAGCAGATCTAAGAGAAGCACCTGGACCAGAGGGGAGATGGGCTGGGCAGAAGTGTGACTGACTGTGCTGGCTCACTGAGTGTTCAGCTGGAGCACAGCATAACAGGAACTCTGCATTGCCGAATTCCTCATGTCCCTGAGTGGCTGCAAGGAGAAATTAGCATAAAATAGTATCCCACATCTTCAGGTACCATCACAGAAGTGAGCCTGCAGCAATCAAAGTGGTGACACAGGCTGAAATCAAGCTTCATCCAGAGAACCCCTCCATAATTTACTGCACATTCATGACCATTGGAATGGTTTTCCAGTAGGAATGCTCCTGTTGAATGCACTGCCTGGCAAGTTCTGTCAATCCTTATGCATGGGAAAACAACAAGGAGAAACTCAGCAATTGAGGCCCTTGCCCCAACATGCTGTTGCCCTCCAGCGCCCTGCACAGGGATGACTGACATCACTGAGAACTGGTCTCACTGGTGCATGCAGGCACTGCTGGTTTCTGCTCCTGTGTCTTGTGACTGGAAGAAATTACTCTAAATTAATTCACATCTGCATTAGAACAAAAAAGGTGAGGGAGTGGTGGTCCTTTAAAATCAGGTTTTATTTGTCTTCTCTGCTCTCTTGAGTAACAAAATCCTGCTCTTCTTCTCTGCACACAAGTCGAAATAAAAGGCACCACAGGAAAATAACCACTTCCCTCTAGTGTACTTGTTTGGACAAGGAGGCGGACTGGACCATACAGGCTCTAGTCTTAATCCTCTCCCTCTTCTGAGTTTAGAGCTTTTCCTTTGGCTGTTGACACTTTTAAAGGTAATGTCTTACCAATGATCACTGATTGAGGATGTGCTACCGCTGAGGTTTGTGTGTCATATCTTCATTCCCTCATTGCCCAAAATATGTAGAGATTAAAAACTGTTACTGCCCTATCAGGCACTTCCTTTCCTGCTGATACTTATTGGAGAAGTAGATATGGGAGCAGAGGGGGGTTTTTGGTGGTTTTTTTTACTAAGTAGTCCTAGGCATTGCAGCTTTGCTGTCCTCTGCTTCTATCCCTACATCCCAGAGCAGCTGAGTGAGCAGGTGCTGGCCTCTGCTGGCCCAGATGGAGGGATTCTTTCTTTGTTCTCACATCTAGGCAGACAGCAACCACAGTTTGTGCTCAGAGCTCTCTCTGTATGTAGGTTGTCCCTGCATGTCATCCTGTCTGGCTCCTCTCCTGCTGGAAGTGAGAAGGGCCCTGCTGCAGGGATTACCTCAGCCCAGGCTGTCCCATTAGGAGCTCACACACAGCTGCATCCCACACCTGAACTCCACTGAAGTCTGATCTGCAGAGGCACCTGACCAGCAGCCTGAAGCAGGGCACAGGGGTCATGGCTCTCAGCACCTCTAACTCTGGCACTGGTTATCCAGTGCCTTGTAGTGACAAACTTAGCAAAACAAACAGTGGCTGGCAAGTGCTGTCATTCTGCCACTACCAAACTACTGTTTCCAGGAGTCCAGTTTAGGAAAAGCCCCAGGCTGCCCTTTAAGCACAGGCTGCCTCCTCCCTCCTGCACTCACAGCCATTACTTACAAACCTCAGTCCAGCCTCTGTGCGCCATACTTTGTCCAAAGAAGAATCAGCACATTTTAACTAGAGGGTCAGTTACTCATTGCTGAGGAGAACCTCCATCAATAGGCTCATTCAAGAGGGTCAAACTCCATCACCGTGCACCGTTACGAGGCACTTGGGGCAGTGTGCTGCTCCAGGCAGCTTCCTCAGCCTCGGTAGGCCTTCAGCAGCTGCCCTGCGATCACCAGTCTCTGGATCTCACTGGTCCCCTCGTAGATCTCGGTGATCCGAGCATCGCGGTAGTGGCGTTCTGCTGGCATCTCTGTCACATAGCCCATCCCACCCAGGATCTGGATAGCCTGAAACAAGGGCAGCAGCTTAGAAAAGAGTGGGGTCAAGAAATCTCTTTTCCACAGAATGCATATGCAGCACACACAGCCATTTTAAGAGGAATTGAACCCACTGCAAGCATAATGGGGAGGGTGGGACACATGGGGGCGACTGCAGCTCATTTGTGATCAAAGGAATACACAGGATATGGATATTCCAGATGGGCAGTTAATTGCTTCAGAGGTATCTGTTAGTGATCCATATTCTAAGATGCTTTAATTAAAGACAGGGGACACTAAACAGGAGGAGCAGAGGATCTCATCCAGGCACAGTGGTGATGACTGGTGGCCCCATGCTGTCTCCCACACTGCTGCTTCTTCTTAAAACTGCCACTGCTCTGGACAGCAGCAGACACAGGCCACTCTAATAATACAGCTGCCACAGGCCAGTATAAACCCCTGCCATCCTCCTACTTCCCTACAACCTGTGAAGATGGTTGTGCTCATCAGCTTCAGCCATAGGGTTGGTTGCTTGGTTGGTCGATGTGTTTCAAATATAAATTAGTAGATTCCATCCCACCTTCCCAAAGCACCTGTGAGACATCCAAAGTCCCTTCCCACATGATGTATGTCTGAGTTGTCAACTGACAGTTACCTGATGAGCGATGGCTGTTGCAGCTTCTGATGCAGCCAGTTTGGCCATTGCCGCTTCCTTTGGGGAAGGAAAACATCACTGAGGGTGCAGCTGTCACAAAAAGGAACCCCTCACCTGCATGAGGAGCTTGAACGCTCGCAGAGCAGCTGTGCAGAGAGACAGGCCTGATGATGGTGCCAGCTGAGAGCAGCTACCCCTCTACCCTCAGCTGAACTCAGGGCTCTGCCCAGGGCAGGGCAGCAGGCCCAGGATGTGCTGGGGGTTACACTCCAGCAGCGCTGACTGGGCAGGCGCTGAGCACTACAGAGGCGATGCTCTATGGATTGGGGTTCCCTGGCCTTGAGCCTGTGTCCTGTGCTGTGGCTGTTGGACAAAAGCAGGGCTGGAAATACCTTAGTGAAGGGCTTTCCATTGTCCTTCAGCATAGCAGCTCTCCAGGTCAGCAGGCGTGCACCCTCCAAGGCCACAGCCATGTCTGCCAGCTTGAACTGCAACAACAAACACAAACACTGCCTTTGGTCCAGGGCCTCTGCCTGCACAAGGGGACAGCTGAATTCTCCCACCCCTGGGGCCATCTAAGGAAAAGGAGCCTCTGTAATTAGTTTTAACAGCATTTGAAAACAGAATTGTCACCCTGTTTATTCCACAAAGTACACTGTGTGCCTGAAACCATGCCCAAGAGCACACACAGACTTTCCACCGGCCCCAGCACCCTGTGGAACTGCCCCGTGTGCCCAGCTCGTACCTGCACTGCCTGGAGCTTTGCAATGGGTGACCCAAAGGCCATTCTCTTCTCAGCATAATCCACAGCACAGTCCATTGCTGCCTGTGCTATTCCAAGTGCCTGTGAGGCAATACCAATCCTTCCTCCATCCAGAGTTTGCTGAGAAAGACACAAAATATTTATGTCAAGTCATACTTGACCAAGAATAGTACACGCACATTTCTGGTGTTGCTGGAAAGCTGCTGTAGACTTAGAATCCTCCTTGACTCAGAATGTTCCCAGTTCTGCAGGAATAGAGAGCTGTAACAGGCACTGCCACTGCAGAGAGAAGGCAAGAATTCAACAATGGAAGGAGAAAGGAGAGGAATTGCTTATTAGCTGGGAGAAAATGAGAGGGTGCAAAATAAGGGAAACAGCACAACAAGGATCTGCTGTGGAAGGGGCTGGAAAGAACTCTTCAGGCAGATCCAACTCACTCTGCAGCTGATTTTACTTTGGAAATCTGTTCAGTTTTCCTTTTTTACCCTCCTCATTAGGACACACATGTGAAAGCATTTTTCAAACTCAATAGTGAACCCAGTCAATTACCTGACTTAGCTCAAACACCTACTCTGTCCTTCTGCGCACAAGAAGAAACTGAAGCACACAGAGAAAAGGCTTCATCTTCTCAACCCTAGGCTGAAGGCCATTAAAAGAACCTGTCAGTCACCAACCACTTTTAGTTCTGGACATAATGGAATGGGCTCTGTTCCAGGGAGCTCAGCCTAAAATGTCAGGCCAACAAAGGGTGTTTCACCCCTCCAGAGAGAGCAATGACTACTCTCACCTTCTGCAGTGCTTCACTGCAGAAAACAAAGCTGTTCCCAGCTGCCTTGCTCCTCCTCAGCAGTCACATGCATGCCATAACTCAGCTGTCATTCACCTTGAGACACTCTCCAGAAGCTGTCAGGGGCCTCCAGGACAACTTTCCTCTGCCACAGCATTCACATGGGGAAATGCCATGTTTTTCCCTTATCTATGGGTATAACTGGAGGAACAGAGGATTGCGAAAGAAGAAAAATTAAAATATACTGACCCTGTTGACACAGCAGCTCAGTGGCATCACCACTGCTCCAGCTGAGAACTGCTATAATAAAAGTGCTGTCAAAGATCTGTGTAAATTAAACATTCATCAAGCTCTGGGAATGATTCCTCCCATGTTGGCAAGAAGGGTCAACAGCTTAACGTGACACACAACAGCTTATGCAAGCAGTCCTCACTGCCTTTGGAAATGGTTTATGAACACAGTAAGCTTGAGAGCTACAGCTGTACACACCCACAGCTGCACCCCCTCCCTCTCTTACCATGGCGATTTTGAAGCCCATTCCTGGCTGCCCCAGGAGGTTGCCCTTCGGTATCCGGCAGTCCTCAAATATCAGGTTGGCAGTGGAAGAGGCTCGGATTCCCAGTTTGTCTTCTTTCTTCCCCAGTGACAGCCCAGGTGTTGGCATGGGAACCAGGAATGCACTAATGCCCTGCAACAAGACCCAAACTCTTAGGAATGGTGTCTTCTTACCTCGTCACTTCCTTGGCTCTCAACAGGCCCCCTCCATTTTACATAAAAGCCACGTGTCCAGGTAACCAGGAGGAGGGAAGGGAGAGCTGAGACAGAACAAAAGCAGCGCACATCAGCCCCTCCTCTGCTCCATGCCTGCACAGCTCTGAAAACAGAGTCCCAGCTGCGGCAAAGTGCTTCTCCACACCTCCTTCACTCCCACCCCTTTTTCCTGATACAAACGATCTAACCTGGTGCTTCAGGGATTTATCAGTAGTAGCAAACACCACGGTGGCCGAGGCATCCCAGGCGTTGGTGATCCAGGCCTTGGTGCCGTTCAGAACCCACTCGTCCCCATCCAGGCGCGCCACGGTGGAGGCTGCACCCGCGTCGCTGCCGTTCCCTGAGCAAAGCAGCAGCAATCAAACCTCAGGTGATCCCTGACACTGAGGTTGCGCAAACCCACCCCCACCTGCAGCCCATCAGCTCACGGCACCACTGGAACTGTGGCAGTGTCACCGCTGTCCCTCCCACAGGACAGGGAAAGGCCCATGTGTGCAAGATGTGTCCAGGGCTCTGCTCACGCAGGGAACGAGTATTTTCAGCAGAGACCATAGGATGGCAGTTCATACCTTGGGTACTGAGACTTCACTCACACAGAACTGCTATAAACAACCCTTCTACAAACTGTTCCAGTTTCAAAGATCAAAAGTCCATCCTAAACCTGACCAAGGAAAGAAGCTTGCAACAGGGATGGTAACAGTCACATCACCTGGTTCACTGAGGGCAAAACATCCAATTTTCTCTCCACTGGTGAAAGGAGCGATCCACTGGTGCTTCTGCTCTTCAGAGCCAAACTTGAGTATTGGCCCTAAATACAGGGACTTTAAGAATTTAGTGTTGTTAGTGCCTCTTAAGGTACAACCAATCGAGTAACTCCCTAATGTGCTCTCCAACACACCAGAACCCTCCAAGGAACAGATCCACTTCTCCCAATGACCCCTGTGCCATGCCAACCTCACTTCACGCCTGCCCCTTACGCTCACGTTATTGACGCTGACGATGACACCGGTGGACGCGCAGCCCCTGCTGATCTCCTCCACAGCGATGGAATAGGCCAGGTAGTCAAGGCCTGCCCCTTTGTACTTCTCTGGCACATCCATAGCCAGCAGCCCCAAGCCACCCATCTTCTTCACCTGCACACAGGGAATGGACAGGTCACGTCCTCTGCAGCCACCAGTGTGCCAGCAAACACAGACACATGGAGAGCTAGACACCTTATGAGAGGGCTGTGCCCAGAGGAAAAGATGCACACAACTCCTGGTGAAATGGTAATCTGAACAAACTGGTAAGTGTCCCTAGATCCTCACAGGAACAGTCTGAGCTGTACACAGTCACTGTTGTTTAAGCTCTTGCTTGTTTAAAGAGCTCTCTTCAGTAGTGGGAAGGGGGGAGCCTTCTGAAGGTAAAACAGGGAGACAGAACTCCACCAGCATTTCCTCAGCCTCCCACCAAAGCTCTACCCTTGCATGTCTCCTGTCAGTAGAAATGGGAAAGCCAGCTGATAAAAATCATCAGAACTTTACCTTTGAGTCTGCTGAGGCTTCAGCCTAGGACTGCACAAGGGAAGAATTTTACAGAATGAATGACTGCAGAAAACAGTGGTGCAAGGTGATTTTTTTTCATTCCAAATAAAGCCAGATCTTGCTTCCCAGGTAATTTTTTTGTTAGTTACATGGCGATCTACCCCAAGTTCCCCAGCTAGACCCCTTGCTTTGCAACCATAAGCCTCTGCTTGCTTTTAGAGGAACAGGGGAGAACTTTTATACATAATAAATAATTTCCCTCCTATGTGGGCACCCAAAACACCAATCCTCCACATTAAATCCAGAAGATGAACAAGACAGCCACTGATTCTGTGTATATTGCTTCATCTTATCAAACACTTGTTTGCATCTTGAATTTTCCCCTACACTTCAAAAGACTCAGAATCAAATGTAAAATTCTCAGATGAGAATACTAAGGAGTAAAGTTATTTCCTTCCTTAGGGTAAGTGTGACTTTCCTGGCTACTGTCCTTACCTTACTAGAAACAGAAATGTGACAAAACTCTCATGCCTCCGACAGCGTTTGCCTGGAGTCTCTTGGCTAATGTTACAGGATGTATTTTGCTGGAGCTTTGTATTTCATTGCTTAACATGCACACTGGTGTGTCTTTCCACAACAGAAATCACTGGTTTGGCTGGAATTTCTATTTATTCACAGCCCCAGAGGATGAGCAGCATGTACCTCCTGATCACTTTTTTCTACCATCTCAAATGCATTCACATCATCTATGCTTCCTCACCATAAACTATTATGTGCAGTCTGTAAAAGTATTTCATTTTATAAATCAATTTTATCATTTGTATTACAGCTCACAGGTAAGTTGGTAAGAGAATTAAAACCTCAGTGGTTCTAAAGCCAGATACAGAGAAACACAAGTAAAGGTGAAGAGCTTGAAATGCCCTGTGGGAATTACAACGTCCACATTCAGAGCAACGAGCTGGTGTAAACTTCAATTTTCTGCTAAACCGGAGCTGGATGTACATTTTGTCTCGGCGCGAGTGGTCCCGCCCCAGAGCAGCAGGAAGAGGGTCTCTGCCTGTGCCATCCCAACCCCCGCACCCACCTGCTCGGCCGGGAAGCGGTGCTCCTTGTCCAGCTGCGCTGCAAGCGGCATCAGCTCCTTCTCCGCGAAGTCCCGGACCGTCTGCCGCAGCATCTGGTGCGTCTCGGGCAGCTCCGCGCTCTGGTACACGGTGTGCAGCCGGCGGCACCGCAGGGCCAGCGCTGGAAGCGGGGAGAGAGACTCAGAGCCGCCGCTGCCCTCCACACCGGGCCAGGGGTGGGCGCCGGCCGTGAGGGGCTCTGAGCGTCCCACCCACCCCGGGACACCTTCCCGAGGCCCCGCGGCCCGGCTGAAGGGCGGCGCCACTCCCGCGCCTGAGGGGGACTCGCCTCAGGCAAGCCCTGAAGGGCAGCGGGACGCCACCTCCCGCGCGGGCCGCGGCCCCTTCCCGCCCCTCCCGAGTGCCCCGCAGAGCCCCCGAGCAGCCGCAGCAGAGCGAAGCCGCTCCCGCCGCCCTCACCCCGGGGGGCTCCGCCGCCGCAGCGGGACACGGCCGCCGCCATTGCCGCCGCCGCCATCGCTCCGCCTGTGGGAGCGCGGGGCCCGCGGTGCGCACGCGCCGCCCCCTGGCGGCCCCGCCCCGCCCCTGCAGGGCCGCGTGCGCTGCCAGGAGAGCAAAGGTAAGGAAAGGGAAAGGTAAGGAAAGGTAAGGAAGGTCCTTTATTCCTACTGCTGGTGACAAAACCACGGGGGTACAAACACAGCGGCACCGCGGGGACACCCCGGCCACCAGGACAGCCCTGCGCCGCTGCCACGGCCACGGGAGCAGGGTCCGAAGGGGACAGCACAGAGGAGTCCATGTGCCGGCAGCCCCAAGGCCACACTGTGAGAGATATAAATACACGTCCTGTAACAGCACTGGGATCCAGGCAGGCAGAGAGGGCGTTTGCTGGTGTTCATTTTCCTGCTGCTGCAGAGGAAGAGGTGCTGACTCCGCCAGGCTGCCATCACTCAGCCTTGTCCTCGGCAAGGACACGAGATGGCAGTGTTTATGTCCGAGGGTCACACCCAACAGCGAGCCAGGCTCTGGGGTAGCACAAAGTAGCTCCACGTCACAGGACAGCAGGGCAGAAGGCTGGGAAACAGCTGAAGACCATGTGATGAAACAGAGCTGAGAAGTAGAGTTGCTACATTTAGACCTTACTGCTTCACCACCACCTTCCTCCTTCATTTCTGACTAGTAAACACTTGTTTTATTCTTCCTGCACCCTCAGATAATGGAATAAGCATCCCCAAGCACCAGAGAAGAGGCTGCTACTTCTCTGCAACAAGAGACATTGAAAATCCTCAAGTACACACACAAAGGAAGACATTTCCTACCAAAAACAGAGGACAAGGACAGAAGTACCCAGTCCATACAACAAGAGATGACCTTCCTTCACAAGGTGCAGTATTTATTCCACACAGGTATGAAAATAGCTCTCCAAGAAGTTTGCTGGCATGGATCCAAAGCCCTTGCCTCAAAAATGGGAAAAAGAGGTCCTGGTACTAAGAGGACAAATACTGGAAAAAAAACATACTATGAGTTTGTGGGTTTGGTCCCTTTCTTTTTGAAGTTTTGAGCAGAACTCAGCATGGTCCCAACATTTTTCTTTTTCTAATTCAGCACACAACCTGAGAGAAGTAGTCTTTGATACCTTTTCCCTTGCTCAAACTCCAACTGACACTAAAAGAATCTCCTTTGCCTGCAGCACCAGGCTAGGACTGACCATCCACCTGTCAAGGATGTGATCCCAGTGGAATTTCTTCCAAGCTCACTGGCATGAGTAGCTTTGACCCATCATTAAAACACCAGAGCACACACTCCAGAAGGAAACTGTCTGCTAAACCATGTTTACAAAAAACATCATCCCTGCCACAAAGATAAGAGGCTTTATAGAAAGTACCTAAGAGAATACGAATCCTAGGGAAGCTACTAAAGTAGGGACAGAAATTTGGAAATCCCTGACTTTCTGGATTACAATCAACGTTTTCAGTGCTGGGTTGCCCTTTTGTAGGGACTTCTTTCTCCCTGCAGCATGCTTTTAGGGCAAAGACCTTCTGATTGGCAAAGCAAACAAACTCAGCTAAAAACCGCAGGGTGCTGCTGCTGCCTGCGAGTCTCCCGGTTTTCCTCCAGTTCTCCCTTTTATTGCTGAATAGCTGACACATTCACCAGTGTGAAGCAACCGCTTCAGTGCCGTTTCCTCGTCTCTGCTAATGGCCAAGGGCAGGAGTTCCCTTTTCCTATCGGGACCCAACACCGGCAGCGCGCTCCCGCCGCCAGCAGCCGCTAGATGGCGCGCGCGCCCCGTGCGCGCCCCCGCCGGTGTCCGCCCGCCCTGGTCACGAGCCCATCCGTCTTTGAGGAACCTTTTCAGTGACAAGAGAAACAGATGGCAATCGTCACACTCGTAAGAAAAGCGAGAGGTTGCTTCACGTGGAAAGTGTGATAAAAGTAACGTTTAAAGGCACCTGGATTTCTACCACATACAAAATTCAGGTCAATATGCTAAAATTTGCCAGGGAGTAACTAGTAGGCTCTTCAGACACTATTTCTGAACACTTCATGATGAAAAGCACACTTCCAGGCAGTTCTGCCTTGTGGTAACTTAGAGCAAAGCAAATGCTTCCCACCTCAGAGGCACAGCACGACGGCTGCTGAAGGTGTTCACTGCAAGAGGCATCTCGAGCTCCACCTCAACAGCAGGTTTAACTAATCCTGAAGATCCTAAACAAGATTGCATTATTGCCTGTGGAGATGCTAGAGGGGATCGATGGTGGCAGAACTGTTCTTCATCTTTCCGTCAGGCAGACCTTGCCCCTCCACATTCCCAAGACATTTGTTGTGGTTGCTCATGATTAATGCTCCACCCAGAACAGGTCATTTGTTGTGGTTAATCATAATTAAATATCTTCCTAAGAGCTGGAGATTCTTTCATGGCTGCTACCCCACACACTCTCACTGCTTACTCTGATGCCAGCTGATGTTCCAGGCCAAAGTTGCTTTCACTACTCTGGAAGTAAAGGCAGTAGTTTCCTACTGCTGTCTATGCCTTAACAGGCTCCAGGCTCTGATGTCCACCCCACTCAATCCTCCTAAAACACAAACTATGCTGAATCCCTCTTAACACAACAGGTAACCATCAAAGAGTTAGGTTTTAACTGTCTCAAGAACAAACGGAACTAGCATTAGGAAAGGTCTCCAACTAGACATAACCTAACTCCCCTAACAAGAGACAGGAAAAGTACCAGTCTCGAGATCCAGCAAAACCAGCAAAAAAGGGGTTTGGTAGCTGAAATTTTGCACAGCTGGGAGCTGGGCCCCAGCACAGCTACTGGCAAGACATTGGTCCTCCTCTTCCCAGCGCATGATGCTATCTCCCACTGCCAGACTGCAAACACAACTGTAGTATCAACCCTGGCAGCATGACTTCCTAAACCATAAATAAGCGGCTGAGCCGGCAGAACAGTGATGGGAACAATGAAAAAGAGAACCATATACATTCTCACTTTCCAAGGATCCCACTCCACAGCACTGAGTGATCTGATCTGGGAAGCTTTTAGCTGCTAATATCTCCACTGCAACAAAGAAAATGAGCTGGTGCTGCTTACAGCAACTCTGACAGACCAGTCAGGTATACAAGTATGGACAGAAGCCTAGGAAGCTCTGCTTCCTACTCATTTTTCAAGTTCTCCCTTTTTCTCTAAGCCCCACTAGAGTGACACCTCCACCCCAGTCAGGCTGACAATGTTCTGTCCACCTAAAAAGCAATACATTCCGTAGCAAGGGCCAAAATTCCTACAAAGGGAAGAAGGAGAAATGGTAAATATACTGAGATTAACTTCAGCTCTAAGGTTGACCCCTGAGCTCCAAAATTCAACAGCTAGCTCACAAAAGCTCAAACAGAAATGCCACCAGAGGGATAGCCCCCCTTTTCCCCTATCTCATATCTCTAGTGAAATCTCTGGCAAAACAGAGATTAAATATTCTTAGGGGCAGCTCAGGCCCCTAGAGGCAGATGGAATATTCCTACACTGCTTAGAAGCTGAATTAGTCTCTTTCCCACTGAAGAATATTGGGATGTACCCTAAAAAACAATGTTAGCCATGCCACAAACAAAACCACTGCCACTGAAGAGATGATCTATCCAACTGAACAAAAGATCTGCTCTTCAATGGCTACCTGAAGGGGTTAAGATTTTTCTGCTAAGAAACAGCTTAACACAAACAATCTAAACTTTTGAAAAAGGATATTCACCCAAGAGATGAAACATCAGAAGCATTAAAGGTCCAACCTAACTAGAAAGACTAAGAGCAGGAATTGTCTAAGAGTGCCTCTGATCACTGACCTAACCAAGGTTATCAGAAGATAGCCAGGAACAGAGAAGGAGAGGCAGGATACACTGAGTGTCAGATAGAGAGGTGTTGCAGGGAGATTTCCTTTCAGGAGCCGTCGTCTTTGCTTCATGTTCTGAGCCTCATGCACAGAGAAGTTTGGCAAGAAGCCTTTTTGCACGAGACAGCAACTCCAGTCCACTCCTGCACATCTGGAATGGTTAAGGGCATCACAGCATCCAGCAGACAGAATGATTACTGTCCTCCATTGTAAGCATAGTCGGCCTTGTTGTGCATAATCAGCTTGTTGTCCACAAAGTAAAAGCTGTCCGAGCGCGTCTCGTACGGGTTTTCAACCATCAGACGGACTGTGAAAGAGAAAGCTCCATTACATTCAACAGCCAGCCACAGTTAGGATAAAAAGGACTCTGCCACTCCACTGGATTTACCAGGCTGATGCTCCGCCCTTCTCAAGGAAGAGACGCAAACTGCTCTGCTGAGCACACTTCAAAGGCTGCAGCCTGCCCTTTCCCTTCTCCCTATTCAAAAGACAAGTGCTGTCAAAAGCAAACAGAGGGGGGAATCAAGTAACCTCACTCAAAATAATCTTGGAAACTTCCAGAGCCACAAGTGGAGCCAAGCAGCCATCATGTCTGTAAGCAGGAGCTCGTTTGTGGCACTCCCCACACGTACACAGGTGAGATGAAAACCCCAAGCCTACCCCACAGGCAGGCAGCCCCAGAAGGGCCCCTGTGCCTCTGCTCTATCCACCCCCTGAGGTCAAACACACCCTGCGCAATCTTGTATTTGCAGAGATCTTAGCATGCTTGAAAACAGACCTCAGGGAGAGCCAGTTCTGTTCCAAAGCAGGAGGCTCTAGCCCTAACAAGCAAGTGCAGAAAACAGATGGATGGCTATAAAAAACCCTTTCTTCAGTGTTTTGTTTTCTTTTGGGCTACACTGATGAGGCATCAGGCACGTCAGCCCTGTGACTCTGATCAGTTCCTGCAGCCTGTGACTTACCACAGGTTGTCTTAGGCTTTCATTTGCAAAGGAGGCGACTTTGCAGCACAAATCTCTAATTCAGACAAGATTACCCATTGCTAAACTGGGACCTGTATCTGTTTGTTCCTGTCCCCTCAATCCCAGTCACAACTTCTTTCACAAGTAGAGGGAGAGAATGAGCAGATGCACACACAAACAAAACACCACTCAGTGTGGCAAAGGAGGTACTTACTAAGGTCTTCTGAGAGCTGAGGGAATTCATAAATGTGTTCACATGTGTTCCTGCTACTGGGGATGCAGAAGCCAAAATCAAAATCAAAGTTTTTCAGCAAGCGATCTCGGAAGTAATGTCTCTCAATCATTCGGAAGTTTGACACTGGCTTTTCTCCCACTGTGAATTCCACTCTGCACGGAAAAATCAGGAAAGAAACAGCTGTTGGGAAGAACAGAGCCTTGGGCATGAGGCTATCTAAGAGTTCTCTACAGAGAGTTTGATATTTGTAGTCTAAGACAGGGTCTCCCGAGTCTTCTACCTAGTTTTGTTATAAACTGTCAAGTAACACTTTGTAAACATCCAATTCTCCCTTCTTTCCATGAACTCATACTCACGTTGCACCAACAGTCCGAAGACGGAGAAACGCGGGGGTGAACTGGTACCGAACAAAGCGACCTGCACTTGCATCCAGTTCACTGCTCTCATCTTCATCCTCTTCATCGTGCTCTAGAAAATGCACCAGCCTGGAGTTACTCTGCTCGTAGCGTACACGTGAGGTGTTACTGGCTGCTGGGTGTATCAGGACAAGCTGCCTACTGCTTAGGTACTGAATGTAAACACATTTAATAATTGGTCTGAGACTTACTGGCACGAAGTAAAAGAGAAAAGACTTGCCATGACAGCTGGCCCAGTCTTGGTGGCTCCAGAACTGGAGTCACCCCTCCCTCAATCTCACAGATATCCCCCCTCACAACTGCCAATGCACATGAACTAATCTCTATTATAGCCAGCCCAAAAAAGGAAGATTGCCAGTTGATAGTTCTCCCCATCCAACAATAATCACATTTTTATCACAAGTTTCTCAGCAGAGATAAACTCAGTCCTATGATTAAAGGAGAGGAATTTAGTCATCAGGACATATACCGAAGGACCCTTCTGCTTGGTTTGCATGGGTTGTGCATTACAACCACCTCTCAGCTCTCTGTGTCTCTCTATCCTCCCTGCAATGTTTGCATGCTGTACCTGAAGCAGATGGCTTGGCAATTTCAAACAGTACTGTTCCAGTTTCAAGGTCCCGGATTTTAAACCTGGTGAAGTCAATGTTGTAAATGTTGTCCTCAGGTTTGCATAAATAATCTAGAAGAGAGAGAAAAAAATAATAGTAACATTTCAAAACACCTGTGACCATTTACCACATCATTTCCTTTTTTGTTAGCCCCAGCCAGATAAGATATGTACTGCTCGTTGTTTTGCAGAAGCTTCATGAAAGCGGGACAAAATTAAGGATGTGAGAAACAAAGGCATGGTAGGTGCCAGGTAGCAGAGCAAGAAAGGGATGAGACCCGGACAGAAAAGCAGAGATCAGTAGCCCACAGGAAAAAGAAAAGAAAGAGCCTCAAACAAATCAATACCCACAAACAACACAAAAGCCCCCAAACTTTCTGGAAGTTGTACGAGAGCTGCTGGCGGGCGCACCCCGAGCCGCCGCGTCCCCGGTCGGCAGCGCCGGGCCGCGCCCCGCCGCTCCCCCCGCCCAAGGCCCGGCCCGGCCCCGGCAGCCCGGCCGGCAGAGCCCCCGCCGCTCCGGGGACCGGCGCGCACTCACTCTCCGTCACCCGGCACAGCCCCAGGACGTGCTCGGGCCGGACGGTCTCCAGCGCCAGCAACTCGGACTCGGTCCAGGGTTGCCGTGGCGGCGCTTCGGCCGATCCGCGTCGGCCCCGCAGGCGGCTGAGCGGCCCCGCGGACCCCGGCGGCAGCTTCTTGTCCGGCCCCGGCGCCGCCGCCGCCGCCCGCGCCCTGGAGCCGCTCATGGCCGATGCCAAGATGGCCGCCGCCCGCCTCGGTAGCTATGGGAGCGCGGGGCGGGGCGGGGGGCCGTTGCCTGGCAACGCGGCGCCCGAAGCTCAGCAGAGCCCGCCCCGGTCGCGCCCGGATGGGTGACCCGAGACCCCGCAAGGGCACCGCCGGCGCGGCAGCCGCTCCCCCCGGGGAGGCAGGGGGACAGGCCGGCTGGGAAAGCTGAGTTACCTGACAGGGAAAAACACAAGGAACAAACAAAACCGGGCCCACTCCCGCTGCCCCCGCCGGCCGCCAGCCCGCGTCCCGCTCCCGCCGCACCGCCCGGGGAGCCGGTGGTCGCCCCTCGCCGGCCGCCTGGGCTCCCGGTTCTGAAGGCACGGCCTGATCCCGGTGACACAGAGAGCAGATACCCCTCGAGAGCCCTGCTCTGTTCAGAGGACGGTGGCGAGCACTTTTCGGAGAGCAGCGGCGTCAGCAAGAAGATGCCATGGAGGGCACACCTGCCCGGGGACACCCCCGCTGCTGTCCGTGGGGAGCGGGACAGCGACAGCACCATGTGCCCCCGGGTCAGTCAGTTTCATGTCCACACACCGGAGGTGGCAGTGGCAGACATCGGACGAGTCTCCCCAGCTTGGTGGCAGGAACTCGGGAGGTCCCACTTGGAGGGTCTCACAAGAGCAACACGGAGGAAAGAATGCATTTCCTCCCAAAGAGGGGCAGCCCACCAGCCCGCAGTAGGAACGCAAGAGCTGCCAAGAGTCACCTCCAGCCCTCTGGGGAACTGGGGCAAGAACAACAAACATCTGCACCCTCTTTTCAGACTCCAACACTGAACAAGCACATGGTGACCGGAAGCAGATTTTGAGCAGTAGTTCGTGATGCTTGCTGTGGCTTGTGAGCAGCACACTCCTGCTACTGCCAGCCAAATGTTATTTCAAAAAAGCCTGCCCACACCAGTGCTCCCAAATCCTCCTCACTGCATGGGCTTGCTGCCTCCATCCTGTGCTCTAAGGAAGGACAGACCCAGGCCTTCTGGAAAAGCACCTTCTCTGCATGCGGGACCAGGGTCCCTTGTCCCCAAGAGCAGGCACCTAGAGCACAAGGCTTTCTCTCTGCTCCAGCCCTCTCCACCTCTGACACGGTTTCAAGCTGAAAGCGGGGCAGCTTGCAAAGCCCCAGAAGTCAGATTACATCTTTCTGGTGCTCCAGCTCTGAGCAGGAAGCAACAAGCTCATCAGCACTTTTTGTTGTACCATTCGATTTGCACTTAATCGCTCAAAACAACGGGCAAGAGATCACGAGGGCCGTACTGGAGGCAGCAGCACGATGTTACCCGGCAGTCCGCCAGGCTCAGCCTCCCTCGTGTGGGTGTAAACCAGAGGGGGCTCCTCTGCCCCCACCACCAGAAAAGAGGGACCATCTCATCCAAGTGACAATATAATTTTGTTTATTTTCCTTTAGTATACTGCTGGTTAAACTGCCAGACAGTAGATTTCAGAACATTCTCTCAACCAAACATCCTGGGAAAATTAAAAAATAAACTGCTACCGTGTACCAAAAATAAAATAACCCACCCCCGTGCCCATCTCCCCCAAACTAGTCCCTGCAAAGCTGATGCAATGAGAAATAGGTATCTGTGCTTTTCACCTAGGGCCCAAGCTTGCTGCAAAACAAACTAAAAAACATCACTGCAAGTTGTTATAACACAAAGTAATGGGCAGTAAAACAAAAAATCCTCCTCAAAACCCCTTTGTACTGGTGTCATGTACAGATGGAGATTTCTCCCTACACTGCTTCAGCCTTAACAGACAACTTAGACCTGCTGCAGCTTTACGTAGTTTGTGATGTGTCCTTAATGCCAGTGGCACAGGTCACTTCTACACATCCACAGCCAGGCACAATGGAGCAGTGGGACCATGTGCCAACACTGACTGCTGCTACCCCAACGGGAACCAAACACCACCACCACCTCTTACAGTCCTGGCTGCTGCCTCTTGGCATGGAGCACATATCCTGCCTCTGTTCTCACAGGCTCCGGGGCTGCTTTACCAACCCAGCTGCTTCTCAAGTGGGAAAGCCCTGAATGAACAAAGCCCCCGAGGAAACCACAAAAAATGCAAGCCCCCACTTGTCAGCCAGTTTCCAGCCACTGCTTCACTCCAGAACACCAGCTCTGCCACTGTGTGACAGAACAGTCATGGTAGCACAGGAGAGAGCACATCCCCATTACGTGTGACTGGGAACAACTCCAGGGCAGAGATCTTGTATTTCCTGGATTCACACTCTTCCCAGCTAAACTGGTTCAAGCGCTGTACTTTGCCCCTTGCCTTCAAATCTCCATCACATAAACTCTTTAGCAGAAACCTTTGATGTTTGCAAAAGATTATTCACATTTTCTAATCAGCCAGCACAGTTTCAAGGAGGGTGGAAAGCACTTGTTCTGTTGATTTTTTTTTAAATAAAGCACTTTTTGGGAAAAAAATATCAAAACCTATCAATAACCTGCAGTAACATCCCACCAATCAGACTGGGGACAGCATCATCACATCCCTCCCCACCCTCATCTTCCCCTCAATCTCCAAAAATAGTATTTAATATACAGCAATAAACTCTGAGCAAGCCAGAGTCCCGGAAGACATGGACCTGCTTTCACCTCTCCGATCCATCCCAGCACCTTTCAATGCTACAATACTCCTGGGTCAAATCCATTTGGATCCATGATGAATGCATGTGCCCCAGACCCGCTGGGCAGCACGAAGCAGGGGTGCAGCACAGGAGGCCCATCCGTGTGATCACGTTTCTGAGCCTTCACAGCTCCAGCCTGGTGTGTTTGTGCCATTGAGAATACTTGTGTGAGCCTATTTGGGACCAGCCGGTGGAGACAGACTGGTGGAACCAGGCCGACATTAAAATAGCATCCTTGAATTGTATTAGGCTTTGGCATTTGTTGTGGAGATGCAGAAGTGCCAGTAGGTAAATTAGCTCAGTGCTGGCCCAGTTCCCATTTCCCTTGGATTCTCAGCAAGGATATTTCCCTCCCCACCATACATGCAAGGAGCAGACAGATCTCTCCTACATTTGAGCACCAAACAGAGCCTGAAACACTTGGTACTTCGCAGCTGCTCAGAATCTGTCTTATATCAAGGGCTGAAGCTGCTCTCATGGCCCTCTCCTGCTGTTTTCTATCAGCAACAGGCTTGTTCAGCCCAGAGTTCCTGTGGCAAGACACTTCCCTGGCTGCTGCAATCCCATTTCAACTTAAAGGCCAAGGGACAAGGCACAGGTCCCTGCTCTGTTCAGACCTAAGCAGCACAGGGCAAGCCCTCAGTGAGGAAATGGGTGCAGGACCCTCCAAGCCCCACTCTGCACCCAGAAGCTGTAAGTCCCATACAACTACCGGGACCCAGCGTGACTCACTCAGCTCTGAACTGCACAGACGCCCAGGCACCACACTGTCTGGAAGTTCTCCATCCTGCCTTCAGGAGATTTCTGGGGGAAACTAGACCTGAAGGAGCTCTTCCAGTCCTTCTATCCCATGCTAGACTTTTCTTCCATTGACTTTAAGGGCTGAAAATAAAGATACTTGCTCACAGTTCTCTACTTCAGCTGTGACTTCTTCTGTAACCTCCAAAGCTGGCATCTGGGGACAGGGAGACAGACCCATCTGATCTCAAGGGCAGGGAATGCCTGTCCCTTGAAGAAAAAGAAAAAACTCAGAAGCTCCTTAAAAAAAAAAGAAGCTCCTTCAAATAGACTTTTATTCAAAGCCTGAGACAAAGGCACCAAAAAGAGAAGGGAATTCATTTGGCTTTCTGTTCACTGCCACCTGGGACATTCAAAAGGGTCAGAGATTTTTAGTCACACACACAGAAGACTTCAGTAGCCTGGCTTAAAGGAGGGGCTGATGGGACAATTAAAATAAGCTTTGAAACCACTATGCTGAGGCTGGATCCAGGCCTGAAACATCAGAGAGAGTGATTTTCCCTTTATTAAGTGGAAGCTTTATTAAAATTGCCATATCTGCCCCTCTCTACACAACATGAATCAAGCCAGGGTCTTTTCTGACCCAGCTCCCCACACTGCTGCACTCCATCTGCCTGCTGCTGGTGGAGGAATCAGCACTAACAGGCTTGTCCCTGACCTCTCAGCTAAACAACATCTTGGATATTCCCTCAAATCACCCGTTCTGGAAAGCTACAGCCAGCCCAAACTTTTTCTTTCCCTGGTCAGGACCAGGTACCTCACTGCACCCCTGAGTCTGGCTTGCAGATTACTAGACAGACATGGCCAGAGGAGCTGGAGTACTCCATTCCCAGCAAGGTGCTGACTGGCCATCCGTCACCATCCTCAGTGCTCCCACATGTTTTGTTTGAAGGCTCCTTCCAAAGCAAACCTGTCAGGAGGGGATGGACCAGGAAGGAAACTGCTCATAGGACCATAACAGGATCAGGAACCCCCCAGAAATCAGCTTTGTGTAGTGAGAAAGATGCATAAAACCAGAGTCAAAACAAATAAATTGAAGTCATGTAAGATGAACTATTTATATAACCTCCCCATTCTTATTCATATAAGACAAATTCATTTGGACTGAGCAACTGGAACAAACTAGATCACACCCAGTACAGCTCTGCCTTGGGGCAGCTGATGCCACCAAATGGGTGCCCTGGCTGCTAGGAGAGACCAGGATGAACTATCCTAGAAGACTTGTCTCCAACTTCTGCACATCTAAACACACACCCTTTCTCCCACGGCAGGCAAGGTGCTGAGATTGCTGGGTGAGAGACAAGAAGCCGAATGATTCCTTGCTTCAAGGATGCTCAAATAAAATGCACCCTAAAAGGCCTGGAGGAGAGCAGCTCCTTAGAGACGCCTGCTTTCAACTCCAGGTTCTTTGCTTAACAAATCAGCACAGTGCATGATTCTCAAAACTGATAAAGATCTAAATATCTCCTCGATCCAGTTGGAGCAATCCCAAAAGCGCTGAAGAATCCCTGCAGGCACTGTCACTGAACATATCAGAGCTCATATTTTATAATAGTTTTATAAGTATAAGGATTTTAACAGCAGCTAGAAGTTGAAGCAGACAACTTCAAGCTTACCACCTTTCATTCTAAGGTTTGTTCTTCAAGATCTGCTCTCTCTAAAGCCTGTATTCTCCTTTAACTGGGGCTGGGACTCTCTTCCTTCTCTCTCAAACTACCCCTTGTGCATGTTGGAGAGAAGATAATTAAGGTCCTGCTTGGTTTCCAGCTCACAGATACAGAATTAGGGTCAGGCCTGTAGCAGTGATGTGATCAGAAAGGCAAGGTTCAGTGGCACTGCTGCAGAGCAATGTTTTGTCACTTCCCCCAGCTTCCACTCTGGAGCCCCTGAGCTGACAGCTCCTATCACAGCTTGAGGGTTAAGAGGAAGCAAAGGCTTCAGCTGTCTGGGCCCAGCAGAACAGAAAAGGCTCCTCCAGTTCCCTTGCCAGAAACTCAGCAATTCTGCTGACCCTGCTCAGCTCAAAGGCTGAGCCACTGCAGCAGATCAAACCCAGGAGCAACTGCTAGGAAAATGCAGGCCCAGAGAGGCAGAGCAGCACAGAGGTCACTGCTCAGTGCCACTGCTCTGGGGAAAGACAGAACACTTCTGAGGACAACAGAGAGAGCATGAGGTAAAGCGCTCTGTGAGCCCAGAGCTCAGCAGCAACAAAGCTGATCCGCAAAAACCCAACCCTGCCTGGGACAGATCCTGCTCCAGCACAGAACATCTCCCTCCTGAGTCAACCAGAAATGCTCAACATGATGGAGGCCAAGATTGTGAGAAGGCAGTTCCTCAGGGTCTGCAACTCTGGACCAGAAGGTGCAGCAGTGGCTTTTGCTCTGTTCAGCCTCTGCCAGGCAGGCACAGGATCTGCATGTGGAAACAGAAGCCTCTTGCAGAATATCCCTGGAGGAAGCAGGTGACCTTGTCTCCAGTGCATTGCTCACTTCCAGATCTCTGGACGGCAACGAACCACCTTGCTCTGCAGGACTGAAATGTTTGACATCTGCCCCTTTACTAAAGGGCTTGGATATGCAAAAGGCCAAACTCACTCACTGCAAACACTGACCAGCTCCACTTCTCACTGCCACAGCCAGGGCTGGTCCCTACAAAGGGAATGAGAAACCAAAGGGAGCATCCACCAGGTTGCTCTGCTCTGTCCTATGGCACAGGTTGTTTAGAGTCATGGAGAAGGGAGCTCACCATTAGGACGGTTAAGGAACAAGTCCTGAACCTCCTCTCTAGTTCACCTGATTCTCAGCTTCTTCCAAAAAAGAGGTCACTTGCTAGGAAAGGCAAAACAAGGAGCTGGGCTTAAAACAAAACCTTTGAAAATAAAAGGATATTAAAGGAAACAAAAGCCATAATCAATACAGAAAACAAGTGCATCTGATCAGACGCTAACAATGTCAGCCTCTCGCAGGCTACAGCAGAATCCCTCTGCGATGGAACAAACATTGCAATTGCCAAACTAAGAAAGTCTCTCCCAACTGGTGCAGCAAATCAGGCCAGATAAATCCCTCTGCTCCTGGCGCAGCTTGCAGTCTTAGGAGGGGACTGTCTCCACGGAGGCTGGTCTGGAGCCTTGGTATCTTTACGCAGGCGAGTACCATACACTGTGTTGCACACATTCAGGGAGATGCTGAGCCAGGCTCTGTCCTCTGCAGTCGCTTGACACCCAACAGCACCACAACACTTCCAAGCTCCTGGACAAAGTGTGTACCCCGGCCTTGTTTTAAGAACTGCTTTCCTGCTTAAGGAACTGTATTCCACCCAGTAAAGGCAGAGATCCTACAGCACATGGCTTTCTCTCAGTGTGGGACATAGCCCAGGACTCGTAGCATCAGCTTTCAGTGGCTCAATACACACCCAGCCAGGACTCAGTTCACTCTTGGATGCCCCAGGGAGAATCAGAGGCTGCACATGGTGCGAAGGGGAAGGCGAGGGCCTTGCTGCTGGTAGGGGGAAGGTAAGCTCCCTCTTACCTGGACCTGCTATTCATTGCTATTCATTCCAAATGAATCATCTCTTTTTTTTTTTTCCTTTAAATTATGAACAATATGGAGAAATTGAAAGCAACCATATTTGGTCCAACTCCTTCCCTCTCAGCCCCTGGGCTGATGCACTGGGGGGCTTGCTCTCACAATCGGCAGAGGCAGAAGAGGGTAGGAATGAAGACACCAAAGGCCACCAATATGGGAAACATGAGGCTGCTGTTGTCCGAGGCATAGGGGTTTGGTGTGCGTGGGCCTGACTGAACCCGGTTCTTATTTGCCTGTTTTTTGACACTGGAGCCATCATCATAGTCATCTTCATCATCATCTTCCTCTTTTTTCTCCAGACCTGGGTGTGGCTGCAGCTTTGGAACATCTGTTGAACAAGACAAAAGGTTGCAAGCAGGCAGGATGTAAATTGGGAGATCTCTCGAGACACTTCCTTCCCCTCTCCCTGATCAAACATGAACACCAAAACCACAACCAGAACACCCCAGAAGAGAGGAATATCTTCTGCCACAGAGGATCACACCAGTATCTCTTTTCTTTGCAAGATAAGAGCATCCAAGGATCCAGCCTGCAGAAAAACTACATCCTTCCACACCATCAACATGTCACATGGAGAACTTAATGCACAAAAGCACACTTAGAGCACACATTTGGATACTGCAGCTGCTCAGTAAGATCTAGTCAAGAACAAGCACCTGCTGCCTGCAGGACCAGCAGATACAGGTGCAAACAGGAATGAGAACAACCTTTTCCACAAACAGTCCTACTCCACATCACTGCACCCCTCAAAGCTTAGAGCTGTCAGAGCAGCATGACCAAGCCCCATTCAAATCCAGCCTTCTGAGCCTGGGGCCTGAGCTGCAGGTGCCACCTAGCCACAAAGTTCTTACCAAATCTTCAGCAGCACCTGACCATCCCTGACCATCTCACAGTAAAGCAAACTGATGTTTTGGTCAGAGAGGAATCCTAAACTCTCCTAGTAAGTAATACTTAAGCACTAGCTAAAATAACTAAATTATTTATCTGTAGGGTTGCTGCTGACATCCAAGGCCAGAGGGTACTTATCTGTAGCTATAAGCTGAGACTGACCAGACATGTTCCCTTCTCCTCTACCCCATAGACAGGAAATTCCAAAACAAACTGATTTTTCTCACTTCAGAATGACACAAGCTTTGTGACTTAGAGCAGAATGAGGACAGTACACACCTATTTCACTCTGCAACTGCACTTTGTGGGAACTCAGTGAAAGAGCAACAATTTTGGCAGATGTGGTTCAGCAAGAGCTATGATCTCATAGTCTGAGAAGCAACAGGCTGCTCTCCAAGAGGAAAGAGCCTTCTGGCTCTGAAACTGTGCTTACCTTCCACTGTTCCTTGCAGGATGTATAGGGCACAGATTTTTGGATTGTCATAGTAGCCCTAGAAAAAGCAAAGGCAGCAGTCAGTGCTGCAGCTCTGAGACAAGGAATGGTCTCCCCAGCTACCAACAGGTCTCCCCCAGCACACAGCTGCACCACAGGTAAGAAGGGGAAAGGGAAGATTAAGGCTCTGCCCTGGAAAGCTTATTACCTTTACAAACTCAATGTGGAGCTTTCCTGTGAATGTTGAAACCTCTCCTTGGACACTCAGTTTTCCCTTTTTGATACTCATGGGAATGATCTCATCGTGAGCTGTGCTGTGTCCAACTCTGTCAAAAATGTCCAAGTCTTTCACCACCACGTGGCCATTCAAGCGAACATCAAATACCTTCAGGGTGGAAGAAATGACAGAGAGTCAGAGCAGATTCAGGCACGTGACAGTCAAATGGGAACACAACAGGAAAGGTCTCTGCTTTTTATGCACGCAGGACCAGAAAGCATTTTAACTGGCCCACTCCTTTGGAAAGAATTCAGAGCCCAAAAGCAGCCAGGTAAAGACACCAAAGCCCTGAAATCTCCCTGCTCCTTTTAAAACAGCCCCTACATCTGCTGCTCAGACCTGAGGACAGCACAGTTTTATTCTGGTTTATTAATGCTTCTCTTTCACAACTTTTCTCCTGCCTGAAGACCTGCTCTTACCACACTGGGGTGGCTGACACACCACACCCTAGGGAATGAAGCCATTTCTAACTAACAGGCTGCAGCAGAAGAGAGAAGAGGAAACAAGCTGGTGAAGAACACAGGGTTTGAAGCACGTAAAATGTTTAACTGCTAACCACATCTGTGAATTCAGAGTGAAAGTCCTCCTCGGGGCTGTAATGACTCAAGCTTCACACAGCACCTGGGGAATCCCAGCAGAACCACATGAAGGAAGAGGAACCAAAGATGCCTCAGCTCTTCAGTTTAATCTGAGGCTGCTTTTGCATCCGTTCTGTAAGCTAGCCCTACCAGTTCTGCTCCCTGAACTACTTCTCCAGCAGGAAGGCAGCACAGTGCTTAAGGAGACCAGCCCTAAAGAAGCTGATGGAATCAGAGGAAAGCCAGGCTAAAACACAAACCACTCCTATCCCAATTTATTACAGGGCTTTGAGTTCTGCTTGCTTTTGTTTCCACTTCTGTACATGAGGGATTTCAAAAGTGGACAAGGATTATTCTTCTCTAAAAAGCAAAAGGCAATGGAATTTAACTCCACTTTCAGGATCAGACTGAGCCAGTACCAAGTCTTATTACATTTGTAAAAATTGGTTTGAGTAGGCAATTTAACCTAGGCCACCCCCCTGCTTCAATCTGTGCAACACTTCCTCCAGCATAACTATGCTGTCAAGTCAGAAGGAAGTGTTCAAGAAAAAGGAAAAAAAACTTCTCAAAGCCAGCACAGTCTAAAGAGGTCATAAAACTCTATTGCTAGTTGTTTAGTTACACACGTTAGTTTGAATACTTTGAAATTAAGTTTTCCAGTCCAATTGCATAGCTGGTATGTGGAAGAGAGCTCTAAAGGTTCAGAGCCTGGGAGAGGCTGGGATCTAAGTTAACAATTATTGCCTTACTCCTTCCTCCAGTATGCAGAGCAGCAGAGGCAACCTGAGCAGAGGCAGTCTTAGCCAGGAACTCACATCAGAGACACACAAGGAGCTATTGCTTACCTTCTGTTGAGACTGTGCAAAATAGACCTCTGCAAACTTCAACACCAGCACATAGTCACCCTCCTCTTTGATGGGAACTTCATAGCCAAAGGTTTCCTCATTGTAACGCTCTGTCTGATACAGAATCTGGTCTTCTGCGTTGGACCGCAGGATTGGCAGTTTCATTCCATAGTCAGAAGCTGGGTTTCAAGCACAAAAGAGTGAGAGGAAAGGTTACATTCTGAGGAAGAAACATTTTATTTACTCTTGAAGTGCTTAACTCCAAAAGTGGCTTCCGCCCTTACAACCCATCAGACCCATCCCCTGCTTGCTCTGACCAGGTGGCGGCACTACCAGAGCAGAAGCACAAGAAGCCAAAGCCTCAAAATCCAAGAAATGTAGGAAAACAGGTCTGGAGACCTGCTGCAATCTAAGACACAGTAAGCTCACTAGCACCACTTCAGAAAGAAAAGCCTGTTTCAAAAACATTACACAAAACCAAAGGACTTGGCCATTGGTTCTTGCTTTAAAGACTGAAAATGCCTAGAATATTTTTACAATATTTCCAAATTTCAAACTTCAAGTACAAAACTAAAACAGTTAGCATAGGGCTGACTTGACTCACTGACACAACAGATTTGAAGTTAGTAGTTGATAGCATTGGGTTTTAGACACTCATTCCCCTCAACTAAGAACCTGGGGAATGGCAGAAGGGTGAAAAACATCAGGCATCTTACACAGCCCTTACTTCTCACCAGAGCCTCACAACACCTGTCAGCATGAAGATGGGATGAAGGAAGCAAAAAAGATACACAAGTGTTTCAAGAGCACCAGCAGCTCCATCAGCTGATATTCTCAGAGCCACCCAGCTGAAATGGGTGCTGTTTGCAGGCATTTGAAGAGCCCCCGAGAAGGGCCCAAACACCATGCCCAAATAGGACAATAACGGACAAAATAAGAGAAATCACAAAATTTGCCTCTTTTCAGTGTTTCATCACCTCTACAGCAGCCCCTAAAAACTTTAACCCCACTTGTTATGCTACTGCATCAGGGTTCCTGTATAAATGCAAACCGATGCAATGCCTCCACAGCTGCACATCAAACAATTCCCCAGCAAAGCAGGGGCAGGAGTGAAGACTGTGTCATCTGTCCACTGGCACTTCAGACAGAAGCTGATCCAGATGAAGTTCTCTGCTGACACTTACCTTTCCCACCCCCATTTCCATGGGAACAGACACTGCATTGGCCAAGACAAAGCAAGAACTACTAACGCAATGCACATTGCCAAAGACAGAGCCAATGCAAACGAGTGAGAGGAAATTAATGCCAGTTCTTAGTCTCCTGTTTCACACAGAGCTGCTCAGGCAATCTTCCACTTCTCCTTACTACTTGAACTTGGGTATAAAGACTGAAGACTCTAACCACCAGAAATACAGAGGGTGAAAAGTTTGACCTGTCCTCCCACACAGGTATTTCTGGCCAGCTACAGATTACAGTGATAGCAAACCAAGGACTCCACAGAAGTCAGCTCCTATTAAAGGAAAGCCTGCACAGGAAGGAAGTCCTTTAATAGCCAAGAAGGTAACTGGAGAGGAAGACCTGTCACCTGCATGTCAGAGCTCTGTTGACAGAGCTGTGGAAGCAAGGTGCATTTTACAGCACACTGGGTGCTCCTTGAGAGCAAGCAGTACACACCAAGCTGTAACTCAACTATGTTTGGCACCTGCCTATTCTGTAATTGGCATCAGCACAGTCAGTCCTTTAGGGCACAGCAGCTGAACAGAGGCTTGGGAAAAAAAAAAAAAAAAGGTTTTAAATTGCCCAGAGACAGTACAGCCCAGAATTACTATCCCTAGGTCATTTCCTCCCAGTCAGCCATACATTTCTGCTATAGCCCTAACATGTCTATCAACACAGAGAGGAGCCCAGAGTAAACGAACAATGGTGCAATAAAAAGCCATTGAGGGAAAGGCAGCTGAGAGCTCAAAGGGGTAAAGTCTCCACTGTGCCTGGCACCACTGGCTGAAAGCAGGATTACTTTAACAGCCTGCTGCTCAGAGGAAACACCATGGGCTTTCCACAAAGGAAGTGCATGTCACAATGTGCTTGAAAAAGACCCTTCTTTCTCCTCAACTCAAACATAAATAGTTCAAATCCACAAGGACATTCAAGTCACACATGTGAGAGGTCTGTGAAGGGAAGCTGACCTACAGTGATCAGGACACCCTGTGCATCTGGAGCAGCAGCTTCCATGGGTGTGAAAAACTGTATTAGAATTTAAATGTGACCTCCACTGTATCCAGTGTGCCCAAAAGGTTCTCCATTTGGGATGGCACTCATGCAGGGTAAGCAACAGCAGTTCCAGCTGTATAGCACAGGAAAATCCTCACCATCCTAAATTGAAACAGCAAAGGTTAGACTCAAAAGTCAACATAGAGCTCATCTTCTCTACATTCCACCACTCACCTGTAACTGACAGCAGAGCAGCTCGGCACAGCTAGCTTTTCAATACATTAGTGAATCGACTAAGTTTTGGTACACCAATTATCAGAAATATGTACAATTCAAACTGTGGTGGTCTTGGGGGAAGTAGGAAAAGGTAACCCTAGTTATTAGTTATTAGCAATTAGTTCTCCATCCTGTCCTAAACAGTAGGCTGAAGATTTTACTGACTTGGTAGTTAGAGTAGCCAATGATTTCCCATCTGCCTCCACTTCTGCTCGTGTCCCTGCCCTTGAACACCCAGCCACGACCGGGGCATGGAGCAGACCAGCCGGCTGCACCTTCCCCCTGCTGGGCCCAGCACCGGGGCTCCAGCGAGCAGCCTGTGCTCTTCGCTGTCGGGACCAGAACGCTGCAAGCATCAGCCCACATCGTGCGCGACCCAGATCCGGCTGCAGAGGGCTGGAAAAGCTTGTTCTCACTGCACCGAGCACATTGCGCACAGGGCTGCGAACTGGCGGCTCCTGCTGTGGAACGCGGGCTCTTCAGTGGAAAATGAGAGAGAAAAAGAGACCGGCGGACGCACGCGGCAGGGCTCGCAGCCTGACCGCTCCCGCCGCCTTGCCAGCCGAAATGCCACTCCAACCCTCGCGGAGCCACTTCCCCTCCGACATTACACAACCCCGCACGCCGAGGACAGGAACACCATCCCGCAGGGCTCATCCCGCCGCCTCTGGGGCCCCGGGCCCGCACGGCCACGGGGATGGGTGATGCGGCCACAGCTGGGCCCGGCGGGAGGACCCTGGCCGCGGTTCCGCTGGCGCTACCTTCGGGCCACGACCGTCCCCGGGCGGCTGAGGGAGAGAGCCCCCGCCGTCCTGCGGGGACAGCCACAGACCGCCGGGGCTGCAGCCGGCAGGACGGCGCCGGGGGCGCGCGGGTCCCGGAACCCGCCGGCACAGCGAAGCCTCGCAGTCCCAGCGGAGCGGCGCCGAGCGGGACCCCGCGGGCTGTCCCGCCGAAACCTCCCGGCCGCGGCGTGACCCCCGCCCTCACCTCGGCCCACGCGGCCCTCGAGCGGGTCCTTGCGGAAGTGGATGCCGTTCACGTCCACATGGGCATCGCCGCCCGCGTTGACGGCCCAGACGACGCTGTCGGCGATGCCGCCCGCCGCGCCCCGCAGCAGCAGCGGCAGCAGCAGCACGGGCGGCAGCAGCGGCGCCCCGCGCGCACCAGCGCCCACCATGTCGCGCTCCCGGCGCCGCGCCCGCCCCTTCCTGCCGCCGACAGGGGGCGGCTTACCCCGCTGCCGGGGCGGGACGAGCGCTGGCCAATCCCCACGCCGAAACGAGAATATTAATTACCTGCCTGTCTGCCATAAGACGGCCGCGGGTCTGTATTTGCATATTCATAAGGCGGCGGGCCAATGAGCGGCGGCGATGGGCGGGTTGGGCTGAGCGGCGCGGAGACAGCGGCGGGAGCGGCGCGGGGAGCCGGGTCCCTGCGGGCTGGGGTGCTCGGGGCCGGCACCGCCCGCGCAGGGAGCGGAGCGAGTGTGGAACCGACTCCCGCAGGAAGGAGCGGCGGGGACGGACGAGGCTCCCCAGCGCCGTGTCCGGAGCAGTAACAGCCCGGCGAACTGGCGTGAGCGCCGGCTGCTGGTGGGCAGAGCCCGCCCCTCCGCGCCGCCAATCGCGGTGCTCCAGCGCGGCGGAACGCGGAGCACGGCGGGGTGGCGGCGGGAAGCACAGAAGGAGGGTTGCCGGGGCAACGGGCGGCGCTGCGGCAGCGCGAACCGTCGCGGACCCGGTGTGCTCGGGGAAGGGGCTGGAAGCGGAGCTGGGGCAGCGGGAGCTCTACCGCCGTCGGGGGCGGCTTCTCGCCACGTCCAAGTAGCTCCGTGCCCGCTGTGCTCTGAACAGCAGCTCCCAAGCCCAACTCCCTGCCTTGGCAGAACACGCTGGTTCTCCCCTGCCATTGAGTAGGGGAATAGGCAGCTGCCGCCCGCCCGGTAAGGAGGGAACTGGCCGGTGGCGTGCAAGCACCCTGCACCACAATAATCTGCTCGAGAAGCAAAGCGGCCAATGAAGGGGAAGGCAGGGAGGTGACCGTGACACTGCCGGCAGGCTGACCCGTGGCTTGCGCTTTATAGGAGAATATAAAATCCTGGGTTTGTTTTCTGGAGGACCTTGGCAAGGTCTTGGGTGGCTGGAGTGAGATATCCCAGGTGGAGGTCGAATGAAACTCACTCCCTACACAAAGGGGAAACAAATAACTTAATGTTTGCCCTTCTGTCTGATCACGGTGTTCCTTGAGGCATCAGATACCGGCCAGGCCTCAGGGCTGTGCTCCTGGCACCGGCTGCCTTAGCAGTGGCTGCTTCTAAGGGCCAGTGATGATTTATTAATTCAAGTCTTTCGCAAAGCATTTGCTTTTATAAATAAAGACTTGGTGCTGCAGACTGAGAATTAAATGCATTTGTTGCTTTTGTAATGCACCTATGGGCCTCTTAACCAGACACAGTCTTGGAGAAGTGAACTGTTTGGCAGAATGCGCACCCACCTCCTGCTCCCCAGTCTGCTCTGCCCAGGTTGGAGTGGACCCCAAATGTTCCTGCTGCTGTGACATCAGTTCTTGGGCTCATGGTATAACTGGGCCAGGACAGATATGCACTGCTGCACTCCCACACTAGCACTGCTGCCAGGAAGGGGTTCCTAAACTACAGGGTGCCTTAGGAAACTACATCCAAATTAGTAGCATGAAATGTGTATGGCTTAGCACCTCTCCAGATTCAGCCACCTCATGCTGATTCCTGGCAAATCATCTCAGTGTTACAGACCCCAGCCCTGGCAGCATCTGATGAAATCCAGGCTAATCTCCTGTACCCCTGCTGTGTTTGTGACCTCTTGGGTGTCCCCCAAGTTCTGTTACCAAAGGAGTGCAAGCAGCCGTGGCCAGGACAATGCTGTCTAGTTGGTGAGGCTGAGGGAGGCCTCATTAGAGCTCATTTGTGCTGATTACAAACGATCCTCCCTAAATCTACACTTTAAACCGTGATGTGTGGGTCAGGAACAACTTTGAAGCACATAAACACTTCAAGTGTTATCAATGTCCTCAGGGTAAGCATTTTCTGAAAACTAGCTTGGGTGATCATTTCCCAAGAATCAGTAGTGCATCACAAAGCAAGAGGGATTAACTGAGCAGCAGTGAGGAGGGACAGTGGCTGTGCTCATCTGGGGACAAGAGGAGCCCTCGCCTTGGCTCACAGGTCACAGCTCCTGGCAGAGGATGGCAGATGCTGTTTGGCCTGTGTCTCTGGTGTCCTACACTGCTGTCCTGAATCAATACTTGCTGTCACACCAGCAACTTGATGCCAGTTTGTGCCCCAGATGTCAAAGGCTCCATCCTGTTACTAATCCACTGAGCCATCAGTAAGGCCCTTGATGCAGGCTGGATTTACACCAGTAACCTACAAGTGAAAGGCTCAGGGTCATTTTCTCAATCCCTTTATCTCTCCCTGTCCCCTGGCAGCTGTGCCAAAATGATTGTCTTGAATCAGTCCTGCCTGGTCTACCTACCACCCTGATTGTTCACAAGCAACGCGGGGCACCTGTTTAGGGTATTAGCCATTTCCTGCTGGAAAATGGGATCAGGATTTGGGATGTCCAAAAAGAGCAGCAAAGATGTGTGGGTCAGAAGGAAGCCTCATGGCTAATGCGATATCTAAGAAATCATTGAGCCAGCCCCACTGCCTCATAGCCCTCCAAATGGCACAGGGCTACAAGGCTCAAGTGCCCACAAGGGACCAGCTGTGCCCTGCCATGTAAGAGCTCTTTGGAAGCCTCACTGGTACCAAATTGGAGATGAGAGCAAAAGGATTATCTCTGGAATTAGATTGTTTAGATTGGATCTTTAATCTCTGCCCCTGCCTACACAAGAAAATAGTAAAACTCCCTGGGATTATTTGGGGTTTGTTGTGAAAATAAAATCAGGCTAGCAGCAGGAGCTCAAGAGCTTCTGCTGGAAGAAAAAAAAAAAATGAAGGCTTTTGAGACCTGCCCTGTCTGACCTGTTCACTGTATCATGGTGAGACCTGGCAGAAAAGAGCTACGGATCATTTGGCAGGCTCAGCTTTCCTCAGAAGCAGCTGTGGTTCCAGGACTGCCTCTGCAATGACACAAAGGTGTCCTGCAGCCAGCCTTTACCTAGTACTCTTGGGATGACAGGCACAGCTCTGCCACACTACAAACACAGGGACCTGCTTAAGTGAAAATGGCTGTAGTTTGCAGGGAAGATGCCCAGCCACTGTGATGCTACACTGTGGATCAGTCCAGCCTCTAGACATGTGGTAACCATTTTAAATAAAGACTGTCCTGCCATCTGATGCTGCTGGAACAAGATGCAATTGCTCAGGGCAGGGTCTGGGAAGGAGCAGGCAGAGGCAGCCACCATGCTTGTGGCCTCTGACTATGCACTGGGCTCCTGCAGGCTGGCTGTGGTGCAAGGTATATGCCCCAAGCCGTCCCCAGTGCCCACAGGCAGACACAGCACTCCACAGTACACAGGCAGCAGCACAGCTCTCCTGCTCCATGTGTACAGGCAGCTCCTTCCTCAACAGACTCCACTGTAAGTGAAGCATAGTTGTGTACCAGCACTCCCTTTGGCAGACACAAGCCTGCACACGGCTCCCCCTCCCCAGTATTACCCTAAACACATTTATAATGTACCAGGACTCTGGACTTTGTTCAGTTTATCACCCTCATCTCCAATATCACCCTCAATAATACAGCTGCTCAGCCAGTAGATGTGGAGATCTGTAAATATCATTTTCCAATTTCTTGGCTCACACCCACATTTCCAAGATGGGACCAGCTCCATAGATAAACACATGCAGTTTACATACACCCACTTGCATACAAACTCTTCTACTGCTGCACTCCCAGGTACCTATTTACACTTCTTGCTTTTATGTGCACACACACAAACCCTTCCTAGTGTACACACCTGTGCAAACACAAGTAAACACACACACACACAAATATAAGGAGAAATATAGTTTTTCCATCACTGGAACATCAGCCATCACTACAGCTATGCTGGTTGGCACAGCAACAGGAAAGCAGAAGAGAAATTCCTCCTTTGGGATATGGATTTGTGGACCCCAAGAATCTGACAGAGAACCTCAGAAATGAAAGACCCGAGATGCACGAAGCAGGAGGATATTGGTCCTTGACCTCCCAGATTGAGTAAGGAGGCTACCAAGAAGAAAACAGCTCCCAGTCCACCAAGAAACACACAGTGATTATGGTGCCCTTTGAAGCCAAGCAGAAATTACACTTGGCAACTTGTGACTGAACCTTCGCATAGAGAAAGGAGACAACTGTAGGTCTGGTAGAGTAGAGGAAGGGAGTGATAGGTTGGGAGCATCTTGGAGAAAGGAGGAAGTGTCTGGAAGCAGCTGGTAGGGCCTGGAGGCTGCTGTCATCGCTGCTGCAGACATGTGCAGCATTTCTGAGTGTGAAGAGGTGGGAGAGCAGGGCACTTCCACACAAAGAGGCTCCTAGCCAATCCCCACCACCAGTGGAGTTACAGCTCAGCTCCTGCAGCATGGCCCCACCATACATGTGCTCACAGTTGTGTTTAAAATGATCTGAAAAGGGTCAGGCTGGCTATTGCTGCCTATCGCCTTCCCACCCAGCTCCCCTCTGGGCCCTTTCTCCCATTTCTCCTTCCCTGCAGGATACTGCAGGGGCTCTCACCTGTGCCCATGCCAGTGGAGGGGATGAAGAGATGGGGACACTTCACACTGCCCTCACAGTGAGGCACCTCCAGGCCCCTTGGCCATAGGGACAGCGGGAGGGAGGGCAGAGTCCTGACACAGACTGAGTGGCCAGCTCTGACTCCCCTTTCTGTGGCAAGGGATTGCCTCTGGATCCCAGTACAGACACTGGTGTGTGCATCTGCCCAAGCCCTTCTCTCCCAGCCCGGCCACCACCTCTGACAGGGACATCCAGGCTCCACATCATTTCAACGTGCATATTTATCATTTTCCCCCCGCAAGACATATATTTGAATTTACTCTTGGTAAACATAACCACAGGAGATGCAAATAAATGTTGGGGAAGCATAAATAACTTCACACAGATAGACACACACTGAGACAGCAAACACAGACACGGTTCACCAGGGGAAACCAAGAAGTGCAGAGCACGCCCTGAGGCTGCCACCAGTCCCAATGGCTTTGCTCTCATCCACCAAGCCAAGAGGATTTCCCCTGCTTTTGCTTTGCAGCAGCTGGTGGGAGAATAAAGCTGGGGAGGAGGAGTCTAAAGTTGCAAATATCCCATGAAAGCATCATGGCAAGTCCTGGCTCTGCAGTTTCCTGCAATCATCTTCAAGGAATGGTTCCAGTTGTAGGAAGTTGCAAGTCTTTCACAGTGTGAAAGGGTGGAGGGGCATGGGGACCACCATGAGGGAGGAGCAGCAGGTCATCTTGCAATGTCCTAATTGCAGCCAGCCGATAAACCTTCACGTAGGAACATCGGGGCTAGATGCTCCATCTAGGTCCTCTTCTGCCCTCTCTAAGGTGCTGATTCTTCTTTAGCTGAGAATAATCTTCAACGGGACATCATGCGAACAAACTCTGCAACCAACAACACAAGACAGCCCTGAACCAGAAGGCATCCATGGTCCCCAACCCAGCTCTCATTCTCTGGGGACAGCAAGCATCCATGGTCCCCAACCCAGCTCTCATTCTCTGGGGACAGCAAGCATCCATGGTCCCTAACCCAGCTCTCATTCTCTGGGGACAGCAAGCAGCCAGGGTGAGACTGGGAGTCCCCAGGCTGCCAGCAAAGTCTGTGCACTCTGAGACTGGCCCTGAGAGCTCACACAACATGGGCTTTAATCCTTGCATTAGATATGGTGATAAGATCCCTCTAGCAGGTCAATTCATTGCCTTGGACTCCTTCCCAGCCACCTACGGTCTTGTTTGCACAAGCAACTCTTTGTGCAACACTACAGCAAGCATTGTCTCCCTTCACTGTAACTTCAGGGAACCTTGATTTACAGTTTTGGGAACACGGTATGATTTCTTAGTAAACGTGCCACTTCACAGAGACACCAGTGTGGGAAAGCACGAGAGTTTTGCTAGATACTGTCATTCTTGTAGAGAAAAGTTTACTTTAAGGGACTTCTTGTTTTTAAAGATACATGTTAACTTTAAGGATACTCTGTATCTATTTCTTGACTACCCTGCAGTTTGTGAAGTCAATTGCAATTGTTCAAATTGAGTGTAGATGCCATCAAATATAAATGTGTTTTCATTCTGCACTTGAATTGCTGAGAAACTAACGACTCTGCAAAGAGGGCAGTGGAAATTACCCCCTTGACTTCTCCTTTTCCATTGATGGAGGTGTCCTTTGACAACTAAAGTGGTAACTCACAGAGAAATTGATACTGGGATAGCATTTCATGTATTTTAGCTGTCTAACATAATTTAGCTGTGGGAAACAATGAGAGCTGCTGTCATGTAATCAGCCAGTACATTAGAACAACTGCAGCTACCAGATACTTTCTAGGAAGATACTGGTGGTATTCTAATATTTTCAAAGCCCTCAGAGGTTTCAGTAATCCTGAGGACTGAGATGCCTTGTCATGCAGGAGACCTAGGAATGCTGCTGAGCCAAAAAACATTATGTCAATTTTACTTTAATTTTATAGTTCCTGTACTTCACCCTTACTGCAAAGGGACATCTGGACTTCTATCAGGGAAAAAAACAGCCTGCCACACTCTCACACCTTCCAGCTCTTATATCTTCTTAGCTGTCTGATATCAACTGCTTCCTTGCCAGAAACCCTGGGATCTATTAATATTGCTCCTGCCACAGTTAATGGCTAGGATAGTAGCCTAACCACTCTTATTTTTCGATGTCCTTCTGGCATGAAAAGTGTGAGAAGAAATTAATTATCTCTAGGATTTAACATGACACCTATAGATCAGATATCTGCAGTCTTAGTGAGCACAGCTGGCAAGTGACCATGTTCTGGCATAAAGGCACAGAAACAAATTCTCTATAAACCAATATAACAAAGGTGAACCAGAGGAAATGGAAGGCGAAAAGCATTCTCCAAAGCAATCCAGCCACCTCACAGCTCTTGCAGTAGATTTAAAGAAAGGAAAATGCCCCACGAAACAATGGCAAGCACAGCATGTGTGCACCAGGATCTGCTTCTGTATAACAGGTTCTATCTCTTACCATGCTAGAATTATGGAGACCTGATACACAAATGAACAATTCATCTAACTGAAAAAAAATGAAATTATTTTTTCTCCATACTTCAGAACCCTGGGCCCTGAGTCTGCAAATCTTCCACTTCAGCTTCTGATCTGAAACCCTGACTCACACCAGAGCAGATGGACAGCGAGTGTTGATCCCTTCTCACCTTCAAAATCAACACGCCCATCTCCATTCAGATCCACGTCCCGGATGATCTCTTCAATATCCCGGTGACCCACCTGCTGCCCTAAAAGTTTCTTCATGGCTTCTCGCAGCTCACTGGTACTGATCTCCCCATCACCATTGGTGTCAAACTGCAAGCACATGAAAAGCACCAGCAGGGGAAATACAGTTAATGCAAACAGATCTTGCTCTGCTTGGTTTTTTTACTGTCCTGATCCTGAGTGCCCTCCATTTCTCCATTTTCTCCACGTCCCTCCTTTCCTCCTTTGAGTATTCCTTTGGATCAAGTCTGTCTTTTCTCCTCAGAAAACCTTGCAAATGCTGTCTGCACCAGCTTTTCTCTTTCTTGCCTCAAGAGTTCCCTTATCTTAGCAATGTTCTCTGCTCCTCCCTTATTCCATGCCTGACTGGGCTCTTTCTAGGTCTTCCACTGTGCTGCTCTCTCCTCCTCCTCTTCTCTTCTACAGTGGGTCTTCTCTCTATCCTGTCTTGTGTTGCTCACCTCTCTGTGGGACATGTGGAAGGGATCACTCACCTCTCTGAAGGCATCACGAAGTTCTTTTACACCAATCATGTCTGCAGTCTCTGCTAGAAGTTTCGGTCCCATCAGCTCAACAAAATCTTCAAAATCCACATGGCCACCCACTTGGGACAAGATGAAAGATTGTGTGTAAGAACTCCATAAGTTAGCCAAGACCAGCAGTCACTTTGTATTTCTGTGTGCCTCAGAGAGCACTTGGCCCTCCAGGAAGCACAAGCACACAAGGTGTGGGACAGTGGAAGGAAAAGGAGAAGTAGTTTAGTAGTTTTACCCGGTATTTTCTGGATTATGGGCTGGCCAAAATGAGCCCAAGCTATTCCATCCTAGGCTGCCATGGACCGTCACACCCTTATTGCATCACACATATCAGAGGGTACGTATCAGAGGCTTGATCGTTCTAGTGCTTATAGCAACTCTGTGCTGCGCCTGTGCCAAAGGGCATGGCAAGGGCACAGCATGATGTTCCCGCAAAGCCTGGGCAGTGCCCTGCAGCAGTGGCGCAGTCCTGCTCCATTACAGCAGCTAATGTATGTCCAACTGTTTATTCATTGTATTAGTTCTTTGACTTGTTAGTGCCCTGAGAGCTGTCAGCAACACTCTCAAATTCCCAAGCACTCATGTGCCAGGGTTATCAGCTGCTTTTGTGTGTAACTCGTTGCATATGTCACAGCTGTTTTCCTTCCTTTGACCAAGTAATTTGTCCTTTTAACATAATCCTGTGTCAGAAATAACATGCACTAAATACGCTTCTCCCCACCTGGCTTGGAGTGATACCTTGCACTGCCACAGATGATAGGTGACAAAAATGATGGTGAAAGACAAGGGTCACAAACACAGTTACAGTGAATCAGATGCATTTGTCACATCTTTCTGTGACTGCAGCAGATGCTCCCATCCAATGCTGCCAGCACAGCTCGCTCACAGCCCATCCCCAGGCACACAGCAGATACACAAAAACCACCACAGAGCAACAGCCCATTCATCACCCATCTGATCAAAGCATCCCCATCTTCCCAGGCTGGCTCTTGAGTCTGACACCATCTGACAACAGCTTCAGTGTGACAACACACAGAACCTGTGCACCAGTGCCTGACTGCCCACATTAGGAGCAGTTTTATACCTGACAACATAAGCATGAAGGACAATCCTTCCACTCACTGTACCCATATACACTACAGTCCACACAGTCCCTTTGATAAGCAAAAACAAAGGCATTGACTTCTAGGGACCACAAACAAACGGGAGAGATGATAAGGAGTGAAAATCAGAACCAAAGAAGTGAGGGGAAAAATGCAAAGGAAAAGAGGCAGCCAGAGACCAAGAGAGCCTGAGGCAATGATGGATGTGGGGCACAGCAGCAACAGGCAGGTACAGCTGGGTGTGTGTTACTCACAGTTCATGTTGATCTGCTGGGAGAGCTCTATTAGCTCCATCTCAGTAGGCATGTAGCCCATGGTCCGCATGCAGTTCCCCAGGTCCCTGCAGTTAATAAACCCATCCTTGTCTTTATCAAACTCCTTAAAGGCTTCTCTTAATTCTGTGGGAATGGAAGAACAATATTGTCAGTGACAGCTTAAAATACTTTTTCCAAGTTAGCTCCCCAGAATCAACAGCACTTTATGAAGCCAGACTCTCTAAGATACTCAGTATTTTCCCACCAGATCTCCCTACATGAGGTAACGACTGCAGCAAAGTTAAGCTCTTCTGTCAGCAGTGCTGCTGACCCATTCTTTATGGGAAAGTTTGCTTGGACTACAAGTGTCACAAATGCTTCATTGCTAAACTGTGCTCCCTAAAGAAACTGCAACCACTAAGTTTTTCAAACTTTTACCTCTGCACTCTATTATATACCCCTCACTGTAGGGATTAGCAGATAAAACAGCTTCCTTGGAGCCATAGTATAGTATCATGCTCCACAACGCTTTCTGTGGGAGCTGGAGGGACAGCAGTTCCCTAACAGCCAATATCCCATCGTTTACTTATCCTCTCACTGTCAAGAATATGGAATGGATGCAAATTCCTTCACAGTCAGGACTCTTTCAGTTTTATACATTATTTCTTTTGCTGGGGTTTCCAAGAATTTTTCAGTAATCATCTGCTTTGATTTACCCCAAATTATTTTAATCCATGGGGGCCAACATGAAAGGGCCAGCCAATAGGTTTTCATTGGGCAGGGACAAAGAGGACAAAGAAGGAGCAACAAATTTTACCTTCAATTTCTTCCGGACGCAGTTCTCTATCCTGCAAAAAGAGAACATATTATGTTAAAGACATTTGTTGGCCAAAAACATAGTTTCAAAATAGCACTTGTTGGTACAAAGGGTTCTGGAACAAGCCAGAAAGTGAGAAAAGAAACAAGAAGGTGATGACATGTTTAATACCATCTACCTAGGAAGGCTTCCCAGCTTTCCTTCCCAAAGAGAGGGGTGTTAACCTGCACACATTTATCTGGAAGCCCCTCTCCCTCTCATCTGGTGGACAGGGGGAGACGACAGGTGGTCCCTGAACAGAATAGACCTGGACCAACACAGCATTTGTGGCCTCCCCACTGACGGTACTATTGGCACCTTCATGAAGCTGCTTCATCATTCCCCAGCACCAACTTCTGGAGCAGAGACTGTCCCTGCAGCAGTTATGATCTCCTCTGGAGCTCTGATTGTATTTCTACTGCCACTCCTGCTGACACACACAGATCAAAGCAGCTGGAAGCAGTCCTTGTAACCAGCAGGTCTAGACCATCATCTGCTCAGATCACTGCTTGATTTCTGTCCTTCTGGCAGAAGAGAAACAGCCATGAGGTCTCTCACAGTCAATGTCTCAGTGACATCTCCTACAATCTGTCCCCACAAAAAGGCAGGAACTTCTCCCTTCCCCCCAGCCTCAACTCCATATACAAGCATTTTGAAACCAGTCATGAAGGCAGACACACAACATATACATCATCAAGGTCATCTACAAATGAAACAGGACAAGGATTCACCATGTTCAGGAAACACTGCAACTTCAAACATCCAATTTGAATTTCTTGGAAGAAGGGGGAGGATATAAGAGTATAGGAAAGTTCCACCACTGCACCAGGAAGAAGAGATGAGCATGGAAATGCACTGCTTTCTGGTTTAAATGCCCTTCCTAATTCGTCTCATGGCTCCCAGGCAAATCCAAAACATCTGACTATTTGGAAACACAGAAACGCGATCTCTTTTGTCGTCTCACTCTTGGCTTTTCCCCTCAACTGTGGGGAGTTTCTCCTTGCCTTCCAGGTATCCTCCAGCCTCATCACATGTGCCTGGAGACGGTGCCTTTGATCAATTTGAGAAGGATGATCCTTTGCTATTTAACCACAGGCTCCTCTGGAAACTCTAATGGCAGCTGCTCAGAGTGCATAGCAAACTAGGACACACACTGGTTTACGTCTGTGCAGAAGTGGGCTGTGCCAGAGAAATGACCAGCTTGCCACTTGTAACCTTCCCAGAGGCATCTCTGTGCTGGATGGAACTGTCAGAGCGTGCTGGCTCTGCCGTTTCATCCTTCACAGACCTGGTATTTTCAAACATGTCATCCCATTTGTTCTGCTTTCATCAACACCAAGTAATAAAACAATTCAAACTCCTTAGACCGGATGCAGGAGGCATAATTGCCCTCCTGCCTTAGATAAAATAACAGAAGAAAACCAGCCACAATCAGTTCCAGCACCCTGTGCACTTTATTCCAGCAACTGCAAACACTGATCCCTGGAGATAGTGGCAGGGTGCACAGCAGGTGCAGGGCTGTGAGCGCCAGAGTCGCGGTGCAAAGGGTGCCATGATTCACCCGTGGTAGCCGCTGTCTTGTGAGAGTGGCCAGGGTAGGACCCAGGCCCTCCTCCAGCACAGTCCTCACAAGACCATTCTCCTCCTCCTCCCTCACTGAAGACCACACTGCAACTGACATCAGTGACACTTGTCAGAAGTGGGGGCTTCAGCACTGGCTCTAATTTTGTACACCAAAGAATTTGTATTTGTCACAGACTGCAAATGCAGAAGGAGGGGGAGGGTTTATGTCCCTCCAAAAATCTGACTCAAGTGATAACTAACGTCATGAAGAGGTTTTCTGTTTTAAATTTGAAAGATCCCCTAAAATGATTAAAGAGTAAAATTTGGGATAAAATGGGCTGAATCACTCTAAAGCTTTCGGAGAACATATAGGAAGAGGAATAAAACTATTCCAAGAGTTTAGATCCTAGATATGAGCAGATGTGACCCCCAAAGAGTCCATTATACTTAATGGTCTTACCCTCATTCATTTCTGTTCTATGCACAATAAATCCTGTTGGTCTAGAGAGTCAGTAAAAGTAAAGCTGTGTATTAGATGCACTTATTCTACATCAGGGTACTGAGAGACATCACTAATCCTATTTTGGAGACCTCTTAGGGTACAGTGATCTTCCATGGCCTAAGCAGGATGGACACTTGTCCAGCTGTCCACTGGGGAGGTGGACCTATCTCCTGTGACAGGTGGCTCTGTGCAGGTCAGCAACTGTGTTTCATGTTTTAATGACCTGGGACAGGGACTATGTGATTACTTAGTGGCTGAAGGTTAGGAAGAACAAAAGCCCTTTGATCAAAATGACACATAATTATTCTTTTTTTGAGTTGTTGGTTGAAGCAGAGGTTTCAGAAATAAAGACCTACATGTCTCCTACAGCTGTAGATGACCATATCAACACACAAGTAAAACAGAGGTTTCTTACGGAGGCAATAAACATGTGGTTCTGAGGCAATTGGGGTGAGCTTTGTTTCACCACAAGGACATGGAGGCCTCTGGGTGAATATCAGACAATGCACGTATTCACTCATACATAGCCATAGAGGGTGTGTTAATCGTATGTTTCTGTTTGTCTTTAAATTCATGTTATTGCAGGAGTAGAGTATTTGGGGGCAAAAATATGTTTTAGTTCTTGTAAAGACACATTTTTGGGGTGCATATATACAAGCACATTATTTTTATTGTTTATATATAAATGCATACATTGGATGCATATGAACACCTAGTTACAATAGGTGTGACTGAATGAATAGATGTGGGTTTGCTATTTCTCTCTCTCCGTGTGGGAGGGTAATAGCATTTGGTAGCCTGGCACTATTTGCAAATATAAGGACAGCCTGATGTTCCTCAGTTTAACTGGCTGGGATTGCTGCAGCGTCAGGCTGGGTATGCCAGTGCACAAGAGATTGTGCTTGGGTATCTGTGAGGAGGCAGCTGTCTGCTTACTTCTGTTGGTACTAGTGTGCTGACTGTGAACTGACAGGAACAGTATCAAATATGGACAGCTTGTTCCCAATACAGATGCCCTAATTTGCATTTAACTGGCTATTTAGGCTTTAAATGCTAATCTGAGCCTGGGAATGAGAGGTGAGTGCCTTGCTGGAAAAACAGCTTTGAGCACTGGACTCTTCCTGAGTTCATATGATTATGCAAGTCCTGAAGTCTTAAAACCCTTTCCTGAATTCATATGATTATAGCTACTTGAGTGTAGGCTTAGATCTATCTTCCACAGCTGTAAGTTTAGAATCCTCCTTTTTTGGTGTTTAGGCACAAGGGTATCTGCATATCCTTCAGGTTAGACATTTGCCTGTCTAACCTGTCTGACTGTATTTGCACTTGGAGCTGGAGCCGGGATGCTCGAGATCCAGGGCTCGGAGTTACAACAGCTCCACGCAGACGGAGCACGGGGGTGGCTCCGCATCCCCGACTCGTGTCCACGTGGCTTTGTGCGTGTCTCGCCCCGCTGGGTGTAACTTACGTACAGGCTGCCTGTTTTCTGCGAAGCCCTTCCTCAGGAAGATGCATGCTGGCCCCAGCAGGTTGTGCATGACGGCGCAGTTCTGGGCCAGCACCATGAGCGGACCCTGGAAATCGCCAGCCGACGACCCCTCTTCACTCGTCTGGACAGCTTTATAGCTCGTCTTCTCATCATGGCGAATCTTCCCAGCCAACCAGCAGCAAGCAAACAACACAACAGAGGATGTTACCTCCCCATCTCGTTCCTCTGAAGTTTTACTGAACCGCCTCGCAGAGACATAATTGATAAATTTCTTTCATCTGGTGCACACTGCGTCCCCCCCACCAGCCTATTAGGATTTGTACAGAAGCAGTAAGTTCAGGAGTTCACTTTCAAAAGCTGAAAGAAGAACCAACCACGAGAATTTCACTTTGAAATTACATCAAACTCTCAGCACTGCTCACATCTACTCAGACATAGCCCAAAGTGCCACACTCCCACAATCAGCCCCAGAGTTAACACTGCCTTGAATGAGCTGCAAAGAACAAGCACATCCCAACGTAACAGTACCTGTGCCAGCCCATACCCCGGGCAAACCTGCCTTGGCCGGGGCAGCCCCAGGAGACCAGGCAGAGCCTGCACGAAACCACTGCCCAGGCTCCATGTTACTTTCAGCAGCACAGCATCACACGCTTTATCACGTTATCAGAAGACCGTTTACAGCATCAGGTGGCCCTGCCAACTGCAGGCTCATGCTGCCTTGTGCAGCTACTAATTAGTCACATCCTCAGGGTTTGAGGCACTTACTGCCCTGGCCTCTTTTAATCACTGACAGTCCCAGAGTGGAGATCAGGCACGGGCACAACATTTTTGAGTGTTTGCATTTGCACATTTTCCTAAGTGCACACGTCCTGCTAAGCTAAGGCTCCAGAACAGAATCCAGCACTGGATTTTATAAGGAGGCACTGCTTTCCTTTTATAGAAATGCATTTCCCTGGCTCTGCAAAAAACCTCTTATCCTGATATTCCCATGCAGCTATAAAAAGCCAACACAACCCACAGGACCCTTGGTTTTACAGAATAAATATTAATCATACATCAGATTCCTCTTCAGGAATGATTCTACTTTTACAGCCAGTGTTCCCAGGGGTGATCAGAGAAGCTCTGTCACTTGTCATTGTCTCTATTAACCCTTTCCCTAAAGCCTGAGGTACATGTTCAGGCTAAAAGACCAGACACAAACGCCCCCCATTCACACTTGTCTGAGACTATTGTATCTACTAGCTGTGTCTGCCATGTGCGATTACATTGCATGCATGGTTTGTAATTTGCCTTTTTGTACACAGTCTTACACCAATCGGCTCATGCATAATGTCATGTGAATATCAAGCATCAAAACAAAAATAACTCAAACAGCAGGCCATGGAGAAAGAAAATTATGAAGCAGAAAAGCATTTTCATTGCAGTCATGGATGAGAATGGAATCTGTCTCTGATTAATTCTGACACATAGGACACTTGTCCTTAAAAAACTGAAAGATGAACATACATCCACAAATGGCATATTACTAGCTCAGCTAAATGTCAAGACATCTGTGTTGAGCTACACAGCTTTGTGACATCAGTGCAATGTATTTTCAAAATTATCAGCTTTATTTCCTGGCACATTTTTTAGTTTAATATACCAAATAATATGAATCACTTAAATACCCCACATCAGTTCTGTGTTTAATTCCAGTGAAGCCATGAGAAAGATGCAAAGCCACACAGCCCCAAAAGTTTGTTTGCTGACACTTCCAGTCAATTGTTTTATTACCAAGCTATACAGCAGTACCTCATAATAGTCATCCCATTATTTTTCTGTCTCAATAGAGGTTGCCAGTGTGACAAAAAACAGTTGCCAAGAGCCACTGAGGACTGTGACCAGACAAACTGCTGCAGTGCCAGAACACCAAGGTGAACAGCTCAGTGAGGCTCCCTGCCCTGCCACTGCAGGCAGGATTTATGGCATTCAGTGTTCCTTCTGCCAGCAGTCTTATAGATTCTCCTGCAAATATCTACTCAGGTTTCCTCCACCATGTTCCTTCTACATCCCAGAAGTGAGGGCAAGGGAGCTGTGATATGGGACAAAGAAACATCAGCCACCCTTAACAGAGGAAACAGCAGTGTGCATGACAAAGAAAATGCAAGGATAGGACTGGAGAAACCAGGCTTTCCCAGTCCCTTCCCTGAGCAAAGGACCACTAACCTTCCTGGCCAAGTCCAGCCCTTGGCTGTGTCAGACCAGTAGATTATGGAGTGGGAAGAGACCTGGTTGATCTAGAGATAGCCAAAGTGGTATGGAGGTGTGGTAAAGTGAGGGACCTGGATGCCAAGGCTTTTAATTTCTGCACAGCAGAAGCATATCAGGATTCACTTCATTTTCCTGCCTGAGTGTCAGCAGAGGACTTTGCAGAACAACAAGCCAAGAGGGGCTTTGATCCCAACTGCAGTATCTCTTGGAGGGAAAAGCAGCCAGGATGGCTTCCACGATCACTGGGGAGGACACCGTGACAACAGGAAACTGAAGCTTCCAACTGACATGGAGTCAAAGCCTGAACAAGCAAGGTACCCTGGTGCAATCCAGACCCAGACCAAGCCAGCTGGTGCCTGGGAGTGAATCCCAAATTTTGGGTTGAAATCATGTATTCAAGAGTTGAGACTGCCACCCAAGTGCAGCTTCCACACGTTGTCTGCAGTCCCTCCTCTTTAACATTTCAGCAAAATGAGTTTGCTCAAAGTAAAATCTGAGAAAAAAAACTGGGATCATATAACAGCGAAATGAAGTTGGGCAATGTTAAGTCTGATCTGCAAAGTCTCCACTATAATCATGTGTGTTGCGATCAAAAGAATGGCAGAGTACCAGGACCAGTCAGGATGAGTGCCTTATTTCATAGCTCACTAGAGTGATGTCTGAGAAATTCTCTAATTCAGCTTTGCAACTTCTTCTCTTCAGTCCTGACACCCCAGGTCTTGTAACTAGGCACAAAGTGAATTATTCAAAGCAGCTTTTAGGAAAGAAAGCATCAATTACCTCAAAGACTGACAACACAGAATTTACAGGTTCTTGAATCTATTTTGATTCAAGCAGCCTGGCTACATGTCAGACTTTAATTGCAATCACTTCGCACAGCTGCAGCCAACTCCTTTTATTCCAAGTTGGAGGCAATCTACAAGCAACCAAGTTGGTTTTTCGTATGTGCAACGTTTGGGTGAACCTCAGATACTTCTACATCTCCATGCAGGTCACCCTGACCTAGGGACTGGTCTCAGCACTGCCTAATTGCTTGGTGATGAATTCCCTCATCAAGTATCCCAGCTCCCCCACAGAAGCACTGTGCCATTACTGGCTTTGTTTACAGCAGCCAAGATAACAAGCAAATTGTGTTTCTGTACAGAAGAGGCCAACATGCAGCCAAAAGAAACACTCTACCATGGAGGTCCTCTCCCACACAGCTCCCTCCCAGAGAAGCTTTCCCAGGTGGCAAGGTCTCCTGGATGAAGCATCTTGATGGCAGTGGCATTTCACTGTCGTCAAGGTCTCCACAGAGGCAGCATCTCATTGCATTACTCTGGATGATCAGCATAACTTTATCATTTAGGGAGAATGAACTGCATAGCTTTTTGCTGAGCTGTTAGATTTGCAGCAATGCCAAGTGAGAACAGTGTAGCTGACAGGTACACAGTGCTGTAAGATCTTCCTGAATCAAACAAGAAATGTTTCTGGGGCATGTCATTCCCATTTCAGCCCCGTCCATAACAGCAGAATTATTCCTGAATATAATTTGTCCCAGGACCACTGCAAAACCTCAGCATAGAGTAGACTGGGGGGTGAAGCCTAACAGATACACATGGCAGCTCGCAGATGAAGTCCAGCTGGGCCCAAGCATGTAGACACATGGGTCATGCTGACGTGCAACATGATGCACAAACACACAGCCAGGGCCCAGTGTATCCACTCACAAACAGTTGCATGGACAAGCAGAACAGAGAGAAAAACATGCTTCTGTACCCAAACATATACCAACAAAACTAATTGTGTGCATATGCAAGGATGGATAAGACATAAAAACATGTGCATGTCTACACATAGACTTCTGTGAGGACATGCACCAGCAAGTGAGCATACACAGCACCATACAAGCAAGGGCATGTGTGTGAGGCACAGAAATTCCCTCCTGCACTCACAGCAACCCTGCTCAGGCACTCGGGATGCCTGTGTAGAGACGTAAAGAGCTAAGGACACACACGTATCTCAGATGGGCCCATAGGTGTGCATACTCTTACACAGCAATGGCAACACATACAGACACGTGACCCTTCAGGTACTCATGCATATATGTCCCTACACCCATGACACACGTGATTACTCAAGCAGGTAACTCTCAACCGAAGCACGTGCACACACACAGGCTCACACATACACCCGCACATCAAGATGCCCTGACAGGAGTGTGCCAGCACACTGTGCACATTGACAAGCATATGCCTGCATGTACCCAGAGGAGAGCTGTACACACAGAGTGAGCAGGACACGAGCCTACACACACATTTATTTATGCATATTATGGCTCTCAGCATCCTGGGCTCTACTGGCTGCACTTGCATGAGCAGCTCTTACAGAAAAAGTCTGGTGAAGAAGCTGAACCCTTCATACTCATCTCTGTGTTTCTCCCACCTCCCATTGCTCATCTGCCCACAATGTCACCCATCCCAAGCAGCAGGGCTGGAAATGCACAGTGCACTTTGATTCAGGGAACATACCTTTTTAGAGAGGTTTCTCAGAGGAGACTTCACACAGTTGCCCATAATATGTTGAGGCTGCCTTTCCGGTGGACTTGGTTATAAAGGAACTGAAGGAATTGATCCCATTAAAGGTATTCCTTGGGAGCAAAGCAAGAAAGGCAGCACCAGGAAAATCCAAACAGCTACTGGCTGCTGGGGCTTTCCCTCTTCAGGGAGCTTTTTCTCTCTCTGCCTCTCTCTCTCCGTATTTTACTTTATGTTCACTTTCTTGAAGAGATGAAGCAGGAAGGAGAGGGAGGGGAGAGAAACAGACAGAAAGAGAGGGAGAGAGAGGGAGAGAGAGAGAGTGAGTGAGAAGGGGGGAGAGAGGGAGGCGGATGTATAATCTACATCAGATTAATGTTCAAATCCCTCCCACCCCCCTCAATCTGCAGGCAAGATCGTTTCACTCATAGGAGAGGGCTGTGTCAGGGAGAATTAAAACAGAGAGGCACTGCAAGAAGTGATTTCAGTGATGAGTTCTGTCAATCTAGCTAGTTTGGGTCCACACAGCCTCTGAACACTGCATCCCTACCCACCCCCCTTCTAACTCCTCTCGGCTTTTCAATCACCACAGTGCTAGGCTGGCCAGAAGGCAATCCACTTAGGGGCTTGGAGCAGACCACAGCTCGTTTCGGAGCAGAGATGGACCATTTATCTGGGTGGGACCTGTTTCAGCTTATAAATACCAGCAGACCTAGAAGTGTCTGATTTTTTTTCCTGTCATGGTGGAAGCAACCTGGAGACGGCAGTCCTGGGACCCCACAAGACTCTCAGCCCCAGGACAGTAATATTTAACCACAAGGGAGAGACCTTGAGCCAGTCTTGCATTTAAGTTTTTCAAGCTTTCTGCAAGTAAAAATCAATTGGCAGTTTAACCCACACAAGTCTGCCAAAGATGGACTAACACCTGAATCCTAAATCTAAACAGCCCCAGGTTAGACAAAGTGAATGAAAGAATTTTGATGTCAGATCCATCCAATCCATTTGCAAGAGTCCTAGAATAAATAAGAGGCACCTGAACCTAGAGCTGGCTCTAAACTTTGGACTTTATGCCTGTAGCATTTCATTTTTTCTGAAAGAAAAGGGATGAGTCCTTAGTACATTTTCTCCTGATCTCAGGCTGAGCATAAGAGCATTCAGTCTGAAAAGAGATTTAAATTGCATAAAAAACACATCATCACACTCAGGCAACAGGATCTGAGCAGGATAGTGAATGCGCCTTTAGCTATGCAGCTCCACAGTGATAAGAAGTATGAAGAGCTACCTCCTTCAAATACCTTGGAGATCAGGATGACACTGATCCTACACCCTGTTATATGCAGCATGCTAGTTGGACACTCAGGTGTTGCGTGAAAAGATTTCACATCTTTGTTTGCAAGTGTGGTTCCAAACAAAAGCTTCTACGAAGACCTACTCCATAGGCTGATACCTGCACCACATGCTTTTTGTGAAGGAGCCAAGGTCTCACTCTCCTGGCAGCTCTAGGGCTGTAGGACAGAGAAGGATGAACTGTCAGTGTCACAACAAAGCAGGGATTTCTCCTTCCACCCTGATGGTGCTGTGGCAAATCAAGTATGATTCTAAGGTGACTCAACAGTTGCTTTAGAGCTTAGAGGCTTCTTCCACCTAAGGAGATGAGTTTAGGAGTCCAAGTATGACAAAAGTCCACAGCTTCTCCAGTTACAGTCACAGACAGAAGTGCATGGCCATAGGGAATGGTGTTTCTGGCTCTTCCTTGTACTAATGGCTTCCCAAGAGTGAAGGCAGTGGGACAGCCTCCTCTCAGACTCCTTCAATGCTGCCTTCAGTGAACGACGCGAGTAGGAGCTGCACAAAGGTCCACAGGCTCTCCAAAACAAGAAGCTGCAGCAGGAGATGCTGAAAGACACTCCTTGTCTGCCCCTTGTCCCAGGGCTGACTGAGGGGGCGACAGAAGGGAAGATCTCCATAGAAGAGCCCACCCATGTCGGGCTGGGAAGCAAAGCTTCCTGAGCTGGGCCTGTCTCCCACTGTCACAGGAGATGCTGAGGAAAAATACAGTCACTCCCGGGGGGCTGTGCCAGCCCTGGGCCTTGCAATGGGGGACTTTGCAGAAGGATGCTGAAACTCCCAGCTGCTCTCAGGCTTCCATCTTTAGCCCTATTTCTCTTTCCCCTCTTAAAGCAGCTAATGGGAGGCTGATCTACCCGCTGACAAAGTGCCAGTCATTAATAATGTCCTCTGTCAGCTGCAGCCATTCCCCAGGCTCCTTGTTTATTGACGAAGTGCTTGTCTCCCTTGAGCAGAAGCTGCCACACAGCGAGTGAGGCGCCTGGGCTCCTTCCCGAGACAAACGACTTCAATTCCAGAGCAGAGAGGAGAGAGAATTGCCTTTCTGCTGCTAATGAATCTCTCCCTGACAGGAAGCATGGAAGCCAGGAACGCCCTGCAACTGAGAAGTGCCCATCTCCCACATTGTCCCAGAGAGAGGGAGGGAAAGAAAGGGAGTCAGACATCTCCTGCCAGAAAAATTCATCCCAGTTCCCAGACTATTGTGGGACAGCTTTGGAATACAGCTGTGGAGTGTGTCTTACTGAGCTCGAAAAGCCTCTCAACAAGATGGTCACCCTTTAAATATTGGCTTGTACCACAGCATTCAGAGCCAGCCGCTGTGTTTGCCTACTCTCCAGCTTTTCTTCCCTGCAGTTACAGGCAGTTGTAGGAAATGTGCAGGGCAGAGTGAGAGGGCTGAGACCTGCTGCCAGGCTTGGTAGGAGTTCACAATCCAGGAAGAGAAGAGGGAATGGGAGCCGATGTGCACCAGGTTTGCAGCATGGTCACAATCCTTCAACTCTGTAAGAACAGAGCTTCAAGAGGCCCAAGAGATACGATCATAAACAATTTCTTTATCTCCTTATCTATCCTGACTCTCTTAAGAGCAACTGGGCAGGACACCACAATTTAGCAGACAGCTAGAGCTCTGAGGAGGAAAATCTCTCTACAGTGGGATCTCGTTCCCATCACCACCACAGGTAGCTTAGAGATAGGCAGGAAAGTGGAGTTGGCAGAAAGGTCATTAGAAGATTAGGTTAGAAGGAACATATTTTCTCCTTTCCTCCAACTGAGGCTGCTGTAAGAGAACAGGATGCTGAGAATAAGTGTGTCAGAAACATTTCTGTGTAGGTGCTGATCTGTGGGTATGCCTATATCTGGGGTAGTCAGTATGCATGTGGGAGGGCTGCACATGCATGTATACTGGTTTTCCCACACTGTTCTTTGTGGCAATCACACTGTTCTTTTAAGGTCTGCATCTCTGTTGTAAACTTTCTAAAAATCTGTAAGAACTTTGTGAAATGCAAGTCCTGCTGCTGTTCATGCATCCCTTCCTTTCTCCTGAGGTCCAAGATGGAGAGCAGAGACCTCAGGGGATGCAGCTTGGCACAGAGCAAGGTCTCAGCTCACGGGAAAGAAGCATTTGGCACACTGACTGACCTGAGCACAGTGGAGGGAGAAGGCTGGCTGAATTGGTATGGAACAAGGAATGATTTAGGTGGTTTAATGTGTCTGGATACTTTAAAAAGCAGCAGTGCTGTGCTTTGGGCTGGCACCTTTGGCAGAAATGCTCATTTCATAGGAAAATGTTGGAACTCCTCATAGCTAATCACTTGGCAGCTGCCAGGTGTTCCTCCTCACAAGAAACTTTATCTAGTGGCAGCAAATATCCAACAGACACAACAGAAAGAACAAAATCAGTCCAAAACATGTGATTGCTTATCAAACTGTAGCTTTGCTTGGCAAAAATTTTCAGTGGAAGTATGGATTTGTATCTGTTCAGATGCTAGGCCTGTTTCAGTGCACAGTCCTTCACATGCTGAAACATTACATCATTGTTCTCAACACAACATAAATACTGCAATGTCAGTAGGTAGTGGGTATTGTACAGTAAAGCAGGGGAAACTCTTTCCTAGTATATATTCACTGAAGTCCCTAGTTCTACCAAAAGCCCATTAAATGCTTCAAACATTTAGTGTATTAAAATACACCTCCTTACTTAATTTATCCTAACAGGGCAGAAATTTTTGTTGTACTTTTTCCTATCCCAGAGTGAAGAGTGCACATATGGATTAGTAGCTTTCAAATCTGCTTCCAATAACCCTTTATCTGGTGGCTATAGATCTATATTTTACAGGAAACATATAGTTTTACAGAAACTGTCTTGTTTACTGAGTGACCTCAGATAAGCCTAAGCATTTGGATTAGGTAACATCTTCCTGTTGCCAGTTCTGTCAAGGACCTCATGTTGAAGCTCCCAACCACTGGAACATGCACTAGCACACTGAACTTCTGCAACTGAGTTCCCTGTCTTCTTCTGCATCAGCTCCTAAGTGCTTTTGCTGCACATTGAGTTGTGTCTTCTAATCTCAAATGAACCTTGGATGGTTCCATATGCCAGTCAGACAAGTACAGGTCCATCTCAAGGGGAGACACCAGTAGGTATTGATGGATGCAGTCCAGATTTTCATCTAGGGAGAGAAATTCTGCAGAGAGTTTGGGAACTTTTTTGCCGTCAGCTGTTCCAGGAGGAAAGTGTTGCTGACTCATGCTGTGCATAATATTCTCCTCCATTAGAGCAATTGGATCATAATCAATCACAAACAACAGAATGTTTATTAAAAAGACCAAGGATATTTTCTATCCCTCTCAAGGTAACAAAGCCTGGACTGCCTGTCAACTTCTCTTTAGAACAGCTCTGTCTGTAAATAGCTGGCTTCCCTTTGCATTAGATGAAAATAGATGGGAATGTGCCTTCTCCTGACACTTTCCCCGTAGATCTGATCCAAGTATTTTGCATTAGCCCAACTTCCAAGTTCCTACGCAGGAGAGGCGTTGGCCGGAGCACAATGTACTGTGGATATTTGCTGATGATGATCCTAAAGACCATCAATGGGCTACAAAAAGACAAGTACAAACTTGACAGCTCAGCAGCTGCTGTGAGGATTTGTCATGTGTATGGAGCACAGAGGTTGTTTAAAATAAACCTTATGTGATTCCTTCTCTTTGCTCCAGAATACGGGAATTTTGTGACACTCTGTCCAGCTGTGACTACTGCAAAAGCAGATAATTCTGCCTGGCTCTCATCTCTTTGGAAATAAGAGGGACAGGGGGTCACTGTTTAGCTGGCACACTGAGGTGTTGCTGAAAATGTGGCTGATCATCAGATGAGCAGAGGCCTGGAAACCAATATCAACCAAATACTCCGAATCAACCCTGCAGCATTACGTGAGATTTGCCACACTAAAACAGAAATCTGCCTCACTACTAATTTGAGTAAGGATCTGACAGCACCTTTAAAAGGGCCAAACTGTATATCGCAGGTCTTTGGCTATATGTCAGAATAGCTGGTCCCAAAGTATCTAAACCTTTGTGTCTTATTTCAGCAGAACACACTGGGGTTGCTGGTGGTTTTCTACTTCCTGCCTTCAGCTGTTGTGACATGATGCTTCACAATGTTACACAGTTGCCTGTTTCCTTCCAAGAGCAGAGAATGTATTTTGTCTGAGTGGGATGAAACAATGCTGTGTATTCCTTCCAAAGATGGTTGCAAGATTCAAAGTACTCTAGGGGAGGAATGGGTGGAAGAAATATTAGAATATTACTAATGTCTTCATTCACGGATAGCTTGAGTTCATGGTCTTATGCTACTGCAGAAAGCTGCTAAAAATCTAAATATGACCATAGCTAGGACAGTTCTTTTCCTTTATTTTTAAGTGGGGCATTTGATTAAAATTTGAGGATTACACAGGTTCATGAGCACTGCTGCTGCACTCTAAGGTCACAGGAATGTCAGAGGATTATTGAAAGGGAGCCCAAAGTTAGCTAGGCATCTTTTACTGAATGCACACCATATAGCTGCTTGTTATCGGAAATCAATACCACTCATAGACTCATCAGGGAAAAACAGTTACTGAAGCTGGAATGTTACAAAGAATCACAGCTAATTCAGCTGATAACCTGCAGCCCAGCCACTACATCTAAAGCTAAACTTCCCTGACATTGTGTTGAAACGCAGGATTGCATGAAACAAAAATCAAGGTAGTAAAGCTTAACAAAATGGACAATAGAATTATAAAAATGATGACTAATTTATCACTGTTTTTTTTTCCTCTCCAAAGATAAGCTGAATCTAACCAGAAGGTTTGTGTATTTCAGTGCATTAGATCATACTGCTGTATATTTCATGAACAGAATATTTAATGAATGTTCTTTTAGCTTGGTTTTATTTTGATGTCTTTCTATAGCCTTTTAAAACAGATTTGTTTAAAAAGTAAATCACTGACAAAGATTAATGTTTGCTGGCAGACCCACTGCAGGCAGGAGGCTTATCCATTGCCCCTTAGTGATTCTGTACATCTGGCTCACATCCCTCAAGCTCTTTACAAGCAGTAAATGTGATGAACTTTTCTCCAAGCTGAGCAAGGGGGGAACTGAGTGGATATGCTTAAGTGGAACAATGTTTCTCTGTATCTGAGTTCATAACATATAAAAACATGAGACCTACCTTGGAAGGTGTAGCAGGTGCCAGCAGGCAGGTGTGCACACAAACGCCGAGCGATGTTTTAAGCACAGGAATGCGTAAGCGTGTACAGAGGTGGTTGTGTACCCACACAGAAGATTTAGCAGAGGCTGCACGAGCAGGCTGTGTGTACATAGACAAGACATGTACATGAAGGCTTTTTATGTCAATCTACATGCATGGACATGGGCTGCGGCAACTCATGCAGGGATGGAAGCATGGAAGCTGTACGGGCCCCACGCAGGTATCCGGACCCCTGTGAATAGGCAGTTTGGAGCAGCTCTCGCCTGCTTCCCGGCAACAGCGGGGCTCTCCCTGGGTCTGACACACTCACCGGGCAGCCCAGGGACAGGACATGACCCGAGAGCCCAGAGCGCGGCGGGTCCGTGTCAAGGCGGCTCCGCCGGACGGGGAAGGGCCCCGGGCCGAGGCGGCCGGGCCGCGGGGGGGCGCGCCGGGGCCGCCGCCGCCCCGCTGTCCCGCTGTCCCGGAGTCCCGCGGCGGAGTACGTAGGGGACCGGCTTCCCGCAGAGCCCATCCCGGGGAGTCCCGGCGGAACGGCCAGCAGCAGAGGGAATACTGCAGTCCGCGGGAGTGTCTCCTGCGGCCACGGGGACTCCCTTTCCTCTCTACCCGCGCCCTTAGAGTCCCTTTTGGGGCCGGTATAAGCCTTCAGAGGTGCCATAAAACACGGAGTAAACGTCGGTGCATTCGGCATTTCTCCGGATTTTTTCTGCCTTCTAATCTGTGCACCCACGCTCCATACTCCCAGCGAGCCAAGACCGTGCCACGGAACCAGCATCGCTTCGGCGGTCAGTCAAGCTAAGACAGAAGTCTGTTCCCCCAAAATTACTGTGCCGATTTAACAGTGTTAATGAGCAGTTTAGTTAGAGACTGTCTCAGTTTGTCACAAGCCCTGACATGCCACTGCTTCACCTGCCTTACAGGCACAACACAGCACGTGTGCACCTGGAAACCCAAACCTTTCACCTTCACCTCGCCACCCCACGGTGTGACACATGAAACTTTCCATTGCTGGCATCCCTGCTCCAGAGCAGCCCAACACGGTGCAGCCTTCCTCGCTAATACACATGGCCAGCTGAAAACTTCCATTGCTAAGCCAGGAGCCACTCTACCCTGGCAGGACTGGCCAGGGCTTCCTAGCTCTCCACGGGTGGATCTCCAAGAATTGTCCTGATGCGGTGACTGCTCTTGGGCAAAACGCCCGTTTGAATCGGCTGAAGCCAAAGACATTGGAGGGAACAAAGTCATCTGGCAGATGAGAGACCAGAAAGGTGAGAGGCTGGACAAGGCACCTTTTCCCTACACGCTCTCGGCTGGCAGAGGAGAATTTTCTTGACTCATGCTTTCCACACAGGCAGCCTGGGGCCAGCTCCTGCCCTCAAATGGGGCCACTTCTGTCATCCCAGTTTGCTGTAGGGTCCATTAAAACCTGTTAAGAACTAAAGCTCAAGAATAAAGGGGCATGGAGCAGGACAATGCATTTCACAGGAAATGCAGAAAGATTTCTTCCCTATTTTAATGGTAATGTGGACACTGACATTAAAGCAGGAATGGGAGATAGTGCAGGAGAGACTTTAACTCCCTGTACAAATAGAAATACAAAAGCTCCTTTGGCCACAGTGCTAACAGCAGAACCCTGTAAATATTTCATGATTCTCTACGGCAATTGTTTGACCCCTTTGATCCCCAAGCTACCAGAGGCAATTGACAGAAAACTGTTGGGGAATCACTTCACTGAAAAATTTAACAGTTAGGTAGGGTGTGAAAGCTAAACGGCTCTGAAAACGTTCAGGTCTCACATGGCAGGATCGCTTACAAATTAATATTACATAGCAAATGACCGGAAAAAGCTCTTCTGGAAGGTGCCAGCTAGGCCAGGGCTGAGGCATAGGAGGAATGAAGCGATGAGAAGCGGTGTCTGTCTGTGCCGCAGTCCCCGTACAGAGCTGCGGTGAGCCAGGTGCCAAGCGGCTGCTGCACCGTAGGCACTGCAGCCACATCACCGCTGCCCCGGGAACGCTACAAAACTTGCACTGCGGTGCTAGTGACACCGCACTGCTGTCCCGGTCTCTGTGCTGCTGTTGCTCCTGTTGTCACATTAATAAACTGTGTCTTGCTGCCAGACTGCCACCTCACCACCAGCTGCTGATGGGTCACCACTCCTCTTCTGTTGCTGAACTGTAATCTGTAGCCACACTAGAGACACTACAGGACCCTCATACTTTTCTGCTCTGCAGGGGTAATAAGCATGCTCCCTTATACTTCACAACACACTTTGGCCACTCCAACACTATCCTATCAGGTCAAAATCATATGAAACATCCTCCTCACCCTCCCCTTTCTTGCCACTTTCCCACTTTGCTGCATTATCATACACACACCCCTTGCCAACTACACCCGTGAGTCACAGCACTGCTCTTGCACTGCACCGAGCTCCTGCCACTGCAGGGCCACCTCAAAACACTGCTGTCCCACTGTCCCGCATAAAACCAGCCCATACTCACACTGCACTGTCACCAGGTAAGTCTGTGGCGTTGTCCTCTTGCTAACTCACAGCTTCCAAAATTGTGGCATGGGGGTAATGCTTCACTTGCTGCCTTCTGCTACAGCGGGATGGTGCTGTCAGATCAGCGCAGCCCTTTGCAAATATCACACCAGAAGTGATCACTGCTGTACAGAATGGCTCTTGTCTGGAATGTTGTATTACTACATCAGTAGACTGCTAAACTCTTCTGTCAGGCTACAACACTCCACAATTATCACACCCGTGCACTGCCAAACTCCTACCACATGGCACCAGTATCACATCTCTGCTCTGCCCCAGGATTGCGTTACCACACCACTGCATTGTCAGTGCCGTGTTCTCCAGGCACTCGGAGCTGTACGCACTGCATCCCAAGCCAGTATAGAGCCACAGCAGAGTGCTCCTCTGCAACTGCCGTGCCGAGCCAGTGTGCAAACATGTCATTAGGCTAAGATGACATCCTGGCTTATACTTAATGCATCATTACACTAGCCTACTTTTGTTAATTCACGTACCACTCAATTACAAAATGGTAAAATATCCTAAAAGAGTATTAGTGCTTAATGGTATTAGAACATCACTGCACCAATATAGCACAAGCCTAATTAATAAAATATCACTGCATCCTGTATCCTGGCAGTATCTTAGCATTCTCCTGGAGTACACACCCACAGTGCACTATATTGCTGTGCTGGTTATATAAACACGGCGCTTCTTCCTTCACTCTGTCTTTTTTTCTGCACAGCTACAAATCTGTCTCCCTCAGACACAACCCTCTAGTCCTGAACTGCTCCTTTTTGCTGTTACTGCAATAATGACATTCTCCATGGAGTCATCCCTGCAATCTTTTCTGTGTATCTGATTGTACCACTGTAGTGTCTGCATCTACGACCACATCACTGCACCACCATGGAACAGGGTGATGATGTTCCACATCTGTAGAACTGGAACAAGATATACTGTGATGCTGCTGGACCACAGCGCTCTGCTGCTGTGATATGCATCACTGTGCTCTTCTCTTGTGTACTGCAAAATTACTGTTTTAACTATTTCACAGTGGTCTGTGTGGGCTAGAAAGAAGTTTTCATATTAAATTAATTATCTGCTGAGCTGTTGCTGTCTTCTAATCACAATGTGGAGCAGATTGGTGTTACAGCACCTGCAGCCTCACACTGCAACCCTGGACATGTCTGCACCTATGGCTGCAGTCTGGGCTCTTGCAGGTGCAAGTCTTTGCCTGTCTCAAACCTTCACACACATTTTCACACAGTGCTGGGCATTTATTTCTTTATTCACAGAAACCAAAATTGTATCATTCTGTGCCATGACAGAACTTCCATACATCTTACCCCTGGGCCTTTATTCATCCCAGGATTTTGATATCACTACCAAAAAAAAAAAAAAAAAAGAAAGAAAAAAAAAAAAGAAAAAAAAAAGATTCATGTATGCCTTTCTGTAATCAGTTATTTGTGTATCCTAAATTATAAAAAAATTATAGTTCCCCATCTTGCCCCTGTACAGGGGGATCTACTACAGCCGAGTCCTAAAAGTCAGTCCTAAAATCTCCACCAAATTTTCATTCTGTCATAGTTACTTCAAAGAAAGCAAGTGAGAGATGAATACAGAGAGAAAATGGAATAATAACACTACACTCCAAAAGAAAGATGCTGGTGTGTGCATATAAGCACTGGTGCAATCTACTCAGTGAAAAAGTGAAAATTAGAATTGTATCACTCTCATTACAGTAAAGGGCATTGTTCAACACCACAGATAATTTTTGCTACATTTATAGCTTTCAGAAGTGTCTTTTGACACTGGAATGCAAGCAGCAGAGCAGATAAAATAAAGATGCTGTTCAGGTAAGGACTGAGTTCAAAACCAGAGGGGTTTCCATGAGTGGGAGACCTAGCATGGATTTGTTTGTATTTCTGATGCTCTGGGGACATACAGCCCCATAGACTAAAAATCTCTTCTTAGATACATCTTCGCTCAGAACTACAGCAAAAGTCAGAGCCGAGACCACGCACTTCAAAGCCTGGTGCTGGAATACTGCTTTTTGTAACCTGGCTGAGCATCAATCCACTGACCAGGCTCTTCCTTATTGTCACAACAAAATTTTAATCTAGATTTTGGGTGCACCATTGGCACAGGGAAGGTAATACTCGTTTTGAGTTAAACACAACTGAAACATTCCTAAACAGCAGACTCAGTGACGATTGAAAAGTGTTGTGCTTTGGAGAGAACAGATGTGCTTTGATTTTTATCTGGAGAAGTCAAGATGAACAGAAGTAGACAACACTCCCTTGTTAAACATATGGGCATATCACCTCTTTCCACCCAATTACAAAAATTTTCTAATTCTCTCCATAATCTCAGTCTGAATAGGCTCCCTGCAAAGCCTCCCAAACATGCATTAAAAAAAGGAAAAAAAAAAAAAAAAAAAAAAAAAAAAAGAAAGACAAGAAAGAAAAGACTCAATGATAACAAACTCCAGAAATTGTAATTCTGGTTTAATCGATCATTTCCAGGGCTGGATGGAACTTAGCCACCCAGGCTACTGGCTTATATCTATAATTGTGCTTCTGGAAGATTGCAGTTACATTAATCTTCTCAGAGATTACATTTTCCAGTAACATCCCTAGATGTCTCTAAAAGAAAAATTCAAGCTAGTCTCCCTCTGCCTTTTCATTTTTGGAGGGTAACCCTGTTGGGTAATTTCACTACCAAAAACAGCTAAAAGCGACAGCTTTGTACCAAAAGAGCTTGCAAACACCAAAAGCATCTGTTCCATTCTAACATAGTGACTGGGAAGGCTTCGGAATTGGGTCAGGATTTTTTTTTTTCTGTCGTCCTCCCCACTACCTTCTCCTGACAGCTTCTGCCATCAGAAATGATTCATATGCTGATTGTACAGAAATGTGGCATAAGGAGATGTAAACAAATACAGCAAAGCAAGGCGGGGAGCCAGAGAGATGGAATCTAATAAGTAAATAGCTTTTTAAAATCCGCTTCTCTGACTCTCACCCTCAGCAGACAGAGCCACAACTTCCCCCGGCGACAGGGAAAGCACCGACACTTCCCCCGTCAGCACCACCGAGAGCGCCCTCCGCAGCGCCCGGCGGGGCCGGCGGCCGCTGGGGATTCTGACCCGCGCCCCCGTCCCCGGCGCGGAGCCCTCCTCGGGGCCGACCCCGCAGCGCCCCGGCCGTGCCGCAGCACCGGCAGAAGTTCGGCAGGGGCGGCCAGGAAGCAGTGCATTTACAGCTGCGGGCAGCGCCCGGGGGGCTCCGGAGCGAGGAGCCGAAGGTCCGTGAGCCGCAGGAGGAGGGGGCACGAAGGGAAAGAGGGTGGGAAGAGAGGGAGGGGGAGTGGGTGGCGAGGGGCGCTCTGCCCCTTACCTGGCCAAAGACCGAGCTGAGCATGGGGTGCAGCTGCTGGATGAGGGGATCCGCTTCCACTGACCGATCGCTGCCGCTGGACTTGGTGGAGCACTTGCTGCTGGATTTGGACAGAGGTGAAGCGCCTTCCGAGAGCTTCAGGGACTCTCTGCTGGACCTCTGCCTGTGACTGAAGAAAAAGTCCTCCTCTGCCTCCTCCCCATCCCTGTCTGAGAGCTGATGCTGGTCCTGAGGGTGACCGTGGCTGGCGTGCGGCGGGAGGTGGTGATGCTGCCTAGATGTCCGCACCGGTTCCTTGCCGCTGCCTCTCCTTGGACCTCCTTCCGCCGGCTCGGGCTGGCTCTCCCCTCGTCCATGTGACAGCTTCCCCGCGCCCCTCGCTCCGTCCTCTCGGGCGCCCGGGTGGCAGAGAGGCCTGCGGGCACTGGGCTCCCCGGGGAGCTGCTCCTGGCTCAGCTCCCTCCCCATCTGCCCGCCTTGTCCTTTGCCGTCCCGGACGCGGCTGCCGCGGGGCTGGGGTTGGCTGCCCGCCGCCCGCCGGCTCCCCGCCGCCTTCAGCAGCGAAGTGCGGGACTCGCTCTTCGCCATGGAGGAGCCGCTCATCGCGGGGCCGCTAGAGCCGCATCCCCGGCCGGGCGGAGCGCTGCCGCTGCGGGCAGGGCTGCGGCGCGCCGCTCACGGCATGTCCTGCGGAGACCCGCTTAAATCCCGCACCGCGGCCCATGTGACAGCGCACACAAAGGCCGCGGCAGGGGCGCTCCGGCGGGGGCTGGCGGGCACCGTCTCCCCCTCCAGGGCTCTCCCGCCCGCCCCCCTCCAGTGCCGCCGCCGCCTCTCCAGGTGAGCCGGGGCCTCCCCCCGCCAGGGGCCGGCTCGGGCCGGGGCGCGCCGCAGGCGAAGCGGCGCCGCCGAGGGGTGCGGGAGGCGGCGGGCGGCGCTCCCGCAGCGCGGCGGGCGGGCAGGGCCCGGCAGCCCCGGGCACGGCGGTGGGGGCCGCCGGGCCGCAGCCCCCCGGCGCGGCGGCGGGCGGGAGCCGCGGGACCATCGCCCCCGGCGACGCGGAAAACGAGGTTGGCGGAGTCCCGGGGGTGACGGTGGGGGAGGCCTGACTCCCGAATCTCCCTCAGCTCCCAGGGAAGGAGCTGAATTCCTCCGTGGGCAGAGCCGGGAAGGCGAGCACCCCTGCCCCGGGGGGTGACCCACCTGCCCACACGTGTGCCCCTCGGACAGTTCCTCCGCACGGCAACCGGGACCCAGCACGGTTTGGGGGTCGTGGCCCACCTGAGTGCTCCACCTGTGTGCTCAGCCTACCGATACGGGGCTGCGGTGGACACTGCCCCATAGGTCGGCACCTACAGGTCTGATCACTATAACAGAGAGGATTCAAAAATCCAGATTTCACAAAGTTCAGGAGAGGAGGCTGGGCTGCTGCGTCCCTGACATAGCTCACAGGAGTTTTGATGCAGCCTTTGAAATGGACATAAAAGCTTTTCTAGGGGACATCATGCAAGGATATAAAAATGAAGGAATTTGTATCTAAAAAGCCTATTACTTAACATCTTTGTAATCAAACACAGGTAATAATTAGGTGGCAACAGGTGGTTCAATAATGATGTTCTGTTTAAAAACAGAAAGAGATAATGGCATCAAATCAGACATATGTTTCCAGTGGGGAAAGGTCCCAGTTGCTTCTTGCTCATCCTCAGACAGTGATTGTGCCTCACTGCCAGACTTGGATACCTCAGCAGTTTATCTACCCAGAAAGATGAAGGTGTGATTATCGCATAATAAGCTTACTCATGCTCACTCTGCTCTTGCTGGCACATGCACAGCAGTTACTATGTGATGACAATCTTCTCTGCAACAGTCCAAGTGCAACTTCTCTGCAGCCTGGGGTCCCATTGCAGCCTGTGCTGCTGTGCCCCCATCACTAGAGATTTATGTGCTGGTCAGGGCAAAGCTGCCATGGAAAGAGGAAAATGCTGCAGCCCTGGCTCAGCATTGCTTCATCTCCTCAGCTGTGCTATCAGCACCAGATGTGCAGCAGCCATGTGCAATTCCTGCCCAAGGTGCCCTCCATCCATCCTATGGATGGCACAGAGCAGAAGAGGCTGGCCCCTCTGCCCCTTCCCTGCTTAGGACGCTTGGCAGCAGCTGTTGTGGTGACTAAATGGGCTGTTGAAGGGTTCATGGCAGGGATGTTTGTCAAGCACCAACTTTCCACTCAAACCTGCAGCATCATTTCAGCTCCTAATTATAGTCAAGGTATCTTTTGGGGTTTTGTTGCAGGCTGGTTTTTATTTCAGAACAGGCTGCTCCTGTTTGTTGTCAGCAGTGCAGAATCACTACTCATGGCTGGATGAACATGACTCCTGGCTTTTCCAAATGCACCTGCATTGCTGGAGCCATGGCTGCTACAGGGATCCTTCTGCCAGGAATCTCAGAGGTAGCAGGAGGCTGAAATGAATATTTCCCACTAGCTCCATGTCTTGGGAAGTTAATTCCATCAGAATGTAACATTGCTTCTAGAGAAGCTGCCGGTTTTGGAGTTACAGCTGGTGCTGATAAGGCATTATTGTGAGGAAGTCCCACAGAAAAGATTCCTCGCTAGTCTGACTAACACTGACCCCCACTCTCCTTGGGGTCTTTTGAGCTATTCTTGAGGACTGTAGCGCCATTTCTGTCTACAGGTGGGTTGTAGCTCCTTGCCTCAATCAACTGAGCACTGCAGAATTTGGAGCATATGCCTCATTAGTGAGAAGGGACTCACTAGTGCAGGTGTGATTCATCACTTTAGAGAGCACGTCAGGGATCAGGGCATGAAACGGCTTGACTAACAGAGGCAATAACAATGCAGGCAGGGGCCACGTTACAAAACCGAGTAACAAAGCAGCAACAGCAGCTGGGAAAACTGTGTAATGGGACAGAGTGAGAGCACAAAGCAGAAACCTGGCTGTCCACAACACCTGTATCTGGATTTCAGCTGGGAACAAACCCCAGCTGTTGAGAGAGTGTGGACTACATCCTCCCACAAATTCCTTTTGGAGGTTCTTCGTGTATCTCTTTTTCTAGACAAATTAATCTTGGGATCCCAGTGGCTGCATAGCATCTACTGCATACTAAAGAGCTAGTTATTCTGGAGCCAAATGCCAGGGAACAACAGTGCCCCGCTGCAGAGAGAAGCACATTAATTCCAGCACAGCTGAGCAGCGAGATGTGCAGGGACATCTCTCCAGAGAGAGCGTGGCTCTTCTTCCATCTGGCAGCACAAAAGAGGACAGGCCTGAATCCTCAAGACATGAAGATTATATTATGTAACATGCACGCTCACTGCTTCCCGAGACAGAGCTAAGTTAAAGTATCCGTGTGATTCAGTCCAAGGCCAAGCCAGAGAGGAGCTGCGCTTCCCTCCCAAACCTGGGGGGGTCTGGAGCAAGTGAGCAGCCTGAGGCTGGCGGGGGAAGGTAGATCCAATTCCAGCGTGCAATGACAAACAGCACTGCCTGCAAGTGTAAAATCGTGGCTTTCTGTAAGAGTGCTTATCAAAAAGCATGCCCGTGAGCAAATGTATGAGTGTTTTTGGGGGAAGGGTTGGTAAATTCTTTTTGGTTTCATTTGTGCATAGAGCAAATTTTTGACAAAAATGGGAATACTGTTAAAACAAACAAGGGCTGCATTGCCTGCCCTGAATTCCATTTCAGTTAAAGGCCTAGAAAAGGAGTTAAAGAGTAAAATGTGTGAGCACTGCCCATTAAAAAAAAAGTCTCCAGCAAGCTGTTGATGGGAAGGCACAAAATATCTGTGATGTTTTGCAGCAGTTCTCTTGGTTCTAGTTTTTAGTCTGTATTATTTCTCACACCTGCATTTCCAAGAACATAATCATCTAGGGTAAGTATGATATCATACAAACAATTTGCTAAAGCAAACTAAATTCTAAGTTGGTCTGGGCTGAGAATCAGGATACTAATCAGGAATCTGTCCTGTAACAGAAGATGAACTGCCTAGCCTTCATTTATGGCCTTTCCCTTTCTCCTCCGTTGCTTTTAGAGGATTTAAGAAACACATCATGTTTCAATAGTCACATAGATGCCAAGTGTTGGTCTTCAGGCATACTGTATTTGGACAGGCTTGTGTCTCCTCCTCCAGAGGAAGCAAAAGCACTGACAGCTGGAGATTCTGTTTGCTTGAAGACTCGGTATTGCTCTTCAAGTTTTTCTCCACAGGAGGGGAATAATCCTGACAGTATTACAAAGGCATTATTGTTCCAGATGTAATCCCTGTGCTCAAATCCATCCTTCAGGTTACTTGCATCCTGATTGCAAAGAGAGAACTTCCCTTTGTATTTGTCAGGACAGTGGCAGATAAATTGGATGTCACTGTTTTCTATGGTCAAATAGCATTGAAGGTAGAAAGGCTGCAGTATGATCCTGTAATAAGCCTACAGGAATGGGAAAGGAGGATGAAGGGCAATGGAACAAAAATAACAGTCCACAAGAGAAATGGATGAATTGCAGGAAAAACACAGTTGTAGAGAAGCCAGATTACAGAGACATAAGGGGCAGAAGTGAGTAGGGACAAAGGTGAAACTCCCTATACATTATAATGTAAATATACAGGACTAGCTGGAGGGCCAGGCTGTGCCCACAAAGCTTGCAGTGGAAAAAACAGGTAAGTGTAATCATCAGTGTGGAAGAGGGGAATTGTTTCCAAAGAGAAGCAACAAACCTTTTCACTGTGCCCTTTGTGAGGACACAGATCTGGGCTTGCCTCTACAGCTCCATGTTGATGTTGGTAGCACATGAGAGGCCAGTCAGAGAAGTCATTTCACGTAGAGATGATGCCCCAACCCTTTCTTAGCTTGTAAAAACAAAGAGCATGAAAGAAGATGTAACAGAAATTCTGCTTTTCAACGAGACAGACACAACTGGGCTCCCTGAGCTATCATGTGTGGCCTAACTTTAGCCAGACTCCTACGAAGGGATCCAACCTTCCCTACTCCAGGAATGGAACAAAAGTAAATAATTTTCCTGGAATTACTCCTCACCCTACCTCCTTCCTACACATCCTTTTTGAGTCTCAGTCTCAGTTCACACAGCTAGGAATGCAATTAATTAAGCTGATACAGCTGGCTCAGCTTTGCAGTTGTAGAGCCCACGGCTGGCAAATGTCACCTCTTTCATATCAGACATCTCTGTTGCCAAACTACAGTCAACTTCACAGTCACATCTCTGCAGAAAGCACTGCTGTGCAAGTGGAGGTGAACCACAAGGCAGGCAGGAAGCACATTAAAGGAGAGGTCTGAGTACGGTTCCAGGAAAAAAACTCCAAACCTCTGAAAATCACTGAAGCAAAACCGATGTTGTTTTAACAGTGGCAGTGGTCTTCCTCTCCATTTGACACAGTCTCGAGGTATAAAATGATAATGTGACAAAAAGTAAATAAAGGGATGCTCAATTGGTCAGCTTGTCTTTGGTTTACATTGAGAGCAACAATTAAGTTAGGAGGGAGAAAATTAAATCACTTCATAATTTTCCACTTTTCAGAAGACCTGAGCAAAGCTCTTTGGTAAGAGCAAAGCTCTTCACAAGCTCATGCAGATGTTTTACAAGCACAATAAACTACATATGTGATGGAGTCATCTCTTTCTGAAATGTGATCTGGACTACAGGATTATGGTTGCTTTTCAGAGTGACAGGTGGACTCTTCAGCTGCATTTTTTCCAACTAGGAACATTTAATTTTTGCCAGTTTAAAAAAAAAAAAAGATAAAACGTTATTTATCAAGTGCCTAAAGTATTAGTTCAGGGAATGGAAAAAGAGCAGCACTGAAGGCCAGATACTTGCAATTTGGGTTGGAAGTGGTTTAGGGACAAACCTGAATAAATTGCTATTGCTTGCTCATTGCCTGGCAGCCTGATCTCAGGCCAGTCTCCTGGCAAAGAAGACCTCTTCTATTTATTTTGGGAGAGGGATATTTTCCAGTGGGAAGAGTATTAAGGTATATCAAGATTATCATACATCAGTCGTCATATTTTATTCTGCCACTTTTGATGCATGTGGGAAATCAGAATAAAAGTAGGTACTGCTTTTATCCTTTGACTCTTTCAACACCAACAAGTAAAATATGAGCTGAACAACTCAATATGTCATGGAACAACTCCGTTATACAACATAAACTCAGTTATACAACAAATAGGCAAGAGTATGAAATAACTATAGTGAGTTGAAATTCTTTTGGGATCAACTGGAGTGAATCACTCATTATCTCCAGGGCAGCTGCTCTCTCTCATTTTTTTTTATTTAATGAACATTGATACTGGTACATAACCAGCACAGTTATAAGTAGAATACAGCTCCAGGGAGAGACAGGGCTTGGCACATCTGGTTTATAACCAGAAAGAAAAGCTGTTATAAAGGAAGCTGAGAATGTGGTCAGTTTTGTTAGCACCCAGTAGACCCTTTCAGATGACAAATAGTCCTAGGATGCCACTGGAGGAAGGACACCTTGTTTGAGCATCAGCTGAAACAGCTCCTGTGCACACATGCCCACCTTCCTGCTGAGCCAGCAGGCTCGTGGAGGGAGAGGGCCAAGCTGCTGCTATCAGTCTCACTGGCACAGGAAACTAGACAAAGGCACTGAGAATTCCTTATCTTTAAAGATCTATTCTTTTTTTCAAGAATTAAATAGAAGACCTGACGTCCTGAACAAAACTACAGCTTAGGTAGTATCACTGACTAAATTTCAATTCCAATTTCAGATAAAGTACTTTATCAACTGTACAAATAAGTCTGTTGCAAAATGCTTTGTATTCCTCATTTCAGAGGGATGTTATGTTTTGGTAGTGCATCTAAAACATCTCATTAATACCATTATCAAGTTATATTGAATAATATATGTTTTTAGTAATTTCCAACAATTCCTTTAAACATCTGGAGAAGCATTTCTATTTCATATTTACTAAAGGATCAAATTAACTCATTCAGAATAGGTAGTTTTATCTGTGCAGTGGCAAAAATCAGCTTTGCAGTTTTCAGGCAATCAAAGTACATCAGTGTGTAAGCAGGGAATCGCTGTCAAAAGATGAATTAATGACCACCCTGACTGCCCATGATTTTGCTAGAATCAAAGATGATACGTTTCCCCCAGTGAAGAGTTCCTACAGGGATTTCAGCTTTACTGCACTATGGCTTAGTTCCTTTCCATGTGAAGCACAGGCAGTAACATCTGCTTTCCAAAGGAGTTCTCAGGCTTTTGGATTTAAGATTCTCTGTTCAGATGCAAAGGAGCAAATGTTGCAGGCTTCCAAAAATCTTTCAACATAGCATGTATAGAAGCTGGAGGGAACAGAAATCTACCTCTGGATATGACTGCTAAATGCAAACTGTGGACGTGTGCTGTTATGTCCTTTGTCCTTTGAGGCGGGTTTTAAGAAGATGTTGATATTTGCTGTCTGAAGTCCAAGTTTACATCTCTCTTTTATCTGCTTATTAATAACATCAAACTGTTTTAAAACTGTGATCCCTGCATTAGTTTACTGGAAAGGCTCTCATTTTGGGCTATTTTTACACTTCAAGCTTTGTTCAATCTGAACAAGGTATGTCTGAGCTGAATCAATCCTCTGAAAAACATCTCCTTAAGTAAATATGGAGGCTTCATTTTCTAAATATGCCAGTTTTAGTGTGAAAGCTCACTCCTAGTCTTTACTAAAATATACAAACATTGGGAAGAGCTGGCAATTGCCTAAAATACCTGAATCAGTGTAAGAGGAAAGTGAATTATCATTTACAATGAATTAAAATATTAAAAAACATAATTCGAAAATTTTATTGATCAGCAAAAACATCTCTCTTTTATTACTTTTCAGTGACTTTCTGGGATATCCACTGCCAGGAAACAAGTAGTTCCCAGTTTCCAGGTGCTCTTGTCTGTTTACCCAGCTGAGGAAAACCTAAGGCATAGTAGGATCTTATCAACACTGGCACTTTATGAAATGTCTTAATTACCTCAATTTCCTACAGCTTCTTTCACTTTCCAGACGATTTAGAGCTGCAAACAAGGCTCCCAGAAGACTTTACAGACTCTACTCACAACACCACTTAAATATGTACATGACAGCAATTCATACTTTTTCTAATAATATCAAATATTTAAAAATATACACTGTCTGAGCTTAGACAGTTGAAACATATTGTTAATGGGTTTATGCATTAAAGGCGTGAGGACTAATGACAGACAAGGCAGATCAAACAGAGGTTTTTCCTGACACTCCAGCTCTGAAGAACTCAAATGTGGATAAGACTGTTATGTAAGACAGCCTTTTGGATATCACTGAAGTGCTTTACAATTAAGATTGAATATTAATAAAAGACTTAAACTGAAAACCTCCAGCTATTAGAAGGATTAGGACTTTGCAGTGGGCTAGGGGAATACATACAATGTCAAAGCCATTTTCTTGGTTGTGATCAAAGGCAGAAAAGGCTGTGGCAGAAACAACATCTTAAAAGAAGGGGAATAGAGCTGCAGCATCACATAACAATACTGATGATTAATAATAACAATAATAACAGTGGCAGCAACTACTTGTGCAGAAGAAAAAAGACAAAATTTAGGAGTGGAGCCTAGAGACTCTTGCTCAGCAATGTGCTCTCTGACAGAAGGTATCTGCACAAGAAGGGAAAAGCATCTGCTTATTTACACCCCTGTGGCTGTACTGGCTGTCCTGGGAAGAGCATGTGAGAACAGAATTCCCACTCGGTACTTTTGTCACTCAGTGGTGATGTCAGCTCCTCACACCAAAGCAGCAGCCAAGAGAAATGAGCATGGATGTTTACAGGGCTCAATGCTACATAAACAAACTGAGGTTTATTAGATTTATTTTCTGGAGATTGATAATATTTTCCAAAAACAATATCTCAAGGAAGTCCCCTAAAGGATATTTATTTTGAGAGCCTGGGCCATTTCTCTATGAATCTCATGGGAACAATTGCCCAGATAGTTTCATTGTGTTCTACTGAAATATCAGGTTGTAATACACTGTAATCAGGCAAATCGTATTGGCTGCATTTTGAGTATATTTCTTACTTACAAGGTGTCCTCCTCTTGGAAAAGCCTGGAGACTGACCCCCTCTGCCAGTGTGTCATTCCCACACCATGACTTCTACTGCAGGCACTGCCTATAGCATGTTCCCTCCCAAGGCATAGCCTTGGCCACTGTAACTGTGAATGGTTCAGTTGCCCAGGCTCAGGAGCAGCAACATGGCAAAAGCCTTCATTGGGTTAAGCAGAGACAGCTGCAAATGCGTCACTAATAAGGAATAACTTTGAAAGCAGTTTGGGTGCAGAGGGATTAAGGAATGCCATATGGTATCAGGAATAAAAAGATGCCAAGCAGTGTAACTTCAACAGAAAAGAAGAAGCTACTGAGATGTCCAGAAGAGCTGAAAGTCTGTCAATACAGAAGGCAGCTGGGAAAACACAAATTGCGTGTGTATGTGCTATGAATCCATGTTTATTTAAAAGCCATGTATGCCAGTAAAAAGGAAGACAAAGAAAAGCTTTATTTTTCTTAATACTCAAATTTGATGCATTTGAACTGTTTAAAAGGTTCCAGTCAATTCTGGCAGTGAAAACTCCTTAGAAATCCACATACACAATGAGATAGTGCACCTCACATAAAAATGAAATGTTAAGATTTCTTTTCTTTAGGCAAATATAAAAAAGAAAAGAAAGTGAAGATGAAGAAATGCAGGTGTCTGGCCGATTCTTACCTTTTCAAAGATTACTAAGGGGTGTTTCTCCCAAGAATTTTTCAGAAAATTCAAATTAAGGTCTGTCCTCTTAATAGGGAACTGATTCACCCTCAAAATTTTCAAAGCTGATAGAAGGTCAAAGAACCAGCCTCTAGCAGTCATCCAGTCCAGAATTAAGTGCAAGCCAGATCTAAACTCCATGAAAACACAAAATATGCCATACAAGAGATCTGAGAGATATAAGCTCAAAGATCAAATCATGGAGAAGCATGATAGACACATAGTCTATGAAAACTGGGATGAACTGAGAAAATATTTGGCATGCAGAAGAAGAAGAAGCCAGAAATGTCATGGATCAGCTTTGCACATTTTGGCAGCAGCAGCAGAGCTTGCACAACATGGACAAGATCTCTGCAGTGCCGCCTCCAGTTCATAGGGGAAAGGTCAGTGTTGCAGTGGGAAATGAAGATGCGATCAGCGTTAAAGGAAATAAAACAATTACAATGTTTTGGGCAATGGCACACAAGTACCATGCTAGATGCAGTCTTACATGCAAAAAAAAAAATAAAACTACAAATAGAGCAAGGGATATCCAGGTAAAATTCAGAGATGACCCTGATAAGCCTGTCACTATTAAAGGGTTATAGAGACTACATATATGAGTAAATAGGAGACTGAAAAATATTTTGAGAGTAGTGGCAAGAGTATTGTTTAGTGTGCCAGAGGCAGAGCAAAGCCTAGACTTGAGCCAATGGCAGCACAGGTAGGAAAGTTGGTACAACATGGAATGCAGAGAAAATCTTGATAGTGATTTTCCAGCTGAAGGACACCAGTCATATCTCTCAGACTTTCTAGATGGAAAGGTTTATTGGTCTCAGTCACTAATGAAGTAAAAAAGACAAGTGACAGAGAAAACCCAACATGCTGCTTTCTCAGTGGTATTGACACCGTATTCTGTCACTGTGGTCACTTCCAGTCTCCATTATCCTCACTTCAATGATGTGGTGTAAATCAGTATTAAAATAAGGTATCATTTATTGGCAAATCCTGTTGATAAAACTGTTGCAGTCAGATGCTAATACGTATTTAATATCAGATAATCTGATGTGAGGGAAGTAAATCCAAATTACCCACAATGAATTCAGGAAACTGTCAGTTAGATTTATTTCTTTTTTGCAATCTAAAGATATGCAAAATGGGACTTGCCTGTACCACTGCTGTAACAATTAGCTGAAGCTTTCAGGCCAGTAGTATCTATTGGTTCATAAATTAGTGTCCTCTTCTACCTAACAGACTTTGCATCATTTTATTAATGAAGTTCCAAAGTTCATTACCACTTCAATTTATTATCCCTGGCTTGAAATCTTGAGGATTATCGACAAAGTTGAAATAAAAATACAATTACAGGCAAGACTATATTAACTAGATAAATAATTCTTGAAGTACTATTACTGTATTTACAACTAAAACTTCAAGGCATACTTTATGTATAATTTTGAGTATTTATAATGTAAAATAATAGTCTCTGATGCAACATATTAGGAAACTACACTAATAAAATAGGGATTCTTACCTGTAGACAATGTACTTAACAAAATAAAAAATGAGAATTAGAACACTTATACTGAAAAGAACTGAAGTTAGAGGAACTGGGGGTTTGAAATATTATAAAAAGATAGATAAAAAGGAACAAACTCACAAGTTGCACCTTGTAGTCCCCAGATCCACCAGCTTTACAAACATGACACAACTTGTGCCATCATTTATGATGATCAGTAACTCTAAACAAATACTCACAGGAGGCTGTGAACAGAGGAGGTTGTTCTAGAAGATAGGCATACGCTGTAGAGAAACACAGAATAGGTTTCCAACTCCAGGAACAAGGTTTTTGACTTGACTGACAAAGTGACAGCTTAGGAGCAGTTATAATAAGTTGAAACAACTTAACTAGATATGGTATCACCGAGTGGGCTTAGCACACCCTAACAACAGTAGGTTTATACATTGGCAGACATCATCAACTTCACACCACACTCTAAATTCTTCAGAGAATAATGATGATATTTAGCTTTTATTAGTTATAAATCCTTATTAGAGCTCTGTCTCATAGAGAGATTGTTTTGTACATTTTGATGATGATGATGATCTGGTTTGAATAGAAGGGCGAGATACTAAGCATTTAAATAGTTTAGCCTCCCAGACACAGCAACTCTGTGTAAGAAGCCCAGCAGAAACACATGGTGGTTGAGCAGCTGAAATTTTGACTGATTACTGAATGTTATGTAAGCGAAGCCCCTGCACAGCTCCCTGCAGTGATTTCTGCTGGCAAGAGAGCCTGTAAATTGTAATAAAAAGCAACACTTATCCACTACAATGGCAGTAGGGTGAATTATACACATGTTCAAACAAGATGTCAATGCTAAACACTACTGATTACCCAGATAATGCTTCAGTCACTAACCCCATCCCTCAGCCAGTGGTGTTGTCTCACTCCCAATGAGAGCTGGGGAGTATGAAAGTTTTCCCACAGTTATTCCCCCCAGTCCAGTGCTATTCCTGGAAGCACAGTATGGTCATATTATCTGAATCCTCACTTGCTGCAGAAACACTGATCTGGAACATTGCATCCTGTACCCCTTGGAACAGCAAATGTTTTACAGGTCCTCCTGTGACCCAAGAGCCAGAAGGACAGCATGGGAGGAACCATCAGCAAGAAAGCCCTTAATGAAGAAATGAAATAGGTCTCCCTTGGAGAGGAGGCTTACTGGAGTGTAACGAAAACAAGCCCCATCCCTCCTCCCCTGTGCGCACATACACACACCCTAGAGGCTTTTGCAAAGCCACAGGAACGGAAATAATTTTGTTTGAATCCATCAAGCATTAAAATCCGTTCGCTGAGGGATTGAAGTGAAAAATGAGCCGGAGACAGGAATTAGAAGCTCACCGCCTGGGCTGTCAAAAGGGATTTTCCCCAGATAGAAAACAAGCAATTGGAAATGCAGGGAAGTAAATCCTTTCAGGCTCTGACATGTATGCACACTCTTGGTTTCCCCTCCCAGTCCTCTTGGTTCTGGGTTCATGAAGTCAAACCTGAACACATCTCCTTGTGCACTCTCTGGTCAAATTGACCATCCTTGGGATCCCCTCCCAGGGGTTTGCTCAAGAATGTTGCAAGCCTCAGGCCAAGTGGAGTGATGAGACACGCAGGGGAGCCAGCTGCACTTCCATACTCATGTACTCATGGCTACCTAAAGTGCCAAAGGGAAGACAGGACAGCTGCTACAAAGATAAACCAACAGCCCTAAGAACCATTTCATCTACTGTGTAAAATTTGCTGAAGACATGGAACAAAGTTGACACTCTAGTTATAATCACTTATGAGATATTAGCACCTTCATTTACCCCTCAAAAAAACCCCCCAAAAACTGCACCTCAGTCACTGAAATTGGTCTCTTTTTCTCAAGACTGGTACAAATATCTCTGCACCAGTTACATTTTGTTGATGTTCTGGAGGTTTATTTGCAATCATAAAAGCCAAATGTCTACTATTCCTAAAATGAAAAAGACATTACAGAAGATAATGTGGCAGCTAGGAAGAGTTTGGACCACCGTGCAGAGGCAACCTCCAGTAGAGGTCATGAGGTGCATGTCACACTCACATATCTCTTCAGTCTTATAGCTGGACTTTGAGAAATAAATTATCATTGTAGCACTGTTTGGTTTATGCAAGGTAGACTTCTCCTTTTGCTGGATGCCAAAGCTGAAGGCAAGAGCTATTTATAGCAAAGCTTCTGTACGAAGGTAATCAACACAACCCACTGTAAAAAGGCTACTATAGCACTGGGTCCATAGCATAGGGATGTAGGGCAGCCAAAAGAGAGACCACCAAGGAAACCCATATGGATCTACCAAATGGGCTTAACACAGAGTGTTTATACTGATCAAACTGTGCAACAGCTGCATACTGCTGAGCCAATTGTCTACTGAATGAAGAACAGAGAGGAAGAAAGAAGTAAAGAGGAAAAAAAGAGAAGATGAAGGGCCAGATATGCAGCATTAAAACTAAGGGAAGAAGCAACTGGAGACAAGGAGCCATCTAACTCCAGCCCAGTTCCAGACATGCATGCAAATTGGTTTAAGAATAGAGGTAGAAAAAGAACAAGGTAAGCATTTATACAACAGGATCCCTGGTGCTTTGTGGCTTTGAATTCAAAAGCCATTTAAGAGAACAGACAACTCAAAAGAAGTTTAATTTGACATAAAATTTTTTTGTGTGCTAATATGCTTCAAGATAAAGTCCACAGTTACCGAGATACAAAGACACATGTGTTTGTAGTAAATATTTTCTTTAACACATGCTGTCCTCTACTGTTGTGTAAAATGCTTTCCTATTGTACTGTGACTCTGATAATAGCACTACCACTTAGGTGGTGTTTCATCGCTATAGAACCCACTGTGCTTAACCCAGGAGGTATCATTATCTCTGTTTCACATGTGGAGTCATGGAAGCACCTAAAGATTAAATGAGTCCACAGCAAGATCACGAAACCAACTGCAGTTTTATAGTGTTAGCTTATATAGAAGAGAAACCTCAGGAGGTTTAAATGGGATTTGCTGGCGGCATAAAGCTTGTTTGAAAACACCTATGACAAGAGTTCATCTTAATGGTGAGCCAGGGACAAACATGGATGAAGAAAAGATAAAGGTGATAATGCTAAGGCCATGAGTCAGAAAGAATTAACAAGTGTCAGCTTCAAAGCTACAGGAGAAAGAGTTTGTGTTTTGTTCACACTGATGACATTCACAGTTGTCTCCCTGCTCTTTGAGAAGCTGATGAGTTATCACCAGAGTCTTGCACCAGGACCACAGCACCCAGACAGCTGAGCAAAAGACTTAGAAAAGATGCTGGCTGAAGTCAGCTAGAGGCTGTGTGGCTCTAGGGACAATATTGGGGTGAGGGTTGAACTGTATCTGAGAAGTCTTATGTGCCATCCCCATTCTCGTCCCCTTCCTGCTGAAGATGCTGCTGCACTGAACCTGAAAGGTCTGGTTATAAATAGCTTCTCCCTGCAGCTCCTCAATGAGCCACTGAGGCGGAATGAGTCATCTCTGCCAGCTCCGTGCCCCCCCAAAATGACTGCGTCAGGTTGGGAGCGTGGCTGCCAAACACAGTGGTACACACTGTTCCCTCTCAAAGGGCAGTGGCCTTGGGGGACAGGGACACTAAACAATCCAGATCTACTCATTACTCATAAGCACCCAAAAGCCACATCACTTCGTGAATAAAGTTACATCTGTCAAGAGGGCTTAGAAACATAGCTGGCACTTCAACCCCCTTTGTCCACACCATTATCCACACCACTCTGGTTTTCAGCTGGAGCTTCTAACCCAGTCATTGGTTTGTTATGGAAATGATTGAGCAGATCTCTGAGAGTGAAGCTGTCATTCTGCTTACAAAGAACTTTTTTCTGACCAAGATTTGGTGACATTGTTCAGCAACTGGGCTCAGCAACAAGCGAGCTGACAAACCCTCACCTCTAGGTGAGGTGTCTGACTAGGTGAATCTCAGTATTTCCTATGATAAAATAACATGAGAATTTTAAAAAGAAAAGTCAGATGTGCTTATTCAATTTTGAGAGAAATTAATCCAGCTGATAGACAGCTGTATCTCTTTTAGTTCTGTTGCAGGAAAACAGAACTAAACAGAACTGTGATTGGTGTGGTTTCTGGACCTTGATAGGACACCAGGTGCCCAGAGTAAAGAAATTCTAATGATTACTTGTTTGTTCATGTTGATTTTTTTCAGAGACAGATGGAGTTCTTCTGAAACATGTCCTTTCTCAAACCTAAGACAATAAAGACAGATGTTTCATGAATTTTAGGATAAACACCTGTCCTAAAGCACAAGTCCTAAGTAAAACACAAGTCCTAGGCAAGAAAATCACACTAATTTGCTGTGCTTAGCAGAGACTTAAGGGGTTGTGTATGAGTACTATTGGGAAATTGGGAAATAATTTAAACCAATACTGGGTTAAAAGGAAGGAAAAGAATACCAGGAAGGGAGGAAAATACAAAGTCAATGCTAAAGAAGAACACAAGCAGGGCCCCAAAGCCAGTGTTACCGTTCTTTAAAACAAACAAACAAACCCCACAAAAACAAACAAACAAAAAACCAAAAGAAAAAAAACCACAGAAAGCAAGATTTGGAGACAGAACATGAGGATATCTGCTACATTTCCTTCACATGGAGAGTTTAAGACAATGTGATCAAAATGATTCTGGTATGTTTTCCATAAACTAAGTTTAATTGCTGTATCCTGTGGCTCACTCAAGCATTCTGTGAGAAAGCAAGCTCTGGACAACAGCACACGCAATCAACATAATTGAACAGTTCAGTCAAAGTCAAACCTTTGCAAGCAGAATCTTGAAAAATAAAATTCACAAATAGCTGTTATTTGAACTGAAAATAAGTAAGGGTGATGAAAATCCACACAAACAGAATAAACAGAGCAACATATTTCAGTTCTCCCTGTTTGCCAGCCTTCAGTGGTGCTGACAAGGGCAATATTCCCCAGCCCTGTGGCCCCTGCCAGTGGTCCCCAGCACTGCATTGTGTGGTGGCAGAAATAAGTCTCCTTTCAGGCCATGCTGTGAATGCAAACAATGACAGAGCTTGGCAGACTTTTTGCTACCAGCTGAGGTGGTACAGTGTTGTCTCAACAGAGGCAGAGGATGATGCAGCTTTACATGAATGGCCTCTTCATTTTCCCCCCAGTTTATAATTCATCATCAAACCAACAAAGTACATTCTGTTAAAAGTTAATGACTTTGTTCTGATAGAGCTTAAAAACAGACCTATTCCAGAATTTTATAGGTTCATCATGTGCAGCTTCATCATTTTTATATTCATGTCAGGGAATATTTTATCTTTGATGATTTTTTTATTTTCCTAAACAGAAGTGATTTACTCCATGGAAAAATCTAAACTTTGAAAAGATCCCTGTCCTGCCTTCTACCACCTTCTTAGCACTTAAAAGTTACTTACTGGTATCTGGCTCTCATAAAAGGACAATTCTTCTTTCTGCTACTACCTCTAACCTGTCTTCCCTTTCTGCAGTATTGCCTTTTCCCTGTCTCCTAAAAAGGATACAGAGAATGATATCTGTTTTCTTTTGCAATGCTCCCATATCAGGAAGCAATAACACAAGAGCCTCACCTCCCTACTTTTCAGAAACTTGATGCTTTGATCCTTTGCTGTATTTGAATCTCAGAGTAAGGTATCTTATCCATAGCTGTAGTCCTGTTACTTGCCACTTGGATGCAGAGATAGCAGCCAGTACAAGATACAGGATGTATCTCAATACATAAGAGAGCAAATTCTTTGCTCATTTGCAAAGTACAATTCCAATTACTTCCAGAGATATGACCAGTGTACCCAGAGGGAGCATCTGTCCTAACAATACCTGGGAATGCCAATGGCAAAGGCTAGAGTGACAGTTTTATGGCTAAGAGAATGGTAACCTGATTCTTAAGAAGCACAATATATAGTTTTATTAATGAGCAAAAAAACAGTTAATAAAAAGAAAGTTAGGAATATGGGAGGCAAGAGCCTTAGTAAGGGCCAGTAAGGGCCAAGATCCTGATGGAAGAGGGAAACGCTAATGAAATACAGTTTCCTCCTTTAAATACTTGTAAAGGCCAACACACCCCAATATACCCTATAGGACATGAAAAAACCCCAACAAAACAATTTCACCAATACATGTCCTAATTGCCCCAGGACTGTGAGCCATCCTCTTGTCACACACAGCAAACTTGGAAATTAAAGGCACTGAAACCAACAGAAATGAAATAGCTACTGCTAGAGAAGGAAGAGAATTTTGATAGAGCAGCTGAGCAATATAGCTGCTACTGAAACAAGAAATGTAACTCCTTTGGTTGAACTGGTGCTTGCAGGATCCTATCTATATTCTTTCTTACCTGAGACCAAGTACCTCTCCAACCTCCAGGTCTGTTTCATCCTCATCGATGTCATTCTTTGGCTACTCTGAACAAGGGGAATTCCAGCTCCTAAAGACAAAAAGCGAACAAGCAATTTACTCAAATTTATTGGTGAGTTCTCTGTCTTTTAGACTAGGATTATTCAAAGTATTACACATATTTCCTAGAAAACCAAGCCTTTTTAAGTCCTAGAGGCTGTCTGCCAAAATCTCCAGAAATTTATACAGATTTTCCTTAAACATCCCATGGGAGGACATTTTCTGTTATGCCTCAGCTTGTGCAGTTTCCCACAAAGAGCATGGTATATAAGGTGAACAAAGATAACCAGGAATTTTTCATAAGCAATACTCCTTTGCAATAGACAAAAATTCATGCTCATCAAGTTCCAAATTAAACACTACACTTGAAAACTGACCAAGGAAATATTTAAAACGAAAACTTCAAGAAACAGGGGAAATAGTTAAAAAATCTCGACTCAACCCACATCAGGTTCAGGTAAGAATAATGCAGAACCCATAATTCAATTCTAATTTCATTCCTGCATTCTTTCACCATCACATTTTTTCTCCTTTCTGATCCACTGAATCCACTTTGCTTTCCCTTCTGCCTATTCTACTGCACTGAGCAGAGATGTAGTAATTATGCAACAAGATTTTTCTTAAATTGCAAGGTGTAATGATTAAATTGTGTGTATGAGCAGAAAAAAAATGCTCCTGATGTAATTAAAAAGTTAAGCACAGGTAGAAGGGTGCTGATGCCCAATGCATATGCAGTTGCTTGGCCATACTGTACAGGAAATGCCACAGTTGAAGTGCACTGTCATCCAACTCAGCTACAGCAGGACTTCAGATAACGGCCAGGACACAGCATCTATATTTGCTGTCATTGTTGTTTAACAGAAAAATATATTCTTTTTAGCCTGCCTGGACATCTCAATTTCAGTTAGGATGCAGTTTAAGAAAAATAAAAAGCAAAAGAAACTGATTATTCCACTGTGGATAGGAATATGGAGGAGGTCACCATATGTGTAGGAGAAATATTCTCCTATTGCAAACTTGTGTCAGTCAGTCAGCATCACCTGCTCTGTGGGATAAAAATGCCTCAGACACTGTGCACTCAAACATCAGAATTGCCCACCTAATTTACAGTGTTTACTGCTGGTCAGCAGGATCAGCCATGAAGATAAGGTGATTTTTTTCTCCTTTGCCAATTGCCCTTTTTTTTTTTTTTTTTTTTTTTTCCTAATTGAATGTTCACCTCCTCCCTATCCTCAATGTTAAAACTCTGAAGAGACATCAACAGAGTCATGAGATTCACAAAGGAACTGATTATGCTAGGCTTAGGAAATTAGATCGCTCTGCAAAATTTTCAGCAGATGCCCTCCAATACTGCTTTTATACCCATCTTTCATTGATTTTGTTATACAGTATCAAAAGGGCATTGTAGGCCTCCATCTGAATCTAGTGCCAATGCACTGAACAAAAAGTCACTCTGTCCCAAGGGAGAAGAAAAAGAATGGGTAAGGAGGAACAATGTGAAAAAGAGAAGCACAGGAAAGAAAAGAAAGACCAAGAAATAGTTGGGAAAAAAAACCCTTTTTTTTTTTGCTCCATGTACCATCTCTTGTTTTTTTCCCATACTCGAGTCCCTCATGTCCCCTCGCTGGGGTAGTGGGTTAATCTGGTCTGCAGTGTGACAGCTTTAAACTGAAACCCAGTCCAAACTTGACTTTACAATTTCTAAAGCTCTGGAAGGGAACAGGCAGGAGGTAAGAGCATCCCAGAGGAAGCAAGGCTTCTCTGGCAGAGCTGCTGCAGCAGCAAAGCTATTAATAAATGTTTGCAATCTTTTAATCGCTCCTCTAAATTGCCATCGTGTTCTTGCAAACCCCATAGTGTGTCAGTGCAGCTGCCTCCTCCCGCCTGCCTCCCCGTGTTCGTGCATGTGAGTGAGGGGGAACATCAGGAACATGCTCAGATCCAAGGGCTGCTGCAGCATTAGAGGGAAATGATTTTGACAAGTGCCTATTTAAATCTTCCCTATTCCAAAGGAAGTGGCCCTATTAGTTACATCTATGAACCATATTTGCACCTGGTTTTCCTCCTCCAGCAAGTTCCACCTCCTCGATTAAGACACTAAAGTTTTTTTTAATTAAACTATCACATCTGATCAGTCAGGCTTGGGACCTGCCACCCAAGATGCCACGTCTTGTGATGTGAGAGCACTGCAGTCCCAATCACCAAGTAATCACTCTGGCTTAGGCAAAGATATTCTCAGCCACAGAATATTTTTGTACACCTCATGAGATCTACTATGGAGCCAGTAGTCACCAGGGTACAACACAAACACATATTGCTCTTCAGGCTTTTCTACAGGGTCAATTAGTCAGAATATAAGTGGACTGGAGAGCTGTGATCCTATTTATGGTAAGAGATAACATTTCAGGATGAAAAGGATTAATACTTTTAAATAAATTGTCTTTTTGCCTCCTCCTCATGTTTCTAAAGTGTATCCATTATTGTCCAAACTAGGATACAGCAGACAAAGCCACCTTCTAACGTCATGGTGGAGATCAGCTTAATCCTTTCTCTGTTCCCACCCCCAGCTCAAACTCTCATCTTCATCCTAATTATAATAGCATTTGAAATTATCATGGTTTAAAAAAAGATGCCAGCTTATATAATATTCTTATTGCTTATTAATGATTTCAGAAGGGAGAGCAAGTTGCTTTGCATTCTGGGAATTATGCAAACCAAGGCTGAGCCATACCTTGTTGGACTCTACCAGTTTCTTATTTGGAAGCCTGATGCACAAGGATTACCATGTAATAACAGATGTTAAGGCTTTTACTGAATGACAGGCCTGCTGCACATACTTGAACAAGAAGACATGACAGGCGTCACATTTCACAGTGATTAGCCTTGGGCACTTTTCAAAGGCAGAAGACTCGAGGCAAAGTGACTTTAACCGCCCTGCGAGTGTGATAATCCCCGAGTCGGCACAGCCTGAGGAGTTTGATTGCTGTTCGGCATGGGAGCTTATGAATAATGATACAGAGAACAGCAGACTGCATCAGCACCACGGTTACCCGGCACTGACAGCCACAAAGACAGTCTGCTTGCATATGAAGTTCTTAAGTCCATTACTTAATCTAAAGGTACTTATACCCTGTCCTCAAAACATCACCTCCTCTATAAAGCTATAATGTGTGAAAGGCACTAAAGAACTGAACTCGAGATTTAGTACCTGTCCTTCAATATCCTGTCTTTGTCACTGTGGTAGCTTTCTGTTGGAGAATATGGGGTGGAGTAGGAGGAAACATTAACGGGAGCAGGAGCTCTGTATCCATGTTATAAATTGCTGCAATTTTATTTAAAAACGAGCTTCAATACAAGATGACACCATCCGTCTCTGATACTAAGAGACTATTAAAAGACTAATGAAGTTGCTTGCCCCCACGCTTACACAGAAAGACCTGCACCCTGCAAGTCCCAAAAATAAAAGCGCTTAGTATGTATAATTTAAGTAAATTAATTAAATAAAATCATTCTAAAATGATTTTGTTACTGTCTGTGATCTGACTCACAGGTGCTGATCTTACAATTCTGGGTAACATTATAATAACAGAGAAACAACAGAGAGTATATATTCTTTTTCAAGCAATAGGTTCATCAGTGTAGCAATATACATAATAATGTTGAGAGCTGAAGTTGAACATATATTTTAGAGGAATCTAATAAATACTCAAAATCATCATTTTATATTTTTTAAAATCCTACATCTTATAAAACAAGATCTTATTATTTATCTCGATTGAATAGCTGTCCTTCTGTGTGCCACAAACAAAGCTAAGAAAATTTTTGGTTTGGCCAAGTGGTTGGGGTGGGGACAGGGAAGCAGAAAAGATAGAAGGAGTTAAAAGAACCAGTCCATCTTCTGGAGACAAACTGTCACATCTAGAGAATTTGCCAACATCTTCAGAAATAAATGGGGATTTCCTGCAGACACTGCTGGACATTAAATTGCAATGCTGTGGGTGTGGTGCTATTGCATCAGCACGGACCCTCCTTAGCACTTACCCTGAAAATGGTGTCCCTTCAGGGCCTATTTCGGTATTGACAAAGAGAAGCCACACTGCAAAACCACTGGCTTGTACAGGATCAAAATCTTGCTACCTCTACACATCCTACACAGAGGGAAAAAAATCCCCACACTTAACTGGTTCCAGCTTAGTTCCTTGACCTGTAAGCAGGTTCTGGCTTTAATCTATACACAGTCCACAACAATTCCTGATGTGTCTCACACTCTACACCACCTTGTGCCTTGCTGGCTGGAAGAGTGGTACTTGGCTTGGCACAGACATGCGGGCAGCCCAGGGTGCTGACATACAACAAGCATATGCTGAAATGTGGGGAAAAGTGAGCTCCCTTAGGAAAGATGGAAAATGAAACCAGATGCCACCAATACTGAGAGAGAGAAGAAACCAGATCTGATCCTTTAGATGACTTGATGGAAGCTGCTCATGTTCAGAGACAGTAGGACCAAATTCAGCTCTAATTAAGTCACTAATGTTACAGGGGGATAAACACGATCTTTTAAGTATCACAGGTATGAAACAGGAACACAGAAGGTCACATAGAAACAACTCCTTGAGTTCCAGCATGACACTGTGGAATTTTACTGAGGAAGCCTGAGGGATGTGCCCTGGGTCAGTTTCCCCCAATCATCTCACTGTGGCAGATGCTATCAAGCACTGCAAAAAGGTCCTTATGTGCATTACCAGGAGCTTTAGCTTGGAACCAACCAGCAGCAGGCAGAAGGCATCTCAAGTGTAGCTCAAACCCCTGTGCCCTCAAGGCAACTGGTGGTGACAGCTTTGAAAATCCAGCAAGAATTTTTTTTGTTTGCTTTGGCCTTCACAGTGCACACAGCTAAAAAAGTGGCAAATATTGACACTCTGACTCAGGTGCAAGCACATCTTTAAAAAAAAATTTAACAAAATAAAAATAAAAAGCCCTAGCAAGCTTCCCAAAATAGGCCAGATGCTCCCAGTACTTTTTGTCTTCTCTGATCTGTAACAGCCATTGCCTCTGGAAATCTGTTTGCATTTACTGGTCTTTCTGAGCACCCCCAGTCAGCACAGCAGAAACAAAGTCACTCTTGATTCTCCCCACCCAAATCACACCACACACTACACCCTACGCTGCTTTTGAGGGGCTTTCATTTGCTGTGCAGGGCTGTGAGACGCTGCAGCTAAAATTGGATCTAGGCAAGAACGGACGGGTGGGGAGGTCTCTGTCAGAGTGGGTCAGGCAAAGAGTTGAGACCCTGTGTGCCCCAGCTAGGCAGTGACTGACACACTCCTTGCACCGAGCTGACACCAGTACAAGCCAAGGCCCTGCAGCTGCCAAGGGGTGCCCTGGCTGTACCCTACCGAGCAGCTCCAGCACAGCCCCTCTTCTCCCCTGCACGCGCTGCTCTACCCAGCCAGAGCCAGGCAGCAGGCACACATTATATAAGGTTGCTCCAGGATGCCTGTCCACTCACCTCAGCACTGAGTGATGGATGCACTGGAAAACGTTTTGCATTGCCTGCCTCATCAGGGAGACCAGCGCTCTGCGGAAGACTGATCCTACGCTGCTCCTAGGCTGATGGAGTTGAACACAAAGCCACGGAAAGAAAGGATTATTCAATATGCAGCAACATAAGCAGATACATCTTACTGTAAAATAGGGCCTTGGCTTAATCTGCTCATGGGAATTCAGGGGAAAGGAGAAGCAGAGAGCAAAGATCTGCAAGACGACACACCATTTTTGTACACCGACTCGTACGTGAAGAAGGTTACTCAGGGTGGGCTATGTTTATGCCACACGAGTTTCTGTTATCTCATTTATTATATTACCTAAGTGCATAATAACTCAATAATTTATTTGTAGTACTCTTTGTCATTATCTTCATTTTGCCAATGTGAAACTCAGGTCTGGAGAGCTTAAAGGCCAGATTTTTGTGCATAGGAAGGTGTCCAACTCCTACTGTAATTAAAGGAAGTTACGTACCTACATATTTTGACAACAGAAATCAGTGGGGCTGTTAAGAATTTCATGCTGCAGGCAAACCTATCCACTAATTTTATATAATTGAAAGTGCTCTGTTCTTGTAAAAATTCTAATTTTTCTTTTCTTTTTTAGCTAAATTAAAATATATCAACACAGTCTCCACTCTGTCAGACACCTCTGCTGTCTGCGCTTACCCACAAAAGACGTACTGGTTACTAAAGAGTCATGGGTGGGTTTTTTCTTTTTTTATAAGCTTCCTCCCCAGACAGGCAATCTCTTCCTTTGTTATGGTTGTTTGTTGTTTTCTAATAATTTCCCTTCGGTGGTTATTCCACAGATTTCTGGGAAAAGTCACAGATTACTGAGGAAAAGTCTTACAGCATCCTCAATAAAAACCACCCCTTCTAATTGCACCTCCTGTTTCAGTGCATTCAGCACAGAACAAAACATGAGTCCTGTCTTACAGACTGCTCTGAGATCTGCTATGTCTGAAAATCCTGGTCTCAGGTGTGGGCTGGAAAGTGAGTAAGACTCGCTGAGACCATTCTTAAGTTTATGGCAGTCTTTGCCATAACATTATGGAATGTTGTAAGGCTCCCCAGAGGCAGCAATAAGTTAAAATTCTGCTAATGCTACTGGATTCTTTGTGAAGGAGCAATTTTTCAATTACACATAATTAATAGTAATTACCCTCAGAGACCAGAACAAAGAATAATTAATCCATCTTAACATCCCTGTTAAGGAGGTGTTAAATATAGGGGTTTTACACAGCAGATTATATACTAAGTTATGTGGTTTACAGTTGAGTCTGTGTTCCCTAATACAGAAAGGAAAGAGAAAAGAATCCTGAACTATCTGAACTAATATTCTAGCTCTTGCCTTAATTTAATTAACTAGTTTGGAAGCAGCTGTTAGCTTCTTGCAGCAGCTTGCTGCAAGTGAAGCGTGCTGCCTACACATCTCTCATATAGAACAGCAGTTTTACCATATTTGATAACTAATAGCATTCAAGTAGACAGTTTACTAATTTTTAACATACATCTATGAATAAGGTATTTGCAATTATCCCCATTGCAGAGCTGGAGAAAATGAAACCCAGAATTAAAGGTCCAGCTTCTCACTTGGCACATCACCTTTTTATACTGCTCTTCTCTCACACCAGTTTTTGCTGCACAGGGAAACTCCTGATTCTGTGTTCATTCTAGACCCCGCGTGCTGAACTCACAGACACTTAATGCCCTTTATCAGATCTTAATATTTGGCTTCCATCTTCCCATGTGGCTTCCAATTTCCAATATCATAATGGAAGCTCACCTTATAAACACATGGGATGTCTCTCACAGTACACCCTGTTCTTGACTATTAAAAAAAGTATCAAAGAAATCTGAATTTACTATTTCAAACTTAGGCAAGTAGTCCAAGATAACACTGCCAGCACTGAAAGAGGCTGCAATGGTTTTGCAAGACAATTACTCCACGTGGCAGAATGACAGCAAAGATGAGGGCAGTGCTGCAGGCAGCACACAGGGCAGCTCAAGTGGTAGCTCTGACAGACCAGCAGTGTCTGACCCATGACAGCTCGGGTGTACAGAAAGCTTATGATTAATGATTACATGTTAGGGTGATAAAAAAAAGGGATAGCTTTTAGTCTTACATGTATTGATCTGAGGGAACCTAAACTCAAAAGGGAGGAGTAGAGAGACATAGAAATGGAGGGAGTGTACAAAGGAAGAGACCAAAGGGAGAAGGAGAATGTCCCAAATGTTAAATGAAAGCATCTGCATGAAAAGCTCCAGGCCAGCATGCTCAGAGAATGCACTCTTCTGTCTCAGTGACCTTGTGAAGATAAACTGAACAAAAAGCTTCAGGCAACATCAGACAGGATTTAAGAAGCAGTTTTAATTTTAGCCAGATTGTTTTGTATTTTCAGCTCTGAGGTTATCTGGGGATTCAGTGTGCATACAGTGGAACAAAATGTAGTTGTCTCCCCCAACTCTGCTACCACACCTGATGGCAAATTCAGTTCTGTGCTTCCAGGGAGAAGCAAAAATCATTATTTTGGCTACACAGGGAAGATATAATTGTGGTATCACAAGGATGGAGCACCAATGCATCCTAATTTTACTCCACTACTTCATGCACGAGCAATATACCAGACCTATACTCCAACACAGTATGTGCTGATATGCCAGTTCTTTCTGCTCACTTTATGTCCTTGCTCTCTATTTCCAGACTGATAGCTATTTACCATGAAGAACCTGTTTACTCCCCCTGTACCTTAGTTTCCTCATCTATAAAATGGAAGCATTCTACCTAAAAAGAATGCAAGGATTCACTAAAACGTGTGTGTTATTGAATACATTTACTAGTAATTTTAATTTTAGTAATTAAAATTACTAGTAAATGTATTCAATACATTGAAGTATTTTTAATTACTTGCAATTACAAATTAGCAAATACGTACAACTCAAGGAGCTGGCTGCACACAAGAAAACATGCATTCATCGAGGTCTATTGCAGATTATTAGCACAATTAATTCCATACAAAACAAATGCAATCTGACCTACAACCTGAAAATACAGATGGTGTGTAAATCCAAAGTGAGGGTCTAGACCTTCAAGCCGTAGCAAAATGTCAAATAATGAACTAAAGCGGTAATAAAACCAACCCAGACTAATTGGTACTAGCCCCTCTGCAGGCACAGTACCACAATTAACAAACAGAAGTTGGGAAAATGAGAGCTCAGTATTCCTCCTGCACCTCCCTAGCACCACCACTTTATTGGACAATCATTGATGAGCATTTACACTGATGGAGAATCTTCTATCGAAAGTTCTCAAACTGCTTTACAAATTGTCTCTAATGTGTACAGACAGTACATGTTATTTCTCCCTGTCCTTGCATGCTCTGTCCTCTATAACCTCTACTTGATAAGATTTCCCAAGGCCACATTGTCTCTCCCAGTCTGCAGGAGAGACATCCATCCTCTCTTGGCAGGTCTCTTGACCCATTCTTCCATTTAAATAGCATTTTCTTGTTTTTTTCTCACTCAGATCTTTTCTTAGGAGACAGTTCTTTTCCACCTTGAGTGTATAACTCACCATCACTTGCAATAGTTTCTTGAATCCCTGACACTGGAATCAATACAGCAGAGTTGGCAGAGGATGAGAATGAGGAGGTGGGAAAACAAATGTGAAGATGTTGTAACCTTTTAGTTCTGTGCTGTCAGCTCAGAACACCAGGATGCCTGACTGGACTCGCACACCTTGTACTAACACAGACAGTGACTGTGCAGGGAGCTGTGGTGACTCAGGTCTGCTCTGTGCATCCTCCAAACCAACAACAGGGAACAAAGGCAATACCCTACATGAAATGAAGCAGCACGGAGCTATTTCACAACACTGCTCTCTGCACCGTGTCTCTCCTAATCAGCCTTCTGGACCGAAAACAGAGGCCTGTGCTGTACACAGGGCCCAGCCTGTAGCATGCACAGTGCACATGTCCTATTGGATTACAGGGCAGAGTGCACTCACATGCTCTGCTTGTCAGAGCCCAGCGTGCCTCTGCAAGAAGGAAATAAAGGAGGGATGGATAAAAGCAACCTGAGCAGCACAGGGCAACCCGAGCCCTGTCAGAAGGCAGGATGGGGGATGCCACCACAAACACAGGAGCAGCAGGGAAAAATACACCTGCTGTAAGCCTAAACCGGAATCTCACTCCACAAAGAGAATCAATGGGAATCTTCATAGACTTTAATATTGTTCAAAAATGTGTGACTAGCTTATCACCTAGGAGCTCATTGTATTGACAAGTGGAACAGATGACAGTTAGATCCCCATTTGGATACTAAAACACAGAGCAATACGGCAAAGATCAATGCAATGCAGTCCTCTCATTGAGAAAATGCTTCTATCTGCATTAGCTTCAAAACTGCCCGCAGTCCCTTTGATCATGGCCCAAGAGAAAAGGTCTCTTAGAAGTCCATACTGGGCTTCGTGCTTTTTTTCTTCCCAGGCAACTCATATTTTTCAGTTCTTAGCAAAAAACACTACTCAAAAAGGTGAAGGAGAGGCGTTAATAGCCAAAGGAAGAGAACAGGCATCTGTTTCAGAGGGCAGAAGTTTATCACCCAGGACAGGATTTCCACTGGGTTTATCATTGTTTTCTGTGTATAGAATGAAAGTCATTAAAGATGTTTCCACCCTGAATTAGCAATGAGTTCCCACTTGATCTACAGTGTCTCAGCACTGTGACTTGGCTCCAAGAAATTCGGTGAAACTCTCCCATCTCACATTCAGATATCTACCTCACATCTTTTCCCTTATTCCCTCCATTCCCCTCTCCTCAGTTTATACTCTTATCAGATCTCTACAAAGAGCCCTCCGTGCTTCCTCGACCTTGTCATAGATCACAGTTTGGGACACCACTACAGAAAATATTATAGGAAGTACCTCTGTTCCACAATTTCCTTAGCTGTTGTTATTAATTAGCAATTTGCCAAACCCCCGATACCTGGAGCCTGAGGAGTTATAAATATACTGGAGCAGTTTTCTGAGGCAGCAAAGACAGAGCCCCTCCGGGACGCTCTGTTGAAGCCTTCGAGGGGCAGGTACTCCCCCGCCTCCTCCGGACCTCCCGCGGCTCCCATCACACGGAGACGACCCCTCTCCCTCATTTAGACTTTTTAGGCACAAGACAAGGCGGGCTTGGGTCGGTGCAAAGCAGCGAAAAGAACTAAAGGCGAAGCATCTGACCCTCGGCAGACCCCGCGCTCCCGCCGCCCCCTCAGCCGCCCCCTCAGGCCGGCCCGCGCGCCGCGTGCGCCCCCTGGCGGAGGGCGGGAGCAGGCGGCGGGGGCGGTGCGCGGCCGCCCCGAGGGACCCGGAGAGGGGCGGGCGGCAAGAGGGACACCGGGACCGGCGTGTGCCGGGAATGGTGCGGGCAGCGGCACCAGGGAGCCATCGTCCCCCTGGACTCGGCACTGCTGAGGCCGCACCTCAAGTGCTATGTCCAGTTCTGAGCCCCCCAATTCAGGAAGGATATTGAGATGTAATATACCCCAGCCAGAACGTGCCAGGATATCCTCTGCTAACAGTTAAGTGAGTCCAGAGGAGGGCAGCGGAGCTGGAAAGGGTCTGGATCGTAGGTCCTTGTGAAGAGCGGCTGAGGAGGCTTGGGGTGTTTAGTCTGGAGGAGGCTCAGGAGGGACTTTATCGCTCTCTACAAGGACACCTGAAAGAGAACTGAAGTCAGGTGGGGATCGGGCTTTTCTCCCAGGCAACGAGCGAGAGAACAAGAGGACACAGTGTAAAGCTGTGCCAAGGGAAGTTTAGGTTGGTCATGAGGAAGAATTTCTTCACAGAAAGGGTGATCAGACATTGGAATGGGCTACCCAGGGTGATAGAGTCACCGTCCCTGGAGCTGCTTAAGGAAAGACCGGAGGTGGTCTGGCTAACGGTGGTGCCTGGTTACAGGATGGGCATGATGACCTCCGGTCTTTTCCAACCCAAGCGATGCTGATTCCGTGGCCCGCCGGCGGCTCGCGGTAGCACCGCGCACGCGCGGGCCACGGAAAGAGGCGGGGCCTCGCTCTCCTCCCCTTGTCCCCGCCCCTGCACTCCGGTCATTGGCTACAACGGCGGAGGCGCCTCCCCCATTGGCCGGGCGCGCCGTCCGTCCGTGCCGCGCGCCGCCGCCGCCATGGTGCGGTTCAAGAACAGGTGAGGCGGGCGGGAGGTGCCGCTGCGATGTCCGGGCCGGTTCTGCGCCGCTCACGCCGCGCTGTCCCGCAGGTACGTGCTCTGCGAGGTGGTCTCGGAGGACCCGCGGTGCCGGCAGTGCATCGAGGACCGCGCGCTGGGCCTCGCCGTCAGAGACGCCATCGCACGGGTGCACGGGGACTACGGCCTGGCGTGCTGCTCCATCTCCTTCACAGGTGCGGGCGAGACGGGTGGTCCTGGGGGTGCGGGGTCCCTCCGGGTCCGCTCACCCGTGGTGTGTCCCCCGCAGTGAAGTACCTGAACGCCTACACCGGGACGGTGCTGCTGCGGTGCCGCAAGGACTCGTACCGGCTGCTGTGCTCCGCGCTGCCCTTCGTGCGGTACCTGGAGAGCCGCGCCCAGCGCTACCCCTGCTTCCTCAACACCCTGCACGTCGGAGGTCAGGAGCCCCCCGGGCCTCGGGGGAGGATGGAGCTTTAATCATAGCTGTCACGACCCCGTGGTGCTGCTCTGAGTGCGACAGACATTCCTCGGGTGATACTAACAGCAACTGCTTTCAGCAGATCTAAATAAGAAACAGGCACCAGCAGTTCTTTTTTGAAACCCTCGTTAATTTTGCTTGAAGCTTCATTACATTTACCACAAAATCAGAGCAGCAAATACAATGTTACATTATTTTTAAAAGTATTTTCAAAGTATAGTATCATCTGTATTGTAAAATTAACCCCCAGGGGAACTAACAGGCACTGCACGTTAGAAATTATTACTACACCACTTAAACTGAGCAGTGCAGAAATGAAGTCTACAGTCTCTTCATAGCATTTGCGTTAACAACCTTGTTTCCTGGGGCATTTGTCAGTTGATAAATGTCAATTGATTTCTCTTTGGGAAATACAGGAGCAGCTCTGAAACATTTGGTTGTGTAGATAGTTATATGCTGTCTTTGTGACTTCCACAGGTACCATAAGAACTTGTCAGAAATTTCTGATTCAGTATAACAGAACACAGCTGCTGAGGTTGTTGCAAAACTGTACAAATGAAGGTGAGTTTCTGCGGCCCCTTTCCTAAAATGTAGCCTCAATTCCTCAGGTTTTTCTAGGACATGCTGGGCTACTTCTGAATTCTTGGCCTGAGAAATTTTTGTCTTTAAAAGTAGAGGATAGTCCAGTGTATGTGAAGAGATCAGGTAATAACCTCTGTTGCTTTCTTTACTGCAGAGGAAAGACAATGCATACAGAAGTCTTTGCTGAGCTGTTCCCTTACAGAAGAGCAGTCTCAAAGTGGAGATGAGGAGGAGGATGATGGCACAGAGACAGACTGAATGGCACTTGTTACTGTTCACCTCCATTCTGTACTTGTTTAATCAAGATGTGACTGGTTATCTTCAGTGTTAAGCAGTGCAGGGGACAGGAAAAGCATTTGTTCAAATTTAGATTTCATTCCCCATTCCAAATGTTCTTAAATTTAAAAAAAAATAAAACATGATTTCACTTATGTAGGCTACTTGCCTATTTCACTCAAGTAGTCAAAACCGCTGCACTCCTGAGGAGTGTAGCAGCTCAACGTGTTCTTCATGCTGAGGTAGAAGGGAGCTTTAGGCAGTTGGCACAGACAAGGAATGCAGTTACTCTCCTTCAGCATACAAAAAGCATTAACATCTGCTTTTTACCTTATCTTTCAAGTGCACTGTTAGCCACAGGGCTATCCTCTGTTTTGAGTGAGAAAAGCACCAGTTGTGTACACAGGAGCAGAGTACAAGGAATGTATGACAGAGCTGCAAGGCTCAACTCCATCCCCCCCATTATAAAACTCATAGGTACAAGTACTGCTTAGATATTTATTAAGTTTACACCAATCAGTTACAGGAAAGTAGCATTGCTGGTATTATCTCGAATCCATAGGAAAACAAGATACAATTGAAGATGCTGTCCCTGTGGGGACTGCCCCTGCAGCAGGGACAGCCTGCCTTGCCCGCATCACTTCCCTTATCCTAATGCCTGTGACATGTGGAGATGAGTTACACCAGCTCCAGCTATTCTCTCTTCCCAATGCAAAGAAAAGTTGACTATAAATGTGCAGAGATAATAGAACACAACAGATACTGGTTAGACACTTAAGTACTTACTCCTGTTCCATAGCTTAAAATGACTTGCTGTAAACACAGTTCACTGCATATTTGAATCTTTCTTAGTTGCTTTCTCTGCCCTCACCAATTGTTTTCCCATATGCATTTAAAGTATTGACAACAAGAGTGTTACCACTTTCAGGCATCTTGTCTTAGTTTCTTTGCAGTCCCCTGACAAGCTGTGTACTGTCTTTCCATTGAGTGGGGTTAAGTTGTGACCAAGCGTGAAGTCAAGCTGCTTTCAAATAATGTTTTGTAGGTGTTTCCTCTATCCTCCTGTAGCAGTTGGAAGTATTATTTTCCTCCCCCTCTCCTGTTCTTTCTGGTTTACAGCCACATGTGACAAACTCTTTGGTACCAGCTTCCCATGAGGCACACACGTGGAGCCTGTTGCTCTGAAATCAAGCACCCATGTACTGACATCAGCTTTTTAAACAGGGACACAACCACTGACTGCCAGTGGTGTTGGAATACCTAACTCCAGGTGCCTCACACACTTCCTTGCTCAGATCAGTGTCAGAGGGACACAACACACTGAAGCCTGTGCCACTGACACTGAAGACAACAGAATACACTGTCAGTCTCCCTCCCTAAGTTCAGTGGTACTTTGTACCAGCACTCTGCAATTGATTCTGCTAGCAGGAGGGTAAAATTTCTATCTCTGCAGTGTTCTAGGGTTCCACACTGCCATGACAGTTCAGCTACAGCTGAGGAAGAGTGCAGTATTGTAAGTGCATGTGCGTATGATTTATTCCAACTGTTGGCCTTGACCGGTACGTTACACCTAAAATTCATTTTATTCAACAAAAACCACACCACTTAACTCATTAGCTCAAATCAAACCACAAGCAGTGCAGAATGTGACCATCCAAAGAAAGAGCAGGGAGGGGTCCAGAAGAGACATGTTCGTAGCACAGCTCAACTCAAATCCCAGAACCAGGCAGGTACAGGCTCTCATCCCAGTACAAGAGAACCCCAGATTCTTGCTGGGGTGTAAAAGTTATCTACAGACTTCAGCTATCAATTGTTCTTCCAACTCAAGAGCAGCCAGTGTCAAACCATCATTCAGATGATTACCAGGAGCCCTAAAGGGGAGTGCTTATTCTAGATGATCAGGTTAAAAAGAATAGTAGCCCATGGTTGGCAAAAAACAAACAAACAAAAAGTAGCAGCCTCACTCACCCACATTAAAACAGACCTGAACAACTGAGAGAAGTCAGGAGGTTCCTTCTACCACTAGTGCCATTTTGAAATACACAAATCATCAAGCCACTTTAAAACTAAGTAGCCAAGTTCTGCTTTACACTCACCTCAGCTTTGTATCTTTCCAAGCCAGGAGAACAGGAGGAATTCTTGCTCTTTAGAAAAAGAACAGATATAGCAGCTAACAATCTAAAGCCAGTAAGCTCTTTTGCCTGTTTCAGTGCAGCCAAAACCAGTTTCAAGAGAGCAGTTTGACAGCTTTACTGCAACAGCACTACTGTCAATCAGATGGACTTCTGCCCATGAATAATTACAGGAAAATAAAGGCTCTCTGCCTTTTCTCTTAGGTAATATTGCAGTACTTTTGGCAGTGCCACACAGCTGTAAGGACTTTCACACTGCTTATCAAGCCCAAAGGACTGACTCAGCAACTAGAAGCCTTGGCAGATTTGTCTCTGGGTTGTTACTTCCAAAACTCTGTTTCAGTATGAATTCATTAAGCAGTTGGAATCAAAACATGTTACTTCAACATTTACTGTCATAGTTTCCTCCTGAAGCCCCTAGAAGTCCTGGAAACACAAGTTTAGGCTGTTCAAATTTAAATACTTAAAACTATAGCAGCAAAACAAAGCAAAATTAAAAGAAAACCAGGAGAGGAAACTTCTCTTGAATAGCAGAATCACTTTGTGTGAACAACAGAGGTGCTGAACAATAGCTTCTGCTTCTGTTTCTTTCTTTTCTTGCCTCCCTTTTCCTCTGTGAAGAATTAAAATGATACTGTCATTCTTGTCATGGAACAGGAACATCACACACAAATGATAAACGGTCTTCCCTGGCTTAAGTGGCTTCTACAGATCCCACAACACTTCCTATCAATTCACTGAACACCAGGTAGTTTAACAAAAAAATTACTGCAGATTAACTAAGGGAGACTCCATCACACCTGAAACAGAATTCTAAATATGCCTAAATGATTGTAAAGTTGCTGTTGTAACAGCAGATCCTAGGACTGCAGCATGCAGCAGTTTGCCTTTCCAACAAGTATAACTTTCATATACGTCCAAAAAAAACCACAACTGGAGCAGACACTCCACTGAAATTCCCAGGCCCTCCCATACATCTCTCTCCATCATCCAATGCAGTCTCCAAACAGAAGCCAAAGCTAAACATCAGACTGAGCATTAAAAATAAATTTCACCAGCCAGCACCAGTTTTAAGTTCACCTCAATCTGAAATATCAGCTAGCAGTTACCTCGACATTTTGGTCAAACAGAAGTGGTAGCTCAGCAGCTCTGGTAGCTCAGGTATTTTTAGTTTAGAAATGTATAACCTGAACTTCCTTAAGATAAAGCTTAATTTAGGTTCCAGCAGAGACATGGCCAACACAATTGTCAAAAGCCATCTTTGTCCTAATGGGATTCTTTGCTAGTTGGAGATCTCAGCTCCCACTAAGAGGCTGCTTTAAGCTGACAGAAGCCCTAGTCAAGCTGTTCAGAAACCACAGCCTGACAATTCTCAGAACTGTTCTCAAGCCAATTTTTGGTCCCCAAAATTGCTGCTTTCACTTCTCCCAAAGGAAGGGAAAATGTGCAATTTTTTCACTTCAGAAAGTTTTCTTGCCTTTCCCCCTGCTTTTTACCTGATAAATGATCAGCTGTGGACGGTTTGTCCAATTTCAGGAGGGCTGCCTCAATAGCTTGGCTGAAGGAATTCTGGAAGCTGGGCACAGGTATCCGGTCAGAGCTGTCACTTTCTCCATCACTATCTCCGGGCACTGGGAGTGCCAGAGTGTTCTCATCTGAAAGAGGGAAGGATGTGCAGAAGACTGTATAAAACTTTCACCACACAAATGCCCCTCCACACTCCAGATCTTTCTTTAGAAGTTACAAGATTTCTCACATTTAGAGGCACGGTAAAGAACCTGAAATACTAATACGAAATCTTCTTACCTCTTGTCTTTGGAGCAGATTTAGGCCACGTTTCTGGTTTTGCCTTTCCAACTCTCAACATCTATCAAAAAAGTTGCAGGATATGATTAAATTCCACATACTTGAACAATCCTGCAGACCCCCTAAGTGGCAAGAAAATCTAGAAACCCCTTCAAGCACTCAAACCTTATGATGTCTCCCAAAGATTTATCCCACATTGTTTTTGTAGGGGAAGCAATTATAGTCTCAGCCTAATCCCCAACTAAGACACAGGTAATTCTGACAAGATTCACTCTGCTTCACAGTTTACCTGGGCAAAGGAAGGGAAAGGAGACTCTTCTTCCAAGCTTCCACAGAGCAATGGGCTGACCTGGCTGGCAGCAGGTGACAGTGGGGTTGGAATAGACTCTACAGAGAAAGGAACTGAGAATTAAAGCCAGTTGCATTTGGCCAAGGCAGTCATTATGCTGCTTACCACGATGTAACAGAAATAAAGTTTTATTATCCCATGTAATTAATCATTTTGATCTCATTGGTTCTATCCATCAGTCACCCAGTGGAATTTCTCAAATTTCCTCATTCTTTTTATTTAAGGGAAGTTTAAGTTTGTGTGTGGTTTTCTTTTGGGTTTTTTGTTTGTTTGAGGGGTTTTGTTTACTTATTTTGGGAAGCTTGGGGAGGCGGGACCTTTTTGTTGGATTTATTTTAGAATAATGTGTTGGAGAAGACAGAGATGATAGAAAGAAAGAATGCCAGTAATGTTTTCCTGGCAAGCACAATTTTCTTCCCTTTTTGGGGCAATTGTTTCCTTTCTTCTGCCTCATGTAAAAGATGGGGTAACTACAGTGCAGATCTCATATTTTCAAGGTAGAGGCAGTAAAAAGCAGACAAAGGAACAGAATGTTTCTTAACCATTTCTGCCTTTTGTGTATTATCTCATAGGCAGTCTAGGAAAAAATCATAGAATCACGGAATGGTTTGGGTTGGAAAGGACTTGAAGACCATCTCAATCCACCCCCTGCCATGGGCAGGCACACCTTTCACTACACCAGGTTGCTCCAAGCTCTTCCAACTTTGCCTTGAGCACTTTCAAGGGACAGAGCAGCCAGAGCTTCTCTGAAAAGAAGCTGTCTTTGATCAGTATTGAGAAAGTTTAGCATGATGACCTGAGCACTAGATTCCAAAAGAATGATCAAGAGTGAAATGTGATGTGATTTTCCAGATGCTCACCTGTCCGAAACACAGGGCTTCTGCCAAGAGGAGACTGACAGAAGCCCTGATGATCAGTGCTGGCAGTTTCTCCAGAGCAAGAGGTAAAAGCAGGGAACTGCTGCAGATTCTCTAGAGCAATATGGACCTCTGGATCTAGAAAGAGATTTTAAATTAAAGCTCTACACAATGTGGGGGAGGACTGTCAATATGCAAGTCATTTCAGGAGTCTAGGAGGTGCCAACTCATTTCTTTCCACCCTCTATTTGGAGACCAGTACAAGCCCTGCTGCTGGATGGAAGCAGTTTCTAGGCCTTTTTTTGCCTTCACTTTTCACTTTACATCGTGATTACTATAAAAACAGAGAGCTATGTACACCATGGAGATAGCTGTGCCCTTGAATGCCCTCCATCTCTCCCAAAATGCACAAGTATGCAGCAATTGCATAACATCACTCAACATCCTGACTAAAACAGCTTATGTTTTTCATTATACAGACATTGTTGCTTAATACTTTGTAATCTTGTTCTAAGTACACACTACAAACTACAGGCCTCAGAGTTCATCCTATAGCTCAAGAAATCAGCTCAGCAACCAAGTATGACTGAAAATCCACCAGTTATGTGCCCTCATAACTTACATTTGCCCTGTTTCTTATTTTCTTCTATCTCAATCCTGCGTTCGCGTCGTCGTTCATCACGAGCTTTCTTCTGCCGTAGACGTTTCCTCTTTTCAAGGTCATCTAGGAGCAATGCACAATACTGGATATCAAAAAACCCACACCAATACTCTGGCAAGGTTTCCTTCAGCTCTGAGACCAACCTTCTAACAAATTAGGAACAAAATATGCTTACAAACAACATATGCTCTTCTAAGCAGTTGGGATTTTTTATTCTTTTTGTAATGGTTGTCTATGAAACAGTGAGTTGGGGCTGTTTTGTGTAGCAGTCATCAGACAGCTGGTGCAAGAGGAATAAAGCTCTAATGCATGTTCTTTTTTCTACCATTAAAGAGATATGAACAACTTCCCCTTCATGGCAGAACCCACTAGAAAGGTAGTACAAACCTGAAAACAACTCTAAAGTCTCCTTAGAGATGACAGGGGGCTTCAGAGCCAGTTCACAAATGCTGAACTCACAGGTGAGGGGCAAGTGACAAAGGTAGCGATGACGCTGTCTTATATCCTGATAAAGAGAGAGTGATATGTCACCACAAGGACTAGAGGCAGCCATGGTGATGAATGGAAATAGAATGCACAACATTCATCAGATCAAATGGAAAAAAATAACACCAGTGACACAATAGTTACTTTAAAAACTACAAACACATGACGGATGCCCTGAGTCAGAATCAAATGTTCCAAGATCTCCATCAGCTACACCATAATCGGACTTGGATGCAGTTACTCCAGCTCGCTTACTGATTTTCATGTTCTTCCTCCCTTCTCACTCACATCACTAAAATAAAATTCTGCAATACCAGACTTGCAACACAATTATTTTTGTACTGGACCTTCTAGGAAAAAAAAAAACCTATAGTGCAGCCTACTTATCAAAAACAACATAAGGCCCAGCACCTTTCACAAATGCCCTTCACAGATCAGCATCCCTACCCATTCATACTTATTATTTCTTACTACTGAAGAGAATCAGGTCTCCTCTACAATGACCAACCAGCTAAAACAAGGCCCTTAATTAAAAAGAAGATAAAATAACTACCTCTGTCATGGAGTAGCCAGTTATCTCCACTACAGCTGCAGTTATCTTCTCTGGACTCTTCTCCAAGCTGCCATATTCACGGACAAGGCATCGAACGTTCACAGGGTGAAGGTACATGCACTGCCCATCCTCCGCTGAAAGGCAAGACATCATCCCTCCTTCTTTGCCTGTTCATTTCTCCCCACTTCTCCCCACCTCAGGCCATCCTCCACTAATAACATTAAAGCTCATTTCTGAGTTCTTGTGGGACTTTTATTTCAGAGGGGTTAGCTGCATCTTATGAACTGACAAACACATTCCTCAAGGAGGATCCAAAAGAGGCACCTCTGCCCCTAGGATTCCATGATTTCATTGCACTGACCTTGATAGAAATAGTAAAAAGGAGAGTTGCCAAGATGTCCACTGCTAACTGTATCTTTAGATTCTTGGCAGCTTGTTTCAGCTGGATTTGGTTCCTCTACAGGGTTCATAACAGGTTCTCCTACAGTGTCCACCTCAGGTACTTCCTCCTCATCCAGCACTGCCTCTTCTACTTCCACAGGAGGTGAAAAGGAACTTGCCAGGTCAGAGGAAGGCTCCACAAGCTCCTCATCGAATGCAGAGAGATATTCCACATCACACTACCACAGCAGAGAGGACAGAGTTAGTACCACGCCACCTACTTCAAACATTATCATCTCTGCAAAAATCTTTGGCACGAGTTCACCACACACTGCAGTGTGAAATGGCAGAATTAAGTGTTAACAGGATCTGCCAGAGCAGATTTGTCACCTACCTTTTTCTCTTGGGAAACAGCAGGCTCTACAGCTTTGGAACTTTCTAAGACCAATTCTTCCACAGCTGCACTGATTCCAGCAATGCTATTGTTTTTATCCTTGTCAGCAGAGAGTGCTGTTTCTCGCTCCTGCAGATCATCCAAAGTGATCAACTTTCAATTTGCCATTTAAGCCAAGAGACCACCCTCATAGCTATTTTTAGCCTTGCCCTGGCATTCCTTTACTGGAATACCATCCCATAAAAACCGTTCTATTATGTTATCCTGAACACCACATCAGATACCTGGGGCCCCAAGGCTACAGTCTCCTCCAAGGTGTATAATGCTACTCCAGCAGTGAACAGCAGCAACTTGCTAGAGACCAGAATAATCACACACAACCATCCATGCAGCAGGATAAGGATGCTCAGCACTCAGCATACTCATAAAAACAAAGCTACTAAAAGCCACCCAAGAGGTTGTTGTTACCTTCAGCTCCTGGATAGCTGCCTCAATGAAACAGGCTTCTGGGGTGTGTTTTTCTTCCTCATACTGTTTCAGTAATGCCGCTTTCTCCTCCAGGATCACCAGCTGCAATACCTGCTCCCTGGATGCCAGAAGCAGCTTTGAATACTGACTGTGCTGGTCATCTGCACAGAAGGAGCACAAAATCATTAATATCTGCACATAGAGCCACCAGTTTGGACTGCTGCTTCTTCTGAAGCTTTGTTACAGCTCACTTTTGGGAGTTAATCCCCCAGGGCAGATAACACTCAGCAAGAGTTTGATACAGACTCCACAAATTACCATTGTATCACAAGCTGGTGTCACACAGCTGCTCTGACACTTATCTCCCCCACACAGCAGTTCATCTGCCACTTCACCAATGAGTTGCTACACATCAGTAAAAATCAAGCCTAAACTTCTACACTGTAGGAGCATCACCTTTGAGAAGCCTTGAGGGTGTCAAAGCCTCCTGAAACAATGCAGTCTGCAGCTTCTTCCTCTTTCTTCAAAAATTCTGCTGTTGGACATTTCTGCAAAGCCACCCAACCCTGGTTTGGCTCAAACTAGTTCATAAGCCCATATGTATTAAAAATCCATACAAAACATTATTATGAGGTTTTTACAAGAAGCACAGCAGAAATAGTAAGCTAAAGAATTGCCGTTTAGTAAAAGGTGATCATTGCTGTTCCTTTACAGCAACCACAGCATCCCATACTAACACATTCCCTGTACTCACTGCTCCCCAAGGGTCCAACCTTGTCTACAGACACCAAGTTAATGGTGAATTTCCTGGCTTTAGAGTGTTCTCAAATCCTGTAATTTCCTGGCTTTAGAGTGTTCTCAAATCCTGTATTTGTTCTTTTGTTTGTTTTATGAAAGGACTTAAAGTCCCCTAGTTTCAAATACTGAGAAACATGAAAGACCACAGCCTGCATGCTGGATATCCATCACACATTAGAAGACTTGACTTTTTCCAGAGAGTTTAAATGCATGCAGCCTTTCCTAAATGTGACTGCAAAATGAAGTGAGCCAAGACAGCCCACAAAGCAGCAATGTTCAGTAAAATTATTTCTTTAGTCACAAAATTTTTGCGATACTAACAGAGAAGATGATGATGAGTTAGTCACACTCTTGACTGGAGAAAACTGAAGATGTCAGGCAACAGATGTTTGGAATAGGTTTGCAATAATTTTGATTATTTCCCCATAGCATTCACTGACTTCAGTTGATAAGTGAAGATGATGAAAACCTTGTTGAAGATTACAGCCTTGAAATAGTTTAGACACAGAGACAGTTATTTTTGTGAAGCTGTATAATGAGTCAGGAGGAAAAAAGTTAAGGACACTGAAGAGCCAATAAAAGCAGTAAGAGTCACACCAATGACTGCAGGACACAAAGGACACATCAAACCATAAGAGTGACTGTGAAGGCAGGAGTCAGCAGTTCAGTCACTTGAAGGGAAACAGCACAAAAGTTAAGCCTTCATAGAAAAACAGTGTGAGTAGAAAGTTTACTGTTAGTATGTGGTCATTAAGCTTTTCTGCTGCTAAGCCCCGTGTTTTGCAGTCTGGTCTATTTTAAAATGACAGCATGCCATTGACAGGGTCAGTTGTCTCTACACAAATCCTGGTCACAGTCAGGAACAGGATTCCAATCACCAGGATTCAGATACACTCACCTCTGATGTAAACGGGCTGAACCACATTCATCCACTGGGATTTGGGCAGTGCTACCAGAACACCTTTCTCTCTTCTCATAAGTTGCATCGTAATGGTATCACCAATTGCATATTGACGTGTTTCCATAGCAACAACACTGCAACATACAGAGGAGGTTAGCAGTGTAAAAACAACATTCCAAAAAGATGCATGATTTAATTAATATTGTCTTACCTCTTGAGATCCTTCTTATGAACAGAGCCATAACAAATAGGACACTTACTCCAGGTCTTCTCACTCAAGGAGAGATAGTGAAGGATACATGCCCAGCAGAAGATGTGCCCACAGCGGGTGATCTTGGCGGCGGTTGGTGGGTACAGACATATGGGGCAAGAGGGCACTTCATGGCTACAGATTCGCTGAAATGGCACATGGGAAGAACACGCCAAGTTTAGACTCAGAAATCAGTTCCTGGGATTCAGAATAAGCCAACTGTAAGATCTACTCTAACATATCTTCCAGCTCTTTAGGCTCCGTTTATTTACCAGAAATTAGTGCACTAACACCTTCAGACTGCACACAGAATAACCTTCTAAGCAACCCATCTTATTTCTTGTATCTTATTTCTATTCCAATGACATTAAAAAGTGAATCTTCTCATGTTTCCCCTCACGTATTCATCATCTCTAAGAGTCAGCAGCATCTTCATCATGAGAATTCAGACAGTGAGAAGATGGCAAGCAAGCACTGTGGCCTCTCCCACGAGCAGACCTGTGCAGCCCTGTGTAACTGTGAGACTGAACTTACCCACTTCCATGAACATGCTAGGTCTAGCCAGACGCTTTGGTAGCATCTCTGTGTGGCAGAGACATAACTGCCAAGCAAGCACCTAGATTTTTTCAGCTCTCTTGTAGTGACAGGTAACAGTAAGCCTACCTCCTCTCCACCTACACTATGCACCAGACCGTCTTGGCAGATACAAATTTCTACTTGAAGCAACCCAAAACTTCTGACCACAATTCTCAAGAGATTTTCCATTTTGTTGCTAGGCAAGATAGGCCACCTATGCACAGAATAATTCTTCAAAATTCTACACTCTCGTCCTCTTCCATGGACTCATGCCCAAGTTTTCTGTTAATATCTCGATCACAAGGACTCTGTCTACAGAATGTCAGATACTATTTTTGATGAGCTCCCATCTGCGAAAGCAAGAAGAAGCTGCTAATTTTCCTAATAGATTTTAGCACTTCTCTTTTCCTGTCATGAAAGTATTTCATAATATATTCCATGACAGATCTTTCCCAGTATTGTGGGAGTGACAGAAAAGGCCTCAACTCAAAAACAGCTGAGTTTTATGTAACATCACAGAGGGAAAGAGGTAGTTAAAGATAGGTTGAAGTTCTTAAGAAGGAAAAAAAAAAAATCTAGCCCATCACAACTGACCACTTGCTCCACAAAGTCCCAGTTGACCAAGGTATCTGGATCAGCAAAGTGGACTGTGTAGTCCTGTTCTTCAGAGACAACAAACTGGCAGCTGGGGAAAGGCAAAGAGACAGATGATCCACTCAGTTGTTTCTAAAAACTTTTTGAGAACTATCCTATAGGATTCTCTGAGCTTCTTCTTTGTCCAGCAGAAAACTGCTGGATGCAGTCAGTAACTTCTACCAACAAGAAATCAAGAGTTCAGTTCACAACCAGATTTTTCAGGATACAGGTGTGTCTAATTTCAGTTAGACACAACATCACAGAGTAAGCACAGAATGAGTCAGGCAGACGGTTTTTCCAGAAACATGTAAGAAACAGTCAGCTGCAATGGGGATCTATTAAAAATAGGGAATCCACAAGGGGAAAAATATCATCACAAAAACTACAACTACTGGGGTTCCTGCAAATAAACTTCACTACAATAAGCCACAAAATATTATGGAGAAATCAGAAGCATCAATGCTGAAAATACTTTTCATCTTTAATACTATCAGAGATATGATGTCCTGAACACACTTCAGGTTCTGGGGTAATTTTCAGTCAAAAAGGAATTCTGTGCTAGGTTACTGTATTGATCATCATTTGGGTTATACTACATATTTTGGGGGCTGCAAAATAATCGGCATTTTAAGAACTAAGACCCATAAAAGTAATTGCCTTTGGGACTTAAAAATTCAGATTAGCTTCCATCTCGCAACTGCTATCCCTTCCATCTCAACAAACCAACTTCTGGAAAAAATAACCATCTTCTATAAGGAACTATAGAGATTTTCCCACATAGGAGTGTCCCAAAGCCACGCTTGAAAATTTGACCAGAAGATTTTTGTTTGCTTCTAAAGGACTCACTCCATCAGATACCTTGCAAATAGGTGAAGACAACATCCCTTTAAAATAGTCATTACCACTAAAAAACACTACAGAAAGATAATTTCACCCTGGAAAAGACTAATACAGTTAGTCAAGCCCAAATGCAATTCCCTGGCTGGTCACCCCTTACAGCTCCATGTCTCTGCAGATGCCTAAGAGCCCCATGGATCACCCACTCACTTGGCCTGCAGGAAGAGCTCCTTGTTGAATGGTTTATGTCCCCACTTGTTCCTTTTCCCCCAGTTGCCATGTCCATTCCCATCAAAATGTCCTGCTTGGCCACGGGGTTCAAAGGTGAAGTTCAGTAAGTGGTTCAGATTAATCTTCTTGGGACCAGAGAACTGGGCAGGGCTGAACTCTGCCCGTTGAGCCTCTGCTACCTAAGGGAGAACAGCATTTGTTAGAAACTGCTGGAGTTTACAGCAAAGGCATCAGTACAGGTGGACATCCAGGCTCCATCAGTGATAGCACACAGAACATGCATCATCTACTCACTCACCTTCTCCCATCCCTGTTCTGCAAATCAAGTAGTGCAGCATTAGAAATGAATGAGAACCTGAAAGTCAGAACTCAGTGGTCTTACCCCACACTGAGCAAAAGGAAGAGAGAGTTAAAACAACCACAAGACAAGTAAAAGCTGGCAAAACATAATCAAGAAGTTGTTCAAATCCTGACAATACTCTTTTAGACAATAATGCAAGCCTGATTACTGTTTGCACAGGCTCTACTTGTTTTGGTTAGTTTTCCTATAATGAAGCAATGAATCAGAATTTAACAGAGGCAGCAGGTGAATTTTCAGTCAGTGATCTAGGTGAGAAGTGCTGCTCATCCACCAACATTGAAAAACCAGAGCATCAGTTAAAGCCCACAGACACACTATGGCATTTAGATCCACATCAGCATAAAAAGCCTCAGTCTGGTTTTACCTTGCTATCAGCAAGGCAAATACAATTACTTTCACAATACCACTATCACCTGTAAATTTGTGTCCCTGAAGTGGTTGGACACAATCAATCTTCAGAGGGCAAACTTTGGCCTGTTTAGAAGATTGGTTGGCAGAGTCCCTTGGGAGGCAGTGCTGAAGGGCAGAGGAGGCCAAAAGACTGGACATTCTTCAAGAACTCTTCAAGGCACAGGAATATGCTGTCCCCTTGTGCCAAAAAATGAGCCAAAAATGAGGGAAGACCAGCCTGGCTCAACAGAGTTTTAAATGGAACTCAGGAAAAAAGGGAATTTATGACCTGAGGAAGAAGGGACGGGAACTCAGCAGGACTACAAGGATGCCAGGAGGTTATGCAGGGTAAGAAGTGAAGGGCCAAAGCCTGACTAGAACTTAATTTGGCCACTGCTGTAAAAGACAAAAACATGTTTCCATAAATATATCAGCTACAAAAAGAGAGCTAAAGAAAATCCTCACATTTTATGGGATGCAGAAAGAAACACAGTGGCAAAGGGTGAGGAAAAGGCTGAGGCTCTTAATGCCTTCTTTCCCTCAGCCTTCAACAGTAAGACCAGTTGTCCTCAGGGTACCCAGCCCCCTGAGCTGAAAACTGGGAGAAGGAACAGAATGAAGGCCCATACTCCAGAGAAACAGTCAGTGAGCTGCTGTGGCACTCAGACAGCCCCAAGTGCATGGGGGATCCACCCACAGTGACTGAGCAAGCTGGCAGCTGTGACCATCGAATTTACCAGCAGTCCGGGCAAACTGGGAGGTTCCAGCTGACTGGAAGTCAGCAAATGTGACACACACCTACAAGAAGGGCTGGAAGGAGGATCTGGGGAATTACAGGCCTGTCAATCTGACCTCCATGATGGGTAAGGTTATGGAGATCATCCTTCAAGCCATCACACAGTGACAACAGTGACAACCTGGGGATCAGGTCCAGCCAACGTGAGTTTATGGAAGGCAGGTTCTGCCTGACTAACCTGATCTATGACTAGGTGACACAGTGCATGAGTGAAAAGCTGTGGATGTCTTCTACCTGGTCCTTAGAAAAGTCTGTGGCATAGTTTCTCACAGCATCCTCCTGAAGAAACTGGCTGCCCATGGCTTGGATAAAAGCACCACTCTGAGTGAAAAACCTGTCTGGATGGCTGGGCCCAGGGAGTGGAGGGACATGGGATGACATCCCCCACTACTGGGGTTCCCCAGAGCTCAATATTTGGGCCAGTCCTGTTTAATGTCTTAATCCCCCCTGGACCAGGGGATTGAGGACACCCTATACAAGTTCACAGATGACACCAGGTTGGGTGAGAATGTAGATCTGCTGGAGGACAGGAGGGCTCTGCAGAGGGATCTGGACAGGCTGGACTGGTAGGCCAAGGCCAGTGGTGTGAGGTTCAGCAACACCAAGTGCCAGGCCCTACACTTGGGTCACAACAGCCCCTTGGAATGCTCCAGGCCTGGGAAAGCTGGCAAACTGCTCAAAAAAAGACCTGGGGGTGTTGGTAAAGAGCAGCTGAACACAAACCAGGTATGCCCAGATGGGCAAGGCAGCCAACAGCACCTGGGCTGTACTAAAAATAGTGTGGCCAGCAGGAAGAGGGCAGTGAAATTGTGCCATGCTATATTTTCACAGAGGATCCATGTCATGAGATGTGTACATGGCCTGTCTTGGCACCCATTCCTCAGATGGCATTTTTTCTTAGAGCAGAGCAAAGAGCACTCCTCTTCTGAAGCTGCCAAGTTGCTCTGCTCACACTCCTTCTGGCATCTCAATGATGTCAGCACCTCTTGTTACCCTCTCCCTTCCCAACCCAGGAACTGAACACAGCAGACCTGTCTAGGCAGGCCAGGGTGATCCTCTCACCCCAAGAAAGGAGGCCTTGGAGTCATGGCATTACACTTCTCACCTCATCTCGTCTTCCACCATTAGAAGAGCTAAAAGTTTTGCCACTTCCGCCGCTGCCTCCCCTTTGAGGGGGCATCTTGTTAAAAGCTTTGCTTTTCTGTGAATTGGAGCGACGGGACTGACTGGAAAAGTTCTCATTTTTTGAATATGAAGTTTCTCTTTTACGATTATAACGCTGTTTGGATCCACTCGCATTCTTTCCATCTGAAAGGAAAATAAGAGAGGAATCAGATCAGCAGTCTCAGAGTTGGCCCCATGTACTGCACCTCAGCTAAATTCACCTCAGAGATGAGCTCACCTCAGCCACCAACTCAAGGGTAGTGTTCATCAGGACATTAAATCCCCCCAGCAACCCAAACCACTTCATTCCTATCACTGCCCAAAGAGATGGTCAAAGAGTTTAAAAGAATGTATTTACTGTGCTCTACCTTTTATAAAGGGTTGATTTTCTTTTTTCCAGGTTTGGAATTGCCACCATCAGATATGAGTGTGTTGCCTGGTACATTAAGTTATAAATACTAACATCACATACCCCATCTTCATGCCCCATTACAAGAACTGACAACAACTAGTTCTTTTTTCATTTAGTTTGCCTAAAACACACAATTTGTCATGTTTATCGCACATAAAATACATTTTATAAATACACTGTTACCTGTGTTTTTCTTCCATTGCCTGTTTTCACTCACTTCTGCACTCTATGCTTAAAAGATCCCAGCAGATCTAATTCTGTTTAAGAAATACTTTTATGTTATCAGGCAAACAAATGCTAATTGATCTTGAAGCACAAACCAAATACTTTGTGGCCTTGCAGGGCACATACCTAAGATCTAAGTACTAAGTCCACCAACCTATGCAACAAGAACTGTTTGCCAAAAACTACTTAGCACACCACTGACCCTAACACAGGACACAGTGGCAGAGCACAAAGCAAAATACTGCAGGAATAAAGAGCAGAAAAAAATCAGTCCAGCTCTTGAGAGGGGTTTTCTATGCCTCAACAGCAGCTAAATCAAACTGCTAGAACAGAGTTGATACTATAAAGGTATTTCTAGTAGTCTTAACACAAGATCAGAGTTTTCCAAGGACACAACAGGCTGTGGACTGGGTGCTTAACCTGGCACTTCCACTACCTGCCCCAAGTTTTATTTGTAGCAGAGGTATGGTGATAAGCTCAGAAACACAACTCCTCGGGCCCCACAAGTCATCTATCCACACCAGCCAGCCCCAAAGTCACTCTGGATACTCAGTAAACACTACACAAACAGTAAGACTTCACACAATATCTAGCTGCATTTTATAAAAGCCTATTAGTTTCCCTTTTCCCACTTTGTAGTCTTCCTCCCCACCCCTTAACATAAATCTTACGTGGCAGCAAACACAACATTGTGATTCAAGATCACATTTCTCATATGGGCAGTTTCATTGCCAGTGCTTCCAGCTTTTCCCTTTCCCACCACCACTTCCCATCTATCCAAGCATTTAAAACAGCTGGAATGGCATCATCCACATAAAGTATCTTTTGTTGTTATTTTAAGTTTTTTCTTCCACCTGCATCCCCCAGAAAAGGTGAGCTGAAAACAGGATTGTCTGTGTGTTATTATATATTACTGAGGATTCAACTTCTTAAAAATAAATTAAGTAATAAAAGTGGCTGGACCAGGTTCTGTGCTGGTCTGCTCTTTCTTGCACTTGTCAGAATTCTTTGGCTGCAACTACAGCTAAAACAGGACACTGTCATTACTTTCACACGATGTGACAGACCCATACTGCAGAGAAACTTCATCATCAGAACTGGTAATTTACTCTGCTATTCAAAAGGCTGATCCTTTAATTCAGAATTAAACCAACTCTGTCAGAACCACAGCTGTGTAACTCAAACACATGCCTGCATAGCTGGCAGTGCTTTAATGCACATCAGGCTAAAAAGACATGGCTTGAGTGTTATCAGGAAAAAACACACCAGAAGCTGCCAAGTACTGAGGGTGTGACCAGGTCTGGCTGAATGATTAGACAGACTTTTTTTGAGAATGTTTGTAGGGAAGAAGGATTAACCAATACCTCAGAGTCTCTGGTAAAAAATTAAGTAGTTTTGAAGAGGTTTGGACTATTCCTTAAGTTACTCAGGAGCAGAAGCGTCAGTTTAGAGCTCAACTACCTTCTTAAATCTATAATTTCAGCAAATGCACTAGAGGGGCACACACTTGTGTCTGTACCACTTTGCAGTTTCTCTGCCATCTTCAAATAGGGAAAAGGAACAACTCAAAAAAAGTCAGTCTAAGTGGTGTTTACAAGGCCCCAGAACAAGGAACAGCTCACCCCTGGAGCTGACAGAAGAACTTCCTACCACTTAAAGTTTTAATCGAGTTACTCACCACCAACTTTTGTCAGTCAGATGATTTACACACATTCCTGTCATACTGTAAGTCCTTTCAAGGCACCTCCTAAAGCCTTTTGGAGTCACTTTAGTGACGCTCATTTTATAGGGAACAGCTCTCCACTTGTGCCTTTTTAAAAGGACCCTACAACAGTTTAACAATGCTTCAAACGTGATTTTACAGATCAGCAGTTTCACCCCACAGCATGAGAAAAACTGACCTCAGTAGAAGCCTGGTGGTCCATCACAACAGTAATGAAATTGGTCAGCAGACAACCAGGAGCTTGGAGAATGCATCTGTAAATTGGAACAGCTTTCCCCCACCCTGAATCTGAGCAATGCTGTTCCTTCCAACCTTTCCAGCATGCCAGATGTCAGGGAGCTCTCTGCTTTCTATCATCCATGCCAGCACTCCCATAAAGAGCAGCGCAGGACGGGCTGCATTCAGGCACAGAGAAAAGTGGAAGAGTCTCACTGCCATCCTCTCATGTGAGATCCCAGTTTTAAGAAGGGTAAGTTTAGGTTTGGTAGTTTCTTTATTGCTTCTTTTCTTGGCAAATTAGGAGTTAACAACAGCCAGAGTGCTGGCGAGGTACTTACTCTTCACTCAGGTCCTCAGTCCTTTTGCTGTTTTCATGGCATCTAACCTATATATATACAGATTATGTGGATTTATCTACCCATTCACACTCCAAGAATCTTATAATAAACTGTAATTTAAAGACACTAGCAATAAAACTACTGTTCTGGCATTTTGAAACAAACCCTGAGATTTGTGGTTTCCCCTGCTGCTAGAGGACCTGTATCTCCAAAGATCCAGAGAGAGGAGATGAAGTCCACAGCATTAGAAGCAGCTGTAGGTCACCACTTGGGCACTGGAGCTGCAATACTGGTTTGCTATGGGGGTGAGAAGTGCTGTTTCCTTCCACCTTTTTCCCCCTCCTTTCTGCTGAGCTGTGCTGAAGCCAGCAGCATTGCATAAGGGCTCTGGATCACACTAAAGCCACAGGGTGGTTTCATGAAAACACACAGAGGCCACTGCTGCTGCTGCCAAGGCAAACATCCCAGTGAGCAGGAGGTGACCCAGCTCTCACAGCCCAGCCAAGCAGGCTCACACTGGCTGTGATAAGGCCCAGGAACGTTTGACAACTAACTGTCCAGCAGCTCTTGAGGACTGCAGAGAACCCCAAAAAGCCTATGTTGCCTTAGCTACTTTATTTCACTCCAACTGAATGTGATTCCTGTTGGCACACTAACACAATATAAAGAAACTTTTCTGTTGGAAACTTTCAGTTTAATTTAGTCTCTGAGGCCAAATTTGAAATATAGGAGGAATCAAACTTCCACAAACACAAGGGAATAACGTGCACTCTATTTAGCCAATTTCCAGTGAAAGAGAAGCTACCATAAGGATTCAGGAATATTCATTTCTTCGTCTCCTCAGCTGGACAGTTACAGCAGGTAACTCTGGAAAGCATCAAATGGCAAGTGCTTGACTGGATTTATCCCAGTGACCATCTCAGCATTGTCTGTGTCCATAAAATTACCTTCCACCTCAGAAGAGATATAAGATGTCCAGAATACATCCTAAAACCTGTCCTTAAAGGGGTGCACCACATCAGTTACAAGGACAGTGATAAGGAACTCAAGAAAAAGATTCCATATGGTGACATGACAGTGTCCTACACACAACAGCTATGAAAACACAGCCACAGCTTTACCCAGCTGCATCCTGTGTAGTTGCTTGCCCTAATTCCACCAAGGGAATATTTTCATTTTAGTTTTCAGTACCCTCCAGTTAAGATGTTCCTAAATAGACATCTACTCGATGAAAAGAGATTCTAATTTGTTTGAGTCTCTTTGATGCCCAGTAGAAGAAGCAACTCATCCCTCTGCCCTTCACTGCAGCTCAGAAACAAGTATCACTGAAGTGGAATTATGCCATGACATGATTTTCCTCTGTTTTATTAAAAAAAGAGGTCTTTAAAAAAAAGTTTAATTAAAAGTTTTGGAGTAGAAGAGTATGGTCATCAGGATTTCTCTCCCCACTGCTCCTGTGCTACCAAGTGCCAGGATTTCAAGCCTGTTAAAGATGACATTCCACAAAATTCACTTAACATTTTTATTCTGGGCTGGAACAACAGTCCTTTTACATCCTTCCTCAGTCCAGATACGGTGTGTTCTACATGAAGGGATACCAGCCACAGCACAAATCATCTTAACCCCTTCCTTAAAGGATGTTTGTATTCTGTGAACAATCCTCCACAGAGCATCACACACCACTACAAAAGAAGCTGGAGTGAGGAGGTGTCTCTTGGCAAGAATGGGACAGAAAAAGTTATTCTTAAAAAAATTTCCAAGTGTTTGAATTTGAAGTTAAAATTTCACTGTAATTGCACAGTTACACCACAACCTGGGGAGCTGTGGGTGAATCACCTCCCATGTCTCACTTCTGTCAATCCTGTGGAAGGTAAATTAAAACAGGTGAAGAGCAGGTAATACTTGGTTACCCAGAACATGATCATGCTTAGAAGGTCCAAAGAGAAGCCAACAAACACCTCCAAGATACTTATTTTGTTAACCCTCTGGAGTGCACTGCTGCTTTCTCAGAGGCCTCAAGTACTATAGCTGAAACAAACCACTGAGGAGGAAGGAAATTAGTACAGCAATGGTGGTGTAGCAACCTGTTGACACTCTCTCATATACTTCCAGGACTAAAATCACCAATTCTAATTGCTACTACCCCATTTCTAGATTTTAGAGGGAAAAAAAAAGGTTGCCAGGAACACCCTCATCCTAAACAAGTTTAGAGAGCTAAGTGGGCTTAGGTCTTACCTTGAAATGACAGGAACCACACCAGCTTCTGACAAACTGCTCTGTCAGCAGAACCAGCTGTTTGCAATTCCAGGTGTGACACTTTGGGTTGAATGCCAGATGAGCAATCAACAGCCAGCTAACTCTGAGCTCCCCCAAAGCAGGTCACTCAAACACCGGGGCTGTGTTCAAAGGGGAATGCTGTGTACGGATACCGGACCCCCCTCAGCAAGGTGTAACAAAACAGGACCAAGATAAAGTTAAGGGCTCTATTCACAGGCACCGGGTGAATGTATGTTCTTACTATAGCACCAGGGCTTTAGCTCTCAAGCTGATTACTCCAATAGTAATGAAGATAAAGCATTAATCCTTACAGGAAGAGGAGAGAAAGGATCCCAGCCCATCAAATAGCGAGCAAAGCCGGAAGAGGATGGAAAAAGGAACCAAAACCAGGCAGTGACCTGAAACGCCGCCTATTAAACCCAGCTGAGACATAAACAACCCGACACGGCGAAGTTCAGCTTCACCACAAACCCAAGGGCGGCACAAGGCCGTCTGTCCCCGCAGCCCCACTCCTCACCTCCCCGCCCCTTGCGGAGCCCCCCCCCAGCTCTTACCGCCTTTGGGCTTAGACTCCCCCGCGGCGGGCCCGGCCGAGGCGGACCGCGGCTGCTGTCCTTTGCTGCCGGCCGAGGATCCGGGCGCACCGGAGCCGCAGGGGCTGCTCTTGTCCATGGCGGGGGCTGCGGGGGTCGCGCCGGGCGGGCTCTGCAGCATCAACGGGCGCCCCGGGAGAGCGGCGGCCCTGGGCGGGGGGGCACGACGGGCGCTGGCGGAGCCGGCGGGGGCCCAGGCTCATGGCCCGCGGGGGCGACCGGCGGGGACGGCGCAGCGCGGACTCGGCCTCCTTCATGGCGACATCTTCTCGCTGCTCCGCTCGAACCGGGGAAGGCCGCGGGAGGCCGGGCCGGGCCTGCGGGGCTCCGGGCGCGGGGGAGAGAAGAGCTGCTCACGGAGCCCCGCGGGGCCCGGCGCTGCTGCCGCCCGAGGGGTCGGCACCACCCCGGCACCCACCGGCTGCTCGGCGCCGCACCGGCCCCGGCTCGGCCGCCGCTGCCCCGTAATGGCGACGAGTCGCCCGCAGCAGTGGCCGGACCCGGATGCAGCCGGTCCGGGCGGGCCCGTGGGCATGACGGGACTTGTAGTCCTGGGCCGCGCGGGGCGCGCCGGGAGCTGCGGGCGAGGCCCGCACCGAGTCCGGTGCCCGCCCCTCGCTCCCCGCTCCCCGCCCGGCACCGAAGGGATCACCCTCCCCTAGCAGCGCCCGACGGGACAGACAATCATTTGGTATAAAATCATTGCCACCCAGTTGTAGCAAATAACCGCAAAAGTTTTAAAAAAAGAAAAAAAGTACCTCATCAGGCCTACTTGAAGTGATATTTTTTAACTTTTCCCTCAAAGCAAAAGGGGGAAAAAGCTCACAAGGCAACTCGGATCCTAAAGCCATTTCTTTTAACCTTTAAAATGCATTCTTGAATGCATCTCTTGATGCCTTTTCCATTATTTTAGGGATGAGAGCTTCAAGTTCTGTGGGAGAGCAATTCCCAGATTCTTAAAGAAATGTATGGCTGGAGCATGTAAGGGCATCTTTACACCCATAATTCATATCATAATCTGAACCTACAGCCCCTCAAGTAAAAACTTCACTACTAGTTTTGTATGCACAGGCCACATGCTCTGTAACATCAGTATGATCGACAAATCTAGGAATTTGGGTTTTATACATTTCAAACAAATCCTCTGTAAATACTATTTTAAGAAAAGCCTCATAATGGCCTTATTTTAACACCTGATTGTTCCGTAATTAAGTCTATTATTCTTAGAATTACTGACCAAACTGTGAGGGGGAAAAAACCCCTCAACTTTCTAACAAAGTTGCTCCTCCACATTTGAAAAGAAATAAGAAATAGCACAGGAAGAGAGTATAGACACACAAAACTTTGAAAAGCAAAATACAACATTTTTATTAGCAAATTAGCTGACTGTGGAAAGAAAATAAATACAGGGAGGTCTTCCCCAAAATAAAAACAACCATATAGGTCAAATAGTGTTCAACAGGAAGATATTAGTAGCAAAAACTTGTCCTCGTTACATGAGCTGCAGTGCCACACTCAACACTGCATTCCTCCAGAGATCGACTGGCACCCGGCAGAGCATCGCCTCAGACAGGTCCGTATCCTTTATCAGGACCGTCAGGTGACACATAGTCACCAAAAATAACAAAGCATTCAAAATCGCAGGAGCAGCTCCCTGCCAGAACCGCCCGCCAAGCAGCCCCACAAGTATTGTCATTTCCAGCGCGTTCTCGGGCGCCGCTCGGTGCCACGGCCGTGGCCGGGCAGCGTTGGCCGAGCATGCCGGGCTCGGAAAGGGCGGGGGCTACGGAGGGACTCGCAGCTCCCCCCGGCCCGGCCGGCGGGTCCGGCCCGGTCCGACCACTCCGCCTGCGCTGCTCAGCAGCGCCCCGGCCACGCCCCCTACGCGCAGGCCGCCAGCCATTGGTGACCGCCAGGAGCTCCCCAGGAGTTCATTGGTCGGGCGCGGGGTGATGGGCGGGCGTTCCCCCACCAGGCGCGCCGCGCGCCCCCTCCTGTTTCCATGGCGACGGGGACGCCGCCGGTTCCGCGGTCGCTGCGGGCCCCGGTAACCCGGGGACACCAGGGAGAGCAGCTGCGGCCTAACCCTGCCTAAAACAACTGTAATGCTGTGGACGCTGTAAAGAACAGGGAGAGGATTCGGCTAAAAGCTTCCCCCTGCTCCTGAAGGCACCGTTTGCTGTACAATAGCAAGAGCCTGGGTGGTTCTATTGGCCTGCCTGGCCATTACCTCTTGTTGGTCAAGAAGCTTTGAGCCCACACTTGGAAAAGTTTGAGTTTTTTCTCAGTATGATAGCTTAGGCTATCAGCAGGGTCTGTGGTTACTGGAAAAACACAGAGGACACTGGGATTATCTTCAAGGCTCCACATATTCTCCTTCCCTGCAACACATCACCAGGAGTAGGACATGGGACAGACAGACAGCCTTCAACCCAGGCCAAGGGCTACTGTAGCTCCTACTTGTCCCTGACAGAGCCTGTCTAACCACAGCGCTCCTTGGTGAGTTATATATTTAGCTCAACATTCAGGTATTCTGGATTTCAGAAGAGATTTCTTTGAGAGGTGACACTAGGCCCCAGGAAAAGTCCAAAGTATCACACAACGACAGTATTTCGCTTTTCCAAAGTGTTGTTCCACCTTGATGTCTGGTGGGGAAAGTGTTCCATGAAAGGCTAATACAACCAAAAATTTAACCCCTTTCTAATGACTGTGATTTCTTTTAACTTCCCATTTCTCCACAGCCCAAAATGGACCCTGCAGAAGCCGCTGCTGCATTTCTTTGGGCATGCCTGTATCCTATACCACAGCTGCCTGATCATATATGGATGTCTGTATCAAGCAATGAAGAGGGTTTAGTTGCAGGAGCAACCCCCTGCCAGACCCATCTGCAAAACAGCCCCACAGGTATCATCATTCCCAACGTGCTCTCAGTGCCACCACTGTCACAGGGCAGCACTGGCTGGGTGTGCCGGGCACAGCTCGAGCAGCAGCATTCAAACACCGGCTCACGTTAAGCACACACTCTCTTGGCTGGGAGCGACAGCAGCACAGGCCAGCCCCGCCCCACCGCCCACACGGGGCTCTCACCGCCCTGGGGCTCCCGCTCCCCGCCCAGCCCAGGCAGAGTGCAGCTGTTGTCTTTTGCTGCCGGGCCCGCAGGGGTGGCTCCACTCCATGTCCGGGATCACCGGTAATGCCCGGTAACGGCGATGAGTCACCCACAGCCATGGCTGGATCTGGATGGAGCCCAGGCACGATGGGACTCGTAGTTGTTGGCAGCAGTGGGAACACCACGGGCCCCACAGAGCCCTGCACACCCCCTCAGGCAGCACTCCCTGTGGCTGGCCCAGAGTCATCCTCTGTCACCACAACATTACAAATCAGCCAGAAATAACAACCTGGCTGGGGCAGAACTTGGCTTTTATTCTCCAGCACACTTCTCCAGAGATAGCACAAAAAATAAACAGTTCAGGTTTTGGGACAGCACATCCAGCAAACAAGAAGGGGAAAAATTATTTTGTAAAAGTAAAATCAGAAAAATAAGAGAAGTTTGAAACATAAAGAGCTAAACACTGTCAGTACTTGCATAGCACTAACCAGGAAATACAGTAGATGGCTATAAAACTTGCAAAAGCAAAACTGCTCCAAATAGCCCTAGTAGCAAAGGAGGAGCCTTCTGGAAAAAAAATAAATACAAGGAAGACTTTTTTGGTACTTTTCCTTTTTATATCCACGGTGTAATGTCATCTGTTACAACACAATCCCTGCCATTGCCCTTGAAGATCAAGGCCTGTGTCCTCAGGAAGGCTGCAGTAACTAGTCAGAGAGTCCTGTAACTGGATGCAAGTTTCAGTAACAGTCCATGGTTCTAGCCAGACTTGAAAAGAAGAATAGCGACTTGGCCGAGGTAGAAGTAGATGAAGTGCTTGGTCTCATGAGTCACATAGCTGCCAAAATTCCTTCCCACGATACAGTGCCAAGTGGGATTGTATTTCTTGTCAAACTCCTGCAAAACAGATCACTACAAATTAAGAACTCTTCTAATAGGTATTCACTATCTGAGCAAGGCAATCAGGGGAAGAACAGATGCTCTTAAGGACTATGATTATTTTATTTACATCTTATTGTTCACCTGCTGCTTAGTCAGACACACAAAAACCCCACAGCACTTCTTAACTGAGCAGTAGTAAGTTTAAAACATTACTTTTGTTGACGTAATCTTCTATTCCCCCATAATTCATAGCATGATTTAATCTACAATTCTCAAGTAAAAGATTCACCATTAGTTTTGTACCCACAGAGACAAAGCCGTAATTTAGACTTCATTGTTTATCAGCAGCATAGCTGCTAAACAGAAAATTCTCTGCTACATGCTCTGTAACAGAATGATCAATAAATCTAAGCAGTTGTGCTTTATATATTTTCAAACAAATCCTCTATAAATTCCCAGTAGTTGCTACAAAGGATATCTGAAAAGTACTAAACTCTCTTTCCAACTTTCATAGGTACTTTCTGCATCTGAAGAATAAAAGCCTTTCTGTTTTCTGGTCATAGCAAACAAGTATTTCTTTAGCAGAAGCAATCGTTCTGCATGTTCTGTTAGAGAAGCTTCTCCACCCCAGGTATCCCGCATTTTAAAGTTACCTCCTCACCTCCACCCCCGGCAGAGCAAAGCCTCAGGCTTTGAGTGGTACAGCAGCAGAACAGCTCCAGCTGGGTGCCTCCAGAAGGACCCCAAACAAAGAAATTGCCAGGCAATTACACCCTCCCAATCTCAGTTCCCCTCCCTTCACAGTTCAGACCAACTAAATTAGGGTCTGTGGACTTGTTCTTTATTGGGTCTTTTCATTTTCTCTGGACAGTCCTTTTCATCTCTTATATTATGGTTTCTGCTGACAGTTATAACTTCCTTATTTTCCAGCTTGAACTATCTCTTGAGGCCCTTTTTCACAGTGTTAGGTAAAAGTTAACGTATCTATGTGAAAATTCACAGCTTGTGGCCTAAACCTTTATCAAATTTAACTCCTCATGCCAAGCAGTTAACTCCAGACAGCTTCAGTCCAATCGGCCTAAACAATTCAACAGTTCTTCCACTCAGATCACTTTAACTTCTACTGACGCACTTTGATTTCTCCGTTCTCCCGAGCTGACGAAGCAGGAAATATAATCTGAACTAGATCTTTCTCATGCATTGTTAATCCTACATAAAGGACAACACAGATGTTGCAAACAACAGATTACCAGTGCCACCAGGATTTTCTTTTTCTTTTGTCCTTGTATCACTACATAAGGAGAGGTGTGATTAACAGAGAATTGCAGAAAATTACTTTTACCCTGCTATTTTTGATCCAGCTGGCAAGACTTGTAAAGAGATCCTTAAGATTAAGTTAAATACAGCTGAAACCAAGTAGAACAAGCTTCCTCTCAAGAGGAAAACCACAGGAGAGCTCAATAGAGCCCCTGTGTTTTGTACCAGCTCATCAGTCGCAGGGACAGTCAGGTGCCACTCTATCCTCACATGGACAACGGGACAGTGGCAAAAAAGAAAAGGCCGTAAGCAGAAAGTACTGCAAGAAAAAAAACAACACTAGAAAGGCCCATGTAAAGGGTAGGTAAAGGAACACACGGACATCAGCCTAAAGAGAAAGTCCAACTTGATTATCTAGCATCTCTAGAACTTGTTTTTCTAGCACTACTTGCATAGCAGCATTCTCCCCAACTGATTTTTCATGTGCATAGAGATATCATGAGTACATGACAAGCCAACATCTACCTTCTTTATGTGAGCAGCGATGTCCTTCTCAATGTTGTATTTCTCCAAAGCTTGAGTTGCACATTCCACAGCGTCTTGCTGCATCTCTTCTGACATGTCCGCATTTTTGATCACTGCCTTTCGATCACTCATGATTGCCTGCTTGGAGAAAAAAATGAAAGAAATTCAAAGTCGCAGGAGCACCTGCCGGAACCACCTGCTGCCAAGCAGCCCCACAGGTATCGCCGTTCCCAGCGCGCTCTCGGGCGCCGCGCGCTGCCACCGCCGTGCCCGGGCAGCCCCGGCCGGGCGTGCCGAGCACGGGCACGGCCCCAGCAGCGGCGGCTCAAACGCCGGCTCCCGTTCAGCACCCGCTCTCCGCTCTGCCGGGAGCCACACAAGCACCGCCGCCCTCCCGGCCCTCTCTCCAGCCCCGCTCCAGCCCGACGCCACTCGGGAGCTCCGCCAGAGAGCGCGGCCTCTCCATCGCCCGGCCCGACGGCCCTGCCCTCCCCCGAGGGAGGCGAAGAAAGCCCGGCACGGGCGGCCAAGGGCTCGGAGCCCCGCCTGGCTACAGGGTGCCGCCGGCAGCTGCCGGGGATGCGGGGAAACCGGAGGCGGCGGCCGGGGAAGAGCCCAATCACCGGGGCTGTCCAGTCGGAGACTTCTCGGCAGCTGTCCCTGCCGCACGCTCAATGCCGGCAACGCTTTGCCCTCACCGTCGAGCGGGCGTCGCGATGTCGGTGCGGATGCAGAACCGCTGAGGGTGCGGGAAGGCGCAGACTGACGCACGCACTCGGCTCCGCAGCCGCGGCTGTTTAACCGACCCGCGCGCGACGCCGGAGCCTCCGAGCGCCCCCAGCCCCGCCCCCTCAGCCTCGGCCGCCAGCCATTGGTCACCGCCACCATCACCCCGAGATCCTATTGGCCTTGGCCCGGCGCTCTTGCAGGGTTTTGCCGCAGCAATTTCTTTCAGCCCGGCATGCCTTGCGGCCGTTCCCATGGCGACCGGCGGCCGCGGTGATGCGCGGCGGGGCACGGCCTTGGGGCCGCCCCGGGGCCCCGGGGCCCGCCGGCCCAGCACAGGCCAGGCCGGGACTGGTGGCTCTGAGGCCGTGCGGAGCCCTTCCCCTTCTCTTTGTTATTTTCTTCACGGCTGAGCTGCTTGAACGCAAGAAGGAAGAAGGGGAAGGAATAACACCGAGCACGGGTATAGGTTGGGGACTGACCTGCTGGAAAGCGGCTCTGCAGATATGGAACTTGGGGTGCTTCATCAGGGACATCAAGCTGTCCCTGGGCCAGCAATGTACCTTGGGGGCCAAAAAAGCCAATGGAATCCTGGGGAGCATTAGGCAGAGGATTGCCAGCAGGTCAGGGAGGTGATCCTGCCCCTCTGCTCAGCCCCCGTGAGGCACATCTGGAGCATTCTGTCCAGTTCTGGGCTCCCCGGGACAAGAGAGACATGGAGCTCCTGGAGCGGGTCCGGTGGAGAGCAGCACGGATAGTTAAGGGACCGGAGTATCGCCACTATGAGGGGAGGCTGAGGTAGCTGGGCCCGTTCAGCCTCAAGAAAAGATGGCTGAAAGGCAACCTCATTAATATGTATAAATATCTAAATGGTGGGTGTCCAGGGTCTTCTCGGTGGTGCTGAGAAATAGGGCAAGAGGCAGAAAATGGGCAGAAACTGATGCACAGGAAGTTCCACCTGAGCATGAAGAAAACCTTACTGTGCAGGTGACTGTGCACTGGAACAGGCTGCCCAGAGAGGTTGTGAGGTCTCCCTCAGTGGAGATATTCCAGAACCATTTGGATACATTTCTGTGCCATGTGCTCTGGGATGACCCTGCTAGAGCAGGAAGGTTGGACCATAGGACCCACAGTGGTCCCTTCCAGCTTGACTGTTCTGTGACTCTGTGAATGCAGCTGGTCACTGGTGTCCATGCAGTGTCCGTGACTACAGCATGAGAGAGACTCCCAGTCATTGCTCTGGTAGGCAAAGATCATCTGTCACTATAGTTGAAGTTGAGAAAAATAACCAACAAACCCAAATATGATGCTTTGGAGGGCATCCTGCTGCAAAGAACATAGAGTTTAAAAAATACTATATGAGAAAAATAGGAGAAAATCATGGTGTGGTCTGATGATGGTGCTAAAAGTCCCAATATGGCAGGAAGGTCCTGGGTGAGGGAGCCCAGCTCATGCCCTGGGAATGCAGTCCCTGGGCTGATTTTAACAGCATGATGTCATCTCTCCTGAGAATGGGTTAAGTAACTTCTTTGGATCTACAAAGCTAGCAGAACTCCTGGATGATTCAAATAATGTGATAAGCAGGGCAGGTTTTGGAGAAAAAAAAAAAAAGTTTCTAATGTGTCCTAATGCTCCTGACTGGAATCAAGGAACCTTTCACTCTTCCTTGCAATTCATCAGAACCCACAAGCCCTCCTTCCTGTTCCCCAAGAGGCTTCACTTTAAGTGAAGGAAACTGAAAAATTAGAAATCTAAAGAAAAACGAAATAATGTTTAAATAAATAAAACTTCAAGAAAACTATTTGCAAAATGACTCAAGTACACCGTGAGGGTTGTGTTTGGTTCGGGTTTTGGGGGTTGTTTTTCCCCCGTCATGTTCGTCCTCGCAGTACAGGTTCCGTTGCGCCAACCGGGGTGGGGTTCGGTGATCGTGTTCGGCAGAAGCGGCGTCCCCATGGGATGCGGAGAACGCGCGGCTCCCGGGTCGGTCCCGGTGCGAGCAGACGCCCGGCGGAGCGCGGTTCCCGGGTCGGTCCCGGTGCGAGCAGACGCCCGGCGGAGCGCGGTTCCCGGGTCGGTCCCGGTGCGAGCAGACGCCCGGCGGAGCGCCGCCCCCGCCCCGCCCGTGCCCGAAGATGGCGGCGGTGCGGCTGTGCCGGTGCCGCTGCCGGGCGCTGCTCTCCCGGCCCGCCGGGGCTGTGCGGGAACGCCGCGGTTTGGCCGCGGGGCCGGAGATGCACTTCGGCTTCCAGACCGTGACGGAGGAAGAGAGGAGGGAGAAAAGTGAGGGCGGCGGCGGGAGAGGGCGGGCTGGGCCCGGAGCCGAGCTGGGCTCCCGGGCAGCCGGTGATCGTTCTCCAGTGCTGGGGACATGTTTGGGGCTGGGCCCTTGTTTGAGGCGTTCCCAGGATTCTCGGTGAATGGTATCGCTGGGCTCAGTAGAATTCGGTCTTTTTTTTTTTTTTTCTAAATGATTTTTTTAAATGAATTTTCATGTGATTTTTCAGTTCCACATAGTGACAGACCTCCACAGGGCAATAAAGGACACGTTTTACTTAGACATAAGCATTTTTAAGTAAATTGCATCTCATTCCCATGTCCTTTCTTTGCAGTTTATCAGGTCTTTGAAAATGTGGCCAAGAAATACGATGTAATGAATGATTCAATGACTCTAGGAATTCATCGGGTGTGGAAGGATATCCTCATGCATAAAATGAACCCTTGCCCAGGAACACTCCTCCTTGATGTTGCTGGGGGAACAGGTAAATAATTTTGGTCACTCCCACATGACAATGCCACACTGTTTTTCAGCTGTTTTGAGCTGTTTTGTGCTGTTTGAGCTCAGAATTACGTTTCCTGCTGGGTTTTTTAACTCGCTCTTAGCTCCTTGTCTTTAAAACTAGTGAAGCATCTACTTGACTTTGTCAGAGAAGAGTTGAGAACTAATATCTTCGCGTTTTGTAATATCTTGCTTTAAGGGTCTGAAGGCATTATAGTCCTGCCATGATATGTTACGGAAAACTGTGAATTTGTAGAATGTCATGGACTCTTTGATTTTAATAAATTCCCTTTTTGTCTATATACATGTACACACCCAGTCTTTCTGTGTCTATACAGCGTGTCTGAGGGAGTGTTTTTATAAATATGTGTGACTAGAAAGAAATATTAAGTCAGTTGGATGTTCAAAGCCTTATGTTTCAACTTCCTGGAGTCAGAAAACATTCCAAAATGTGTATCTTTCCTTTAAAACAACTGCAGGTGACATTGCCTTTCGATTCATTAATTATGTTCGCTCTGTACGACAACGCCAGCTCCAGAGGAAGCTCAAGCACCATCAGAATTTGTCATGGCAGGAAATTTTTGAGAGTTACCAGAAAGACAAATTTAACTCGTTAGGGGATTCCCAAGTGGTGGTCTGTGACATCAACAGAGAAATGTTAAAAGTTGGGAAGCAGAAAGCACAGCGTCTTGGCTACTCTGAAGGTAAATAATGTATTGTACTGTGGCAGTAACATTCCTGATAGGAAGAAATTGTAAGGGCAGAGGACTTTTTGCTGTTTCCTTGTGTACATTTACCAAGAGTGGGAGCTGTGCATGGGGAGAAGGAACATGAGTTGCACAGTCACTGATTGTGCATTTTGTCTGCTTGCCAATAACCTGGACATCCATGCTCCACAGACATACATGGTCTTGATCCTTTGGGGACTAGGAAGCAACACAGCTGCAACTGCATCACATACTGATAGTCCTGATGGAGGGAGTCCTGAGGCTTTTCATGTTCCTCAACCTGTGGAAGCTTTCTAGCAAAATGTGTTGGTTTGGCCATTGTTGAATGGCAAGATGTTAGTAATTGTCTATAGCTACACTTTGAGCAGTCTCTTTTTATAACTTTGCCACAAACAAATGGCAGCCAACAATGCTTTCCACTATGATGCACTAAGTTTTGGGTAAAATTTTTGTGGCACGTACACACTATGTCTATGTGCAGACATAGTGTTTTAGTTGATCTGCAAAATTAACTACTCTGTCTTGAAAGATTTGTGGGTATAGGCCAAGGTGTCTTTCCTCCAACAAAGCTGCAAAATGGAAGCATTTATTTTCAATATTCTTTAAAAATAATCAATTTCTTCTAGAATGGTTAAGTTCTAGCCTTTCTGGAGCAGTCTGAGTTCAGTTCTGTGACTTGTCTTTCACTACAGGCTTGTCCTGGGTACTTGGGAATGCTGAAGAGTTGCCCTTTGATGATGATAAGTTTGATGTTTACACAATTGCCTTTGGAATCCGGAATGTAACTCGTACTGATTTGGTAAGTTACTATAGTGTATACTGACACAGGGTCCTTATGATTTTTTATTCTACAAAGGAAGCAAAGTAGAAACTCCTTTGGATAAAAGAAGATCCTAGTCTACTCCTGAAACATTTAAAATAAGTGGCATGTAGTATGCAACTTGTTTGAATGGAAAATGCAGTTAGGTGCCCCACCTTTGTCATAAAAAGATAGATTTATACCAGTTGCACCCAATCCTTCCAGCTTGGCAAGCCACAGTCTCTTCCTCAGGCAAAGGGCTTCTCCTGACCTGTGGCATGGCTGGATATACACATGCACAGTGCAGGCAGTCTGCATATCTCAAATCTCCCTGCAGCACCTGATCTGTATCCCACCAACAGTGTGTCCAATGCTTCCTGTCCCCTTCTGTTTCCCTGCATGAGCCAACAGAACTGCCAGAGCAGAGTGGGGAGGAGGCTGCTGCCCCCACTGCTGTCAAACCAGCCTGTTCAGCCCACTTCTGCTGAGTGTCTTTACACTGGCTGGTGGCAGAGCTCCCTATAAAGAACAAGTATGATTTTAATTAGGATAAGCAGTACTCTTTGTTCTGAGCTATCTCCGTCATTTGAGAAGGACTGGCTGTTGTGGGGGTGACACCTGTCTGGATGCACTAGTTGTCTGTTTTGGAGGAGTGTGTTACAACCTTGGCAGATCTCCTGTGGAAGGTGAAGCATTTGGATCCAAACCACCTTGAACCATATGCCTTTGAACTTAATGTGCATTGGCTTTCCTGGTGCTTTGTCTGCACCCTTCCAAAGCACAGGCTCTTTGCCTTCATGTATCCAGCAGTTTGGTAGCAGAGCTCCCTGGAGACCTGATACGAAACACACCCAAGCTGCCAATCCTTTGCAGAGCTCCTGTGTAGTGTTTATATTTTATCCCATAGGAACAGGAGAGTTGAAGTCAAGCAGATGTACAACCTTCAAAGGTTCTGAAATACAAATCTGCTCTTGTATGAAAGAACATACAGTTTTAAACAGGATTTTGTCTAGATTCTTATTAGGTATTCCATTTTGATGCAGGATGGAATTTTCAAAGTAAGCAAAGATTTTCTTTTTCTTTCCTTCCTGTTCTTACACATTGCTCAGCCGAAACCCAGTATCGTTCCTTCTTTGAACCTTTGGGTGTGCCTCACAATAAAGCCTTTTCTTTTGATTCAAAAAAAATTATCATGCCCATTTTTGATTTTCAGTTTCTTGTAGCTGAGTCACCTTCTCTCTTTTGTGTTTGGTCTGTAATTACAAGAGCTCTGCCAACAAACTTTCATCAACTGTAAGTAGGGAAAGAAAAGAAAATTGCAAACCCGACATCACAGTTTTGACACAAAGCCTTATAAAAATCTATTTATGTAACAGCAAGAGTATTTGTGCTTTGGGATTGTGGCATATTTGTTTTTTTTTAACTTGTCTTGGGATGCCTCTCTACAGTAAATATTGCAGATTGCCAGTCAGGATACTCTTCATTCCCCTCAGTTCATCAGAGTTGCATGATAGTATCACATGGCATGATAATAGGCAGGTGCTGTTCTACAGAAGCAAACTTATCACATCTTCTTTGTCTCAGGCACTTCAAGAGGCCTATCGTGTGCTGAAACCAGGAGGAAGATTTCTCTGCCTTGAATTTAGTCATGTCAGCAACCCTCTTCTTTCCAGGTAGGAACATGGTGACGTGTTCATTTATGCCGTGTCACAAAGCTCTCGTTTGTATTCAGACAGAATAAGACCATTTGAGACCACATCTTGGTGGTCTCTTGGCACTTTTATAGTCAGCTACAGACTGCACAGCATAGTGGCACAGAGACCAGCTTGTGTTGGAGAGGGTTTGTTTCTATTAATCTGTATTTACTGTCTCTCTGTGCAGGCTCTATGATCTCTACAGTTTCCAGGTTATCCCTGTTCTGGGTGAGGTTATTGCTGGTGACTGGAGGTCTTATCAGTATCTTGTGGAGAGCATCCGACAGTTCCCCCCTCAGGTAAGGCAGGGTTTCCCCAAATTCACTAACACACAAAACACAATTCTAGCATAATCTTATGGCCAGCTGGCTTACAGGCCTTCAGGCTGTTAATAATTATGGCACTTATTTTTCAGGAGGAGCTGAAGGCAATGATAGAAGATGCAGGCTTTTTCAAAGTGGATTATGAGAATTTAAACTTTGGCATTGTTGCCATCCACTCAGGTTTCAAACTGTGAATCTGTGTAGCAAAACACCAAAAATATAATTTTCACTAGGGATATGAAAGTTGTGGAATTTTAACGGTATCAAGAGGAGTTCTAAGAACTTGTGCAGCAGATACTTGCTCAGCAGCCAGACTCAGAAGAACAGAAGTTACCTCTGCCCACCAAGAAACCTGAGGAGTGACTCCAGTGGTATTTCTTATACTTCCATTTCCCTTCAAGTGCAATGTAAAGGATATGGCCAAAACAACAACGCTAACAAGTGGAGCAAGTTGGCAGTGGGTGTGGATAGAGAAATACACTGATGAGTCTCCAAATAAGATGCCTTTCTTTTTACTAAGCTTTTATGAGGATACTAACTTGTGAGAAGTAACTTGGATTTATGAAGTAACTATGGACTTCTATGAAGCTGTTATTATCTTTGTCATGTGGAGTTTAGGGATTTTTTCCCATTACTCCTTTACTTCTTTCAGAGGCAAATGGAAGGCTTATGAAATAAAAGGGCTCTGCATGAACATTTTCCACTTAAATCAGTCTTGTAAGAAGGTTTCCTAGGAAAGGATGGATTTGGGATGTGGGAATAGAGGTGGGGATGTTCATCCTTCATTCACATGGCAATAAAGAGGGTAATGCAAGAGGGCAAAGGGATAAACTTGTTCCAACGGTTTTATTAGCAAAGAAGCCATCTTTTGAAAGAAAATAAATACAAGGAAGACATTTTTGCTTTTCTATATAGCCACAACGAAAATGCCAGCCGCTACAACAAAATCCCTGACCATTAACAATACAACAAAAGACCTGAAGATCAAGATGTGTTTCCCCAGGAAGGCTGAAGGTGGGAACCTGTGCAGTCCTGTCCCCAGGTGCAAGTTTCAGTAACAGTCCATGGTTCTAGCCAGACTTGAAAAGAAGAATAGCGACTTGGCCGAGGTAGAAGTAGATGAAGTGCTTGGTCTCATGAGTCACATAGCTGCCAAAGTTCCTTCCCACAATGCAGTGCCACGTGGGATTGTATTTCTTGTCAAATTCCTACAGAATAGAGAATTAGAAAGTCAGCATTTTCATAGTAATTATACTAATATTGTCTAACAGTTGGGGAGGTTTTTTTGGCAGTGATTTGTCACTTGTTAACAAGTATCACTTTTGGAAGAAGGCAATTAAGGAGCAGCATATGCTCTTAAGCACAAGGATCATCTGTCACTTCATAACTCATCTGCTGCTTAGTCATACAAAAAAAAAAAAAGCTTCCAAGAAGGGCAGGAATAAGCTTAAAACATATGTTTTAAGGGGGTAACTTTTCCCCTAAAGTCATGCCACAATCTCAAACCATAACTTCTAAGAATTTGTCTGCTTGTTCTGAATCTCCAATGAAACTGGTATTTTGACTTTGTTAGGTGTTTTTTGCAATAAGGATGCTGAAAGCACACTTGATGGAAAATTCTCTGCCATATCCCTGACACCTGGTCATGAGATGATGTTGTGACATGCTGCTGTCAGGAGCCTGCTACAAATAAACTCCTGTGTACAGGTCTACAGTGAGCAAACCCATGCAGTCAGTGCATTTATACTGCAGTATCTAACAGCTGTCAGCTGAAGAGATTTTTGTGAGGACAGAGAAGTTTCTGTTCTGCTCAACCAAACCCTTCAGCTTCTTGCAGCTCAGTCAGACTCCCAGTAGGAGTCAAGAGAGAAAATGTGACGAACTGTAAGCTATGAACCATCTGTTCAGCATTAGCATGAACAGCTTGTCTTACATGTGGTGGGAAAGAGAAGAAACCAAACCCACTTATTACATGGTCGGCAAACCACCACTCTTTAAATAGGCTGCACAGAGCCCGTGTCTTGTACCAGCTCATCAGCTGCAGGGACAGTCAGCTGCCACTCTCTGCTCAGGTGGACAATGCGACAGTGGCAGAAAGGGTGTAAGGCACTACAAGAGAAAGGCAGAAGGACCTAGAAAGGTCCACATAAAGGGTGGGGAAAGGAACAGAAAGAGAGAAAGTCTAACTTGAAAATCTAGTGCCTCTAAAACTCGTTTCTCTAGAGCTACTTGCCTAGCAGCGTTCTCCCCAACTGATTTTTTTCATGAGCACATGACAAGCCAACATCTACCTTCTTTATGTGAGCAGCGATGTCCTTCTCAATGTTGTATTTCTCCAAAGCTTGAGTTGCACATTCCACCGAGTCTTGCTGCATCTCTTCTGACATGTCCGCATTTTTGATCACTGCCTTTCGATCACTCATGATTGCCTGCTTGGAGAAAAAAATGAAAGAAATTCAAAGTCGCAGGAGCACCTGCCGGAACCACCTGCTGCCAAGCAGCCCCACAGGTATCGCCGTTCCCAGCGCGCTCTCGGGCGCCGCGCGCTGCCACCGCCGTGCCGGGCAGCCCCGGCCGGGCGTGCCGAGCACGGGCACGGCCCCAGCAGCGGCGGCTCAAACGCCGGCTCCCGTTCAGCACCCGCTCTCCGCTCTGCCGGGAGCCACACAAGCACCGCCGCCCTCCCGGCCCTCTCCCCAGCCCCGCTCCAGCCCGACGCCACTCGGGAGCTCCGCCAGAGAGCGCGGCCGCTCCATCGCCCGGCCCGACGGCCTTGCCCTCCCCCGAGGGAGGCGAAGAAAGCCCGGCACGGGCGTCCAAGGGCTCGGAGCCCCGTCTGGCTACAGGGTGCCGCCGGCAGCTGCCGGGGATGCGGGAAAACCGGAGGCGGCGGCCGGGGAAGAGCGCAGGCACGGGAGAGCCGCCGGGACACGCGGGGTCCCCAGGTACCGGGATGGCTGAGTGTCTCCCGGAGCCGCCCGCTCCCATCCCTCACCGTTCAGGCGCTGCGGGACCGGCGCGGTGCAGAGCGGACAGCGCGGCGCTCTGGTCCGTGCGCGCCTCGCAGCGCCTCTGCCCCACCCCCTGCGCGCCGGCCGTCCCCCATTTGTCACCGGCACCGCCTCCCGGGCGCTCATTGGCCAGCGCTGCCAGTCTCCGAACGCCCATTGGCTGCGGCGCGGGGTCCGGTAGGGTTTTACTGCAGCGTTGTCTTGCGGCCCGGGATGCCCCGCGCCGCGTCCGTTCCCATGGCGACCGGCGGGCTGCGGGTCGGTAACGGGAGCACAGGGCGCTTGTTTTGGGATGATCGCGGAGATTTGGGCTGTGCATGGAAAGCTTCCAGTCCTGACTCCCGTGTTACTGGTCTGCTGCTCCTCTGCAGGGGAGGCTTAAGTTGGACATTAGGAGGAATTTCTTTACAGAAAGGTGTCACTGTCCCTGGAGGTGTTTAGGGAAAGACTGGACATGACCCTAAGTGCCGTGGTCTGGTGGACATGGTGGTGTTCGGTCACCGATTGTACTCGATGATCTTAGAGGTCTTTTCCAATCTAATTCTGTGATTCTGTGTGGCATTATCAGGTGATCCTGGGTAAAATACTGTTTCTTAAAGTATGCTCAGTCTCCCAGGCATTGTAATGTGTCCACCAGCTTCTGTAACCCACCTTTCCATATTGACACGTGGGCCCCAAAAGCGATTTTATTACTTGCCCCAGCCTGGATTACATAGATACTGAGTTTAACCAATAATCTCTGCAACAGACATATTTCTCTTTGGAACAAGCTCTTGTTGGGAATAGTATGTGATATTACTGAAAGAATGCTGGGGTATTATCTGGGGCAGCTGTTTCAGTAATATGCCCTTTACTGAGAGTGAAGTCAAAGGAAGGAGTTCCATAGCTTGTGAATGGCACTTGATCACTTGTCCTATTCACTTGTGTTTTCAGTTGTGTCTTTTCAAGTCACACTAAGTGACCTCTGATAGAAATCTCTGACTCATGTTTACTGGGTACGACCAAGTCAGCTGCAAACTTTGTTCCTTTAGTGAACCAAATCTATCAGACTTTTATGCCATCTTTTGCATACCTCACTATTTCTGCAACTCTTGCCTTTTTTTGTTTGTTTTTGTTTGGTTTGGGGGTTATTTTGGTTGGTTAAGTTGGGGTGGTTTTGTTTGGGGTTTTTGTTTAAATGAAGCAAGATGTTTTGGTAGATCCTCAGTGCTCTGTTTTCTTAGTTTCACTCTCCCTGGGGCACTTTCTGCTTACACTCTTGTCAGCAGATAGAACATTGCTGTTGAGTCTTCCACACTTGGTGATCTGTTAATAACAGGACACTGAACCATGTCTACAGCAAACAGCACAGGATGACTTAAAGGAGGTTTTTAAATACTGGTTGGTAGGACTCCCATTTCCTTCTAGAAATTTTTAAAAAACCCACCTTAAGAGCAGTCATTCACCTCACTTGAAATATAAATATTTTGCTTATTCATCAGTGTAGTTACCTGTTCAGTGTCATTCAGAGCAAAAGCAGCAAAACTGCAAGCAACTCCTTGCTTTTGCAAACTCTAAGGCAACCTCAGAATATACTGCCCCTAGAAATATTGAAACTGCATAATGTAATACATGACTCTAGAATATCTCAGGAATAACTCCTGACTCCCAGGCTTTAGCATTCCAATTAGATACAGTTCACAGCTTTGCTTGTGTGCTAGAAACATGAAGAAGTTTTGAGTGATCTTGGGGCCACAGTGAGTAAATAATTTCCAGAACTGTGTTCAGTATCTGCAGCACTTGCTGTAGTTCTTTGAGTACTGGACAGTTTTGTGCTGACAGAATGGAACCATTTAAGAATCTTCATGCTTCTACTGAACTTCAGAAACACCCATGAATCTCTGAGGAGGTGGTTGTGTTTGGTAGCTGCAGGCAAATTTCTCTGCATTTATTAAGAAATGGTTTGCTGAAGGAACAATTGTGATGACGACTGCAGGAAATGTCAGTGTGGGTGAGATACACGTCATTTAATGAGAAACATTAAAGCCTGAGATACATTAGAGTCCTACTTGTTAATCAAGAATATAAAAGTACATTTTCCCTCAAGACAGAGCTGCAGGGAAAGGCAGAACAAATAAACATGGGAGATAATAGCTGGGGTAAAGGAGGTGCTGAAGAAAACTGGGCAATGGATAAGGCACCTCATGAGATCCCTCTCCCAGATGGAGGTTAGGCTATAAGCATTTTTCATGAGGTGGTTTTTTACTGTGTTGCATAACATACCATTGTATTAATAGAGATTTTTCCTGGGGCTCCTAGTTAATACCAAAACATAAAATAATCATTATTAGCAATAAAACAACTTCCATTTTCTTTTTCCTTCCACAAAAGTGAAGAAATCTCCACACTGAAATTTTCTGCTAACCTGGGATTTATATGCAATTCCAATCCATTTTTTATCTACAGGTTTATGGTGGTGGAAAAATGTCAGCAGGTTTAAATGAGGTTATCTCCATGGTCTCCAGAGAAACTGGATCCATTTCCTGAGTCCTGCAGTGAATGCAGGTGAACCAGCACATGAAGGGTCTCTGTCCCTCTGTCAAAGTGCTGCCAGGGCCCAGTGGGGCTCAGCACCATCCCTTGGGGCTCAGCAGCACCAGTGTTAGACCCACTGGGGGACTGACATGCCCTGCCCCACAGGCAGCTCATCTGCCTCTGTGAGCTTTTCTTTTTGGTGGTTGCAGGTGTCTGAGCCAAGGTTGTAATTCCCTTATTTGTGGTGAAGTTGCATCAAACCCTCTCATTAGGGAGATGTGTGTTTTCCACTTTAAATGCAGTTTGGGCTGCAAAGAACAAGCATCAGGCAGTCTGTTCTCTCACTGGAGTGTGTGGGAGCAGCACTGAACCGGCAGTTTTAAGTTTAGCCTGTGCTGCATTGGGAATGTGGGATCATCTTGTCCAAATTGTTGGTTTAGTTCTTGCCTTTAAATAGTTACTTGATGCTATTTTGGATTAAAAGCTCCTGCAGCCATGCAGTTCCCTCTCAAATTCCTCTTCCTTTTTCTGTGTAAATAACATTGTCCCCATTATTTTTGATGGTCAAAATGGATAGATCAAGGGGGACTTCTCAAAGTGGGAATTACCTGATACTATGATTGTGATATTAATCATACTGATTGATTGATACTGTGAAGTCTTTCCTTGTTATGATTTATATACACATCATAAATACTTATAGGCCAAGCTTGTGTATTTGTAAAACATCAGCATTTGCAGGGTCTGAATCTTGGCAAGTCTGAGACTAAAGCAATAATACAGTGTTCCAGCTTTGCAGGTGTTAAATACAGGCTTTATTTCAATATACTTGAAAGAATTCAAGTATCATAGTAATTACATGTTTTATGCATCTATGTGAGTATATTATGGATGCTTAAACAAATAGTGAAGTAATTGCACAATTAAGAGTGGGACAAGGGTTTGCTCTCACCTCCAGAGAGCAAATTCACTTTGCCAAATAAAAGCACCAAGGCCATCTGCCATGCTGCCACCCAGCTTCAGAGACATTGAATATTTCAGCAACACTACTAAATTTTTACACCTTCTTTCTTCTGTCTTGCAAGTGCTCTTCTTTTGACCAAAATACGTGCCAGGGTGTTTCAGCTGTGACTGCACAAAACATTGTTTTCCCCACGTAAAATACTGAAAGGGCATTTGGGCTCTGGGCTGTCACTAAGAGCCCTGCAGAAAAGCCTCTTGTTCCTCCAGCTTTGGTAAAGGGATGTTACCTGAGAGAAAACAAAAAACAAGTTGTGTGAGACCAGCTGTAAGTTACCTTGTGGGCAGGACACCCTGGCATGGAAGTGTTTCTCCAGTTTACTCCATGTACAGGCTGCCTAAATATCCTGAGAAAGTCAGGAAAGTAAGTGCTGTCTGATTTCCTGTAAGGAATTTCTCAACATGTGCAATAACTTCAGAGTCAGGTCAGCCTCTGTACTGCTTCTGGACCAATAAATTGCACACAGTTTTGCACAGATAGCTACAAAAATTTCTTTTACTACTCCTTATTATTGACTAGTATTTCTGAAAGGAAATGCAGCTATGGCAGGTTACTTTCTTCAGGTTAATTCAGGCGAGATTAAGAGATTTTTCTAAGCAAGTCAATACCTGGTGGAGCTACAAAATACTCCTCCACTTTCTCTCTGGCATTTTCCAGCAGCTGTTTGGTGCAGTTGCCTTCTGTCACATCATCTTCTCTGAGATACAGACACCTGAAGGACAAAGATTACTGGTTGTCTTTAAGCTATTCTGTGAATATGAAGTAGGAAGGGTGGCTTATCTCTAAATCTGGTTTTAGTCTCTTAAATATACACTGAAACAAGTACTGGAATGTTTTGAAGCACCCAAGAATGCCTCTGGCAGGCATTTAGGGAGCAGCATGACAATTAAGACAGATTAAAGAACTGAAGTTCACCTTTGCTTTGCTCACACATAAAAATTACATGTGGCAATGACAACTTTCTCCCACACAAAACCACAGGAAGACGATTTGAGCAAAGGGGCCATATGCATCATGATTCCTAGAGAAAAAAGGTCACAGAAGCAAACAGTTTGATGCACTAACAGATAAAAGGAGGCTGCTGTGATTCACCACCTGTCCTCCAGCACTGAATCCATCGGCTCCACGCCATCGGTGTTTACTTCATGAAGCTGATCAGCAAACTGGATCGCTTTCTGCAGCCGCTCCACGCCCTCCGAATCCCGGAAATCCACCAGGGCCAGGTGCTCCAAGTGGTCCAGCACTTCCACCGACACTTTCTGCTGTACAAAAGCATCAATACGGACAAGAAAAGCCAAAAATTAACAAAATTTAATAGTGCTGCTTTCTTTTAATTAGAAACTTGATACACCTCAAAACCGGAGTTTACAAAGAATCCTAAAATCGTTAAGGCTGGACAAGACCTTTAAGATCATCAAATCCAAGCCACTGGCAGGGACGCGCTGATTGCTGTCACTTTCTTGGGAAATTAACTGGAGTTTTTATCGTGTTCCCGCTGTCCCGCCTGGCGAGGGGCGGAGCGGCTGCGCGGCGGTACCTGCGGCAGGTGCTCGGTGTGCCGGGTGTGCTCGGTGTGCCCGGTGTGCCCGCTGTGCTCGGTGTGCCCGCTGTGCTCGGTGTGCCCGCTGTGCCGGGTGTGCTCGGTGTGCCCGGTGTGCCCGCTGTGCTCGGTGTGCCCGCAGTGCCGGCTCGCCGGGGGGACCGGCCCGGCACGGAGCCACCGCACGAGGGACAGCGCGCGCATCGCGCCCCCGCCGCCTGACGTCACAGTCCCGCGCGTGACGCCACCGGCGCGCCGGATGTGCGTCACTGGGCGGCGCGCCCGGCCCGGCCCGTTCAGTCCCGGCGCGGCCGCCGCGATGAACAGTGTGGGCGAGGCGTGCACGGAGCTGAAGCGCGAGTACGACCAGTGCTTCAACCGCTGGTTCGCCGAGAAGTTCCTCAAGGGCGACAGCGCCGGCGATCCCTGCGGGCAGCTCTTCAAGCGCTACCAGCTCTGTGTGCAGGTGCGTCCGGCCCCGGAGCCCACTTCACTCCCTGCCCCGAGCCTCCTGCCCCCGCGCTGACCCTCCCGGTACCCCAGGAGCAGCCTTAGGCCTCACCAGTGACCCCGACACGCAGCTCTGGGTTTATCTCGCCCTATGTCTGTCGGTCATGACGTGGAATATTTTACAGCCGTCTCCTGTTTTTATTCTACATGACTTCTTAAGGCTGCTCCGTAGAGGCTGCAGCACGTTTCTGTTAGACTGTAGTTCAGTGAGTTTTCAGTACGTCCTTCAGCAGTTCTAACATCGAAGCTTTATTCAAACCAGCCTTTAAGACTGCTTTTTCTAGATCACTTTTTTTAAAATGATTTCTATTCAGGCAACAAGCGACAGGATAAGAGGTTATAGACCTAAGATACAGCAGGGCTGTAGGTTTAGATTTAGATTGGACATTAGGAGGAATTTTTTCACAGAAAGTGTGATCAGACGTTGGAATGGGCTGCACAGGGAGGCGTTGAGGAGAGCCTGGGCGTGGCCATGGTCTGGCTGACATGGTGCTGTTGGTTGGACTCGATGATCTCAGAGGTGTTTTACAACCTAACAGATTTCATGGTTTTGTGTTCTGTACCAAAGATAACATCGTGTAGCCCTATAAAGAAGTGCAGAGTTTAATTATTTGGTTTTCTTCTTTTCAGAAAGCCATCAAGGAAAAGGACATACCCATTGAGGGCCTGGAGTTCATGGGCCCAAGTAAAGGAAAAACTGAAAACTCCTCTTGATGTTGGCTGTATGGGTGGAGTCACTAATAGGAGCCTTTGGACTAAGCACCATCACCAGGTGTACCACAGATGCCACCTGGATAAGACCTTTGTTACCTGTTTTCTAGGAAGTGACAAATGTTCTCTGCTTGTGAAAACAAACAGCTAAAAGAAAAAAAAAAACAAACTGGATCATGTGGTAACTGCTGCCTCCTTTCCAGTGAAAGTTGGTGGTAGTTCAGCATATAACAGCTTAAAAATCCATGTGAACTAACTTCCCACTGAATGTACTCTGTAATGGGGGAATGCTGGTTGGAGTGGGCTGAGATGGTTTCTTTGTGACTGATTTCTTTTGCTTATTTATATAACACTTGGAAGTGTTTAAAAAGAATATGAAAGGGGTTGATGTACTTTCTATCATCTCTATGCTGCTGAATTTCGGTGAAGAAGTTAGTTTCATGTCATCCTGAATGCTGAAGAGCTTAAGCACTGTTTTGTGTCAGCTACAGAGATGGTTTAAAAGCACTAGTGGACCTGCAACAGCTTGGCTAAAATAAATATAACCAGGTTATATTTTGTTCAAGTAGGTAACTGTGCAGTAGAGTCTGATTGTGACCCTTGGAGGGATGGAAGTGGCCTGCTCAGCAGCTGAAGAGAAGACTTTTAATGCAGAGGTTACTTCGACCTTTTGAGGTACCAACACATCCCTGAAATTGATTTCTCTCTCCTTTAGCATTACACATTTCTGTGGTTTCACCCTCACACAGGGATGGGGAAAGCTTGCCCCTCTCTTTACACCAACACAGGTGAAATAGTAAAAGATATCATGGCCTGGGGACAAGAGATAACTTCATAATTCTAGAATTACAGTGAGGAAAAAAGAAAGCTTCACTCTCTGCTTTTAATTACTACTAATTATTTAAAGGTTTTACTTAAAAAAAACCCCGACAACTTAAAAGGTGCAGTTCTCCAACATTACAGCTGGCCTGTCTGCACCACAGCCCCTCACAGACCCCAAGTCCTGTGGGTCTTGTGCAAAGGATCAGGAACTGCTGCAGCCTGAGGCTGTTCCTGTGCCAGTCACACATCCAGGTGAGCCACACTCTTGTTCTCAGGTGCAGAGAGCTCCTACAGTGTTCAGCACAGGGGTTAAATATAGCACTGAAAAACCAGGCTGTTGGCAAAATGCTGTGTCACTCAGGTATAAATAAAAACAGGTCTAAGGGAAGGATCTAGAAAAATTTTGGAGACAGTCAGCTATGTAGCTTTTCTTTTTTAAGGAGTAACACACAAAACCAGTTAGCTTTTCTATGATCTTCATGTAGGGCTAAATGTAATGTGACTTGGTCAGCTTTAAAACAACTGTGCCCATCAGTGCCTTGTAATTTCAACACAGGAAAACTTGTGTCAGCAATCTTTTACTGGTAAGCAGACAAAAAATCACATGGAAACATTGGGAAGGGCATCCTGCAGTACCCACACTGAGATTCTCTCTTGCCATCCATCACTCCTTTCAACAGCAAGGTGCCAAAGCAGCTGCTGCGTTCTACCTTTTGGGAAGAACCACATTAATGATAGCTGAGATAGAGCTCAGTTTCACATTGTGCAAAAAATACAGAAGTTATAGTAAGAACTGGAAAATGGTTGACTTGCAGAGAGCAAAAATTTGAAAATGAAGGTTGTTTTGGCACAGGCTCAGGCTGTTGGCTCACTAATCCCTTCGACTTCAAGCAGCTTCTGCATGACACAGTAAATGTTATACAGACATAAGCAGTAGAGCCAAAATTGTTTTCTTCTGCAAAACCTGTGTGAGAGACTTTGTACAGACTGCAGCTTTATGGAAAGCAGAGTGGTAAGCAAGATATGTGCTGATGTACCTGAAAATTTGAGAGCTGCAGGTGAACAGCGTGAACGCAGAGCTTAGCTCAACATCTTTGCTGCCACTCCCTCTGCCAGAAGGGACTAAGAGAAAATCACCTTCATGACTGTTAATAAATATTGCAAAAGCTGACAATGGAGAATGTGCTTCAGTATATATTGAATTTTGATCTGTTCTTCTGGCTGTGAGTTTAGAGTCATCAGTAAAACCAGACATGAAGAATATGAAATTGATTCATGTCCTATGCCAAATGCATTCCTGTTGTCTGTATTAGTCAAAGGGACATTTAGGCCTTTACTCCTGCACTCTTGTCCTGTGGGAAACCTTCAATGCTTTATGCAAACACTGAACTAAAAAACTCCTAAAGATTCAGGTAAACAAGTCAAACCCCAAATTCATGTTCAGAGTTGTTTATTTAAAGGACCCCATCACAAGTACACACGGGGGCCACAACACCACTCAGCTTCATCACAGAAGAAAAACAGTTTCTGAAACTATGACCCCAGAAATGATGGTTCCCACTCAACATTCTGGTTCAAGATGGGGAGAGCCAAAGCTCTGCCTGTTGTCAGGATCTTGGTTTTAATCTTCATAACCAGTTGGGAGAGGGTTAACATGGGGGTTGTGAAACAGAGTTTTATTCCCATCACCCCACGGGAAACGCTGTTGAAAGAAAAAAGAAAATAAGCCAGTGGCAGCTCCTGAACAATCCCTACAAGCACCTGAAACCAAGAACAGTACAAACTCAAACATCAATTCTCCCAGGCAATTAGTGACAGGACAAGAGGAAATAGCCTCAAGCTGTGCCAGGGAAGTCTCAGGCTGGACATCAGGAAGAATTTCTTTACAAAAAGAGTTGCTAAACATTGGGATAAATTGCCCAGGCTGCTGGGGTCACCATCACTGGAGGTGTTTAGGTATAGACTGGATTTATTAGTGCCATGATCTGGTTGACAGGGTGGGGATGAGTCAAAGGTTGGACTCCATCTCAGAAGACTTTTCCAACCTAAATGATTCTATGATCACACAGCTGGACAGGCTGGTGAATTAAGCAAGCTGGCTCCCAGGGTGTAGGAAGCAGGAGTTGGAAAACTCCCTTAGCTGGGAGCCACAGTCTCTAGACAGCACAATCTTTGCTCTTACTTAAAACATCCACTGTGCTGTATTATGAGAACCCCAATTTTGAGTATTTGGGATCTCCACTGCTACCTTTTAGATTTGTATTAGTTTAAGTACAGCAGCTCTAGGACTGAAACATTTTCCAGCAAGGCATTAGGAGGATCACTTTGGGGTGGGAATGCCTGTGAATATCATGGTTACTTCATCAGAGCTGTGACAAACTCTTACTGCCTCAGAAACAGCCATGAGCTGATATCACAGCCCTTTCATGTAGCAATCGAGAAAGGAAAAGACGCTGTGGCAATCTCAGGGTAAGCTCTGCAGCCATGAAGGAAAAGAGGGTTGGTAAACACCGCGGGCAGAAGTACCTTGGTCCTGATGCGGAGGTGGGAGTAGGGCACGAACTCAGGCCGCTCGTGCTCGTGCTGTGCCTTCAGGTAGCAGTTCAGCATGCACACGGCCACGCCGGGCAGCGCCACCACAAAGGTCAACATCTTCCACGTGCGGGCTGGGCGGGGGCAGCGGGACAGCAATTAGAACAAGCAGCACCACGTTCATTAGCGTTACCGACCTGGCAGCGCGCTAAGTGCAATTAGCGCACTAACGAGGCACTAATGCGCCCTGTGTCCCCCGTTCGAACGCGGGTCCCCTCCCCGTCTGTAACAGGGATCTGGGCTCACGGTTTCAAGCCCCGCTGCCCCGGCGAGGGTCACACCGAGCGCCCGCCATGCCCCATTCCCGCAGCGAAGGGCACCGGCTGTCAAGGGCAGGGCAGCGCCGCGCCGGCTCCGGCTCCGCCCTCGCCCCGCAGAGCCCCGTTACCTCCGCCCTCCTCGTGTGCCGCGGCCGCTGCTATGCCGCGCGCCTGCGAGGAGCGCCGGGCGGCGGCGCCGAGCAGCTGGCGGGACACCCGTCCGAGCGCCGCCATGTCCTCCTGTCCGCGGCCGGAACCGGAACCGGAACCGCGCCGAGCGAAACCGACGGCGGCAGCGGCCGCGCTGACCTTGAGGGGGCCGCGCGCACGCACGCGCCCTGCGCGGAGGGGCGGGGCAGTGGCGTCACGCGCGAGGTGGCCTGACGGGCGGCCGGCGCCATCTTGGTATTGAGGGCGGAGCGAGCCCCGTCGGGGCTGTCGGAGCTCGTCCTGGGGGCGGTGACAGAGCCTCAGGGTGACAGGGACACAGACTCTTAGGTTGGAGGTGACCTCAGAGAGCATCGTGTCCATCTTGTGACGGAACTACCGTGTCAGCCAGACCATGGCACTCAGTGTCATGCCCAATCTTTCCATAAACACTTGCAGGGACGGTGATTCCACCACCTCCCTGAGCAGGTGGAATTCCAATGTCTGATTCTCCCATTCCAATCTCTGATCACACTTTCTGTGGACAAATTACTCCTGATGCCCAACCTTAACCTCCCCTGGTGTAGCTGGAGGCTATTTCCTCTTGTTGCTATTGCCTGGGAGAAGAGGCCGACCCTCACCTGCCTGCAACCTCCTGTCAGGTAGAGAGTGATAAATAATTGAGATAGTGAAAAGTACTGGGGCTGTGGGGTCAGGGAGAGTGCTGGGGATGTCCCAGGCCTGAGGGGATCAAAGGGCCCCTCAAATGGTGCAGTTCTGTTACCAGTAATGTAACAGAATTTTTAATTACATGGATTCCTGGGATGATTCTACTGAAATAGTAACATCACTTGAATGAACAAATAATCTCCAGAAAAAAAAAATTACAAATATCAAGGTTCTCTTTTAGTTCTTTATCAGAGCCCAATGGTTGGCTGTTTGACTTTTGGTAGAAGCTGTGTAGGCAGACAGTACATTTTTCAGCACTTAAAACCCCACAGCAAAATGAGAGGATTCCTGTGGTGCATGTAGAAACTGTAACAGTAAAAAAGCAAAGAAACTGAGCTTTTGGGAAAGACAATGGTAGGGGCTGGTCTGAGAGGAATGACATGAAGGAATTGTGTTTTACTCCAAACAAGGTGGTTGTTGTTGGAAGGAGGAGGTTTGTTGGTCATGCACACACCTTGGTCCCATGGAATTGGTCACTTCACTGTTGCCAGGACCAAAGCAGGCAGTATGGCATGGCTGTAAGAAGGTGCAGAGATGTGTTTGCTGCTGGGGAGAGGATTTCTTTATCCATTTTCACTTGGAGCAGGGCTTGTGTCCAATTTACTGTGTAGCATAAAGGAATGGTAAGATGGCCAGAACCTTGGAAGGCTGTTGTGAAGCACACCTTGGCATAAAAATATTGTTCATTTACTTACTTTATCTGGGCACTGTAAACTGTTAAAAATGCTTTGGTTTCTCTGTTCTTCCCTTTTTTTTTTTTTTTTTTTTAATTACAATTACCGCTTCCAGTACTTTGCTGGAAAGTATTTATGAAAGTACTTTGCTTTTGTATTATTTTATTTAATAAATCATTTAAAGGACAGCTTTGCTTGCATACTCAAAGAAGTTATTCCGAGGTGGTGCTGTGTGTACCTGCAGAAGTGTTCTGGCGTATGGACATGACACATTTTGTACAAAACAGCCCTCAAACCACTGGAGCTCGCCATGTGCACACACCTGCTTTGCTAAATCCACATTGGAGGTAGATTTTGCCTTTCCACATCTTCATCCTTTGGATTCAGGCTTATGAGATGTCTACCATATCAGACTTGTAATTTAAAAGGAATTTGCATGTGTTTTTTGGGGGGGAAACAGAAGATCTGAGAATTATTTGGTACAATATTTCAGTGATGAAACTAAGATTAAGTTCTGTATCTTAAAGCAAATTTGTAGTGGGAGCTACATAAACAAAACGACTCTTGTTTGTAGCAAAAAGGAATTTAAGTAAGCAACAGACAATGTTTACAATCTTTACAAATGAGAGAAATCAAAGAATCAGTAAAACAAGCAAACATCTGTCTAGGATAAGGAAAAATTCTCCCAAAAATAAAACAGATTTGTGAGCTGTGCTGCTGCTGCAGCCTCAATACACAACATGCAAGTGTTCAGCAGGAGGTGAGAGCAGCCAAGGTTTGTTTCTCCCAAGTTCTCCCTGACACCTTTACTCCTCTGACAGTCTGGAAAATGCTCTTTGGAGAAGGCAGTAGTGGCAGCTCTTAGCACAGCTGCCCCAACTGCACCTTGTCTCACCCATGTAGCTCCAAGGGGCTTGTGGAGAGCAACTGAAAATGGGGTTTGAGTCTGTCCTGAACCTGAATGTGGCAGCAGGTTCATTACACTGAGTTACACTGATTTAAAATAGGTCTGTCTTAGTCTTCATCATCCCAACAGCTGTGATTATTTCTGTATGAGGTGTATCAGGAGTCTAGTGGGTCTGATTCACATCTTCAAATGTAAATTAGGAGTGACTGCTGGGAGACACAAAAGATTCCATAAGAATACTTTCTTTTAGCTGAGGGAAGACAGGCAGGTATTGAAAGAAACCTAGATATTTTAAGAGTATTGTGAATAATGGTTTGGTGTAGTTGTATGAAATGTGTTTAACTCCACAATATGTGATGGTTATTGTCAGTGTGATGATTGCAGTCCTCCTGACAACACAGTTTTTTACAAAGGTGTGTGGAAAATGAGGGAACAGTCAGCTCTGGCTCTGCAGCTCTGTCTGAATTATTGACCCATGGCATGGGAACCCCCTCTTGTACTCACTACTGTGTCTTGCAGCAAGGGTTTCAGGTGAGTTTTCGCCCACCTGACCTAAGGGCCTAGAGCTTGATTTAGAAAATAGCTTATCATCTTTAAAAATCCAGGCCTAAATGCAGCATTTTAAGGAACTTTCATCAGGTACATTTTTACAAAAGATCCAGCATCCCAGGAACTTTCTGAGTGCAGAAATGCTACAGAGTTAGCTCTGAAAAGGGAAGGGAAAGGAGACAGATATATATGTATGTATGTCTATAACGTGGTAGTAGCCAGTCACTGAGAGAAAGCTGTTTCAGAGTAGTGGTGGGACAGGGGGAGGTCAGGCCAGAGCTGTAACCTCCCTTGGCTGCTCAGTACCAGTCTCCTGCTGGGCATGCAGCAGTGACATGGGACACTTTGGGTCATGTCACTGTTCTGTTTAGCACGATTTGAATGATGGCAGCGAGCTGGGAGACATGGTGTCCAGTCAGGTTGGTGCACTACAGTAAAAAGGAATGTTTGTAGTGCAAAAGCAAGCTCGGGTTTACATGGACTGTGCACAGAAATGGTTGTGGGAGCAGAAAGCTTTGGCTTTCAGGTAATGGCCCTAAATTTAGTGACTTTTGAGAACCTCCATTCCACTCTGATTCTGAAGCAAAGGCCACTCGCCAAAGACTCGTCTTTCACCTTCCTGTTACTTTTCCCAGCTGCAGCGGTGGGTGGCAGAGAGAGGGCAGGATCCCAGCGTGAGTCTCGATGAGCCGGGAGCGGGAGGGAGGTACCGCCGGCGCTCGGAGCAATGCCGGCCCGGCCCGCCTGGTGGCAAACTGCTTTCACTGGAAGTGCCTCCCCGTTCCCCAGGTCTGGGAACAACAAACGCGTTCTCTGGGATTGCAGGCTGTAATCTCATCCCCGTGCATTTTCGCGTTTTCAGGGCCCTGCTCATCCCTCTCGAATAGCAATTTTGCCTCCATCAGATACTGTCTTAACAAATGCGGAGTTCGTGCTGCAGAGATAGCGTCTGTGTCTCAAACTTCACAGAGTTTCTGGGGGGAAAAGTTTTCTTCATCTTCTCCCTGTAGTCCTGGAACGGCAGAAATCAATATTCTGACATCTGTAAATCCTTTGTTCCCCTTTTCACCAGGGCTTTATCAGCTTTGGGAGGGAGGGATGGGGGGAAGAGGGCGTTGAGAGAGCTATTGTCCCTTCTCTCGGGAATGATCTGGAACTACTATGCAAATCTTCATTTGAAGACCCTGGGAACTGGGGGAGGGCTTTAGCTGCGAGCTCAGTGGGAGGGGAGCTCTGAATCCCTGCTCACATACTCCTGCCTAGTGCAAGGAGCTAAGCAGAGTCTTTTGAACGAGCAGAAGAGACATTTTGTGCTTTGTGCGCTCCTGTGAGGGTTTGCACTCTTTATGTCTCCTGTTTTGTGCCTTTTTTTCTGCTTACTTCTTCTAGATGTTTGCATAAGAATTGGGGGCGCGGAGGGAGAGATCCAAGAGCTGCGATTAGCAGGGATGAAGTCAGAAGGGTGCAGCATCTCCTGCCCCCCTCTCACACCCTGGAGTCTGCCACCAAGCAGTGGAGCAGCTGCAGTGGTTTTAACACACCTACATCCCGATTGCTGGCATTAGCATATGGCACAGGCTCAGATTCAGTAAAGCAAATGATTCAGATGGTCAGGAGTAGTGGATTAGAATAATTTGTAGTTCTGAAATTATCGCGTTGTAACCAGGTCCTAAGAAGCCACCTCTTACAGGGGCAAAGAGCCACAGAGCAGAACCTGCTTTGTGAAACGCTGTGGTCTGTCCTGGCTCCGAGCTCCCTGTCACCTGTTTTGTATTAGGGCAGGGTCACACTAACTGCCAAGTTTCCTGGAAGTTATGTAGGGTCCTCCGTAGGCCTCATGGAAGGAGAGATATCCTGGCCTGACTTCGTAGCCACATGGGTGAACAGGACAGTAGGGGAGGGACAGTTCAGATGCATATTTAGGCATTTTTGTGTTTATAACTACTGTATAGTCCTTTGGATTTCCTGACCTTCATTTTCAGGTCATCTGTCTTGTAGTTTATTTTTTAAACTTTGAGGGGTATAATGTTCCAGAAAACGGAAATTTACTTTTGAACAATGACAGCCCTGGAAAATGCAACACTACTCACTCTCTCCTGGACAGCTGAGAAGATGTGACCATTTAAAAATCTCATCTTCTGTCAAAACCGTAGGAACGCGCCCTGAGCCCTGATTCTGTGTTACCTCCCACGTTAAAGCCAGAGCAGTGTAAACCACTGGTGTTGGTCCTGCAAGTACTTTACTGCTTTGTGGAGGGGAAGTGCATCACAAGCTTGGTCTCATATGCACAAGTGGGTCTGAATCTGCTCTTGTTTTCCATGTGTAACTCCAGAATGACTCAGCTGACTGGGGTGAACCCCTGGAATTGTGCTAGCTGGAAACCAGCCTGGACATGCCCTCTGGCTCTGTAAGTGCCCCCAGCACCTGTGCACGCTCCCGCGTCCATGCAGATCCTTTTCTGAGTACACTGGTTTGCAGGAGGGCTGGTGTGTGAATGCATATTCTTCTCACCCACGCCTCACATACGCATGCAAACACACAACCTCGAGTGCACACAGCCATTCCCTTTCTCTCATACACGTTTGTGCACATACACAGACCTTTTTGAAAGCTCCTGTTTTCAGAAAGGTTTTATTTATAGGTCCTGCTTGGTTGTGAATGTGAAAGAGAGAAAGCCCCTCAGAGGTTCCTTTCATGTGTAAATCAGCCTAGGCTGAGAGCACTGGGGTCACTGAGAGGAGGATTTCACTCTTAATTACTCAGAGAGAAAGCAGGCAGGGGACTTTCTCAAACTAATAGGGTTGTTCTCTGCTGGGGAAATCAGCTTGAGACGCCCAAATTTCTCTTGCATCAGACTTCGGGCTCTAATTCACAGGCCTCTTCTGCCAGTAGCAAAAACTGTCTGTGTGGCACTCGGAACAAACAGTTCAGCTTCCAAAACAGCTTACTTATTAAAGATGGTTATGCTCACTCTAATAATTGGGTGTTCTTTGGAGACCAACAGAAGAGCTGACCTATCTTGCTTAGTTTTTATGCTACTGTTATTGACAAAGATTAATATCATTGTCTATGATGCATATATCTGTGACTCTGTCTGAGGACCTCGGTAGTCTTTCAGACCTGAAAACGCACATTTCTCTGGCAAGCAGAAAAATGCTGTCCAGAGATTAGTCCAGTGAGCAGGACTCTGAATTTGAACTTGAAACCAGCAGTGAATTCCAAGTTCAGCCACCGAATGCCTTTGTATCCTTAGCTGTGGAATGGAGTAATCTCTCTGGAATGGGGCTGTTAAGAATAAAAGTCAATATGTATTGTGATACTCTTGGTAATAAGGCTGTGAATGCCAAGGTAAATGGGTGAGTCTGAAGAGATGTGTCTTTTTCCTGGGATGCAATACAAGCACAGGGATTCCTCTGCTGAAGTAGCATTGTCACCTTTCATCTCTGGTCATAAAGCTGAGTCTGGAAATCTACTGCAGAGGTGAGAACTCCCAGTCCCAAGTCACTGAGTTGTCTAGAGAGACTTCAGGACCTGCTCGAGCCACCACACACTAACAGAAGGTGTAGCTGTCAGTAGTTGCAGGGAAGAAATCTGTTGGCAAGTGCATACTCATACAAGCATGTCAGTGTGCACCTACATGTTTTAACTTCACTTGACAAAATTTACACCTTCTCTTCTGTACCTCCTTTTCATATATGGCCTCTGCTTTTCAGAACAGGAAATAAAAGTGCCGAGGGTGAACATTCACAGCCCATGCACAAATAGCCTCCTGAGAACCTTGATTCAGGATTCTTGGAGCTGTCTTAGTTCAGCTTGCCTGGAAGGGTGGAGGGGTTTGGCTGGGAGCACCTGTTTGAGGATGCTGGCTCATAGTGGTGGGAGCCATTGGTCAGCAGTCTGAAGTATCTGCAGAGGTCAGAGGGAAATGAATGGGTCATTTCTTCTGCAAATGAAGAGCTGCAGCTTGGAGCAGCCTTAGCGAAGCCCAGCATGTGGGTCCAGGCTGTTCCTTTTATGAGCTGATGGAAATGGAGTCCAAAAGGACTTCCCTGATGGAGTTCTGTCACAGCCTTTGTTATCTTTCCCTCCTACAGCATGCACTGGATGTAGAAAATGGATTGGAGGTTATCCTGGCTACCAGCACACTCAAGAGGATGAAGGTTTTATGGCTGCATAGAAAAACTTGGGCCGCAGGGTATCCTTATTGCCATTCCAGGAGAAAAGTCTTGGTTTAAGATGTAGAACACATGTATATTTCTGCCTTGGTGCTCCTTTTTACCCAGCCTACACTAAAATGAGTAATTCCAAGGGCTGCTTTAAAATAATGCACATAACTGACTAATGGATTAAAAAGCCTGGATTCTGTTCTTCATTTTGGTGGTAAATTTTCAGTTACTCTGCAAAGCCCTATGAATACCTATGCCTCACTTTTTCTACGAAGCACTGAAGAAAGGTAGTGTTTTCTCTGTTTTGTAACATCTTGAGGATTTGGGGTACAGATTGAGTTATATATATATACAAAATACCACTGTTAGCACTCTCTGTCAGTGAAATCTCTTTTAGTCTACTTTTATGCAACGTTACTTTCTCTGAATTGTTGATTTAGAATTAATTTTAATGTTATATAAACAATGTCAGTTCCCTCTTGCCATTTGCTGTTTTGCTTCTTTGCAGACCACCGGGGAGCTCCTTTAGCTGTGACATTGTAATGGGAGGTGGAGACACCTCGAGGAGAAGGTCGAGACAGACAAGAGCAATTACAGTCAATAACATCCTGACTTGCCTCGATTACAGGTTTGTGTGTGATCTGTGCATGTCATCTTTCCTATGTACAGGTATTTGCAATGAGGCAGGACATGAAAAAAACTGTCCCCTTTGTAGGAGCTCTAGGAGCAGCTTCCTATTATTATCATTGTCTTTTCACAGCCTCAGATAGAATAGAGCAAGGTAAGGGTTTTAAAGGAAGTCAGCTAAGGTTGGAGTAAATGTACTCAGGGCTTTCCCTCACTGCTGTGATGTTACGGCCAGGACAAGCAGCTAGAAGTTAGAACAGTCTTGGGACTGCCAGAATTTACACTAAAGGGAAATATGAACTTATGTTTAAATTTTACTTCTCAACCTCTGCTGTGTGTGAAGGGTTGTTTTTTATGGCTTTCATCTTTATTTTCCTTTAGAAACCTCATGAGAACTGTACACCCTTCAAATCTGTGTTGATGTGTTTTAAATGCATGATATGGAGCACATCCACTCTCAGAGGGTTGCAGAAAGGGGACATAAAATCATAACACATCTTTGGAGGGGTAAGCTTGTTCTTTATTTCCTGGGAGCTAGGTTTACACCACTTTGTATAGGAAGAACTGCAGGACAAGATGAATGTTCCTGAGGGCTCAGAGATGATTTCATGTTTGGGGTAAGGCTGAGGTTAGCTGTGGAGCCTGTGTCCAGGCAGTAATTTGACAGCAGATATGGACACACAGTAGTGCAGGCTCTGAAAATTGCAGGAGCCTGCTGAGTTATTGTGAGCTGGAGGAGCTTTTCTGTTTGTGGGCACATGGGTCTGCCTGCCTCACATTGTGCAGACATAACTGAGACATAAAGGAGGCTGGCAAATTGCAGAACACTGATGGAAGGGGGGACAGGGGGCTGAAGAAGAAAAGTTGAGGGTTTGTAGACAAAGGGCTCAAGCCTAGTTATGAATTCCTAGCAGGTACTTGGTCTTTAAATGAAAACATTTGTCAAGCAACATCCTGATTTAGTGTGGGAATTGGATAGATATCTGCAAAGGTTTTTTGGTTTGTGGTGTGATTACAGGAGATTTAACAGAGAAAGAAGTTTTACTTTCTCCCAAAGTATGCATTTGTTCATGTACCAAAACTATATAGGGCAAGCAGTATAGATGACAGCACACAAAGTGAGACACAGATGATACATATAATGTTTCTACAGATTTGGACTGATTGTAAATAAGGCAGGTAATGTGATTTCCTTCTGGTAGTGTCTGGCCATATCATCAGCAGCACTGGTGGATTATCCAGGGCCTTGCATTAGCTGCACTTTGCTACACCTGGCTGCTGGTCTGTGTCCCCTGTCCCACAGACCCACTCCTCTTTTACCTGGGCCATGCATCTGGCATTTCCATTCTGAGCAGCACCTTTCTCACACCCTTGGTTATGTCCTGTCACTGCACTGGGACCTCAGGGTCACGATGCAGTGCCTTGGCTGTGATCAGGCTGCACGTCTGTGCTGTGCCCGTCACCAAACTGCTGGGACAGATGCATTCCACAGAGCACAGCCAGCAGCTCTGTCTGTGCTGTGTGTAACCCCTTTTGGTGCCTGTCAGGAATGTAACAGGCTCTGCACAGCAGCTTGGTAGGCAGTCCCGCTACCACACCTCTAGCTGATGCACAGGCTTGTAGTATTTTTAGATTGGACCCTCATTTCAAGTTTGTTTTTGTTTATTTGTTTTGGTTTTTAAACTTTCAAAAGCTTTTTCTTGGACCCTGAACCATTCCTATGCTGGAGCCTTGTGAGTTAGTAAGGACTCACAAGCTTTTGGTAGATGCGTGCAGAAAGTAGCTACAGGGTTGGTCATTCCTGTAAATCATTGGACTCTTCATAAATTTAATTCTGGGCTTTTCCTTAAAAGCCCTCTCCCAAACTGGACACAAGACAATGGACACCAGCAGGCACAGCTCCCAGTGACTAGGATATTGTCACATATCCAAAAGCCTGGTGGGAGGAGCAGACATTAGGTCTGAATTCATCCTGGCAGGGAGATTTGGCTGAGAGAGAAGGAAAAGAAGGTCGAAGGCAGCTCCAAGGAAACGGCTTTGGTTTAAAATGTTTCATTAGAGTTTTCACACTGGAAATATAAAGTACACAATACAATTACTTGGCAGAGAAGCCGCATTTAGTAACAGTCCTGTATACTTTCAGTGCTCTGTATGGAAGGAGACATAATATATCCCTGGCCACCTCACCAAAATTATGGGTTCCTCTTCATAAATGTGGCTTTTTTACAAAATATTTTACATAATTTGGAGGAGTTTAAAATCAATATTGATAAAATATGTTCTTTTTTTTTCAGTAGACCGTTGCTCTCTACTGTATCCACATAAACTCTGCAGGGAAGACTGGCTTTATCTGAGCAGTGTATCAGTGTCAGTGCAGCTGGGAACACTTTTGGGATGCTCACCTCAGGTTTTTTTTTCCTTCCTCTCTCTGTCTTTGATTTTTCCCAGTGTAGTTCAATAAGATAATCACAGACACCCTTTTCCAAAGGGTTAGTCTTTCCTTATTGATTCAACAGGTTCCCTTTTTGAAGACAGTTGTTATCTGCCAGTTGGGTTTTCTTGGCCTCTGGAAGTTTCACCTCTCCATGCAGGCAGGGTTGGGAGTTTGGACTGATGCAGACAAGACCTGCCAGTGCAGGGCCATGGCAGATGTCACCTGTGGGGAGATAGGAAATGGGGTACCAGCATGTCTTGTCAGTGTTCTTCTTTTGGGACATTGTTTGACCAAAGACCTGAGCAACTGAAATGTCACAGAAGACTATATGGTGTGAGTGGCTTTCTTTATAGGAAGCCAGGATTAGTTTACATTTGCATTTTTTGTGGTTTAAGTTATAAGCTAAAAATGTCGAAAGGCTTTGTCATTACATCTCAGTGGCAGTTTTCTTTATTTTGGCTTAGAAAGAAGGGTTTCCCAACAAACTGGCAAAACATGAGCACACATAGAGTGCCCTGCAAAGGTAATTCCTTACCAGACCCTGAAACAGCCGAAGTACAGATTGTCAGTCTTGCACACTGCTAACCTCTGTGGCATATTTGTACCCAGGTTCCTTTGTCAGCACTTGGAATAATTTTTATGTTCTCCCCTGGCTGTGCTGGGCAGCGTGTTGACAGGGCCCTGAATGCACCAGCTGATTCTGCAACCTCCTACCCCTGTCCTACAGGTTTGGCTGCCTGTGTTTGAAGCCTGTCATGATACAGTGGAATGTAATCTGGGATCAGAGTGCTGTGAGAAGAGCTGTCTGCCAAAGAGCTGGAAGAAGCCAGCTGGGGCCTCCCCAGTTCCATTGGGAGCCGTGGCACAGAGCTGCCCTTGTCCTTAATCCTCATTTGGGGTGGGCTGTAAGGGTTTTTGTGCCTGACTGTGGACCTGGCTCTGGCTAATTCTGGCTTGACTTCCTGTCTTGGCTTCAGACCTGGCACATCCCTGTGGGCTCACTGATCTCCTGGCTATATGTGGTCACTGTCACCAGACCTGTTCTGCTCTTCTTGCTTGATCACTGTGTCTGTGTGCCCCTTTACCTGAGGTCCCTGCTGTTCTTGCTGCCAGCCCTGCTCACCTTTGCTCCTCAGGCTCCTCAAGCTCCTCTGCAGCTGCTGCTCTGCCCAGCTCCTGGCATGGGCCACAGTACCTCCGTGAGTCTGAGACTGCTGGAGGGGATGGGCAGTGATACGAGAGACATTACTGCTACCACAGTAAGGAAAATGTGGCATTAGCTTTGCCTCCTTTCATCTGCCTGAAAAGCCAAAGCAAAATTCAGGTCTATCGGCACGAGCCCGGATGCCGGGAGAGCAGCCGGCAGGAGGAGCTCGCTGGTCACATCGCTGCATAATTCCCAGGCAGATACAGACGCGTGTTCAAGGGCATCGCTTTAGATCTGCCTTCTTGGGACTTTCTGCAGACAAACTACCAGCAGCAAAAGACAGAGGAAACTTCGTGCTATTGCAACCGAGCAACCCCAGAGATTTATTTTAAACTTTTTTTAGACTTTTCTCAGCTTGTTTCTCCCACTATGATGCTTTTATCTGCCATTATTTTAGATACTGAAGGTATTCAGGAAGGTACTGAGGATGCCTTTTAGTCCCTAGAAGTGGCCAAGTGCTTTATTTTCCAAGAAAGCTAGTGTAAGATTTCTTGGACAGCATCCTAACCACGGAGTAAAGAATTCCAAAACAATGTTTGTCTTAGCATAGGAAGATATCCTCCTGGAGTCCTCATGACCTCTGAGGGGACCTGCAAGCAAAAAGCTCTGAAATGTATCAGTACCACTCTGATTATTGGCTTGACAAAGTTATTCAAACAGTTCTGTCTCCTTGTATACAGTTCGCCTTTGTCTTCTGTGAGAAGCGAGCACAGAGGACGGTAGTAGCTCTTTTGCACAACACAGTGTTCTCATTAGTTAGGTGCAAAGTGTCACTCTACTTAGGGCCAGTCCTGCAGCCCTAAATTTCACAACCCACATGGTCATGCCTCTGCACCACCTTTAAAAATAATGAAGATTTTTTTTTTTTAAATTGGTGAATTCTTTACTTTTGTAAATCTGTCCCTCATTTAGTTACTAAATGGGAACTGGGTGCCTTCTGGTCCTGAATGTTACTGTAATAATTATTTTGATTCTGAATGTGCCAGAAACTATTCTAATGCATATCAGTGTAAATTAAGTCAATAGAGATTCTTCAAATTTATCCTGGTGTTCAAGAGAATGGAATTCATGCACTTCAATTTACAGCTTATTAAGTGATCAGAATTAATGAACTCGCAATGACCTTTTCTGTTCTTGTTTACACGTTTTCTTCCTATTCACTCATAATGTACATGATTTAGAAAAAGCAGAGAGTTGAAAAGGCAGCATGTGGGTCAGATATGTCCCATGGAGCACAGCATTGTGCTTCAGGATTTAATCATATTTTCAAAGCTCCAGTGTAGAAATGGCACTTCTGTTGATGCTCAGAAACCCAGCTTGATTTTTAGAAGCATCTCTGCATTCTGAAAGCTAGAAAAACATTTGTACTGAAGAACAGGGAAGGTGTTCTTCAGAGTCAGTGGAGTTTAAAAGATGTTGAACTTTTTTTTTTTTTTTTTTTTTTTTTTTTTTTTTTTTTTTTTTAGTTTTGGGGTTTTTGAGTTATTTTTCAGTGTAATATCATATTTCCGCCTGGAGGTTGGGAATGATACAAACCATGGGATCCATCTTTCCTCTTTTTCTGAGGCTTGGAAATCACTTGGGATGTCAGAAAGAAAACCTCACATAAACCCTCTTTTTCCCAAGACCAACTGAACATTATTCCACTGTGATTCAGCTCCATGTTTGAATGACGAAAGTTTCACTCTGATTTTCATTATGTCTAAGGCCAGACTTATGAGACTGAGTGCTCATCTGTCATTGTTTCTCTCTGACTTCATGGTATATGAAGCATTTCTAAATGCTTCATCTGATCAACTACAAAAATTTCAGCGACTTTCTATTATTACTGTGAGAGAAAACACCACTAATTTGTGGAAATACTAGAAAATCAAAAAGAGGGAATTTTGAAGCAGCAGTGATTTAGATACCACTGCACTTGAAGGTGTGAAGCAACTGAGTGATAGCTCTCGCATACCAATACCTTTATCTCGTCTCTGTCTATTGCTCTAGAAAAGTTATGTGAACACACAGAAAGATCTGTCACCAGGTAAATACAGGGCTTGTATGCAACCTCTGCAGAATTGGAGGAGAATCGAGATCCGAAGTTAGAAGGAAAAAGAAACCCTGATGTGAGGGAGTTGAGGATGCCCTGCTAGAGCAGTAGTGTAAGCATGCACAGGAACCCTGACAGTGGCATTTAGAGAACCCATTTACTCAGGGAATGGAGGTAGATGGGGCATTAAAATCTATTGTAAGAGAGAATAAGGGATTCCTGAAGAGGAAAATGCTGCGATCTCAGCAACACATACACAGCCTGCTTGAGGGCATGCACGTGCCCCAGACATTGCCAGGGGAGCTGAGAAGCTTGAGAAGGTGGCATATGAGGCATTTGTGCAGCGCGGGTGTGAGGCTTATGGAACAAATCCCTGTACGGGAGAGCAAAATCTTCAAAGGAATGGCTGTAGATAGTGAACTGCCCACACGAAATGAGAAATAGAGGGCAGGGAGCCACCTCACCCTGAGCAACTCTGCTGATGGCTGTGGAGAGTGAGGGGGGCTATGGCAGTGGATGGTAAAGGAGGTTTCAAGCCATGTGGGCTGGTTCTGGCCAGGTACGACTTGCTGGAAACCAGAGAAACTGGTTAGTAACTCAAGCTGGCCAGTGTGGAGTCCATGGCTGGACAGAGCTCCGAGGAGAGCCACACAGGTCACCCATCCTGAACATGGTCCCTGCAGAGAGCTGGAACTGCTGTCTGGCTGCTCCCCTCTGTGCTGATGCAGAGGTGGTACATCTCAGGGCTCCCTGTGCCTCAAGATACCATGCAGAGGCAGGTAGTCCCTGGAAGCTGATATATTCTTAGTTCTTTTTACCTCTTTTGGCTTATGTACTTGCATACCAATGTTAAAAGATGAGAGAGACCCTCAAAGGCAAGCGTAGAGAAGTGACACAGGACTCACTGAGGATTTGTAAGAACCGGAGGGAGGAGACCCCCATTGCATCCAAGGAAGGCAGAGCATGCTGGATTCACAGGACTCAGCTTTAAGTACAACTGATATAAAATTCCAGTTGAAAAACAGATGTGTCTTAATATGAGTTTAAAGTACTAGTATTCTTTTTTGATTGTTAGCTTTTTCTTCCCTTCTTAGTGCTGAGTATTCAAGCCCTCAAGACAATAACTTAACAACAGTGCTAGTATTTCCAAGTCCTGTTTCTTTAAAAAGTTCATAAAACTTGTCACAGTACCCTAGTAAAGCTCTTTCTGCTGTGCTATCTAATCCAGAGTAGTTTGTATCAGATTTATGTTCTGGCAGCTCTGTGATAAACTTGGACTCTACCACACTGCAAACACAAAAGATTACTTAAACTTGTTGTTACTGAATTTGAAGGACTCTTTTGTTTCATGGATCCACACCCTCCTACCCAGTCCGTGGTCCCCACTGGCTCTGTACCTTATACATTTACAAATTTAGGCAGACTGGAATGAAGGCATTTCCACCAGTGACAGTTTATTATTTTGGTAGATTTAGCCTGTTCTTTCTATTAAAATTGTGCGTGTAAAAAAACACAGAAGATATAAAGTGTTGGAGAATTCAGTGAGGTCTGGTGTTTTGACCAAAAGGTCCTTGGGATGTGAAACTCAAAAAGATTTTCCCGCTCTCACTTAAGTCTCCTTAAACCTGATGTCTCAATTCATAAGGCTGCCCTGAAACTTTGGGTCAACCTAGTAAAGTTCCTAGAGAAAAACAGTTATGCAAAAAGTTATCAGACTCTTGATTCCCCTGGTGTGAGGCCTTGCAAACTTGAGCCTGAAAACATAAAAGACTGAAACTGATGTCAGTCACACCCTCAACACAAAGATTATAGGTGTAACCAGAGGAGGAATTCATCACAAAATCTCTGTGATCTGAAGTCAAGCAGAGCTCTGGAAACAGCTGCCAAATACCCAAGGCCAGAGACCTCTCATCCCAGGGCCAGTTCATCACCTGTGTTATCCAGTGCTCAAAAGCTCGTTCTATCCCCAGTTTGTGGAAGGAGGAAAGCTTACTGGCATCCTTTGCAAAAACTTTGATGTTTTATTTGTGGGTTGTGTTTGGTGGGGGTTTGGGGGTTGTTTTTGATTTGTTGGGTTTTTTTTAATGTTAAAATGAGTCAACATTTGGCTGAAGGAATAGTAATTTTTTTTACCATGACTCCAGCAGAAAAAGATATTTACTATCTCCCCACTTCCAAGTGAGAAGTTCACCTTTTAACAGCAGGTGTACCTTGGGGTTGCAACTAACAGTGATTAGCATCTCTAATAGTACAATAGTCTGTACTGTCTGACTGCCCCTGGAGCGAAAAATCAGTTTAATCATTTATAATTCATCTTTAAATTACTTGTCTTGAAAAGGCTGTCTATTACTGGTGTACGACCATGCAATCTGGTGTCTGTGTTGTTTCTGTACTCACGACCATCACTATTTTGTGTGTTCATTGCCTGATTCCACTGACATTTGTAAAACATTAATGAAATTTGGGGGTTTTCTTCTAGTGTTATGTCCTAAACACATGATTAGCTCAGTGGGACTCTGGTGGAGGCTCACTCTGCATTACTCTGAGACCTGCTGGAAGTCCAGGCGTACACAGGTAGCAGCTGAACTGGGCAGGGACAGGCAGAGGACATGGTGAACTCCTCAGCTGGGTTTTGGTTTCCAGCCCCATGCTCTGTACTGTTGTGTTCTGCTGTGAGAATCCACCAGTTCTTCTTCCCTTTGGGTCTTTAATGCTAGCAGATGGAAATCCAGCTCAACTTTCAAAAACTCTGAATAATTTATTAAGAACAAAATTGTTGGGTCTGAGAGCTGGTTCCTTTCTTTCTTTCTTTCTCCTTTTCTCTCTGCAAACTGCCTTTCAAAACCAAAGTTTCTAATTACAGGTCAGGGAAGCAGGTTTAATCACACAGCAGAGCCCTTGATGCAGCATTAGAGAGTGTTATTTATACACCTGAATTAATAGGGATGCAGCATTTCAGTTGAGAAGAATAAGGTGGTTTTCAATTTCACTCTTTTTATGTGAAACAAACCACATCAGATTCACTGGGCTTTTTGACCTAAATTATTGGGATTCTGAGTAACTAGCAAGTAGCTGCTGTGCTATTAAACTAGGGGGGGAAAAAAAAAGCAAGAATAGACAGAGAACTGCTTACATAGCAGAGGAACAACAGAAGCAGATGTATTGGAAAAAGCTGTATTGGAATGGAAAGTGGAAGCCATTGGGAAAACTGAAAAGATAGAAATGCACGTATGCAATTGTCTGTCCCAAGGAAAATTTTTGGAGAGCAGTGGCATCCAAAGAAACTGACAGGCAATGTCAGTCGCTTGGCACACAGACTTAGATACCTCAAAATATTATAGTACTTCTAGGGCCAAGAATAGGAGAGATGGAGGTGAAGCATCTTAGGGGTCCCTGTTGCAAGGAATGGGATCCCTGCACCCTCATCACTTATAGTCACCATCAGCTTTTTCTGGAGGTGTTTGTTCTGTAGTACTGAAAAGAAGTGGGGAATCCCAGACAGAGCAGTTCCTGCAGTACTGGGAGTTCCAATGTGACTGTTTTACAGCAGCACAGAGATTAATTTTCTGTGCTAGTTTAGATATGAAACTGACATTCACTGTGGAGTTTCATCCAGTTTTATCCCTGTATCTAACTTGTATATTTTGGCTTCCTGCTTGGTTTCTGCTTAGAAAGTCTGTGAAAAATTTTAGTGGCTTTCTGGACATTTTTTTTCAGGACAAAAGGTTGGGCTCCTATAGGCTGTGCCTATGCATCTGATTCTTTAAGTTGTGGAATACACTGAGTTGACTGAGATCCTGACTGGCATTTTTTGGGCTCTGAGATATGTTTGTGTATCTCCCACTTGGCAGCACATGTTGGGCCACATGATGGGCAAGGGGGTCCCCAACACCAGGCTATTCCTTCTGGCAGCAGTTTTGGTTGTGGTTCACCTGTGGTGTCTGTGGGGCACCTCTCCCACAGCATGCCCTGCAAAACCAAAGTATCTGCCACATAAAAATTCCAAAGTGACAGAGAGGGAGGGTTGCTATGCTTTGAAATAGCTAAAATTCAGGTTCTGTGGGTATGGAACAGAGAACAGCAGCAAGGATACCAGATCTTATGCTCAGTATGTGAGACTTGGCATGGCCTTGAGCTCCTAGAAGCTGCATTTTGCTGTGCGTGGCAGATTCCTAGAAACTGTAACCAGCAGTCTCTAAGCTTAGCTAAGAGACAGATGTATGCAACACAGTCAGTACCTATATGATATATTACTTAAGGAAAAAAAGGTTATCTACTTATGTAAATTTACATTCAACCCCAAGACAATTTTTGTTTAGTATACTTAGACTATGAACACTGTCCTCATGTGTGTCTGCAAATCATTACCACAGTGCTGGAGCAGTGTGTGCAGGGAATAGGAACTGATTCACCAGGTCCAGAGCATCACAGCGCCCTGGCCATTGCATCTCTCAGAGTGTGTCTCCAGCAGTGTGTCAGGATCCAAAACTGGGCTGCAGGCTGGATGGAAACTCAGTTGCAGAAAAGAGGTCAGAAGCCTCAGAGAGGAGGCAAAAGGGAAGTGTTCAGCAGAGAAAGAAGAAAACACTGTTCCCCTGGACACAGTGGGAGCAGCCAGCTATGCGTCCCAGGCTTTGCATTGCCAACAGGAGGTTTTGTACCAGGCTGCCAGGGAGGAGGATGTGAGGTCTGTGTGTGCACTCCCTGTGACATCCCTGTTATTACTGTCACTTGCAGGTGGCTGACACCTGCCATGACAGAGGCAACCGAGGGTTTGCTGTTGTGCTGTACACCAAAGACAACTTGTCTCGTGTGATAGTCAGGCTGCCCTGCCTGTGGGAGGAGATTTAGAGAGCACTGCTGCTTCTTGGTATGTATGTGGGCTTTCTCCTCCAAAAATAGCTACCTGTTGAAGTGGGAGTATTTCAGAAGGGGAGAGGATTAGCAGTGGTGACATGGATGGTCATATTTCAGGGCAAACACCTGTAAATCGGTCTGAGCCTGTAAGTAGCAACCTATTAAACTGAGTTCACCTCAGCAGCACTCGCCCTGTGTCTGCTTGAGAAGGCTGGATCCAGTTACTCAGCCCTCAGAGTACAGCTGCTGCTCCAAGCTCAGCCTTTCCCCATCTTCTGTACCACTGCAAATGGAGCAGCTATGGATGTTAACAGCTGACAAGACAAAACACATTAAAGAGGTGATGACATCTTTTTAATACATCATCTGTATTTCTACTTCTCCCTTACCCCATTTCTGGCCCCTCTTGGAGCTCTGAAATGCTTTTCCTCCTTGTTTTGTTTTTATGGGCTTTTTAGTAGAGAAATTCTTTTAACATTAGAGATATTAGATCAAGTGTTCCTGTGCTGTCCCTTCTGTTCAGCAGAGAAGCTGCCAGCAGGGATGTGTTGCCTGGTTTTCTAGAGGGGAAGCACACAGCTGTTGTAACATCCCATGCCCTTTCCAACCTGCAGGTGTGCAATGAGAAATCAGAATATTAATTTGAATCCTCTGTTATTGCCACTGGCTTCTGGTCTTTCTTGACCATGTGGAATTTCTGAATGAACTGCTGCAAACTCTCTTTTAATGTACTTTGCATTACAAAATGCTAGGAACACATTTCCAATTTGGCTTAACCACAAATATCAAAAATTACTTTATGAACAAACATTCCATACCTGTAACCTGGCAGGGAAAATCTTACAGAGTCACAGCTCAATCCAGTTCTCTCAGCAACTTCCAGAGTGATTTCTGTCATTACAGTATTTTGTCCTTGGGTTCCACTGTTCCATTATCTTAGAAAATAACAACCACCTCCCTAAGGCTCTGAAGACAGGCTAGATCTTTGTCTAGCTCATGTCTGCAACTGAGATCACTTGAGGAAAGTATCCTTGTTTTTTCTGATATTTAAATATTCTGTTAGTCGCTCTCCTTTGTGTATCTTACATATGTATATATATGTGTGTGTGTATATATATATATATGCACTTTAATATAATTTACTTTATATAACTTATAATCTATGATGAACCTACAAAGTTTTTAGGTTTGTTTTCTACTACTTCATCAGGTCAGTTACATACACCCTTCTCCTAAGGAAATTTAAAAATCAAAAAAAATTTGCATCCAAATAATTCAAAGTGAATCTCATCTCTTTACAGATTCAGAAAGTAAATTTTCAGCAAGGATTATACATAAGAGAGAAAAATAGGAGTCAAATATTATATAAGGATGTTTCTGTAAGTATGTGTCCTGTGTTTTCAGTAAGTGTTCAGAGATCCTTCTGGCTCCGGAGTTTGGGAACTGCTGAGAACAATCGATGCGCTTCTGAAATGCTGCATTCATCCCTTCAGGACTGTGCTGATAGTCACTTTCCCAGCTGAAACACCTCACCCTAGTTTCCTTCCAGGAACTAAGAGTGTTAATTTCTTAAGAAACTTTTACTAATTGTAACATAGGCAGTGTGGGGAGAGGGGAAGACTCAGCTATATCAGAAAGAAGATCCAGTTCTGCTTGCGCAGAACAATGAAGATTTGGCTGTGTCAAAACCCTGTTCCCAATTTTTCTCTGGTGTTTTTGGGAAAGACTGCACTGGTGTGGGAAGCACTGTTGGCCTGGGTGAGTTGCTGGCATAAAGTTGTTGATAAAAAATGCACTCTGTGCCATTGCCTGGGTAAAGAACATTTCATTTTCTAGTGGGCATGAGGAGTTGTCAGTGTCATTGAAATTTTGTAGCTCTGAATAGTTGCTGTAAATTTCATCTGGGCAATATCCCCAATTGTGTTAGATATAATTACATTCAAAGTTCTTTTTAATCATTTATTTGGAACATGTCCCAAGATTCAGCAGTTTTGGACTGGGATAGAAATTGAATTATTTATTATCAATTAGAGGTTGTCAGAGCCTTTGACACCACATTGAGCTGGCATTGTTTGGTATCTGTATTAATGATCGTATAGATAAAAGCATGAAATTATTGGTTGGAAAGCTTTTATTCTAGGCTGAGAAGGCTAGTTTGCATACTTGGCTGGATGCTTCCCTACACTCACTGTCATTATGGCTCTGTTTAATCAAGTCAACGTTGCCTGTGGAATTGCTTGCCCATAAATTGATGAATTGAGTGTAAGAATAATTCCTCCTAGATTGAACCCAGTTGTGACTTCCTTTGCCATCCCAGCCCAGCACATTTAGACTCTTCTGCTTTGGCTGTGGTCTGCTACAGACCCTGGAACAATCTTTGTCACATCTGTTCTTTTCTTAGAAGAGCAATTTATTGATGGCTGCTGGTGCTACCAATGCTGGATGCTGAGCCTTTGTTCCCCCAGGTGAGGGAATGGAGCCCATAACCTCACAGGTGTTCCTGAGCTCTCTCACAGCTCTCTTGTGCACATTTCTCTCACCTGTCTTAACACATCTCTCATCTCTCATCAGTCTTAACAATAATTTTTCTTATTGTGCTTTGGCACTTTGCAAGAAACCTCAGCTTAAGAGAGAGATCACATTACAGAGGAGCATAGTGTGGTCCCAGAAACATCACTGCAGAAAGGGAAACTGTCAGCAAAAAAATCAGAGGAAAGGAGCATGGAGAAGATGCCACTTGTCTCCTTGAGTGGCTGAGGAGAGAGGATGCTCACGTGAAATTGTCTCATCCCCATATCTTCTCGATTTTGTTGCCAAGGTTAGTATAGCCTTAGTGGGAAAAAGAAGGGGGGAAAAACCCTTACGAGGACATACTTGCACCAATTTTTGTAGCAAATAGATATTTTTTCTGCCTGCACTCCAAGCTGCTGGAAGCTGTGTGCATTAGCTCTGTACAGAGGCTGATCCAGCATATTACAGGATGTGATTTGAACAAGGTTATAAGAAGTTACATGCTAGATCTGCAGAGAGAGTGGGAACTTTTCATATGATAACAACAATAATCCATAATTCCCTCACCAGTTCTACTCCCCACTGGAGTCAGTTTCCAGTGCCTTCTGAGAATTCCAGTTTCTTGAAATTTATGTAAATTTCTCAGTGGGATCACTGATCTGGGATTTTTCTTCTGATTTTCTTTTTCCTGCTTCACAACACACTTATCAAGAGCAGGGTTGTCCTACTGTCACAAAGAAATTTTTTGCATACGCAACTTTTCCAGTTATTTCATTGCAGCAAAGGAAACTGGGACTAGAGAAAGAGAGAAGTTCTCATTTTACTGGGAAATGTTGAGATTTCAAAACCATTCCAGAGTGTATCACATTTTAGATCAAGCTTTCTTACAAAATTAAACTCTGAAAACATTGTCTTCTTTTGATCAGGGCAGTTCCTCTGATTTCAGTGTCTTAAAACTGAAAAACAAAGTTATTTTATATAGCTTCATCTAACTTTTTATATAATTGTATATACTTTTTTTATTTTGGAAAGCTGTTCTCAACAATGTGCAGTACATCTAAAATGCCAAAATAGGCCTTTTTGACATTATTTAAATACCTCATTAATTTTGTTAAACAGAGAGATCATAAAGTTTTTCAAAACAGTTGAGCTCCAACAAACATATTTTTTCCTTTAGCATTCATCCACACACAAACACTCATTATCTAGACAAATATCTTAATACCATGTAACTCTCATTCTTTTTTAATTGGTGACTGTGGTAAGAAGTACCTCTTCCAGTGATGTCACTGGGAAAAGCAGAGGCTGCATATATCCAACCTCTCAGGCTCAATACTGACTTCCACAAAGGAAAGTATGCAACTGGAATTCCTGAAACAGACCTCTCTTGAAGTATGTGCTTTGTAGCAAAGACGCAAAAATAAACCAAAACAAACCAAAACCCAAGCCAACCAAAGCCCAGCCCATAACAACAAATCAACAAAAGTAAAGCCACTTTTGTTATAAATCAGCTTTTGTCTTGACTTGCAGAAGGTGCAATTGCCCCTTCATCTGCTCAAATCCTTCGACTTAGGAAAAAAAAAAGTGGAAATGGAGAATGTGGCCTGTCGAGCTCGGTATAATGCGCCTCAACCCGTGCGAGCAACCTTTCTTTCACAATCTGGTAGTGATGTTTCTGACTCCCAGCCTCCCTCTCTAGAAGCTGACAAGCAGCAGCAACTCTCAACTGAGGCAGACTTGGGAAATGACTAATTAAACAGTGATTGCAGGATTGCTTCCTGCCCTGGGTATCAGACCACAAGGGTGAAGCTTCATAAAGATGGAGTGACTGCAGGAAGCGGTGCTGTGCATACTTCCACAATGGGGGCATTATGGAAACATGCCCCGGAGGCTGCCGGAGACCTCGCTGAATGGATCCTGATACCATCGGGGAATGGAGTACCTGCTAGTTCAAAGCGAGCCTGAATGCAGGTTTTAATCCTTTCTGACAATTGTTGAGAGGAAATGGCCTTTCCTCTGACCTTATCGTTGTAAACAACAACTAGTCATCAGGTTTGTCCTGCCGAGGGAATAGTCAAGGTCTATGCAAGGATTTTACTTCATTTTTTTTCTTCTCTGATTACAATGGTTTAATTCTCTAGACCTGAAATGCATTCTCACCCCTTAATATACTGACTTCATGTACATTCTTCCTTAATTATTGAGTCCATACAGCTTGGCCTGGTTCAAATTAGCTCCTTGGAGCTGTGGGCAGATGTCCCATGGCCAGTTTCGGTACTCAGCCCTGTGGTTGTTTTTATGATAGGCTGTTGAGGGATGCCTTTTGCATACACCAGTATCCCCAGAACTGGGTGTGAGACAAGCTGACAAACGCTTCTAGCATGACAGAGCTGTTTTCACATTGGCCAAGAGGCAGGACAGGGAATTGCTGCTAGGCACCATTAGTGTGGCAGTTTTAGTATGATAGAAGGATGCAAACACTTCTGGAATTGCAGAGGTGGATGGATTTATCTCTGTGGATTCACTCATATGGCTTTTAGAGCTAAGACAATACAGATGACAGAGGAAATGAGACAGTGGCTTTTGCTGCTCCGGGAGTTCAAGCCTGTCTGTCTGTAAACAACTGGACAGAGGGACAATGCAGAAGAGGGCTGACCTGCTGCACTGACACTGTTTCGATGAAATCCACTTCCCCCCAGATTAGTGCAGGACTTTGCCTCTGGCAGGGCCCCAGCATTGAGATGTGCATCACGGTGGCCACCTGAAAGCATCCCCTTCCGGGTTTCTGCTCATCAGGTGCTAAGTGCTGTAACACAGATCAGCTGTCAGAGCCTTTCTGAAAGGGAATTTGCAGAGCCATTAGGAGGGCACTTCTGTGCCTGGTCATAGACTTTGGCAGGGTATAGGAGGTTACTGATGACTTTGTATGAGTGGCTTTTTAATTCCAGTGGAGTTTACAGATAGCACTCACATATGGATAGCTTTTTGGTCCCCTGTTCTAAGCCAGAAGAGCTTTCTCCCTTACACTGCACAGCTTGGCTGATCACTGCAAAATGAGGGATGGGCTACACAAGTCGGTGTGCCTAAGCTCTCTGCAACTCACTGCTTTTTTTACTGGAACTAAGGAATATTCCTTCCCTAGGTAAAGACGATGACTTTTAATCTTTTCCTGTTGTCCCGCTTGACCCAGCTTAATATCTGCTTCTTCAGCTTGTAAGGATTTTTGCTACATGCTTGACAACAGAAATGTGGTGTATTTGCAGCAGGCTGGAAGTCACTGGGTATAGGCCCAGATTTCGAGTGAAAATCCTGCAAGGGTCTGCAAATGAGATCAGGTTAAAAGCCACTTTCCTTGGGTTTGTAGGAATGTTTGAGCGGGCTGTGGTAGGCTAAAGGGAAACTGGTGGATTTTCATAGAGAGGAGATCTGGTTTTCACAGCTATGAGAACCTGTGGTAACTTTGGGCTGTGTTTTGTGTAACATATTTGTGAGCAAAGAGAAAAGCCTGAACATTGCAGAGAGCAACCTCTGAACACCACATACAACCTCTGCCAAGTGAATGATCAAGGTCAGGGTCTCAAGTGGTGAAGTAAACAGGGCTGGATCTGCCCTGTGCTTTGTCTCTGGCACCCACATGCGCTGTGGCCAAGAACAGGCTGTACCCAAGGCATGGGTTTCTCTGATTTTCATCAGGATGTGGGGCTGTGGGTGGAAGAGGATGTTATAGTAAACATTTGCAGTTTGTCCTGTAGCCATGTAAAGTTGTTTTTCTTGCTCCATACCAAAATGAGTTGGAATAATTTTGCTTCCAGTTTTGTTCAGAAAACAACTATGCAAGGCTGTGGCACATATGTGCCAGTGGAACTGAGACTTAAATAAGTGGGAAGGATCTCAAGAAGATCTGAGGTGATATGCCCGAAGGAATTCCCTTTCCTGAGGGTTGATGCCTGTGGCAAGGTTGTGTAATTAGGCTGCTGGGAGATCTAGTCGCTGGGAATGGTGTGTGCTCCATAACTTGGAGGAGGCCAGCAGGTTGGTAGGGCAGTACCACCATCCCAGGTGTCTTGTAGCACACAACACTCTCTGTCACCTGTACGCTGTTTGCATCAGGGTCAAATTGTCACAAAACTGAAAGAAAGGCTATTAGAGGAAGTATTGCCCTTTCAGTTGGGATGAACACAGTATTTTGTGAGAAAAATTATCTCTGTGCATCCCACCCTTTCTCCCTTCTGAGGTTTACTTGTTTATGTGGTTGCAGGAGGTAGCTCCTTGCCTTGTCGTGGTATTACCTGTGCTAAGGAGGATCATAAAAAACTCAAATGCTTATTGATTCAGTAGTGGGAGCTGTTTCAACAGTGATAAAATGGTGCCTCTCCCTCAGTTATGGAATACCTGTCAGGTTTTCTCTTTCCACCCTGAAGTTCCCTTTAAGACTTTTTGAATTATTTCCTCCTCTTTATAGAACTGTAACAAAGGATGAGTGGCTGGATCACTGTGCCAACTTTACCTGAGTAAAAGGGGCCACAGACAGGCTGAAAGGGCTCTTGTCAGCAGGCTACTAATTGCATGTGTCCATCAGCAGGTTGTCCTTCTACCAAAGAATGTTATCTTGAGATAAATCCATAGGCAGCACAGAAGGATCTTGTTGAGAGAGGCAGAGCAGGGAGCTGTAGAGTGCTGCTACTTATTGGGATGGTGTCTTCACAGCAGGTGCAGGAGTGAAAGAGCAGCAGCAGCTCTGCAAGAACTGCTCTGCCTTACAGTGATCGTGTTAAGAGGGAGTTGCTTTTCTTCCTCACAAGGGACCACTTGCATTGTGTTTTGCACTGCTTTGCAATATTTCTGGAAGTCTGCAGTAACTGCTTGGAATTCTGTGGGGAATGAATGCTGCTTTTCCTGCTTATTTTGTCCACGCAACATTACACCATGCACTGTGTGTAAAGAAGAGCAATCTCTGTTTCAGAGTTTAATGAATGCCATAATGGACTGTCTTGGCAGTCTGCATACATGAGGACTTATTTTTTTTTCTTCATAGGAGCAGCCTATCTTGCTGTTCTCCACAACCTCAGTTCTGGACTTGTTTAAGTTTTCTTGTACAGTTCAAATGTTACCTGTGGCCTGTCTTGAAAGCTTCTCACTGAGACCAGGGAAAAGGGCAATTACTTTAAAATATTTGCATGTGGTTAGACTTTTTTCTGATCTACTGAGAAATAATAACAATCACTTCCAGATTCTTTGACTCAAAGAAAGCATCACTAGAGCTGACAAGGTCTCGTTCTCAATATGTTATATATTGTAATGAGGATGTATATTGCCATCAGCACCCTGAGACCTCAGGAGAACATGAGCTGAGGATTTTGCTTGTCTGCTCTCACTGAATGCATGTGAGTCTCATGAATATTTTTGAAGCAGGTCAAATACTTGCCATTGCAAATCTACAGAGGCCTTAATGAAAGCAGTCCTTTGAGCAGGAATGAAGGTGGATTTCTCCTTCCTTACAAAAATGCTCAAGGAACACCAGAATAAGTTTGAAGGGGTAGGTAATGTCTGTGGAGTTAGTTTTCTCTCTGAAGTTGTGGAGAGGAGGCTCCTATTCATTCAGCTGCAGACTGGCACTTAGCACATGTCTGGGGGCAGTGGAAGAGCCAGGTAGGACTGGGACAACAGTGATATAGTCGATATGGAAATTGAGATGCTTCCCAAAAGCAAGTTGCTGATTATATGGCAGCAAACAACTTGGTGTTAAAGGGAGGATAGAATCCTCTTTTTTAGTTATTGTAATTATTATTATTTAGAGGCAATTACATTGTTAAATGAACACATCATGAACATTAATAACCACCAAAGCATCACATGTGATGCTGTGGGAAGGTGGGGAAAACAGGGAAACTGAGGCATGACACCTTCTTGATGCTTCCAGAATGAGGCAGAAAAACCCCTGACACTGCTGAAATTCAGCTTTTGTGAAAAATGGTTTGTGGGATCCTCTTTAACCTGTCTACACTGATGTGCCTGAACCCCCAAAGGAGAGGGCTTGGTAGAGAAGCAGTGTGAAGTGCAATTCAGGTGGAGTGATGTTGGAAGTGGATAAGGCTACACATCCTATCCTTAATCACTTCAGATCCTGACTGCCAAAATGTCTGGTCCAATATTGGTCCCACTGATTGACTGAGACACAAGACTACTGAGGACCCAAGAGGCCCTGAGCTCAGTGTAAATCCTGGGAATAGAAAGAGGTGTTGACAGAAGAACTTGCTGTCCTCCTGGACAGTCTGGAACATCTGTCCATGAGGACTGAGAAGCCTGTCTTTAGCTATTTGTGTCTTTGGATGTTGAAAGTGGGCAGGAATTTTCCTGTGCTGTTGAACCAAGGCTAAATCCATGAGTAGGACCAAAATTCATTCTATTTCCTTGAGCTCATGCTGCTGTTCACTGACTTATACTGCTGGAGTTCCTTTTCATGGTTTGGTTGCAGTTTGACACTAACTCTGAGCAAAAGCCTGGTGAGATCCCAACTGTGGCCATGATATGATAATTAAAGAAAGAAGTGCCCTCCTCCTAAGACATATGCAGAATCCCTAGTCCTTTTCCTGCCCTCTTGATGCTCAGGGGTTGGAGCTGAGCTGCTGCAGCCCTGTCTGCTTAGGGATGGAGTTGTTTACAGGAGGGGGAAGCATGTGTTTTGGTGGAGGCGTGGAGGAGGCGGATGTCCTGCCTCCTGTTCCTCAGCAACCAGGAGGTTTCTCTGTTCTTCAGGGCTACATACATTCAGCTAGACTTTTTTTTAAAACAGAGACCGAATAACCTCTCCTCTGTCCTCAGTGCAGGAAAGCTTCCCCCCAAACTTTCGCTCCTGTTACTTTGCTTGGTGATGCCTTTGAACCAGGAGGACCTTTCCTGTAAACTCCTGCACAAGAGGAGGCCTGTTGCTGTGAACTCTTGCATAGTAATTAGAGGAAACAACTTTGGGCTCCCACCACTGGTTATGCAACATTGTTTGTCACCACACAACCCAGCACCAGCACGCTGGTGCCTCTGTTCTGACACCCCTCCTTTCCCTCCATCCCCTCTCTAGGCATCTGCTTTGCAGATTGCAGGAGTTTCTGTCCCACAGTCAGCTCCCAGGTAAATCCTGTCTGGGACATTTCGAGGGAAATTGTAGCTCCGAAGCAGAAATGGCCGCAGTTTCCAAGGCAACTGTCCCCTCACCCTGTTTTGAACGTTCCCATAGAAAGTTGCCCATTAGTCTCGTCAGCAGCTGCTGCAGGAGCACGTCACCTCCAGAGAAGTTGTCCTTTGCTGGACTCTTTATTCCCGTAATGAGCAGGCAGGGGGCCATGGGTGGCCAGTGCTGCAGCCCCTGAGCAGGGCCCTGGCGGCGCTTGGGCAGGGCAGCGCGTCCAGCACGGAGCTGCACTTGAGTGGGTGAGGGGGTGGTTGTGCCTTTCTACCTTCCCAGGGAGAAAGTGATGCTGGGGCTCCTGGGAGGTACATGGAGCGGGAGGCTGAAGTGCTGATGGGGCTGCTCTTGGGGGATTTTTGGCGAGCGGGAAGGTGACAAGTGAATAAGAAGGACACGGCATTTTATTTAATTAGAAAAACCAAACTCCCTAAAACTAGCCTCCGAAGGGCCTCCGTTGTCATCAGCCGCACAAAGAGCTGTGACAAATGAAAGGAACTGAGCAGAGAAAAGGCTGCTTTCTCTTTGTGTCTCTTTCCCAGCTTCTGTTTGCTTTGCTGTCTCCCTTGCTCCCATTGATCAGGCATGTGGAAACATTCCTCCTCCTGCACTCCCATTGTGGCCGCCCGGTTGCCAGGCTGCCGTTGGCTTGAATAACTTCACTAAGCCAGGCCTCTCCAAAACCATGCCATCCGGCGCGCTGGACGCGGAGCCAGACACTGCCCTCCCATCCTCCTCCCCTCCCTCCCCCCTCCCCAGCAGCGCAGGAGTGCAGTGAGAAAATGTGCCAAAGAACAAGGGAGGTACGGAGCCCCAGCTGTCCCGATGCGGGGAGAAGCACAAGCTTGCCCTAAGAAAATAGGGGCAAAAGGAGGGGACAATGGCCAGCCTGGGTTGCTGCCTTAAAAAGAAGGTGGGTGGTGGTGGTGAGGGCTGTTAGCCCAAAGTTTCTGAGCAGAGAGGAGAAAAAAATGGTACGTTTCCCAGGGATACAAGCTAGTAAAGCACAGTGAGGTAAACTCCAGCCTTGTTTCCCGTGGAGGGGAGAGGTGGAGAGGACAAAACAGGAGGCAGCAGGCAGCCGGCTGGGAGCAATTCATGGCCAACTCTCACTGGCTGTGCCACAAACATGTCCCACAGCACAAGGGGCACCTTGCTGGCTTGTGCAGCACCTCTGGTTGAGGTGTCACCACTGTCTGGTGCAGGTAACACCTCTGGCACACCATGTGACTACATTTCTAGAGAGACTTGAGGGGCAGGGTGGGGGCTGTACCCCCAGGACTTGCTCCAGGGATTAACTTGGGGTAGTTCTGGTGCTGAAGACACTGGACTGGAGCACTAGCCAGTGGCCCAGGGACCTGGGGGGCTTTTGCTGTCGTTGCAGAGGGGCTGACACCCGCCTGCAATCCTGCTGCCTACAGCCATTATTACACCAAATACAAATCTGGCCTATTGTTCTCAATGATATTTTTCATTGTTGAAATAGCAGTAAGCAACCTGTGCTTTCAGACATGCTTTTGACTCAGCATGGCTGGGGTTGGATCCTCTGATGGTGTAAAGCAGCCCTGGCCCATCAGCTCACACATCACCTGTGACCCCCAGTCAGTGTTCCCAGCGCTGGCAGTTGAGTCCCGGTGCTTTGGATCAGAGGAGCTGTATGACCACGGCCAGGTATGAGGCTGTGGCCAGGCAGAGAATCCTCTCCAGGTCTGTCCACAGGGGTGGCCCCTGCATCCCAGGAGGTAGAGGGAGATATCCTGAGGCAGCTGAAGCCTGAGCCAGGCTCTGCTTTGCAGAGAGGTCCTGGGTTTGCACCGGGTTTGTGCTTGTTTGAAGGGCAGGGCCTGCTGAGCTCAGGTGATTAACATAACAATCCCGGAGCTCTGCCTTCATCCTGCGGCTAAAGCCTGGTTTGCCTCAATCCAATTTCCAGCCTCTGCCCTTTCTTTAGCAGGCTAATTACAGCGGCAGGACAGTGGAAATGACCTTCTTAAAGTCACAGTGTCCCTCATCTCCTTACCTGTCAAAACACAGGAGCCAGAGCGTTGGTATCATTCAGGAAATAACATGTTTAGATACAACGAGTGAATGTACCGAAGTGCAGAGCTCTTCCCTGAAGTTCCCAGTGGGAACTTGTGTATTGTCACCAGTAGTGATGTGCATTTGTAAAGCTCTTTCTAAGCAAGGTCTGCTGACCAGCAGAGCAATGGAGGTGCAGGTTTGTTCAAATTTAAAGAAGAGTAAGTGTGCACTGTTACACTGATAAATGTGCAAATGCTATCATCTCACACAGAAACCTGTGAGGGCACTGGGCTGGAAAGCTTCTGCAGTGCTGGCTTCTCTCATTAGTCATCCCAGCCTCATTCTGTCAGTAACACGGTGTGCCTGGCTCCAGTGCAGTTCTGGCCTCCTCCTGCACAAACTTGGATGTGGCCTGTGGGCCCAGAGAAGCTGTGAGTGCTCTGGTGGTTGGTCCTGCAGGTACTACAGCCATGGCATAGACTGGAGCAGGAGTCTGTGTGTGGAGCCTGCCTGAGGGCTGGAGCTTCAAATGAAGCAGCATGAGAAGCTGCAATCTGGAGGAAATCCTTGGGCTCAGCACACGATGCTGATGTGGCTGTTGGCAGAGCAAAGGATGGGTGCTCCCAGCATCTTCCAAGGGCTTGTCCATTGGAGCAGAAACAAGTGATTTCTAAGTATGGCAGGGCTTGTTTCTATTTGAACATTCTGACCAGCTTTGTAAATACCTGTGGTGTAGGTGACCTTCATATTCTTGAAACTATGTTAGCAGCCACACAAATCGGCCCCTTCCCAGAAAATGATAGAAAGTAAAAGTTTGTGCCTGACCAGTAGCTTGGCACAGAATATTTCTGTTGAAGTCCTGTTGAAATTGTCAATGATACCTTCTTAAGGCTAAGTTTTGGTTAGAATTGGCTTCATTTTGTGATTTTAGTGCTCGAAAAGAAAGAGGCAATCTCCTGGTTGCAGGAGGACCTGTGAGGTGAAGCCAGTCTCATCGGTGGAGCAGCCGTAGCTAAAGCGCTTCTGGAGCTGAAAGGATGGGTTTGCTATCTCTCCTGCTTGGAAAGGAGGAAATATGGTGAGCATCATGAGGCTTAACGTAATGAAACAGGCCAGGAATAAATTAACTGGATAGCTGATACAGATGTGTCAGTCACACTTTGCCCCAAAGCCACTGCTGATTGCTGAGATACCTGTCCCGTCAGGCATTGAGAAGAGGTAGCAAAACAATTTTCAATTCATGGCAGTCTTGGAGACCTGCTGCACACAGCAAATTTGATGCTGTGATAACTGACTCTGTTTGTGACAGACAAATCTGTGGCTTGTGTAGTGAAGCAGTTCAGAAGTGCCTGCTGTCGCATACCAAGAGGTTGTGGAAATGGTACTTGCTAGGAAATATGTTGCAAGAGGATCCCAACTACCAAAGGCATCTACTGAAAGCCATAGGAGAGCAATGAGATATTTGAGAGTACTGGGAGACGTTTTTTTTTCCCCTGTTATTTTTCTTTCCAAAGGCATAAATCATCTGATTCTGTTGAAAGCTGCAAAATAGGGGATTCTTGAGAAACAAGGTGAAATCATGAAAACTAATACTCCCGCACTAATGTATAAGCTGAACACATCTGAAAGAGAAGAAAACAATTACAGGAAAGGCTGTTACTAGCAAACTGCTGGGAGGAGGGCAAATGCATCCAGGGCAACAAATCTAAGATAAATATAATGAACAGTCTTGGAGGCATGACTTAGCCCATCCTTACTACAACAGTCTTTTCCTACATTTTGCTGCTGGGAAGATAGTAACAGGAATTGTTCTATCTCTAGCATGGAATGCAGGGAAACAGTACAATTGCTTAGTCCTGTGTAGAGCGATGTGGCTTTCCAACAGGGCAGGGATCATGTTTAGAACTATGCACAATAAGATGGATTCACCCATGTTACTGTTGTTGATGGAGAGCAGCTGGTTGCTTCAAGTGAGTCAGATATAATTTGAAATTATGCCTGGAATTATATGGAGTATTTAAACCCCTCAAGATTAAACCTGAAATAAATCTGTTATCCATAATGAAGGTGTACTCTGAGAAGAGACAAGCTGAAGCACACAGGAAACATTTATTGAAAAGGAAAAATAGTGTCTCTCTAATAGAAATTTTTTGTTGTTTGTATTTTCCTGTGTAAGCTGTCCAGAGGAGACTTCTCTCTTGGAGGAAAGCCCTGCTGCTGCTGAAGGGCAGGGCTCTTGTGGGTTGTCACTGGTCAAGTGGTGACAGTAGGCAGCTTGGCAGAGTCTGCATGTAGACTTTGGAGTATTAAAAATCAAGGCAAGTGGTGTTAGCTCTTCTCCATGTGTGGTTAAATGCTTTCTCTGTAGCTGGTGCCAGGCACTGTCGCGGCCCAATGCTCACAAATGCCTTTGCCAGGTGGAGACCACGTCTGCTTTTAGTTGGAGTTAAGGACCAAATGAGATTTCGTTTTCCGTGTCACTTCTAAATGATACTTAGGCTCCTCTTTCAGGTAGGAGGTTTAGAAAACTGAATCCTATGACACTTTCAATGGTGGAATTCACCAATCTATCTTTTTTCCCCTGTGCTCTGAAATACATGAATAACCTGTAAGTGTATGAGAGCTACCCTGAACCTCAGCTATGTCAGCAGAGGATCTTGCGTTTTCTTCAGATTTCACAACACAGTAAGTGACTTGGATCAGACAGTCTCTCAGAGAGAAGCCACCATGGGAATGCTGTTTTCAGCATCCCACACCATCCTCAAACAGAAGTCAGAGACCTCTTATTTGAGTTTGTATAGTAACTGGTTGCAGTGCTACTGTTTTAGTGCCGTGGTGTCTACAAGAAGAGATCGTGCAGTCTAATTTTGTAATGAAGAATTATAATAAAACAGTAGGCAGTGCTTCCTGCAAAAAATATCTCGTGTGTGGCTTTGTACAGGATAAACTGTCTGGCTTAAATATAGAAACAGTGTTCTTCTGTCAGGAATTCTAGAAGAAAATGCATTTGAGTTGGTGTTTGCTGGCAGTGCATTTGGTTTGTCATTTACTTACCTATCTAAATTCCAAGTGTAGTAGTTAAATCAACATTAATTCATTCTCCTATGATGCATTGGACTGACGGAAATCATTATACATTTGTGAGACGTTCCACATCACAGCATAGCAGTTGTCTGTCAGGGTCTGGCTCGCAGGTACCCAGGGTCTCTTCTGTACACTAGGCAGTGTGCTGAACTTCCTGCAACCCTGGCTGTGCAATCTCTTAGCTCCTTGTTACTCCCTTTCTTTTTCACTCACAAGGACCTTGAGGCAGCTATGTCTGTGGCAGGCTCTTAGTCACAAAACTTCTGTTTGAAAAGTGCTATGTCTGGCAAAACAAGCAGCAGCTCTTGCGAGGTCCTTCCAAGCAGGTTTCTCTCACTACTGTCATTCCCCTTGCACATGCACTGTGCACCCCATACCCATCCCAGGATTTGCTTGCTTCCTTCTCGTGATTGACTCTGTTATTTTGGAGCACAGGCTTACAGAGCCAAGATAGAGGATCTCCAAGGGAAGTTTTAAGTGTTCAATAAAAGAAGGAATGCAGGGAGAAAAGCAAGCACCGACTCGAATGGCATCATTCTCTTTCCTTTGAGGTTCTCCTGTCTTCACTGCCTGCGTGTGACCTCCCTCCTCTTCCAACCAGGCTTTCTTTTTTCAGTCTTCCTCCTCCCCCTCACCCTCCTCATTCATTGATCTCCCTTTAGGCTTTATTAGTGACTCTCCCTCCCACCCTTTCTCTCCCTCAGTTTTTCTGATTCTCTAACATGAGACAATTGAATGAGGCCAGACTCCTAAGCCGAAGCTGGGGGTGAGAGGGAAGAGGCGTTAAGATTTAATGATATTGCCTCTTTAAGGAATCCCTAATTCCTTACACCCATCTCCTCCCCCACCTGAGAACCAATTAAAACTCAATGAATTCAAGTGGAGGCTTTTGTGCATCACATGTGCTTGACTAACAAAGCCTTCTCCATGCTGGAATAAAAGCTTCTATTCAGCAGCCAGTTTGTTCTAATTCAAATCACTTCCACTCCAGCATCCTCTCCTTCCTTGCTGCTCCTGAGTTCCCAGGCTGGGCTGCCACCCGCACAGCCCTGCCCAGAGCTTCATGCTCCACCTTGCAGAGTCCTACTTCGGTGGCAGTGAAGCAGAGGATGGGAGATGACCTCCATATGGTTAACTGGGCAGTCCGTGCTCATTGTGTCCCTGTTCCCAGGAGCCTCCTAGGCTGGGGATGAGCTCACGTGGTGCCCTGCAGGAGCTCCAGCTCTGGGAGCTGTCTCGAAAGGATCTCTTGCTGTGTCCTTGGGAAACAGTTCCTATGTGGAGAGTCCTCTGTATGTAGACAGAAAATTATCTTGTCTATGAGCAGAGCTCAACCTTCCTTGAAGTGAAAACCCCCTCCTTTTCCTGTCACTGTAGGGGTCATGCAGACATAGTGACACCTGAGGTAGCAAGGGAGTCCAAAAGCACACAAAGTCTAAGTAAGTCTGAGTAGTTTGTACTTTCATCTTCCTCAGGGTATAAATTGCACTACCTGGGAACCTGAGGGTAACTTCTGTCCTTTATTGGGCCCTGAAAATGAGCTTGGATAAGGTCATCTGGGGGATAGAATACATTTCATGCTATTCAACTTCCAAATTTAAAAACCTCACTTGAAAGCTTTGCAGCTGTAGATCTGGAGCTTGGGTGACTCTAAGTAGGGAGGCAATTCTCTGCCCAGATGTTAGTCAGGTAATCTTCCAGGTGTAAAACAGGCTCTTCTCAGAGCTTCTGCCTGTCCTTTACTGATCAGTGTTGCCTGAGCTGCTAGCAAAGCTGTGTGCATGACATTACTGGGTTATCTTTTCTCTGTTCCTGCAGCCTCCTATTTGTAGAGATACTTTTGGATTTTTTTTGCCCTTGTGAGAAATCTGTGGTAGAAGCAGGTTGAACGCTTTGCTGTGATTGCAATGAGGTTTTTACTCCTTCTAATCTCTCTTGGGAGTGAGCTCCAACATTGCAGGCCAGCTGCCAAGGAAGCTATCTGCTCTGCTCCAGAGCCTTGTTCTGGTGCATGGCAATTCCATTGCTCCTGAAACACGTGGTTTTCTCAGGGAGTCATGAAGGAGATACCCAGCTCTTGGGTAGCTGGGACCTGTCTCACAAAGAGCTCTGACAATTGAGGTGAGCTCTTGGAAGCTGGTTTCATATTTCTAGAGGCACCAGTGCTTAGAGGAGTGGTTTGGGTGTACAGGCAGTTAGGGAACTGTGATGTCTGACAACAGGAATATTGTGTTTTGAACTCATCTGTAGTTTGTGGTGCTGGTAATTCTTCCAGCCACATTGCTTTGCAGCTGTCCAGCATGGCAGTGAACAAGCGTTAACACACCTCAGGATGTGTTGCAGTCTTCTAGTCAATTTTTATGAAAGAAAGATTTGAACATACCTTAGAGGTCCTGTTCCTTGCTATAGCTGTGATCTCTCACATCTTACCAACAACCCCAACTCCGTCCATCAGCTAGAGCTGAATATATTTCACTGTTCCCAAAATGTTTGTTTGGGTCTATACTTGTCTGTCTCACTTGTGTGTTTATAGATTTGGACATGGAACCTTTCTGTCTAAACCTCTTACTATTTTGTAAATTGGCACCAATTTTTCATCCGTATTTTCTTCTTTAAGTTGGCCTCTGGTTGCAGTGATGTGCAGAGTTTAAAAAAAAAAAGTGCTGCTGGTGGATTTTCTTTTGGCAAACCCAGTCTTATGTCTACATAAATGCAAAAGAACAGGGGCTCTGACAGTAAACAAAATGTTTGGGGTGCTCAGACCAACACATAAATTATAAACAACTGTTCACTAAATGACAGGTTAATTTCAGGTAATGTCATGTGGTATCATGACAGTAGAATCTCTGTCCATCAGTATGGTGAAGGGGAAGAAGATCAGAATCAAAATCTGGTTTTCTTTCGAAAAAATACTACTTTCCCCTGAGTTAGTGAGGGCTAATTATTTGGGGAAGATAAAAAGTATTTCCCTTTACAGCTTTGAGTTATTTTCTGCAACATATTCCCTAACAAGATCTGGAAGCGCTTTTTTTTTTCTTTTCTTTCTATTTCTTTTTTTTTTTGTATTTTTTTAAGATAGGGAGAAACCCCCTCGGTTTTCAAGTAGTAAAAGAGAATTTTTTTTGGCTCAAATCACCTGGCCAATTTGTGAGAACTAGGTAGGAGCAGCACAAACAACTTAGGACTTCACTGAAGAGCTCACTCCTCTGGAGCCTCCCGTGAAATGGAGCAAGTGTGTAGCAGAGCTCTAAGGTGGGGCCTGACAGTGCTGTTGCCTGCTAAGAGCCTGGCACGGCTTAGTTGGTCCCTAGGCTTGTCTGTAATAAACTTGCTTAATTGAAGAGAGCAGAAGATCTGAGCTCCTGTGGTTGTGAGGCTCAGTGGGCAGAACAGCCCCTTCCTTCATGATGCAGCTGAACTCTCCCTGTGTCGAACACTGACCTTCGTCTCAGGGGCTCTGCACTTTGTTCCTGTTTCTTGTTAGTGAAATGAGTTTGATGGTCTCAGACTTACTAGTAAATGGGCTCTACTTCAAAACAAAGTGCAGTTAGTTTGGCAGGAGAGTCCCAGGTCTGACCTGAAACTAAATTACAGCTGACCCTGAGACAGTGAGGCCCCTCCAGGTCAGGGACAAGGGCATTGTCAGGACACTGGGAGCTTGCACTGTAATTAGCAGCAAAGGTATCAAATACCTCTGTTTCCAGCATTCCTGTTCTTAAAGCAACATAAGCATAAAATCTTAAAACTTTTTCTACTGCAGCCTCACTAAAAACAAACCAAAAGGAAAGTAAGGCTGAACAAACTTTCATTGATTTGCTTTTTCTGTGTAAATCCCTCCCCATCTTACACTGTCTCCCACAATCCCCTGTTCTCCCAGCATCTGGGAGTGAACTTATCAGACACTGCATTGCTTTCAAGGCTCCAGAATGACCAACACACTTCAGCATGCTTTGCCTGACAGCAGGAGTGTGTAAGAGCAGCTTCAAAAACTTGTTTTACTCCAGAGCTGCTCACTAGCAGCTGTCTGTTCTATTCCCAGGTTTCTTCAAACACCAGAGAGGCCCTTTTAGATTCACCCTTAAAAATGTGATTTAAATACACTTTCTGTTACAGGAAGTTGTAATATTTGAGAGAGCAAAACACTCCTGCTGGTTTCCTGGGTGTCCAGCAGGGCGCCAGTAAACAGAGGCCAGGCACTGCAGCTAAAAACATAGAGAAGTATAAATTCCTGAGCCTTATGCTTTTGACCTGGTCACTTGTGCCACTAACAAACCCAGACCTTGTGTGTGCACCATGGGATACCACGAGCTTGTTTTGCAGAAAATGCTGTGTACTGAGAGCTTTCCCAGGCCTTCTTTGGAAGAGGAATGTTTACTCATTTCCAGCTTCTTGACTCAAACATTTAAAATCAGTAGGCAGTTTTGGAAGATGCCTCACTATTTCCATCCATGACAAGTGGGCAGTTTCCAAACCCCAAGGGTGTCTGTGAAGCAGTAAACCTGGTTACCTCCAGAAGGGAAAGGCTGGAGCAGGGCAGGACATATTGCACAGGGATTCCAAAAACACCCGTATAATCAGATTACAAGTCCAGTGAGTCAAGATGTCTTAGACCAGAGTATGATCCCTCTATTTCACGTGTAACTCGTGGGAGTCTTTTCTTCTGATGTCTTTAAAAAGGCACTGATCATTCCTGCAAAAAGGAGTGCAGAATTGCTCTTTGAATAACTGGGAATATGGCAGGGACATGGAACTAAAACCCACATTTTTTTCTGAGCCTTAAGCGTTTTTTAATGTTACTATACTAATGTTACTTTAATGTTTAATGTTACTATTCCTCATTTTGGTTTATGTATATCCAACAGAAATTTTGAATTGTAGATGTTACTGTTTCATTCATACTTTTAGGGATGGTAAAAGGATGGTTTCAATATACATTTCACACCTCCACTGTGAGAGAGATTTCATGCTGCTCCTCTGTGTCCCTGCTTTTTTGAAGGAGTATCTCCATGTTGTCTGTCTTAGCCTTGTGCTAAATAATGCCTTGGCCAGCTACTTTACAGGGAGCTGGTCCTTAGCTGTTGCAGTGCCTTGGCCACCAGCCAGTTGAGAGCTCTGAGGAATACAGTTTGTGAATCACTACTTACTCCTGGTGGGAAAAGGGTCAGTGACTCAGTTTACTTTGGCTCTTGGAATTGCATGGGCATGAGGTAGGTGGTGAAATTTCTGACTGGAACCAGAAGAAAAAAAACCCAACCCAAAACCCAAAAAACCCAACTCCAAAAATCAAATAAAAGAAAATGGCATAAGGACCCAAGGTAGCAAAATCAGCCTTGAGGGAAATCCACAGCAGGCAAAGGCGTGAAAAGATAAATGCTTAAAGGCTGTGAAAAGTGAGAAAAAGATGGGCAAGAATGGACAAGTAGCAGCATGAGCAAAGTATTTCCCACTAGATTTTGAGCAGTGCAGAATGAGAGCGTCTCTTCAGTTCGAGGTCAGCTTGCAGGGTGTGTGGGCAGGGGAATTGCTCTGTCTTAGGACCAAAGAACAGATTTTGAGCCTTTTCTAGTTCCAAACACATTTAAAAGCTGGTGAAGGTTACTGAAACTGGATTTCATCAGCCATCTGATTTCACATTCCCTAGCCTGGAAGGATTGGGAGCCAGTAAACCCAAGTGAAGATTTGTCCTGGGGTGAGGGAAGCCCTCCCTCTCTCATGGACACCACTCCTGGTGCATTGCTGTAGAAAAACAGTTCTGAATATAACACACACTGAGTGAGTTTGTGCCTTGCAGTAGCTCTACAGCAAACAGGAGAATGACCAGAGCTGACTGACCACAAGTGCACCTGGACCCTGGCAGCCTCTCGCCTCCTTTCCCCTTCAGCAGGGAGGAGGCTCAGGCGGTGGTGACGTGTACAGAGCAGCTAAGCTTCTCCTGCAATCTGAGAATGGGAGCTTTGCCTGGGAAGACACTGGTGTCCGTCTTGATTAGGATGTGATGCCTGATGTAAGTCATGTGACAAGTACAAACAAAATACCTTGGCAAAACCTTGAGGAACCAGGACAGGCTGAGCTGCTTAGGAAGATTTACAGTGTGTATTTCTGTCCTGTATACTTGCTTTGGTCTGAACCTTTCTCATCTCAGGAGCTCCAGCATGCACCCTGGATTTTAAAGATACTCTTTTCTGTTCTTTCCTCCAAATAGTCTGCAAACCTTCTCAATGTTGAGCTGTTGAGTTTAACAGTTACTTAGCCCCAGTTACTTTACACCATCATAGTACCTGAATGCTATAATTTTGTCCTCAGAGAAGTGCTGTTGGGATTTGTGGAGCAGAGGTCCCATCATCTTAGGTTAGAAAATAAGTCTTGAAGAAATGGGAGAGTTGAAAGCTAGTGCGAGTGCTATAGCAGAGGTAGGAAATTGATTATGTCCTGAAAGAGAGGAGATGAAGAAACAGCCTCTGCTTTCTCAGCTCCTGTTCATGTGTTGAGCCAAAAGTTCTCTGTTTGCTTCTCTGAGTGCTTCCTTCTGGTGCTGCTCTGGGACAGTGCCAGGACCCAGATTTCTGCCTCCTGCAAGCATCTTGCAGGAAATCCAGTCCTTCCCCTGAGTCCTGTTCTCTCCTTGTTCCTCTATTCTTTTGGACTCTACCTTCTTTCAGACAGATTTTAGAGGTCCTTGACATGGTGCTGACTTCATCCTCAGATTAATAATTCATACATGCATCAGACCTGCAGAGGATGTGCAGGTCCATGGATAGTGCAGCATCACTGCCTGAGGAGCTGGTGCTGGAGGCCCAGCACACTGGGCAGCCAGGCACCAGCAGTGTCACTGCAGGGAGACATTGGAAATGCTGAGTTGGTTGTGGTGGTGTGTTTGGGGCTCACCCTGTGCCTATTCCATTGGGACACAGGATTTTATTTTAAATTCAGAACTTTAATACTTTTTAAAAATGTTAATACAGAAATCCCTTTTGTATAAGGTGTCTGGCAGCTCTCAAAGCTGACCTAGAACATCTTCTGTTACCCCCCTTCACCCAGCTCTTTCCCAGACATCTTCTCAGTCCTGGTGGTATTTGGTCAGCCCGGCCCCATGCTGCTGTTTCTTGCCCTGATATGAACCCATGGACCAAAGCCTTTAAATTTCTCTGTTATTCCTTTTCTCTAGGCTCCATCTATGCATGTAATGTGCAAGAACAAAACCGAAACCAAACTGACATTTGTTTCATTTATGCTTTAAAATTTTCATGAATGGGAATTCCCTGGCCTTCCTGGTTCCCCTCTCCCATCTTTAGCCATTCTTATAGTTGCTAGTTTCTCCTGATACCTGTTTATTTCTTTCTGTGTCAACTAAACTTATTGCCTTACCTTCAGTGAGCACAAGAAACAATTTTCTTTAAAAGAGTACAGCACAACTGGTGGATTTTGGTTGCATCCATCCTCATTTCTCTTTTCTAATGATGGGGAAATGAGTGTCTCTGTATCCCACCATGGGAAACTCTGAGCTTCCAGGTGAGGAGGGGAAGAATGGGAGGCAATGCTCTGCTTCTCAGCTGGGGAAGAGCCTCTTAACAGTGGATGGTCCAAGAAAGATCCCTTTTCCATAGGAAGTGAAGACTGGGAAGGGGTTAGGTAGGAGAAAGGACGGAGCAGAAAGCAGTGACTGATGGAAGGCTGGGACAAATGGTAGCTAAGAGGTTAGAGGGAAGGTGGAGCTCAGGGCATTTTCGAGGAGAGAGGTCTCATTTTTCAAATCTGTTGTTGCTTTCTGTCACTTTATATGCAACCTTTGGAGTATTTAAAAAAGTAATAAATTAATGGGAAATGAAAATGTTTCCAGCTCCTCTTTGGGGAGGGGGGATCCTTTGCAGGCTGCTGCAGGGAGTTGGCACCTGGGCTGGGCTGGTGTGGTGCTGGGCACACTCCATGCATGGAACAGCTCCTGTGTTAGAGCTCAGCAGCCAGTCTTCCTTCCTCGTTTGCTGGACTGATTTAGATAGGATCATGGAGACTAGACGCCACGTAGTAGTTTTCAGAGTTTGTAGAGAGGGAGAATAGCAGGCAGGGCTCTCTGATTTTTCCCTTAGCCATCATTTCCAGGACAGCGGGTGGAAGCCTGCAGTCTCCTACCGTCCTTCAGAGACCTCTCTGGTTTTGCTATTTTATGCTGAATCCCTACCCTGAATTTACTACGCTGCAAGTTCTCTTGATGCTTTATTTTTCATCCCCTGCAGACTTCTTTCCCTTTTTTCCCCATGAGGCTCCAATCCCTCTTGCTGCTTTGTGGTAATTGGGGTGGTCTCCTCCTCTTTCCTCCCTCATTCCTTTTCCAGCATCCCAGTTGTCTCTATTTACTCTTCCTATCCCCTTTCTCCTGCTCTTTATTAGCACCTATGTCTCTTGCATGCCACCCTGTTCCTCTTCTGTATTCCCACCCGTCCTGTTCTTCAGTGCTCTGTGCCACATAAACAGTTTTCTCTCCCATGAATCTTGCTCCCTGAGGTTTCTTACATGAAGTAAAGAAATCCTTGGTGCATTTGCAGTCATTCGTCTCTTTCTATTGCTGACTCTGTCCCTCCCCACCACCTGAGTGGAATCTAAATAATTTAATTTCCCTAAATAGCTCCTCTCTGCCTGTGTGCCTGACTCTTGTCCTGAGCCAGCTCCTGCCAGGGGGGTGGTTGCTGGAGCAGTGGGTTCCCTTCAAGGTAGACACCCCTGGCTGTCTCATGCATGGGCTAGTAGGGTTTTGCCATCAGCCTTTCCAGAGGGTCAGCATCCTTCCTAAAGCAGGCGTGGGAACCACCAGAAGCCACTGCCAGAGCCAGGCAATGCCCCCAGGCTGCCTATGGAGCCACAGTTAATACTTTTCAGGTTTGCATCTTCAGCATCATAATGCAAGTGGTACAAAAATTATTTCAGTTCCAGTTCAAATTTATTTATTAACTGTACAAACTAAATGAAAAGTGAAACTTTTCATAGTTCCTGACTATCAAAACCTCCCAGCTAGAGACAGGTCTCCAAGACAATCTCTCCTTAAGCTTTATATGATGAGGGAGGAAAAGAGGCGGCTGCTCTGCCTGACCCTCCCCTAACCTCCACTCTTTGGAACCTCCCTCTCACCATGAATAACTCCAGTGTCTGCCACTGGTGCTGGGCAGAGCTTTGCCAATCATCCTCCTCAGCAGGAAGTGGACATGATTTTGATAGTGTCACTCTACCACACATGAGACACTGAATAGCAGCAAGAAAACTGAGCAGTTTGTTAATCTCGGTGGTGTTTGGCAACCTCTCAGCAGCAGCCACAGAGGCACTACAGCTGTCTGTCTGCAGCCCCAGGAATACAATGCTGCATTATTTTATATTTGCCAGATCATCTTTCCAATCATAAGGTCTGGAATGTTTTATATCTTTACTTCTCTGTGAGGAAAGCTTCCTACTGTCACTAATCAGCAGATTTTTCAAGACCCACTGTCCTGTGCATTACAGAAATAAATGAATTGATACCTACAAAGCACTTTGGGATCCTAAGGTGGAAATACAAAATATCGTGTATATGTTTTGGAAACAACCTCAGAATAAGTTACATGGTAGGTTACTGTGTTATTGCCAGTGATGCAAGTCCAACCACGTCCTCCATTCAAATCTTCCTGAAGGCTCAATCTTTTTTTTCCTCTGATCTTCACAGATGTTAACTCACATTGATCCTGTTCTTCCCTCTCCAATATTATTTTGGTAGAGAAAAAGTGAATAAAATAATAAAAACTAAAAAAAAAAAAAAAAAAGACACAATGAAGCATTTTAACAGTGTCCCTCAGAGTGCTCAACTTGTACTGTATTGAAGATAACACATTTAAAATTAGAGTAATGCACTGGTAGCAAACCAAGAGATGTTATCCTTTAGTGAGTCCAACACCGAACTCTTGTTTCTTTTTTTCCCCTCTTTCTTGTTTTTTAATTAGCATTAGTAGTGTGTCTAGGTTGGACAATTATGGAACGTAAAACCTGTGCCAGGTGACTTGAAATTGTTAGTTCCCCCTTTAAAGTATTTGCCCTCCAAATGGGAGAGAGCAGGTGCTGGGAAGGAGCAAAACATCAGTGAGTTTGGGCAGTGTGGCAGGTGGCTGTGGTAGCCCAGCTTTGTCCAGGTTTCCCAGGACATGCAAGGGGAGATGGCTGGGATGCTGCCTCAGCACCACTGCTTCTACTGGTTCTGCACTCCTGCCCATCACTGCCAGCTGCAGTACCACCTCTGCATGTCATTATTTATATTTCCCTGCTGCACCAGCCCTGCTGCCTCTCAGGGCACCTCCACCCAAAGTGATGACTTCAGCCCTGTGGAATGAAGAGTGGGTTATTCTGGAGAAGCAGCTCAGCCTGGACCGGTGGCAGCATGAGCTGGGATGCTGCACTGCTCAGTTCCCAGGGGCAGCTACCAAGTCTCTGGTGTTGAGTGTGTTGCTGTGGCCAAGCACAGGGCCAGGACACAGGACACAGTCCTGAACCAGCTCAGGAAATGGGGTGGGTGAATGGTGGTTTGGCACAGCAAATGGGCAGAGGATGAATTTAACTCGGAGTTGCAGCCCATGTAACAAAAGATACTATTGCAAAATATTGTTAAAACAAAGGTGCAGTGGTTCCCCTCCAGGAAGGACAGGATGTGTATTGGGATGTGGAAAAACATTCATGAGAGAAGGGGAAGAAAGGTCATATGAGGATGGCACTGACCTGAGCTGTCAATACCTTGCTTTACGCAGTGAGAGGGTACAGGGGGGACCCGTGCCGGAAGGAGCAGAGCCAGGGATGCATGTGGGGAGTATTTGGCAGCACAGCAGTATATGCCTGGAATCCAGTGATACCCTCTTGCTAGGAGAAGGGGTCACAGCACTGTCACTAGAGGTTTTGAGCAATGCTCTGTTCCGATATGCCACAGATGCAAACAAGTGCCTTCTCCCAGAGAGATGCTTGGTGCAGTCAGGCAAGGTTTCAGCTCTCCTCTTGACTCCAACTTTACAGGTATTTCATTTGTTCCTCGCTGAGCTCCTCCAGCCACCCGGGCTGGTTGCCCAAGAGCAGAGGCGGAGTGCACAGACCTGCTCGAGAAGCAGCATGTGAATGAACTTGTGTGGCAGTGGAACTCGAATAGAGCTCGGCACGAGTCTGTCAGCCTGAATGAGCAAGAAACTGCGCGGTGCCTTGGGGACCAGCCTACCCCCTTCCCAGTGAGCCGCGGGCAGAGGACAGCGGCTGGGCTGTGCATACCTGGTGCTGCAGGGCTCTACGGGCTCCGCGGTGCCCAGCAGCAGCTCTGCCCCGGGTCCTGCAGCCTGGGCGCTGCCTTGCGGGGCAGCAAGCGGCGAGGCCGGGAAGCCCCTGACCCCTGCAGGGTCCCCGTGGGCAGCCAAGGGAGCACAGAGGTACCAGGGCTCCGGGAAGGCACCTCGACTCCCCGCTGCCCGGTTGGGGTCCCGGGGTAAGCAGGGCAGTCCTGGTCCCGACCTGGAAGCGCCCTCGGCGGCGGCGAAACACCAGGAGGAACAGGGCCGGAGTCTCCGGGGTCCGCCGCAGCGAGCCCAAGCGCACCGGGCCGGGCCTGGCTCCGTCGCCCTTTGTCCACCGCCCCGGGGCAGGTGCGGGCGGCGCGGCCGGGGACAAAGCGGCTGCGGACTCCCGGGCTGCTCCCGCCGCCGCTCCCGGGGTCGGCTCTCCCCTAGCGCGGTGCGGGCGCGGCTCCCGGCACTCAGCCCCGGTACCGCTGGCGGGTTTTATGCGCAGGGCGGCCGGCGGGCCGGCGGGGGTGGGAGGAGCCGGGCAGGTTGTGCCCGCCGGGCCCTCCTCCCTCGCTCCCTCCCCGCCCGGCGGAGAGGGGTCGGGGGAGGGGGCAGCATGGCCTGTCCGTCCGGCCCCTTTTCCAGCGCTCATCTGCCCCGGGAGTGCGGCGCCGCTCCTCGCAGGGAGAAGAGGTCCGAATGGAGACAGACGGCAGCCAGCCCGGCCTCGCCTCCCCGGACTCCCCGCACGACCCCTGGTACCTCCGCGGTGGCCGCCGCCGGCCGCCCCCACCGCCCCCCCCGGCCCGGCCCCGGCCGCCCCCTCCCCCGGCCCTGGCCGCCCGGCCCGGGCAGGCGCGGCGGCGGCGGCAGCAGCGGCGGCGGTGCCGCTGCCAACATGGCCGATCCGCGCCCTCCCCTCCCCGCGCGGCCCCGCCGCTGCCGCCGCCGCCACCCCCGCGGGGTGCCGCGGCCCCCCGGCGCGGCCCCGCTCACGGCTCTCCCCTTCCTCCCGCAGCAAAATGTTCATCGGGGGACTGAGCTGGCAGACCACGCAAGGTGAGCGCCGCGGGGCCCCGCACCTGCTGCCGGGGCCGGGGGTGGCGGAGCTGGGGCTGAGCCTGGGGGGGGCGGTGGGGTCGGGTCGGACCGGACCGGGACGGGACACCCACGGTGGGTGCTGTGCTTGCAGAGGGCTTGCGGGAGTACTTCAGCCAGTTCGGCGAGGTGAAGGAGTGCCTGGTGATGCGGGACCCGCTGACAAAGAGATCCAGGTGAGAGGCCGGGCCCGCGCCTCCCTTCGCCCCCGCCGCGGCCCGACCGCCACTTTAACCAACTTTCTCTCTTCTCTCCTCATCCCCTCTTCTGCCCGGGCTGCGGGGCTCAGGGGCTTCGGGTTCGTCACGTTCATGGACCAGGCTGGCGTCGACAAGGTCCTGGCCCAATCCAGACATGAACTGGACTCCAAGACGGTGAGATGACTTCTCTCATCTCAGGGGTGCATTTGCCGGCACAACGGCTGTGCTCGGAGCAGCCGTCGATTGTAGTGTTTGATTTCCAGTTAGAGGTTGTAAACTATTGATTCCTGATACGGATCGATCGTTCCCTTCTCTGTCCCACTTGCCGGCGGGTAGCCTAGTTGCCGCCCAAGCACCGGGCTCACCGTGTGCCGATTCCTGGTGTGGGTCTGTGGATCCTGGTGATGGTTTTCTTCTCGCCCATTGGTTGTAAGGCCCATCCGGGCAGTGACTGTAGCCCTCTCGAAGCTAGGACACCTGAATGCGTTTGGGATGAGGATTTGCCCCGGGAAATAAGATGTGGCTGCGTTTGGAGAGAGGGAAGCCGCCCTTTCATCCTGTGTGCTGCGGAGCACTGATCCCTCCTCAGGGGTGCTGTTCCCCAGTGCCCAGGCCCTGCTTCCCTGGCCGTGGTGGCCTGTGTCCCCCTCTTCCCAGCAGACAACCCTTGTTCTGTGCACCCCAGAGACTCTCCTGTGGTTTCCCCAGGTGAAGTTTTTGTAACGGTCATGGAGGTTCAGGACTTTATTGTCTCTGAGTGTGGCCAGTGCCTGCCCATGTGGGCCGCCACTGGCCCCTTGGAGCGGTTGTGGCTCCAGCCCTCACTCTGCAAGTCCAGGTGATGAGGAGCCCCAGCTGGGCCAGCAGAAAGATTTGGTGGCTCACTAGACTAGTGGCATAACGTGGTGGGTCCTGCCTTGTGAATCTGTGGTGCTCAGGAGATGTGCAGACTGTTTTGAGGGGTGGGGGTGAGATGTCTGAGTGGGAGGTCCCTTCAGTTTTAGTGACTTGCCTTCCCCTGAATTCCTTTTCCTTATTGCTGCCCTGGGGTGAAGGTGAGGGTAGGGATGGGGGAGTGGCGGGGGCTGCAAGGGGATGGCATGGTGAGGGAGCATGTTCTGGCTCCAGGCAAGGGCTGCTGAGGAGTCCAAATGCAGAGTTTTATTTCTTGCAGCGCGTGGCCCAGGCGTCCTAGTCTTTATCTTGGCAGAAGGAGAGGGCGGGAGAGCGAGACCCTCTTTCTTAGGGTTTACGGCAGGAGTTGCAGCAAGATTTATGTCTGTTCCTGTTTAACTGCCTGGATCGCTCCCTTTGATGTGCACAGGTCCTTCCTCCCCACGGGAGCTCCTGGTTAAACCCACCCCAGCCTTCTTGGCTGAGGCTGGGTCCTCAGGACTCCCAGCCCTCCTCCTTCTAGGAGTGATATAAAGTGAATTTTGCTCTGAGGGGGGAGTTACAGTAATGGTTTTTGAGGAGGGCCCAGGGTTTTCTTTTTTTCTCCTTTTTTTTTTTTTTAACTAGCCTGTATAAACACGGTGTCTGATCAGCTAGTCCTGTCGTGAGTCTGTGTGCTGGTATAGACCCCTCTTGAAAAGGCAAGTGATGGATGTCTGTTGTAGCACTAATCCTGGAAGTGTTTCAGGGCTAGGAGTGAGCTGAAATCCACGTTGTCCATTCCTCTCCCCAAGCTGCTGCTGCCGGCTGTGCAAAGGCGCTCTGCAGCCCATGGTGCAGCCCAGGCGGGCAGGGAGGGACAGTGGGCGCTGCAGGAGAACAGAAGAGCCTCGTGGCGCAGGGCGCGTGGGGACCGGCCAGCCATTGAAATTCCCTGCTGCATCTGCTCCGCTCGCCCTGCCGGCACGGCACGGAGAATGGGGACAGTGTCGCCAGGGCCCTCTTTCTTAGGAACTTTGATCCTCTTCCCCCTTCCCTCTTATTTTTTGTTTAGTGCAGTTTTCAGCTGGGTCAGATGTTTTCGGGTGTTTTGCCTCCTGAGCGGTTGGTCTTGTGGGAGCACATGGAACTTCCATATGCCTTTTCCCTGCTGAGGTGAAAGGTTCTGCCATGACTCATGGCTTAAATGACACAAACTCATCCAAATCTTAATTTAGAGTTTTATGAAACTTTGCAGGAAAAGTCCTGATGTCCTGTAAGGACAGCCTTCTCATGGGGCTTGGTGTCTCCTGGCAAACAGCATTTGATAGACAGTGTCTGCTCAACTTGTTGCTTCATTGTTTTCTGATTCTTTCTACCCTAATGAAGGCAGTTGGCCCGATTCTTGCGGGCAGCCTTGTTCTTTTCAGACTCCTCTTTGTTTGTAAGTTAGATAGCAGCAGACTACAGGGTTATTTTTGAAAATACTTGATATGAGAATTGGCTTTACAGTCTCAAGGTAAAAGATTTGCGTGACTTTGTAAAGCTCCTGCCAGCCGCTGCCTTGAGCTGCCTCTTTATGCACTCTGGGAAGAGCACTTGCCAGTGCTGGGTCATCCCGTTGTTTCTTTGTTGCCGTTGTCGAGTTTTTGCTGGGTTTGTCTTTTGGTGTTGAGGGAGTGATCAGCAGCTCCCCGGCAGAGCAGACCAGCAGGGTGGAGGTAGTGACAGAGGTACAATGAAAGAACAAACCCGGACCTGACGTCTTGCAGGTCCTTCCCAGCCCTCCCTGTGCTTTGGGACACTGATACCAGCCAAGCTAACAGGAGTTACATGACCTGAGCTATGAAATGGGGCTGTAGGTGGGCTGAAGAGCATTACTGAGGACCTGGCTGGCCTGTTGGTACACGTGCAACTTCAGTGGGATTCCTCATCCCCAAAGCCTTGTGGGGTGAACTGGAAGCAGTTTGAGCTCAGGTGACTTCCATTCACTGCAGCCTGATCTAGGGTTTTGTTTTTTGAATACAATCTGAGCAGTTCTGAATGCTCTTAGCAGATTTCTATCTGGGTTTGTAAAAAGGATCCATTACGTCAGTGGGTGACACTGAAACACAACTCCTCCAGGGCTATTTGTTTTAACACTAGAAATGAGGGAATAAGGTACCGGTGCCTTCGCTTTAATTGGGAAAGACTCCAGCCACCAAGGAGCAGTCCAGTTTGAGTAACTTGAGTCCGGCACCGAACTCGCTCCTCTCTGCGTGTTCCCAGGGCTGCGCCTGCAGTCGGTCACCCCAGCCTCCCTCTACCTGCAACAATAGCTGGTTGTGCAGAAGAATTTGTGAAATGACTGCCTGCTCTCTCCAGCCAGGAGGACACGTTATCTCTGCCCAGTTGATCACACTCAGGGTAATGAGAAAATGAGGCTGAGCTTAGCATTGCTGAGTATGAAAGCATCTTATTGGCAGGAGCTGAATGACACTGGCTGAGAAGTAAAAGACAGTAGATTATTGTTTTTGCTTATTATCTGCCATCAACCTCCTGGTCTCCTGTCGTCCCCTGTCCTCAGAATTCGCTGTGGGTGTCTGCACTAGCCAGGAAGCAGTGGGTGGGGGGGGTTGTGTGCCTGGGGAGGGGAGGGCCTGGATGGTTCCGATGCCCCAGGGAGGCACTGGAGGGTATGCTAATCTGCTGGCGCTTGGAGCTTGGGGAGCGAGGTTTATTTTTGAATTTATTTGTGCTCTTCAGTTTTGCCTGTGTTTACCTACGTGCTGAGTTTATTTATGTTGTAAGCTGTGAGTCAGGATGGAGGTGGGGAAGGCAGAGAGAGGAGCTGGTGGAAGGGCACAGGGGGGCCAAACTCTGGGGCTGTGAGACAAGTAAAAGGATGCGGGACGGGAGGGCAGCCAGGCTGGAAAGCTGAACAAAGCAGTGAGAGGCGCTGGAGAAACACAGCTTCCTTTTGGGCTGTTGGAGTTGCTGGGCTGATGGGACAATGCTCCAGGCTGCCCTCCCAGCTGCAGCCTGTCCAAGTGCAGGGATGAGCCAAACCTGCCTTTACCACAGGTCTTTGTAAGCTGATTTGTAGGTCTGGATCATCCCCGATGTGATGTAACTTTACAGGAGTTGCTGTAAAAATAGGCTATAAAGAAAGAGGTGGTGGCTGAGGAGGAGAGAAGGCTTTGTGGGTGTTTGGCTTGCACAGCTGCATTAGTGTTGTCCCAGCTTTTGTGCTGGTGCTGGTGGTGGTGTGAGGCCAGTGTAGGCACATGCTCATCTGTGCTGAGCCCAGCAGAACACGCGGCACCTGGATGGCGGCGCGGGGCCCGGCTGCTCCGGCCAGCAGCAGGTTTATAGGGAAGCTGAACAGGCACAATGGAGGCTCAGCCCGCGGAGGGAGGGAGGGAGGCATCACGGCTTTGTGTGCAGCGCAGCCTGGGGAGAGGGGCAGCACGATCCCTGCGGCCGCAGCCGGGGGCCTGGGCTCCTCGGGTTAATTTGTGCCATCCTGTCTGCTCTTTTATTGCTTCTTTTTGTCTGCTCTTCAGTCTGTGTTTGAAGGGATGAAATGTTTGGGGGTTTGTGCGCTGCTTCTTTTCTGTCTTGTTACTACCCAGATGAACTCTGTACTTGTAGGCAGAGTGAAGGGTGAGAGCAGAAAAGGCAAAAGAAACCACTTTTAATATGAGGCTGGTGATGCAAGGCACCCAGGGGCCGGCCAAGTGGGAGGGTGCAGCCCAGCCTGTTAATCCCAGCATGTGATGGGCTCGCAGTGCATCTGCCCAGCACTCAGCTGGAGATGGACTACTGCATGCTGGGACTTGTAGTCTCCCTGGATTACACCTTACCTAGAGGGAAAGATGTCCGCAGCCAGCTTCATTTTATGCACCTCAGGTAGATTCTTTGGGATTTTAGCAAGGTACCACATGGGCAGAGACAGCTGCACACATGGAGGAAACCCTGTGTCTGTAAATAGGCAGGAAAAGTGTGTTCACCTGTTCTTCCCCACATCTCTTTCAGATTGACCCGAAGGTAGCGTTCCCTCGCCGAGCACAGCCCAAGGTAAGCTCTGTGGGCAGCCCTTGTGCCACAAAGGGAAAAATTTGTGGTGGTGAACTTTGTCCTTCTGTACAAGGTGGCCAGTGCATGCAACAGAGTTGCTTGCTGGGGTTTGCTCAGGACTCTGCTGGAGCACAGTGGTGGGAGTTTGCATGGCACTCAAGGAACCAGAAGGCCCCTTGGCTGTTCTTCAGGATGCACTAGATAGAGCTGGTGAATTAAATAATGCCCAGGGTGAACTAAGTCCTTCTGAGGTTGCAGACAATGGTTGGAAGTTCCAGGCCTTAGGAGATGTGGAACAGCTCCATGCTGTGGTGTGACACAGGTGGAAGATTGTTGTGTGTGTGCTCCTGTGTGTTGAATAGATGTATGGCAGGGAAGGGGAGAAGGATTTCACTTTGTGAAATGCCCTTGTGTACTTCAGCACTGGAAAAGGCAAAATGAGTTTGGTATTGGATCTTACCTACAAGAGGCTCTGACATTAAAATGCAGTGACAGGAACTTTTTCCAGGTGTGCAGCTAGAAACTTTTGGCTGAGGAGCTAGCAGCACTCTGGAGACTGCCTTTAGATTTTGGGTCTTCCTTTAACTTGGGCCTTGGATGTGAGTTTTAAAGTTTAGAGTCTGTATTCCAAGTACTGTTAGGGGTGAAAGAGCTGGGGAGAAGCTGTGTTGAGAAGCAGAGAGGAAAGAAGAGACTGGTGCTGGGAGGGAAGTAAGGGGTTCAGGCACTGAGAACAATTGGTGAGCAGGTATCCCAAGTAACTGGAGCCAGGAAGCACATGGTAGGAATTGGGTTAATTCCATTAAGCAGTTTGGTGACAGAAGGTGCTTTAGTGTTAGAACGGGCTGCTCTCCAAGCCAGGGAATTGCTGCGGATTAGCCCTATGCTCCTTGGGGTAATTAGGACCATGTGTTCCTCTGAGAGCAGGGGTGTAGCCAAGCAGCTAAGGGGAGGATGCAGCTGGAGAGCTGGTTCAAAGGATGTCGGTGTGCCTCAGCCTGGCAGCCATGGCCCCTCTCAGGGTAGTTAGTTTTCTTCCTTGTCCCAGCTGTATTAGTGACAAGTGGCAGAGAGATCTTGTCTTTACCTTCTTGCAGAGGCAAAAACAATTTAACTGGGTGTTGACTGGGCTCCATTTAAGTGACTGGGGAATGGTAGTGAAATGAGCTTATTCCATTTCAGACTGGAATGCTTTGCAATTTGTGGGGTGGGAGGGCAAAGCCTGGGGAACCTGCCTGTTCTGGCAGGCCTCCTGCCACCCTGGGAGCAGAGCAGGTACCTCTGGGGTTGCCTGGAGGAGGCTGGCTGTGCAAAGTGACAGGGCTGGGGAAGGGACAGCTGTGCCCCACACATTTGGGGTGGGGTCACAGTGCCAATGGAGCAGTGGCAGGTTGGTGAGGGGAGAGGCTGGTAATTGTCTGACAAGGAGGTGGTGGCTGGGTGCTGGCATGTGTGATGAAGTCTGTGAAGGCAAGAGCAGGAATCTAGTGTGGGACAGATCTGCCAGCTGTGTTTGGCCAGAGGGCTTCCAGAAGTTGGAAGCTCAGCTGCAGCAAAGGGGAAAGCGCTTCCCGGCAGCAGAGGGGACTTAGTGGCCTTTTGAGTCTCGTTCTCTGCTTGCTCTGGGTTTATTTGGTGAATTCCTGTCCTTCCCTTTTCCAGATGGTGACCCGAACGAAGAAGATATTTGTGGGTGGTCTGTCTGTGAACACTACTGTGGAGGATGTGAAACAATATTTCGAGCAGTTCGGGAAGGTAAGTCTCTTGACTGACATCTTGAGTGATGTTGGATCAAAGCTGTTGCTTCTGGGGCAAAAGGAGTTTTCTGAACTTTTGTGGGGGCGGGATTAGAAGCTTGTGTCTTTTGCAAGGGTTAAGTAGATTAAAGGTCAGTTACAGATGCTAGCTGGTTGTAATGTCCTTGTAGGGGCTACAGCCAGTGACTCCTGCCCTGTGGTGATTTGAAACAGTTTATCCTTGTTCCCAGAGTTGCTAGGACCTCGACTATGGGAAATGGTTTTCCAATTTTTCCCTATCCAGAAGGCTCTTGTGGCTCAGGTTTGCAGTTTGTTCAAATGCTGGAGGAAGGGTTGTAGACACTCCTAACAGAGTGGCTGCTTTATCAAACCTCTGATTTTGGCCTGTTTCTAACTCAAAACCTTGTGATTTACTTTTCAATAATCCTTTATTAAAAATAAGTCTTTCAGTCCTGAAACTTCTCCTGCTGAGTCTTGGGCAAGTGGTGATGTAAGTTTGTATGATTGATGAAAGTTTGGCACTAAGGCTGTCCTTTGTGTTGGTCTGGCTCTTCTGTGGCCGGTGGTGGCTCAGGGAAGGGTGGGCTAATGTGGCTGGGCGTTACTTGTGCCATGGTCCATGACAGCCAGGTGTGTGAATTGTGAGACTGGACTGAATCTGAGGATTGAAGGGAGCTCAGTTGTGACCTTTCAGCTGAGGAGGTTGTCAGCATCCCCAGGAGCGATATCAGCAGGATTAGACTGAAGAATCCCAAGATTTTTAATGGGATTAGGAACTGGAGGGGATCATCGTACCCAAGTGCTGAGTGTGGTCACCTCTGTGGCAGGACATTGTGACTGCTTCACTGTTGTTCAGTGGTATTGTGCATAGGTTAGCTCTTTGGGGCAGGAAGCATGGGATTCTGCAGCTCTTGGAACCTTTCTGCCCAGTTAGGAGGAAAGAACATGGCTTGGTGGGTACTGACCTGCCCATAATGTTGCTGGTAGAATCATGGTCATGGAGGGAAGTACCATGGAAACTGCAGTGTGGGGATGAAGGGCTTGGTATTAATTTTCTTTTGAAATTTCCTGCAAAAGGGTGATGTTATGTTAAAGCACACTAATTAGTGGAAGGAAAGGGAGATTTGCCATATTACTGAAACTTTTGGGCAGAAAGTTTGGGACAAGTATCTGCTCAGAACTTTCATTCAGCTTCTATAGCCAAATTTGCATGTGCTGGTGTGCAAAGTAGGACTCTGCTCACTCCTAAGAGAAAGTGGTCAGATATCCTCGCGTTTGCCAGTTGGTAGCTGTGTGATTTCTTTTCTTTAAGAAACAGGCAAACTCTGTTGTGTCCCCAAGAGCTTTTACATGGTATCCTCAAGGGGGCCACCACCAAAGGTGGTGGTGTCCATGTGTCTGTGCAGTCTGAAGGCTGTTTGACTTGCAAGTTCTCCTGTGCTGCTGATGGATGTGTTTGATAGGAAAACAAATTGTCTATGGCATAATCCCCTTTTAACCTTGACTGTATCCCTGCTAATTCAAAGAAGAGGTGTGTCACAGAGTACTCAGTTTACAGGCAGTTACAGTTGCTCTAGTCTGAGCAGTCCTTTCCAGCTCTTTTCGGGGGCTGTTATGTTTCTCTTGTTTAATGGAGTGGTGCCCTGATGTCAGGCAACTGGCACTGATTAGTTGTGTGAGACTGTTCTCTGGAGTGGGCAGGAGGGAGAATTCTTGGTGTGATCCATTTCTGAAGAACCAGTATCCCAGACAACATCCAAATCTGTGTGAGGCTGGAGCAGTTGTCCCCTTGGCTCTAGGGAGTTTCCATGGGGAGACATTAGGGCTGGTCACATTGACTTGTCGTTTTCAGGGCAGTTTTCTGACTCATCTGTTCACTTCAGATGACAGACTCCTCAGAGCTGTTGTGTAAAGCATCATTTCTGGTCTGTAACTATCTTCCAGACTAAGCCTCAAATAATTCACCCATGGCCAGGAGAACGGATTCTCTCCAGTAGATAGCTTGGTATGTCTGATGGGCGGGATCAGTGGGAAAGTGCATTTCAGAGGAAGCCTTGTGGCCTTCAGCTCTGGAGTTCTGAGCTCTGAACGTGCCATTGCATGGTTTGGAAGGCTAAGCAAAGCCTGTTGCCTTCAATTTCAGCTGTGACTCATGGAAAACATGATTTTGATTCACAGTTGCTTTTGGTGGCTCTTTATGATGTGCTGGGGCCTCCCAGGTTTCAGAGGTCTCTTAGAATCCCGTCTTTATGGGTGTCCCAGACACCATGAGTGGTCTTCAACTCTCTGATTTATGGCATCTTCAGGTGAGAGGTGCTGAAGCTCCAGTCATGGTATCCTCATCTCAGAAAATGTTTTTTTCAGTCAGACTCTCCAAGTCACTTGGGTCCAGTCCTGCTTCTGGAATTGTATCAGGACTGTGTGAAAAGGAACTGTTAAGGATGCTCTTTGAAAGCATTTCTTTAGAGGACTTACCCTCTTAGGAAAGAGCTTTGTAACAATTCCCTTTTCTTTGAAGTCGCCCCACAGTTACCTAGGATGTAGCAGAAGAAAAAAATGGCTCCTCTTTCCTCATGTCTGTCCAGGGAAGGCATGAGAACATGTAGGACCTAGAGAGGAGAGAGCTGAGAGCACCAAATCATCCTGTCTTGATTCCTCAAGCTCAAGGTGCCAGGGTCCCAGTGGTGATTTTTAGTCAATTGTTGAGAATCAGTGGCAAGCTCAGTTTGGATCTTGGCTTCAGGGGGAGATCATGCTCTGCTTCTGAGGGCAGGGGAGTCCAGCTTTTGCATGAAGGTTTGTATTTCACCCTCAGGCCACAAGCCTGAGTGTGTCTTAGATTTGCCACCACTTAAGGTCTTTAAATTAGGATAGATGCTTTTGAAAAATACATTTTAGCCCAGACAGAAAGCATGTACATGCTGAAGGAATTACAAGAGGAAGTGCTATGGCCTGCAGAACAGATGAGGTCAAATTAGATTATCATAATGTTCTCTCCAGTTCAAATCCGTGAACTGCAGCTCACAAGTCTACCGAGGTGGTTCGTGTCGGTGCATCTCAGGTCAGAAGCAGCACACCTCCTACGTCCATTAGCAGAAAAAAAATGGAAGTTTAGTTGGCTGCAAAGGAAATGGTTTTCTATTTCATTAGACAAAATTCCCAAATGTGATTTTTTTCCATTTTAGCATTTCTACTTATTCTCCTAGTTTTGTTTTGTTTTCTTTCCTTGCTGTGTCCAAAACCTTCTCTCACCTTTGTAAAATGAAAGTGGCAAAAGAAAGGTGAAAATCTATGAGTATTACTTAGCAATAAAGCGAGAGAGAGAGGCTGGTACCCCAGTTCTTCATATCAAAATACTTGGTTTTAACAGGCACAAAAGATGACGCTTCAAAGAGGATCCCAAATACAGTGTGAATGTCTCTGCTTCAAAGAGGAATCACTTTGGGGTTTTTTCCCTTCCAAAACTCTGATTATAGGCTGCTGTTTTCCTGAGAAAGAAAATACAAAGGGTTTTTTTTAGTACAGAAGGAGAGACTGAGAAGTGATCTCAAGGTGGCTGTGGTTTGTCAGGTGCAGCTGCGAGGGCTTTGAGCATAGCAGGATCTCTAGGAAACACTTCTCTGGTTCCAAAACTTGAATCTCTCTGAGATCCAAGCTCAGGCCATGCACATACTTTCTAAAGGAGATTATTTTTTCAACTGTAGGACAGAAGTCCTGGAAAGACTTTCATTCACAGTATGTGTAGCCAAGTAGTTTGGCTTCAGTTGGATGGTGTTGAAGATCTTTAGACAGCATAAGGAATTATCTCAACAGCTTCTCTAGATTCAGGCTACCACCCTCACTGAAACCTGCAACAGAAAGAGAGGAGGAAGGTGTCTTGCACCTACCACCTCAGGCACAGCTAGTTCTCTGTCTAGTTCAACATGTATGAGAATGCCAGAGCAGCTCAAGTTGCAGCTTCCTCCTTTTCTACTTCGACCTGTGGAAACATGTTGTTCTGTATTATTTTTGGGGAGGAAAAGGGGTTGTCCATCAGAATAATTTCTTTGGACTGTTGGGTCTCTGATCTTGTAAGCAAGGTTATTTGTGTCAAGCCAAAACAGAAAAAAACTCAGATCATCTTTTTAATGCAAGAGTTGGGCTGATGAAGTTTTGTGGTAGAGAAAGTCATATAAATTGCAAGATAGGAGGAGGCTTAGAACAAATAAAGTAGTTTTATCATGGAGCATTATCTAAACTGTGAAATCTTTGCTGCGGGATATTGTTGCTAAAATTTACATAGGCTCCAAAATGATTGGGCAGATTCATGGAAGGTCTTTTAAAATACACAGACACCCCTTTGAATTCAGAAAATCTCCAAATCACAAATAGCTTGGACGAGGATGTAGTGTTCTGGGCTCTCTGGTAACATCCTTGCCTTCTCTTTGTGTTCTTCCAAAGTTGTCTGTTAGTTGATATCTTGGGAGGTTTTGGGCAAGGCAGAGCTCTGCTCTAACTTGGTGCAGCTGGTCTTTTGTTTGTCCTCAGGAGAGAAGCTAATCTTAACAGAAACTGGAAGTGCAGAGGTCCTGGAAGAAATGGGGGCCTGCACCCAAATCAGGTTTTTGAACTCATGGTTTTGCTTGTGTGCTTTTGCATTTGGTGAAGCAGCAGTGCAGGAAATAAATTCACAATGACGTCTTTGCATGACTCACTAATCAGTTGCAGCACCAAGGGTGCTTGGAAAGTGCTTAAAACCAGTCTGTATCTCTCGCTGGGCCTGAGGCAATTGTGTGTGGATGAGTTGGTCATGAAAGCTCGGCCTCTCTGTGAGGTAGCTCTTGCCCAGAGAGAGAGATTTCCTTCCTAAAAATACCCTGGAAGCAAGCAAGAAAAAAGATCTGAGGAGGGTTCTGACCTTTAGGCTGCCACCTAATACTCCATCCAAATTCTGGATCTGAGAGGTCCTGAGGTCTCACTGGGGTGATGGCTGTTACTGTTGCGGTGAGGGAAGATCACAGTATCTGAGGTGCTGGGTCTGATGAGGGTTTGTAGGTCTGTCACAAATGCATATTCATGTACTCCTGCCACAAGAATGGGGTGGTTGACTTGGGTGTATGAAATGAGTTTTCCCTGCTGGCTAATGGGAAAACCTTCAGATACTGATGGCAAATGTCTTTAAAGGAAGATTTGTTTCTGTGCTTACAGTGGCCATGATTTTCCTCCCTTTGAATTGGGAGAATGTTAATTAATTAATCCTTAATCTGCCACTCTCTGGAAATTTCAGGGATCAAAGCTACTTGTCAACCTGCTGTGGATTTCCAAACTGGATTTTGGATTTTCTTCCACAGATCAGAGGGCAATTTATGTAAATTCTCACACATAACGTGGTTGCCATGAACAGATGGGGAGGGGAGGAGAAGGGGAATCTGATCACCTCTCTTGTGGCAGTAGGCAGTTTGGCCTGTGGTAACAATGCCTCTGGAACAAAGGGTTCTCTGTGCTCCGCATCTGGTAGGCACATAGCCAAAACCACTCTAGCAGTAATGGTCATTCAGGTCTTCTGGGGTTCATCTGATATTTGCCAGGTGCCCGTGTGAGAGCAGGCAAGGACACCTGGACACGCTGTTCTGCTCTCCTGTGGCATGGAGCAGGCTCTGTCCCCTTGACCAAGTCTCATTCCCAGAGTTCTGAGAGTGGGTCTGCAGAGCAGGGAAAGAAGGGTGTTAATGGCACAGCACACCTGCTCCCTGGAGCCAGGCTCTGTCCATGCATCCTCCTCTCTGGAATTGGCCTGTCCTGTTTGTGCAGCTGGGAGACCCTCACAGGGTTGTTAATGCTGTCTGTCTCTTGACAGGAAGGCTGACTGGTTTCTAGATAGTTTGGTTTCTATTTTCCATATGGAAGCTTACTATTTTTCTGACTTTACTACAAATATGTTGCCGTGATTCCTTCTAGGACCAGCTCAGACATTTTTATTTGCAGTTCAGGTGGAAGATGTCCATCTCCACAAACCCTTTGCTTGAATATTTACAACTTTCAAAATCTACCTTTTTGAAAGTGTATCCAACATGTCCTATCAAACTGGTATTGGAAATCACTATTTTTTTTAAATCTGCTGCTTGAGGATGTCATTGGCTTCCCCATAGCAGATAACTAGGAATGAAACAGGAAAACTGAAAGATATTAAAGTGGTATTAAACCTCTGAAAACCCCCAGGTATTCTGGCCAAGGCTGGATGGATCATTTATGATTATGGCACCTTTAAGTGAGAGGTGCTGAAGTTTCAGTTGTGGTATCCTCACCTCAGAAAATGTTTTTCAGGCAGACATTTTCCAAGTAATTTGGGTCTAGTACTACTTCTGGAATTGCATTGCGACTGTGTGGAAAGGAACTGTTGAGGATGCCCTTTTAAAGCATTTCTTTAGGGGACTTACCCTCTGAGGAGCGGACTGTCTTTGAGTGAACTCTGTTCACTCTTCTTCCAAGTGGCCTCAGTTTTTAGTATCTGGTGGGAGAAAAGTTGCTCCTCTTGCCTCCTGCCTGTCCAGGAAAGGCATGGGAACACTTAGGATCTAGAGAGAAGACAGCAGCTTCCTTAATCTCAAGGCTCCAGCTTCCCAGAGGTGATTCTTAATCAATTGTTGAGAATCAGTGGCAAGCTCAGTTTGGACCTTGGCTTCAGGGGGAGATCATGCTCTGCTTCTGAGGACAGGGGAGTCCAGGCTGCTGGATGGCTTTTGTGTGAAGGTTTGTATTTCACCCTCAGGCCACAAGCCTGAGTGTGTCTTAGATTTGCCACCACTTTAAATTAAGATAAAAGCTTTTGAAAAATATATTTTAGTCCAGCCAGAAAGCATGCAAAAAAATCACTCCTCTTTTTTTCCTTCTTATTTAGGGGAGGCATAGGAACACTTAGGACCTAGAAAGCAGGGAGCACCAAGTCATCATCTCTTATTCCTCTAGCTCAAGGCACCAGGTTCCTGGCAGTAATCATTTACATGAGCATATAGTGACAGCACAAGGGGGAACGGCTTCAAACTGACAGAGAGAGTAGGTTTAGATTGGATCTTAGGATAAAGTTCTTCCCTGTGCGGCTGGCGAGGCTGTGGCACAGGCTGCCCAGGAACCTTTGGCTGCCCCATCTAGGGGCAGGTTCAAGGCCAGGTTGGACGGGGCTCGCAGCAACCTGGTGGAAGGTGTCCCTGCACAGAGCAGCGGGGTTGGGACGAGGTGATGAGTCCCTCGGGAATGCCGATTCGCCTGTGCTGGGGTGCCGGAGGCCCCCGTTGGGTGCCCTCCCGCAGCCCATCACAGGCCGCGGGCACGGAGCGCTGCGGGGCGGCTTTGTGAGCCGCTAATCCGGGCCCCAGCTGCCATGGCGGCCGCGTTGCCATCGCGACGGCCCCGCCGGCGGCCGCCTTTGTTGGGGCCCGGCGCGGCCCAGCCGGGAAAGGCCCAACGCGGCGGTGGCGGGCGGGGAGGGAAGAGCGGGGGTGGGGGGGGCTCGTGGTGGTGAACCACCACAATAGCTGCCCAATTATGGCTGGCGGTGGTTGTAGAGTCGGTGCAGGAGCAGCTTTGGTGGGTGCTGGATGTGGTGCCTCAGTGTGAGGGTCTGCCCAAGTAATGTATGGTATGAAATGTATCCCCTGTAGCGAGGCTTAGGGGGGATCTGAGCCCTGCTTCACCTCACAGGTGTGTGCTGACACCACCCAACTCAGCTCACAGGCTGCCTTGAAAGGAGACATAAAGATGGTCATGTGTAGGTTTTAATGGCAGTAAAATACATTATAGCCATACAGAGGTGAAGCCCTGGAGTTGTGTGCATATACACCTATATATATACATTCACACTTCAGTACTGTATAGGAATTAGTTTTTAGCAGGAAACAGCTGTCAAATAGAGTACATGTGCTACAATAAATGTTTTTGCAAGGCAAGTACATTTGGGGGTGCTGGGTAGACACCTCAAAGCACAGCCATCAGAAAAAGTGCCGAAGGAGGAAGGCTGCAGCTCTCCTCACAGCATACAGCGTGGTTTGGGATGAAGTGGTTGCACATCTTCTGTCTCTGAGTGCTTGAGTGCTGTGGCAATGCCCAGCCGTCGCCTGGGATATTGCTGTGCCAGGGGTTTGTGTGGAAGTGCACTGGGCTCCGCCACTTGCAGTTGCTCCAGCTTCCCAGGCTCTGCAGAGAGGAGGGCTGGTTAGGCAGAGTAAGTCAGCATTGGGCCTATGCTCATTGACACAAGATTGTTTTTTTCTTGTGCCCATCTGTCATTGTGATGGGTTTGTGATCTCCAGTTACCTGAGCTGGGAGTGGCACTGTCTCAGAGTGCCTTTGACACAGCCTTCTCCCAGTGTTTACTGGGGAGAACAGCTACTTTTCCAGCCTTGTTGTGAACTGGATGGGGGAATGGATCTAGATTTTAAAATGAGCAAAACCAGATAATAGAACCTGTTGAACTATTTTTAAGCCATGTCGGGTTTCCCTCCAGCACATCACAGTTGTGTTGTACCACGAAGGGAAATGGTGCAGATGTGGGAACAAGTGGCACCTTGGGGAATGACAGCGTGAGGAGCTGCTCTCAACCCCCATCTCCCTAACTGTGTGTCCTGGAAGCTGCTGAGGAGTTGCTTCCTTCGGGTCTGTCAAGGCTTATGTCCCCTGTGGCTCCAGACTGGGTGATTGGCACGTTTCTCAGGTGTTTGTTTACTTGGCTGAGGGAGGCTGAGCCAGGATGGTGTGTGAGATGAGCAGGAGCCAGGTTGTCTGTTGTCACCTGGAGTGGATGTGTTAGACAAGGCCAAGGGCATCATATATGATCTCTGTCTGCTTATGACGGTACTGGAAATGTTGGCAAGGGCTCCTTCCATCCACCTGGCCCTGGTGGGTGGAAGCTGGGTGTCCTGTGTTATCCTGGGGTTATCCACTTTTCCCTCCTGAGCGTAGGAGCCTCTCCCTTTCCTGACTGGGGCTGTGGGGTGTGGGCAAAGCCTGTGGCTGCCTGTGCCAGGGCATGGGCAGCGCTCTGCCCTCTCCAGTGACTTCGGGAGGAGGCAGCAATGTAAATTCTTCCTGGGGCGAGGCAAGGGAGTAATCCTGTAGAGTTGGGGGGCGTGCAGGGCTTGCTGCTCAGGGAGCGGCTATCTCACATGGCGAAGGAGGAGGGCCAGGGCAGCTGCTGGCCGGAGACTGCTGCCACCTCCCCTGAGCACTTGCACGTCCAGTTTCATAATCGGATTAAGGCAGTGGTATTAGAGGAGGGATGGGTCAGTGGGACAGGTTTACACTGAGGCTTACACGGAGGGGATTGAAGTGTATTTTTTAACCCTGCTCGGGCTGACCTGCGGAGCGGATGCGGCTCCGCAAGGCAACACCCGCGGGAAGATGGGGGAAAAGTGGCACCAGGCAGTGATGTGCCGGGGAGGAGAGCAGCCCCAGGCCGGCTGGGGGATGGGATCCGGCCGCCCCTCCCCCCGGGAAGGCAGCCCTGCTCAGGCCTTGCAGTAAATTTGCTCTAATTACAGCCTCCAGCAGTGGGAAACCTCACTTAGAGGAAAGGCTCCTCTGGGGTGGGGGTGGGGGCGCTTCCCAGCTTTCCCAGGCAGGCTCTGTTGTCTGAGGCCTCCGCTTCCCCTGCCGCTGGGAGGCCCCTTATTCCTCTCCCCTCTCCAGCTTTGCTTCTCTGCCCCCCTTTGATTCTCCTCTCCTTTGAGGCCGGGATTTGGGAACAATGCCCTCCCTGCTCCTTGGCCCCCGGCTGGAGCTGCAGGCAAACAATCAGGGTCGCTTGCTGCCAGGGGCTGGGCCAAGGGGGCTCAGCTCAGCAGCACCTGCCCCAGGCTGGTGGGGGGACCAGGACCATGCTGGCTGTGGCTTGGGGAAGTGCCTGGTGTGAAAGCTTATGTGTGCACACCCTGTTTCCTTCTTGGGGACAGGATGTCTCATCTTGATCCCCTCAGGTTTGGGGAGGCCAGTAAAGCTCAGAACAATTGTGTTGGAGGATGCTCGTTGCAGCAGTAATAATCTGCAGCCATTCTCTTTGCAGGTGGATGATGCGATGCTGATGTTTGACAAGACAACCAACAGACACCGAGGTGAGAGCTGTCTTCTGGCCCTAGGAGAGGTTACTGCAGAGGGTTTGCCTCCTGCCTTGTCTAGGGAGGGGTCAGTATCCCAGCAGCAGGGGATGCGGGTCACAGCTGCTCTTTATCTTGCCTCCACTCGCCCCATTCTTTTGCATCTGCATCCTTTACCAGTGGCCCTCGCAGCACAGAGAGCTTTTGTCCAGTGCGTTTCCTGTGCTGTAAACTCGTCGAGTTCCAGATATGTGAGAGGAGACAGCCCCCTCCTCTGCGTGCTCACCTCCATGGCTCCAGCCTGCAGTGTGTGTCTTACCTTGTCCTGAGTAATCTGAGCTCTGCGAAAGCTGACACGATAGCCTGAAGAGTGCCTGCTTCTCGCCCCTTCCTCGGCCTGGAGCCCACTTGTGCTCCCAGGTCACCTTTTCTTACCCGAGTCCTGCTGGTGGAGTCTGGTTACAGGATGGGAGCAAAGCTGTACTATCTGTGCTATACTGACCCAGCCCACCCATGGGCATCCCTGGCCTCCTGGTGAGTCCTCACTGTGTGGCAGGGCTTGACACTTGCATCCAACTTACAGATTTAATGGCAACAACTTGACCTGCAAACTTAGCTCAGTCAGGGTCAGTAACAGCCCTGTGCTGGCTGTTCTCCTGTGTGTTGTTTGAAGCACTTCCAAGCACTCCTGCCCCCAGAGCTGTGAAGGAACTCTCCTGCTCTTGCTACACTCTGTGCCCTTCAGATTTTTACTTTTTTCTAAAGCTATTAAATTGCTCTGACTGCCAGGCCTCGGCAGTCCTAGGATGTTGTTCCAGCTTCGTCTTGAAAGGGAAGAAGCGTTAACCCCTGTTCCTCCATGGTTGCCTTCCAGTCACTGGTCCAATTAGAGCTGTTGGGCATTTTGGGAGGCAGCAGGGAGAGCTGCCAGCCACTGTGTCAATAGTGAGAGGCTCAGCCCAGGGCATAGCAAGCTTGGGGTCTGATGGGACTCAGGACTGCTTTTGACATCAGGGTTTTTCTTCTGAATTCTTGAGCTCCTCTGCTTGTGGGTGTTGAGGTGAGTAGTGTGAATCTACCTGGGCACAGATAGATGGAGAAGTTTACAGTGAGATGTTTGTAGCTGTGTGGAGAAAAGGTGGGGTTGTGGGCAGTGGATTCCCATCTGCTTTTAAGTGTTATTTTACAGCGCCATGGAATTGGCCAGCTCTAGAAAGCGGAAAGTTCTGCTTAATCCCAGCTTGCTTGCACAGCAAACTTTAAGACATCCTCCCACCTGCCTCAGTTCTCCGGAAATGGTTGCAGCCAGCTTAGAGGAGTTCAGTCTGCCCACCCAAGCTGGGCCTTGCCAAAACTGTCAGCAGAGGGGTTGGTGAGAGAAAGGAGGTGTGAGCGTGGGCCAGGGGCCAGGAACACGCTGTCCTGTCTTACCCCAGATACAAACCTTACTTTGGTGAAACTTTGCGAATCACTGTGCCTGTATCTGCCTTGCTGTGTGCAGCTGCACTGCTGATCTGTACTTGCTCACATGAGGCTTTATGGCAAGTGCCTGTGAGGGAACTGCAGGGTGTTCCTGCTGGTGGGGTGCACTTAGCAAGGATGGTGATGTCCTGGCAAGCAGATGTTGGTTTCCCCACTGATTCTTTGTTTGAGCATCTGCCCAGATCCTCCCCAGAGTTACCAGCCATGTGGTTTGCCTTGCAAATAGCAAAGTTTTAAAAAAACCCCAACAAACCTGGATTTGACACCAGTTGGGTCCGGAGTGGGTGGGAAGGATGGGATGAGTAGGAGAGGAGAATCTATTAGAGGACAGTCCTGTTCTTGTGCATAAAAGTAGAATTTGCTGGAGAGGGAATATGAGTGACAGCTGTTTTCGAAAGGGCTGATTGTACTTTCCTTTTCTCCTGCCAATAAAAGGCTGTGAGCAGAGGGTTCAAACTGTGAGAGGTCTGACCTGATCAGGGAGTTTTGCTTTTTCTTCAGGATTTGGGTTTGTCACATTTGAAAGCGAAGACATTGTGGAAAAAGTGTGTGAAATACACTTCCATGAGATCAACAACAAAATGGTGAGTGTCTGGGGCAGAACCTGGGGGAGCAGGGACAGAAGTGTGGGAGGGAGCAGGGCAGTGGCACAGAGGTGGGGGTGTGAGGCACTTGGGTCCTGATGCATCTTCTCTGCAGTAGGGAATCAGATTGAGTTTTTTCCCAAAAATCACAGCAGTCAGTCTGGGGAAGAAACTCACTGTATGGAGGTGAACAAGCATAATACTGAGTTCTCAAGGAGGAGAGCTAACTAAACAAGGAATTGTGCTGTGCTTGGAGGTTTTGAAGTTACACAAAACCTTGTAGTAGCCTGAGAGGGGGCAGGTTTTACCTTTATTCAGAAATGAGGAAAATTAGGCTTTGAGGCTCTGGTGCAGGTAGAACATCAAGGGGAACACCAGCAGGAGAAAAGCAATGTTTGAGCTCCCCATTGCCTGTGGTGGCTGCAGAGCAAGAGGGAAGGCTGGCACCATGTGGGCTGGGGACAGGAATGCCAGGGAAGGGCAGCGGAGTGGGCTGATGGAGGTGGCTGGAGCTGGGACGTGCTGTCACGCAGGCAGCCCTGCCTGGCCTGCCTGTGCTCTGTGGCCCTGTCCTGTGACAGCCCGTGAGCCAGCCTGTGACAGGCGAGCCTGATCCTTACTTTCTTGTGGCAGGTGGAGTGTAAAAAAGCTCAGCCGAAGGAGGTGATGTCCCCAACGGGCTCTGCACGAGGGCGGTCCCGAGTAATGCCTTACGGGATGGATGCCTTCATGCTGGGGATCGGCATGCTGGGTAAGCCCCCGGTCAGCTCTGCCGCGCTCCCCCCGCTCCCGGCCGTGCCAGGCAGCAGCTTAGAGGTTTATTCCGGGAGCGGCGGGGCGGCCAAGGGCAGCAGCGCTCCCCGTGCGGGGCTGCCAAGGGCAGCGCTCCCCGTGTGGGGCCTGTTCGCGATCTCAACTTGCCCTCTGGTGGCACTTGGAAAAACTGCAAACGTGCCACGGCTGCCCTGCTACAGCCGGGCTGGTCCTGCGACAGCCGGGCCGGCTGGGCACAGCTCCTGCTCGGCAGCTCGTCCACGGTCCTGCAGTGCCGTGGCACATGGACAGCAATTCCTTCGTGTGGAATAGGATGTAACTGCAGAGCTGGGTGTGGAGTAATCTGTACCTAGGCCTCTTCCTCCCATACTCCTGCAGGCTTTCTGATGAAATAGTTGATTAAAGAGTCCCTAAGCTGCCACTTGAAACAGCGGTCTCTGTAAATGTCCCCACTGCCATTTAAAGACTGTTAAAATGCCCTTAAAGTTCTAGTTGAGTGTTGTCTCAGTCTGTTTCCTCCCTCTCAGGTACAGCAAATATCTGGTATTGCAGGGAAAGCTATACATGTATCATGGGACTGTCTTGTAAGGAGAAGTTGGTGACAAGCAGGCTGGGCTTCATGTCTACCAATGCTCCCAAGGCAAAAGCATTCAGATAAAAATTTTAAAATGAAAAAAATAACAAGTCATTTGTAGCCCTATCTTCCAGGTCCACAAACCTCGTGCCTGCATCTGACAGTTAGCATGATACTTCCAATGTGGATGCTGGTCCTGGCTTTTCTCTCCTCTCACTTTCATTGGAGCCAGGACTGAGCTGACCCAAGAGCACTGTTTGCTCAGGATCATTGCTGGTGTTGCTGGGCAGGGTGTATTCAGCCTGGCTCTCAGTGCTAAGCCTGCTGAGTAGCAGTTAGTCACTGAACAAAACCCCCAAAAGGGCATTTTTCCACCAGTGTTTTCACTTGACTTATTGAAGGAAAATAAATCTCCAGCCTGTGGTTTTGGGTTTTGCCTTTTCTAAGCCAGCTGAATTTTAAAGCAGCAAGACTCAAACTGAGTCACTGGGAAATCCATGGACTCTTGTCTTGGGAGATATCAAATCAAATATTCATCTGTGAGTCAATGCCCTGCATTCTCACAGGCTTTTTCCTGTAGGTGGTCAGCTTCCCGGGGAACATCAGGAGTTGTGCTCCTATCTGTGCCAGGAGGAAATGTTCTTTGTACCTGCATTCATCAGCCTTCTAGTGCAAAAGTGACTCAGAGCTTCAGCCATTCAAATGCCCTTTCCTCCCTGATCTCTTGTTTGTAAATCCAGCTGATGCATCAAAAAGTCTTAGTCTGCAGAGCTGTGAGTCTGAGAAGGAAATCTCCATGTCCTTATGTGTTTGGAGGAAGGAAAAATTAAATGGGCCTGCTGAAACTGCTCTGCAGGCTTGTGCGTGTTGTGTGCTCTGCCCAACCCTCTCCTGGGGCTTCTGCTGTTACCCCTCTTTCTGCTCTCCAATGCCAAAGGATGCTCATGCTGCTCATGAGCAGCCAGACCTTGCCAGCTTGCAGTAACGGAGTCCTTTTCTCTTCCCCAGGTTATCCGGGCTTCCAAGCTGCCACCTACGCGAGTCGAAGTTACACTGGCATTGCACCTGGTTACACTTACCAGTTCCCTGGTGAGTGGAGCTCCCTGCTCTGTTTTTTGGTCTGCCTTCAGGTGATGGGAGCCCCTTGGCATGATCTATAACCCAGGCTCTGCCCTTTTCACCCTTTCCTCTGTTTGGTCTTTCTTTAAATTGGAGATGGATGTGGAAGGGGGATTGGAGAAGCCCTGGAATAGGTGGGAACAGCTTGTCCTTCATTAGGATTATCCTCACACAGCAGTAGCAGGAAAAGCCCAAGGCTGCTCCGATGTCCTTTCTGCTGGCCTCCTCTGCAAGGCTGCTGCTGTGACACAGAAGGGCCCCGTAGCTCTGCCTGTCTCACTGCCTCTGTGTGTGTCTGTCTCTCTTTACCAGAGTTGCCACCACTCTGAAAGTAGCACAGAATGTTAAACCCCATTGATGGGCAACTCCTGGGTACACAAAAGGCAGGTGCCTGCAGCACTGCAGTTGTGTTCTGAACAGTCTGGACCACTCACAGTCTTCACAAAGCATCTGCTGGGCCAGGGAGCTGCAGATCCCCTGCAAACTGGGTGGTTTCAAGCTTCCAACACTGCCATGTGCTCAGAACATGGATTCAGTGATCAATGGCTGGAACCTGCTGTGCCACAGCTGCTCAGAGCTGTGGGGCCTCCCCTCCCACTCTCTGCCAGGCCAGAGAATGAGGTAGAGCACTCTTAAGAGACACACTGTGCTATTGCTATTGCCATTGCCATTTTCTAGAGTTGTGGCAACTCTGAGCATCCCTTCCTTGCTCCATCCCTCAGTGTGATGATTGATATATGAAGTTTTGATATTAAGGGCTGGGAATGGGAAGTTTCCTCTTTGTCTGAGGTGAGCCCAGGCTGACTGGCTGAAAGTTGCTGTTGCCTCCTGGCTGTCTGGAAGCTCTCCATAAATCTAGTTGTAGTGGCTTCAAGTCCCTCATTGTAAACCTGTGCCAGGCTGAGTGTGGCACACGCTGGGCATCCACTGGCCTTGGCACTGAGAGGTCAGATTGGCCGGGTTGCAGAGCAGTGCTCCAGGGCAGGCCTGAGGCTACACAGTGACACTTGAACTCGCCCTGCCCTGTCCACATTTATTCCAACAATAAATGGATCCTTTCAGCCCTCAGGGCAGGAGTCCAGCACCTTTCAGCACCAGTTATAAATCAGCTTAAAGAAGACACTGGCGTGGTCGCAGTCTGGTTGCAGACTGCTCCCCCAGCAGACCCCAGCTGCTGTGGCTCTGGGGGTCTCCCTCGGGGCGTTTGATGAGTTCCTAAGCTTTCTTGCATTTCATTTTTAGAGTTCCGTGTAGAGCGGACCCCTCTCCCGAGTGCCCCCGTCCTCCCTGAGCTCACAGGTCAGTCCCGCTCATTTCCTAAACTCACAAGCTGGAAGGGGAGAAGGGGGCTTTGGGCTGTTTCAGTGGTGTTGCTGCTCCACAGCCTGGCGCAGTTAGACTGGAAATGTGCCTTATTTCCTCTTTCATCTGGATAAGCTCCATCCAAAGCTGGGGATGGAAAGATGGAGAGGCAATCAGAGCCATGTGTATTGCCTCTGAAGAGGGCCATGCCGGTCCTTTCCTGCAGCTTGCTTTGTTTTTAGCTCCTTGCCCCAGGCTGTATGTAAACCAGATACGGAAACTGCAGAGAGCAGGGTGACTTCCACAGGTCTACAAATGGCTTTAACCTGAGCTGTTGCAAGGATGAAATCTGGAGTGCTGGGAGGAGGGAGAGGGCATGGATGCACTCCTGGTTACTCTAATCCCATTTCCCTGGGCAGGAGGGGCTGCAGGGAATGCTTTCCCTGCTCTGTGTGGTAGCTCCCCAGCTACTCTCACACAGGGTTCCCAGATAGGAGTGTGTTGGGACCTTGCAAAGTCCTGCAGTGTCTGTAGGGAGCTGTGGAACAAAATGGGAGCAGAGGATTGTTCTCAGTGTCCTCAAAGTGCAAATGCCCTCTGGATCCTCAGCCCCTGGGGTGCGTGCAGTGTGTTCTCCCTGCGTGATGTTCCTTCTGTCTGCTCTCCCTTCCATGGCCATGTTTTCCCCAGCTCTGTCCTGTCCATGGTTTTTGTCATAGAAAAGCAGCTTTGTGTAGCACCTGCTCCCCGTGTGCCATTTCATTTCCATGGTGTTCATCCTTCCCAGCGCTTCCTTGCCCCCACCTGTTTCAGGGTTTGAATCTCTCTGCAAAGGGGTATGGAAAACCTTTCTGGGAAGCTCTTCTGGAATTAGCAGTACAAACAGATTTGAAAGGGAGTTTCTGTGGCACAAAACTATGTTAATCCTCAGGGACTCTCTGTTTGTGAGGATGTTGAGGTTGGCAGCCACCAATGAACAAATTTCCCTGAGAGAGGTAGGGGAAAACTAAATCGTGTTTCCCTCATAACAAAACCCTTCCCTGAGACCATATATGCAGCTGCCTAAGCATCTTTGAGCCTTCTGGTTGGCAAGCAAAACACATGTGGGTCCAGTTGTTTATTTACATGTGTGTTTTTCTGCAAAACCCATCACATCAGTAGAGGAACTAATAGTAGAAGTGGTTTTCCCTTCATGTCCATCCCTGGCTGTCCTGTGCCTTTTCCGAGCAGAGATGACTTGCCTAGGGCTTGGCTGTCACTGGTGGCTGGGGTGTACCAAGGCTGTGCACAACAAGAAGTTATTAATGCTGCTATCCTGGCTGGGTGCCACGTTAGCTTACAGTCCTGAGTGTCTCACTGAAGTACCAGCTGGGGATCGTGGCATTCTTCCCTCCCCGATACGCTTACCTCCTGTTAAGCAGCCCCTGCGCAGCCGCTCGGCTGGGCCGTGGCTGCGGTTCCCATGTATAGGCTGGAGTTGGCCCTGCGGAGAGCAGGGCCCAGTGAGCTGTGCGCTCGAGGGCCCTTGTGCCTTTGAGAGGCTGCAGCACACACGGGCTGCGCTTCACAGCTTGCTGAGGGGAGCCAAGAGGAGGGGATGGCACAGGCAGGGATGCACGCACAGTTGCTTTGTCACCGCAACACAAACCTGGTGTCTCAGCAGACAAGACTGCAAAGGCAAGAAGGATTTTTCTTGGAAAAAGAACTGGAGCTTTTGAAATGACCTCGCCTCCTTTCTCAGTAAAACTACATTCACTCGTGTTAGGGACTTGCAGCAGGGATGGGGCAGGAGGGTGGCTGCCAGCAGTCTTTCTTTCCTAGAACAGCATCTTTGGGGATGATGTGAAGCAGCAACATGCCTGCATTGGCCCAGGGCCTGTAATGAGCGGCTAACCCAGATAGAAGTCTCGTATGACGTTTGTTTGAAACAGGCTGGTGCCTGCTACTAAATATTCCCTCCTAAGCTAGTCTGGGTTTCAGCCTTAACGCGATTGATTTGTTCTGACCTCTTTTTATGGTGCTCTAAACAGAATCACAGTGAATTTCACATTCAAGCATGAAATGCTGACCCAGTCATTTTAAGGGCAAAGAGAAACATACTGGCTAGATGCCTCCTGCCCTGAGGGCTGAATGCCTGTGGCAGTAGAGTTGGGAATTAGAACTGCTACATATAAATTAAGACTTACTGTTCTAATTAAGCCATTTCTAGTTCCTGCTCCCTAGGTATATGTTTCCTGCTTTTCTACAATGAACAAAGAGGTTTTGAGCAATTCAGGGGCAAAACTCAGTGTGGGGAGAATGGTATGTCTTGAGCAAAGAAATAGGGAGAAAAAGAGGCTATTAAACTGTTATTCAAGAATATTACCAAGAGACAGAGGAGGGGCTGAGCCTCAGGATGTTAAGCTTCAGCTGCTGTCCCTGAGCTGTTGCAATTCTCCACATTTACTGCCAAAATCTGGATCTGTAGCTTCAGATTAACTGCATCTTGCAAGCTTAGTAGTGACAGGATACATCTGAAATTGCCTACTTCTCGTTCAGCTCTTCCACACCATGCCTTTGGCTGCTCTGGGGTGTAGGCTTGACAGAGCATGGCTCGTGCATTCCCCTGGACATTGGCTGTGCAAAAGAACACAGATAAATTCAGGGCTATGCACTTCCATGTTGTCATTCTTTAATGCCCCCTGCAGTGCACTAAGCCAATATGTATGTGTGAGCCCACTATTTTGCAGGAAGAAATGAAGGCTCCCTTTGAGGAGTTTCCCAGGTAGCCACAGTGCTCTTGAGATGCCTGTTCCTTCTTTTCCAGCAATCCCCCTCACTGCGTATGGACCGATGGCAGCAGCAGCGGCTGCAGCGGCCGTGGTGCGAGGGACAGGTAACTCCACTTTCCTCTCCAGTGCAGGGTCCTGTCACAGAGCTTTGCTAAGGGGCTGTGGGAGGGGGGTGGGACAGGGTTGCATTTTTGGGATCTTCACTATGTAGTTCTGATGCCTGCTGTAGGTTCCACCCCCAGTCGCACCGGTGGATTTCTGGGCACCACCAGTCCCGGGCCGATGGCAGAGCTTTATGGAGCTGCCAACCAGGACTCAGGGGTCAGCAGTTACATCAGCGCTGCCAGTCCAGCCCCGAGCACCGGCTTTGGACACAGCCTAGGGGTGAGTGATCCCTGTGCCCTCTGTGGAGGGAAGAGGAGATGGGTAGTGGGCTGTGTCTCCATGGGGTGAGGGAGGTGAGCAGCAGCGGGCAGCCCCCTCAGCCCACAATCTGTTGTCTGGTTATGAAATACCACCCACTGCAGCATTGGCTGTGCTATTGCTGAGTTCCAGACCAAAATGGACAGTGCAGAGTGCAGCAGCTCAGTTGGAGCCCACATCCTTAGTTTCTGCTGGCTCTCTCTGATCACCACTCAAGGTCCTGATCTCCAGTCCTTTCCCTGATCTAGCTCAGGCTTTCCAAGAGCCCGTCTTGGCCCTAATACAGCATTCTGTGATGTGTCTCTGACACATAGAGTGATGTACTCTTTAGAGCTGGCACCTCTAACTGAAAACAGTTACTCTGTCATTTGGGCCGTGACTGAATTTGTTGTGTTAGTAATTCTTCTTCACTGTTCTTTTGTTTAAGAGTGGGGTTTTTACTCTTTCTTCACAGGGTCCCTTGATTGCAACAGCTTTTACCAATGGGTATCACTGAAGCTGGGGACTGAGGAGGCAGGAGGTAAGAGAGCTTTGAACAGGAGCAGGTAATGAGAGAGGAGTGAGGTTCTGAGCTGGTCCCTGTGCTCAGGCTCTCAGCTGAAGCTGTGGATGTTGCTGTGAGGCTCCATGGCCTGGCCTAGCCTGTGGGAGGAGTCCTGTGGCCAGCCTGTGGCTCTCTCTTGCACCAGAGGCTTGGCACCTTGGGTTCCTACCAAACACTCCCCAGGCTGAGAGTGGAGAGTATCTTAGTGTCTGGCACAAAGGAGAAGAAAATGAAGCACTCACAAAAAGAGAAAACATCTGCAGGGTTGGCCAGAGTCATAACCCAGTGGTGATCCTGAGAGACAAGCTTGGCTCTTCTGTGTGACTGGGAAGCCTCCACCATGCAGCTGGTTGTTCTCACTGCTGCTGAGACCAGTCTCTGGGAAGTGAGGTTTTTCACCTCCTTTCTGGGAGAAGGGCAGAAGGAAAATCTGGTTTTTAATCAGTTCTGGTTTTGGTCCTTGAATGGGCTGAGAGGGAATTTGTGGATAGTCTGTTTGCTTTGCAAATGTGACTGAAGTTATCTGGCTTAAAATTTAAAATGAAAAACCTCAACAACCAGGTTCTCAAAAAGGAGAGGAAAAACTGGAGGGAATGGTGTCCACAGACAGGAACTCATGGCAGCCTGTCAGGGCTGGACAGAGCTGAGTGCTGGAGAAATGGCTGGACTCTGCTAGGTCCCAGCCCTCGCAGGGGCCAGGCCATGTGGTGTGTGGGACCTCGTTTCCCAGGCCTGCATGTTGCCATTGAAGATGGAAACATCTCTGCTGTGCCCTGTCCCTGTGCCAGCAATGTGCAGAGCAAGACTGTGGTTGGGGCAAAGTTTGGGTATTGAGTGTTTGTCAGATCACACTGGAAGAAAACCCCAAGAGGAAAGCTGTGGTGGTTCTAGATCCTGTCCCTTCCCTCCCCTGCTGTGTCCCGCAGATTCCCCAGTGACCTAACCGAGGACAGCGAGTGGCTGGAGGATCTGGTGAGCCTCGGGGGATGAGCCAAGGTTACCTTTCTCTTGAATCAAACTGCACACTGCCGGCTGGCTGCCAGGCTCCTGCCGCCCTGCCCGATCTCTCCCTTTGACCAGACCACACTGGACTGAACCCAAGGAGATCATCTCGCTTTCCTACTAACCACCGACGGTTTACGCTTCCCCCTCCCTGCCCCCAGCCCACTGATTCTTCTTTTATTTATTTTATTAGCTGTTAGTTTTATTTTTTTATTTTATTTTTTTATCTTTTTTGGGGGCTGCCCCTTCTTTTTGTTGTTTGCTCTTTCCCGAGCTAGTAGACATATTTTATGAATTGGCTTTGTGATTGTGTTAGGTAGTTTTCATTGAGGAGTATTTTTATTTGGCTTTGAAACTGTTTTGAATATTTTCAACTCTGTTGTTGTTGTCGTCAGTGTTTTTAAAGCACGGTATGTAACAAGAACGCAGTTCTGAAGGGAAGAAAGACAGAGAGAGAGCAAAGGCTGAGAGGAACTGCTGTATTTCTATTTTTTTTAAAGAAACTGTTTTTAATTGTTTCTGTTTTGTAAATGTGAGGCTTTGAAAAGTGTGAAACTCCAAGGATCCGAAAACGATGGACATCGCTATGGAACAAAACAAATGTATATTTTGCTAAGTGAAAAACACTATCCTTACAGCTGAAAGATTTTTTTTTTCCTAGATTTAGTTTTACGTGGGGTTTTCTTTTTCCTCCTGTATAATATGTAAATATTGTGAGCTGAACCTGGTTGCTGCCTGCAGCCTGGCTCCAAGGAGCAGCTCCAGGTCCTGGACTTGGTGCCGCAGCGTGAGCAATACTCTCCAACAGAATCCTGACAGGACTTCGTTCTTTTTTTGTACACCTTTTACTGTAAGATTTTAAGACCTCTGATGAGATGAGATGAAAGGGGGGTGGGGGGACGGGCGGGGTGAAACGTACCAGCCATCGGCTGTTTTGCTGAGCGGGTTAAAGCTGCTTCCAATTGCTTGATGTACAGACTCCTTCCCTGGGCTTCGTAGTGCCGGCTCTGGGCTGGCTTAGGGAAAGGGCTTTGCCGCCGTTGCTTGTCTTGGTTACTTTGAAAGGAATTCACTCTCCAAACTTTATCGCTTGTGTCAAGATTTCCTGGGAAAGGGGATCCTCCTCTGGAGGCGAGGGTATCAGAAGGGGTGTCAGCCAGGGGGAGATTTGGGTAGTCGTTCTCTGAAGGGCAGGGCTCTGGGATGGTGATTCATTAACAGGGGAGAAAAGCATTAGGGTGGTGATTTGGGGGCGGGTTAAGGGCTTCTCAGGGATTATATGAATTATAGAATTGCAGCTTCCCGTTTGCTTTACTCTGTGTTCTGAAGACTGTGGGAATTTGTCCGTTGTCCTGTGCGGGGTGATCTGGTCCCTTCTCCAGAACCTGCTGGGGCTTCCCCTGGTATGGTCCAGGCCCCTGCTAACCAGCACTCTGCCAGCGGAGGCCTCCAGCAGAAATACACGGGGCAGGTTTGGGTCTGGATTTCAGTGAACCAAAGACCTTGTTAAGGGGGGTGATTAAGCCTTTTATTAAGATGCAGCCAAACTCTTTTCCCAGGGAAATAACAGCTTCATCTTAAGTTCTAAAAATCATTCCCTCTCTTTCCCCAAACTGAGCCCCTGTAAAGGAGATGGGCATTTAGAAAAGGACTGGGCGGGCCACAGTGCCCACAGGGCCCTTTTTCTCTTCTATCTCTCCCCCATCTGCTGGAACTTGTCCTGACCTGGGCGATGCGTTTGGAGAGTTCTATTTAGGTAAGAAGGTACTTAACAGATCAGTACTGAAAACACAAAGCAATAATTTTTGTTACTGAGACAAGAGTCTGTATGTCTGTTTTTTTAAATATTTCCTAATTAAAGAAGAGCTGCATTTTATTGGGTTTATTTTTATTCTATATACTTCAAATTTGGGTCTGCGGACAGCGCTTTCCTCCCTCTTGGTGTATGCGCTGAGCTGCTTCCGTGCCCCCTCCAGACATCCCGGGCCAGCTGTGCTGCTGCTGGGCTGTGAGTCACTCTCTGGCCACTGCCTGGAGGCTGGAGCTCTGGTTTCAGGGTGGGCATTTTTTTAAAAAGAAATAAAGCTGTGTTTTTAAGCCAGTAAGTTATTACACTCCAGTGTTTGTTCTCTCCACACCTGTAACCCTTTTTCCAGATTTCAGTTTTAAATTCCTAATAAATTATTTGAAAACTGTCCTTCTCTGTCATTATTTGGGGGTGCGAGGTTTTCCAGTGGAGGAGATTTCAGGACCTGGCAGGAGTTGCATCCTGGCTTAAGGATAAAAGCCCTGGGCAGGTCTCTGGCTTGCTGTTCTGCTCTCACACTTCGGCAGTGGCCCAGTTTATAATGTGAGGCAGATCTGGTTTTAGTAGAGATTGTGTCTCTTCTCCACATTACAGAGGTTTTGTGTAAGTATATGTAGGTTCAGAAAAGAAGATAATGTGGTGCTTACAGGTTTGGCTCATACCCTGGATTGTGGTGGACCAAGGAAGCTAGAGATGTGAGGAAGTAAAATGTGGAGGTGGGAGGCAAAGTCCTTAAGAGACAAAAGAGAGAAAGGAGAATTTAACAGTGTGGAATAGTAGGGAACACTGCAACGAGCTTACAAAAAAAGTCTTTAAAATAATTTAAGGCTGAAGCCTGTAAATTAGAACCAGTTATATGTTGAAATGTGCTCACAAGTGTACCAAGGACCAGTGGCTTTGTATACAGCAAAGGTTGGAGGAAATCAAAAATAGCATTGCTGGAAAAATCTTTACCCTGATGGGATTTTTCTCATGAGGCACTCTTGTAATACTCATGTGCTTGATTTCCCACACTTGGTGGTGATACTTCTGTTACACTAAAAATGTAGGGAATTGTTGATTTATGATTTTAAAAAGGCCAGTTGACTGGAAATTTTCTAGGAAACATTATTACATCAGATACTGAGAACAGAGGAAAAATGAACTAGACTCCTGAGTTTCATAGATAAGAAAACAATTTTTTAAATGGTGAAAGCCGTGAAGACAGAGAACTCTTAAGGTGATATTAAAGGGAAAGTCGGCAGATTGATCTGTGGGCAAAAGACAGTTATTTTTTCTAAACTAATTGGTCTTCTGAACTAACTGTCCTTTACATCAGCCTTTAATGTTTGTTCAATACTCTGTTAGAACTCTGATAATCTTAAATCTGCAACTCAGTATCTGTTTGGCTGTTGGTACCTATGAGTGGGGAGCCCCAGAATGGGAGTGCTTGAAGATGAAAAGTCAGAATGGATCTGGTTGTTCAGCACCATGTCTAGGTGTCCTCTGGATATGTCAACACCCAGTGGGTACTGTGGGTACCCCAGTGTAGTTTCAGACCCTGTGAGGAGGAAGGTGTCCTCATCACCTCTTATGGAACCTACTAGTGGGTGGTGAACCCAGAGTTTCCTACGTGAGCACTCCAGTGTCCTGGGCTGTTGCAGAAAAGCAACAGGCTGTTACCTTTGTGTTCTCCTCTGCTCTTAAAAGCTGAGGGTTTGTTTGGTGCTTTGGAAATCAATGCAGACTTGACAGCCATGTCTAGGAACCATATATTGAGTGTGTAAAAATGCCAAACATGTAGCCCTGAAAGTACCAGAGCCTCTGGGATCTAAATATGAGTGCAGTGTTTTTACTTACCCCTGATTCCAGGAAGATTTTTCTTACCCATTTTTTCAACTTTCAAGATTCCCAACTCTTCTCATTCATTGGCACAGAAAACCAAAGGTTCTTAAATGGGTTCTGCATTGGTGTTGGAGAACGAAACTGTTCTAAGTTACTGAAATCTGCTGTGAATGTTGAAACTTCTAAGCCCGGTCCATTTCCAGTGTAGATTGCTTAAGGCCACATAAAACCAGATACTACATACAAAAGTTTTGTTTAAGCCACATACAAAAGTTTTCCAGGTCACCTGGCTCCTGTTTCTTGCCTAGTAGTACCTCCTTCTCCTCTGTGGTTTTAAAGTAAAGAACAGCTTGATTTTTTTTCAGTTGAGCTCATGCCAAATGGTCATCTGATGTGAGTGGACAACTTGTACCTTATTCTCTGAATTATGCCAGGAGAACCCATGGAGAGATACAGGATTAATGATAAGTGGGATGCCATAAAAAGAGGTTGCAAGTATTAGTGGCAGATGGTTATTAGTGTGTCAGAAACTTCCAACTTAACTACCACACTGATACTACTTTTTAGTAGAGAGCCTTTAAGAATATCCAGATCTTTCAGGCTGACTTCTAATAGTAGCACTACAAGAATTTAATAGTAAAAATCTAGAGAGCAAATATTTGCCTTTCCGGTTTTTATGGATTTAACTCAATTGGCCTTCAACTGGTCACGCCACAACCTGCCACCCACAGCCTCTGATGGAAGGAGTCTGCATTTAGTAACATAAATATTGGCTGTTTTATCTCATACCCATGTCAAGGTAAGCCTGTTGTATAAAGACTCATTTCCCTTAGGATCAGTCTCTGTGTCAAGCGCTGCAAGAATGAAGTTCCTGGCCCTGCTTTTCCTGCTGTCGGGTGCGTAGGTGCCCTTGTGCTCACATTGGTAACCCTGAACCTGACTCTAACCACCCTGTGTGTCTCTCCCCAGTGGGCGCAGCCAGCGCCGAGGTCTCACCCAGGGCTGTGTGGCTGTTCCGCAAAATGATCAAGTGCACCCTGCCCGAGAGCCACCCACTGCTGGACTTCGCTGACTACGGCTGCTACTGTGGCTTGGGGGGCAGCGGCACTCCAGTGGACGAGCTCGACAGGTTTATAAGACTCTGCTTTTCCAAACCTCTTTCCTTGCTTTTCTGCTTCAGCTTCATCTCAGCTGGCCCTGCCTATGAACGTTTACAAAACTCTCTGGCTGCTGTGAACAAAACTTTCTTTTACAGATGGATTCAGGGGAAAAAAGATGTGTGCCATCACGTCTTGATGCCTTATTACTAAGATAAAATATAATTACAGTAGATCTTCTCTTCTATTGCAGCACAGTGTGCTCATTCTAGCTTTTTTTTTTTTTGCAGCAGTGCTGGGCCAGCAGCCTGGGCGCAGCTCTGCACACTCTGCCCGATGCTTGACTATCAATACGTACATGGCTGGGCTGCAAAATGCTAGGAAATGGCATGGGCAATTTAGAGACACACAAATCCGGCAGCCAAATCTTAGATTGTGTTGACTGAGAGTTTGTCAGCTACCAGGCACTGAGGGAGAATGTAGGTTAAACACTGCCTTTTGCTTTCTCTGTGCCCCATAGACAACTATGAAGATGCTCCCATAAGTACATATGTACCAGACACCTCTTGGACCATGAGCTGGCACAACTGTATCCCTTTGAGGCCCTTTGTGTCTGCCCTCTTATCGCTGGGTATTCTTTTTTCTTTGTCGAGAGCCTTGTCAAAGCAAATCTAGTGTATTTGTGTGTCTTACAGGTCAGTTGAGCCTGCCATTCTGGTCTTTTCTAACCTTTTTCTCCTTGTTTCCCAGGTGCTGCCAAGTACACGATAACTGCTACTCACAGGCAATGAAAATGGAATCCTGCAAATTCCTCCTGGACAACCCCTACACTAAGCTGTACCGCTTCAGCTGCTCTGACGGGCAGATCACATGTAGCAGTACGTCCATTTCCACTTCACTCCAGGTGTTGTCCAGCCTCTCTTAGGAAGGAGCAGGGCTGTGTTACACTCACACCTCTGTGGCACGAAGGCACAGTTCAAGTTCTTGCCAGAGCACCTGGTTGATAGAAAGAGGGCACCTCACACAGGCACTGGAATGAGTATGCTCTATATAGCCCACAATTTAAGGTTTATGAAGATATATGGGATGGCAGGATATAGGGAAGCCTGTCTAGTCTTCAGGGGGCTGAGTACTTTTCTGGAAGGCCTTCTAATGGCAGTATCCAAGAGATCAGCATGTTAACTTGGCATTATACAGTTATACAGTTTCTGCCGGACACCTCTGATGAATAGTGGAGCATCTACAGGGCTCCGGAATGGCGGTAAAGAGCAGAGAGGCTGGAAAATAGGGCTGCACGTAAGACAGGAAGGGGCAAGGAGATGGCTTGGCTGGAACACACGGCTTCGGGGGCAGTGGGTTAGCGGGCAGAAGCCTGTGCACCCCCAAAACGATGGCAGTAATGAAACGGGCACAATGTGACAGCAGAAATGCCAGCCCGAGCCACTGCAGCGGCTGGCGAAGGAGCCGCGGGCTCTGACCGCTCCTCTCTCTCCTCCAGGCAAGAACAAGGAGTGCGCCATGTTCATTTGCAACTGCGACCGCGCTGCTGCCCAGTGCTTCGCCAAGGCGCCCTATAACCCTGAGTACAAGAAGCTTGACACCGACAAATACTGCAAATAATCGTCCTCATATGCCTCAGGGCGGCCGCAGGAGCAAATAAATTAATAACCTAAACCCGCACTTCTAGCCGGCATCCTCCGACGCGCTGAGGGAACGGGGCGGCGGGCGGAGCGTGAGGGGAGGGAGGGAGGCTCCGCCCCTCTGCCCACGGCCCTGTGTGGCGCGTGCGGCGCCTCCGCGTTCTCTGATTGGCCCTTGGAGGCGGCGGGGGCGGGGCGCATTTGCTCGCGGCCTCGCGTGCCCCGCCCCGCAGGTACCCACGGGCTGGGGCTACTGAGGGTGGGGCTGCGGCTTCCCGCCCTCACCCTCCCGAGACTCCTCAGGGCGATAGTGCCTGCCTGCCCGCCCTCACCCTCCCGAGGTTCTTCTGGGCAACCCTCTCTCCCTTATCCTCCCGAGGTTCCTCAGTGCTCCCCTCTCGCCCGCCCTGGGCTCTTCAGGGCGCCCTTCCCGCCCGCCTTCATCCTCCCGAGACTCCTTCAGGGTATCCCTTCTACCGCCCTCACCCTCACGGCCGCCCTCATTCTCCTGGGACTCCTGAGGGCGCCCTTCCCTCGCCGCGGGCTGCCCACACGTTAGCCACAACACAGCTGTCCCTCTTCCCCGGAGCATCGCTGTGTGAGGGTCTTGAGCCGTTTGGAGCTGCTTTCTCCTGAGGGTCTCCTGTGTGCTTACCCTGGGGAGACCTTCCCCTGGCCGGCGCTGTTCTCAGTCAGGAGCTGCAGGGGAGGAGGTAATGTTGGCCTGGAAGGCAGGGACCCCCTCTGAGGGACAGTCACTTTCCCAGCCCTGCTGAAATGAACAGGGTAGGCTTATCTATCTCACTGCCAAGGTCCTGAACCAAAGCTGGGCCCCCGCTCCTTGGTAATTGTTTTGCTGGCAGAGGTTTTTGGAGGTGTGGGTAAGTTCCTGGGGCAGGGTCTACACCCACCCCCTGCTTGCTGACAGGGCATGAGGAGGGCCTCGGTTCATCATCAGAATGAACTGTACCCAAACATGGATCAAGGATCTGAGAGTGCTCTGGGAAATGAGAAACAACTGCAGAAGGAAGAAGCTGGCTTGGTATGTTATTGGAAGGTACTTGCAATACCTTCCTACTGAAAGTAAATGTATCTTTGAGGGCATTAGAATGATAATGAGAAAGGAGAGTGAATTACATTTAGTTCTTTTTTTCCTTGAAAAGGGGAAGGGATTGTGTCACAGCCAGACATTCCATTTTATGGCGGATTGAGTCCTAGTTTTGTACCAGGATTCATTGCTTATTTTTCCTCAGGTGTTTGTGTACGTGAATTTTCTGGAAACATTGAGTGCTTGGAGTCCTCCACAGAAACCTTGAGGATCCTGGATGTGATCCTGTCATATGGCCGAAATGAATCATTCTTAGGGCTGGAAGAACAAGATGTGGTCTCTTGTACTCACTCACTCTTGCTTAGATTCTCTGAAATTATTGTTTGTAGAACAGTAAAGCTCCTAAGTAAATGTTACTAAAATCTCCTTGTGATAAGCCTCATTGTAGAGAAAAAAAGTAAAATACCACTATCTGGAAGGAATACTGCACTTTCAAGCTGTATTATCAGAAGTAGGGGTGTTGGGTGCATTGGAAGCACTTCAGAAACTGTTGGTATGAATTTTGCCTGTAACAGGAACTCCAGATCTGAGGTGAGAGTAGTGTATCTACTCCTGGCATTCAGCATTTAGAGCACACTAGCATTCCGTAGATAAACCCCATAGATAGAGGAAGGCTCAGATTGGTTCTGTATCTGTCTTACTCCACACAGATTTTATAAGCCTGCACTTATGTTTTGGTCCCTTGATCACGCTTCTCATTTCCATGCCGCTTTGATGGTGTGAAAGACCTTCCATTAAATCCAAACATCCCCCATCCACAGGGAGCCTTCCCACATAATGCAGAGTGTCAGGCCCTAATGAACGGCACAGGTGGGGAGGCTGAAGGGTTGTGCAAAGCTGCTCATTAGGGCTTTGAGGAACGTTGTGGGAAGAGTAAGAGCAGGGCTAGTGACTGCTTGAACTGCCAGTGTAGGGGAGTACAAGGAGTGCGTGAAGATCTTCTGCCATGCTGGCCTATCTGGTTTCTGTTCTAAACCAGAAAGGAATTGCCTGGAACGCAAGGTATCCTGTGCTCAGCAAGGGGGAGCTCTGAGACCCTACACAGCACCACAGCTGGTGCATAGGATGCTGGAGGGAGAGCAGTTCAGTGGGCTTACTGCAGGAGTGAAGTCTCAGTCTCTTATCTTTTCTCTATTGTTGTTTTCTATGCCAAGATTTTTCACTCTCTGCAGGGAAAGCTGAATTGCTCTTAACTACGTGGGCATTGCACAGATGAAAAAAGGTGCTCCAGCTGAGGAGAGACACGCAGAGAGCAAACAATTCTGCTGATGGTAATAATCCTGTGTCAGTTTCTGTTTGGGCCTGGAGACCAATTCGAGACGCTTCTGTTGCTCGTCCTCTTCAGACTCCACTTCTCTTTTTCTCTGCCATTGTCTAGTTAGTGGTGCGGAAGAGAAGAAGTGCAGAAAGTGGCACTGGGGTATCTTTCTTTAGTGGGAGGGGAGATTACAGGGAGCTGCACACGGAATTGCAGGAACAGTCTGGAACAGGGGTTTTAAAGCCCATCTGGCTTGACTCTGCTGTTTCCCTGCCTGCTGCAAAAGCTGGGAAAGGGAGACATCCAAGGCAGTCACAGGGGAAGAAGCATACTCTAGATGGTAGATTTAGTCACCTTCATTCTACTCCACTAAATGTCCAAAGTTCTCCATGACCAGGGTTTTGGGTCATTTTCCAGAAGTAATGAACAAGCAGATGTGTGAATAGGAGCAATCTGACTGTAAGATGTGGGAGGCTGCGCTTACACCACAGGCATAAAACCCTCTGGGCCATCTGCATTCTTTGCTGCCCTCACTGGAGCTCAGTATGTGAAATACCTTCCTCAGGCTGCTGGACTCAATTACAGTTTTCTCTGAGAATTTGCCCAGAAGCAAAGACAAGATTTGCCAAATAGGAAGAACTTTTATTTGCTTTGGGTAACTCCAACCCCACTTTGAGAGGAGCAGAAGAAAAATCCATTATAAGGTACTCTCAGCTCCTCTATCCAAGCTTCAGGAGGAAGAGCTGGAAGGAAAAGAAAAAAGTTGTTGATTCAGCTTATTTCATGTCATGGCTTTTGGTGTAGGAATTTTAGGCACTCTCAGGCATTTCTCGTGAGCAAACTTCTTAGTGGTATCTTGAGGAATATGTTAAGAAGTGAAGTGCTCTGATCCTTCTCTAAAAGAAGTCAATTTTATTAGTGCTGGATCAACTTAGGGAAAAGAAGGAACTTCTTAATCTCAGCCTCATATAGATATGCTCATTAACATATATAGTAATAAACCATGCACAGGAAATTTATTGTAATGTTCACTTATCGTAAGTCATTGTCCTAGTGGCTTAAAAGTATAATCAGCAGAGAGTTGGGGCTTATCTGAGAGTGATGCTGAAGAGACATGCTGACTCCTCTCCCACAGACTCAGCTGCAGAACTGCAGAGGAGACGGGGTAGAGGTGGGAGGTTTAGTTACCTGTCACAGAACTCATTCCAAGACTTGTTTTAGACTGTTTGGCAATGCTCCCACACCTTCTCAAAATGCTGCCTGCTCTACCTGCAGCCTCTGGTTTTGACACACCAATGTCATGCAAGTTTCAAGGAGGGGGAGAAGATGATGTGGGTAGTGAGAAACTCAGCACCAGCTTCTCTGCTAAGGAGGCATCAGTGTCTCTTCTTATAGAGAAAGCCTGATACGAAAACATGGTGTATGTGGAGACTCTGCTGTGCTTCAGGAATGATTTCTGCAATTGCTTTGGTTGGTGGGACAACTGTACTGTGGACAGGACAGCTGAAGATGGAGATATATCTGTGAGCTTTGCTCACTGCCAAGCAGCAGACACCTGAGTCCTTGGAAAGTGGAGTCACCAGTCAATGAGAGCAGAATGCAGGTGGGAGTCCTGAACTGTTCTTGCTTGGCTTCAAAGTGAAGCTCTCTCTCCTCTCACCCAATTCAGCCAAATCTTAAAAGATTTCACCCAAATCTTGAAATGTGTTAAGCCCTCTTAATGCCCTCTACCTTCTGCAGAAATTGGATGCCTTATGTATTCCTCAGAATCTGTATTTATTTGCTCCTTCCTGGCATGGATTTGAATTTACAACAAAGCAAAAATGAATTTTGCATCCTGTGGTCAGTTGTCCTTGCTTTGTTACTTGACCTTTTAGCAAATGACTCTGGCATCCTTGTTTCCAACTGCTTGTTACAGTTCTTGTCAAAATATTAGTCCAGGACATGTTACTTGGAGTAGGTCGGGGCACTTGGAAAACCTCAACAATTAAATCCTCAGAGCTAGAAAGGGGGAGTGGTAGTTTCATGAAGAAGGTCAGGTCAAAAATTTAGTGTTCTAGTGGTTCTGTATTTTACTCTGTGAACAGTTTGATAGAGCTTACAATACCATCCTAAGGATCAACAAAAAAACACTACCCAGTAGTGATGGATCTCCTGTTAGGAGTGTGGAAATTGTACCTTTCAACAGAGAGGGAGATTTATTGTAATCTATTGTACAGATTTAATTATATTTCTCTCTGAATTCATCAGCTGCTAGTAATTACAACCTGCATTTTTGCAATGGAAAAAAATTAATCTAAACTTGCTACTGAGAATGTACCTAAATAAATCATAGGAGAGAGAGAAAATTACAGTGCAAATAGTCTCAATCTTCTAAACAATTTTAATTGATTCCTTAGCTATTAATTAATTAAATAACATCTTCAAAAAATGCATTCTGGGAAATGTAGTGGCCTCACTGAAAGTAGTGCTGGTCAGATTAGCTTAAAGTAACTCCTCTGGCATCTCAACAATACTTAATTTTTAAAGGGGTCGGATAGGAAGCAGCTTCTAAACTGACAGTTGAGAGAAATGCTGACTTCCCCTCCTTGCTGGAAGACGTCAGCCTTATAGTCTGTGCTTCCAAATAATCTGTTACAAGAGCAGTGTTCTTGTTCAGCTTCTATTTTGAACCTTTTTTCTTTTAAGTGACAACTGCAGTTCCTCTTGCCTCCTTTTCCTTTTTGCACACTCCACAGTATCCCACCATCCAGTGACACTGGATTCCCCCAGCAGTGTCCTGGTTTCCCACAGCGCCCTCCTGTGCTACAGCCTCAAATTACCTGGTCAAAATCTCTGTCCCCCTTCTCCTCTGGAGACAATTATATGAAAGGTATTTTGTCCTCAGACATGGTAGTCCAATTATCCTGTCCCAGTCAATGAAAAGGCACTGTTTACAACGGCAAGGTAAGGCAGAAAGGTATTTTTTTTTCCATCATCATTCTGTTTCCTGATAGGTGGAGATGGTTTCAATGGAGAGAACTGGTGAGGCTGACATGTGCGAGGCTTGCTGCCCCCTCCTGGTGCCCTCAGCAGCCGTGCACTGGATCTCACCGCTGCATCTTGGATTGGAGTTTGCCCCTTTCTCAGATGAGTCCTGCAGGAGAGGAAGAAAGAAGCTGCTTTATCGACTGAATTGATTATTTTAAACAGCAGTGTTTGATTAGGATTAGCTGGGCCAATTCAGTCACAAACAGCTTTTGAATTGTCAGTTGCAAAGGCAGCAGTTGTGACCAGGTTCTCTGGAACTACAGGCGATCCCCTGTAGTTTCCTGATAGTAACAAATGGATTGGAATTCTACACTACTGAGTGTTCTGCATACTCCCACTCAATTTTCTGGAGTACTAGCACTTAATATGTCTTTTGTTTATGATCATTGTAAACAGTATCATGGCCCATCAGAGCAGACCAATTACAGATTAAAACTTACAGCTACCTTTTGCTGCAGTGAGGGAACATTTTGTCAGTCAGCACATCTCAGTCTCAACATTTGTCAGGAACCCATACTCTTACCCCGTAAGTGACTGACCAGGGAAGGTACTCACCTTGTAAAAATAACTTTAATCCTGATAGCTACAGAAGCTCAGCTGGTTGGGTCATGTGCAAACAATCAAAGGCAGCAGCTCTCCACAGCGGGAATTCAGCTTTAAGGATGCAAAGTGATCTAACCTGGTGGGCCCAATGTTAAGGACTGCAATTGGCAGCTTCTTCTCCTGGGCAGCGAGAGCAAACCTGTAACCAGAGTACACCTGCAGGAGAACCAGAAGACAAAATTACAAAATTAGCAGCTTAGGCAAAAGAAGAGTTACAGAAAGGAGTAAAATAGCTGCCATTGGTGATGGGAAAATGGCTGTACATACATGCTGTGTTAGGCAGCTGCACTGAGCTCAGGTAGGAAATGTCTTTGTTCAGGAGAGCACAGAATAGAACAGCTTTTAACCTCTGTCAGTGAAGGATTTGCAATTTCATAGAAACTGAAACTTCAGAGCAGATTGAAGGGAAATACCTTTGTCTTTTAGTAAATCTCTGCAGCAGTTTTTATTAGTTATCACATGTACTTAAATGCTGCACTTTGATGGTTCTTGCATGGCCCAACTTAGGTAGTACAAGAACAAACCTAATGCATTTCAGTCATTCCTGTACAGAGGATTATAAGCTTAAGAAGTACGAGCTCAAGGAATTTGTATCCAGTATCCTGAAGCCAAGAGAATCACCATCAGGCAGCCTTGATTTTATCTCCTTCTGGGAGGTGTTAGAGTAAGTGTGTCAGGTATCTTGCCTTTATGGACAATTGGGACCTTGATGGAGGAGGCAGAAGAGAGAGGCCTGAATGGACGTATTCACAGCAGCATGAAGTAGACTAGCAACAGAGTGACAGGGAAGCCCAAACAGGTCACCCATAAATCCAGATTCCAAATACAGTAAAAATAAAACATAAAGAAGCTCTACAAAGGCTGATCTGATCCACAAGCCATTTGTAGTCCTAAGCTGTGGGACCAAGGATCATTGCAGGCAGAGTAGCGACGAAGTAGGAATGCAGTTCGGGAGGCAGACCTATTTACCTGCATGGAGGATCCTGCTACCAGCATGGCGTCTGATTCTGCCAGGCGTTGGTGTACAAAACTGACTTTTTCCTTGCTCACTGTGTCTCCAAAGAAAGTCACATCAGGCTTCAGGATTCCACCACATTTACGGCAGGCTGGGACTTGGAAATTGCGCACCTGCTCGTCCGTCAGGAAGACATCCCCATCCGGAGCCACACCAAACGCTTCAGCTTTCCAAGTGGGGTTCAGAGCTTCGAAGTGCTCCTGGAGCTCAGAACGTGAGATTTGGTCTCCACAGGCCAAGCAGAAAACCCTGAAATTCAGAGTGAAGTCTTAATGGAGAGTTTCATGTCAGCTGAAAATGTGGAGACACTAACTTTTTCATTAGGAGGCTTGCCATAATTTTCCACATTTATTTACCAAATATACAGGTCAAGGAGATGTCTTTCTATTCTGTTGCTTTGTAGGAATGCTCTGGAGGAAGTGCTTTCAACCCTGCCATTCATCCTCTCTCCCAGTTCAGGCTGTGCTTTTTCATCTAGAAATTTTCTGTGATTCCAGCCAGGCTGTGATGGCCCTTCTCCAGTCCACACATCCCATGCAATTCCTGCACTATCCACTCTGCTTAAGGTGGATAATCCTTGCATTCTCATGATCCCCTTGTTCTCTTTACTACGGACATTTGCTGTCCAGGGAAAGGGGAAATGATGCAGATTTCAAGGAAAGCGATCCAATTAATGCTCAAAAAAAAAAAGGAATGGTGGTCATGTTTCTTAAATACTCTGCTGTGAACAGCACGAGGTTGTGATCTTTTTCTCCATCCCAGCCCAATACCACCTTTGTGCCTGTCATCTCCAGGAATGCAGCATGGACACTTTGCCACCTTTCTCAGCAGCTGCCTGTCAGTCACCCCCTGACAACCCCCCTGTGCCAGCAGCTGTACCTGTGTGTGCAGCCGTGTAGCTCTGTCATGCGCTGGCTCCCGGCTTTGGTGTGAAGGGCATCCACGTTCTGGGTCACCAGCCAGTGCAGCTTGCCCAGCTTCTCCCAGTCTCTCAGTACCAGGTGTGCCTTGTTTGGCTGGTGGGAGGAGAACTGGGGCCAGCCCACGAAGTTCCTTGCCCAGTAGCGCTGCCGGGCACTGGCGCTGCGGATGAACTCAGCGTGCTGGACAGGCCGTCTGTCTGTCCTGGCGTAGAGCCCAACGCCCTCGGAGCGGTAATCAGGGATCCCTGACTCCGTGGAGATTCCAGCTCCTGTCATTACAAATAGCCTCTTGGAGTCAGAAACAAAGCGCTGCAGCTCCTCCACTTCCATGGGATCTGGGGGAAGACAGGCTGGCACAAAAGTCAAGTTTGGAGAGGCTCTGGATACAGAATGGGATCTGAAATGATGCAGTCTGACGGCTCTGAAAACTCCACACCACTTCCTGGCAGAGAACATGTTCAGCTAAAATGCAAGAACAGAAGACATGGCAGGTAAAGGAAAGCAAAAAAAGTCCTTAATGTCATTTGCTTGCAATTCCATGGAAAACTATGCCTGAAAATATTCTTTGCTCTCTTTTTAGTAAAGAAACAAATTATTTTGGAAACATTAACTAAAGCTCAACATCCAAGGACAGTATCTTCTTGCGGAAGAGAGGAACACTGAGCACAAAGTTAACAGCCCTGACTTGCAGGGTTCCTGATGTTCTACCCCGGTATGAAGGATGCCTGCCTAAGAGGACTCGTAAGGAGCCCAGAAAGACTTGGGCATGCAAAGTCTTTCCCAGGTATATGCAGCAGGCTAGAGAGGAAATGGCAGAAAGGCCAAGCACCTCACTCCAGAGGCACTGTCTGGTTCCTCCCCAGAAGAGACCCTTATTCTGCATTTTTAACATTCTACCTGCTCCAAATCAGTCTTTTATATTTACCCCATACTTTACACATATTGTAGGAAGGGAGAGAAATGTTTTGAAATGTTTTTTTCCTGACATAGACCTTGACTGGAGCTGCTCCTGTGTGCTGTGTTTTGGGCCTGGTGCAGAACAGGCCTTGAAATGGGACTGAAGATTATTAGGGCACTGTCTAAATGCCTCTGGCATCTCCTCTTTTGTGGGTGCCACCTCCTTAGAGTCAGTGGGGAGCTGGAGTGGCTCTGTTTTGCTTCTCCAGCAGACACAGGGGCTTTCTGACAGAGAAGGGATCATCCAAAGTGTATGGGGAAGAAGGATCTGCCTAGCAGGTAGGAATGGGAGGGACACCCTGCTTTAAGGGAGGAATGACATGCCCTGCTGGGGACAGGCAGGATGGAGGGCTTTGCTGATTAGCCTGGGACTGTGTGCAGGACCTGTTGAGACATCAGTGTATGGGTTTGGACTTTGATTGTGTTTGGGCTTTTCAACAGTCTGCAGTTCTTTCTCCATTTCACTGTTTTAAAACTATTTTTTCTGGGTTTCTCTATGGTTTTGTAAGCAATGTACAAAAAGCTTTGAAAGCAACAGTCCTGAGAATTGAGGGTCTCGAATTTCTGCCTCCGTAAATCTCCCTAAGCAGAGGGGTTGTACAAGATGTGGAAGACAGAGGAATAACTTTATTTACTGATAAAAGGGGATGATCTCCTGAACACCTAAACTTCAGATGTATTTAAATATTGCTCCATTTACTGTAAGACCCTAGTACTGGCAGGCAACTGAGGGCTTAGATACATCAGAAGTTTAGGTGTTCAGCTTCAAGCATTGTGATACTACATTGATGCTAGTGGCAAAGACTAGATTTGGCTCAGTTAGTCTTCAGTTCTCAAGGCTTTTTGTCATCATCAGTTGAAATGCAGGGAAGATTGGACAGACTCCATAGTCTGAATTGCTTTTTGTATCTAAGCAGTGATTCTGTTTGCAATGATTTTTGCTTTGTTTTGCTGTTTAGCAGGAGTCGTGTTGGGCATTCCCTCTGAAGAGGTTTAATTTCCCATATGAATTAATTAGAAGGGACAAAGTCTCCCAATAAACTAATTTGCTTTGAGAGTAATTTGTGTCATGATGCTCCCCAAAGGCTGTTAAGTCAGTTTGATGGTAATTAAATTGCTTTAACTGATGAAAAGTCTTCATTCCTGCCCCTTATCATCAAAAGATCTCTCAGAAGAAAATGTTCAGAGGCGAAATGAAATAGAAATGTAATAGAGGTTGGCCCACAAGAGAGAGAAAGCAAAAATTACAGATACATTTGAAAGCTGCTTTGAATCAGGTAAGGACTATGGAAGAGAAAAAGTAAAAGAACGGATTATTTCTCGTCAAATACCAAGCTGCTTTTAAGTGCTCAGATTAAAAAAATATAACTACTTTACATAACAAATGAAACTCTTTAAACGTACCTACGGAGATCTGAGAATTTGTTTTTAGCACACACCCAAGATGCTCCACAGGAAAAGATCAGGCAAGGTTAAGGTAGAAGAAAAACAGGATCCTATAAACGGCTACAGGCCAGAAATCCAAAGGGGCTCCCGCATCTTATGGACTCCCACGTGTCTCTCGTGCTGTGGCAATGGGGGCGGCGAGGTGCCAGCCGAACCGAACCCGTCTAATGAAATAAGAGAGATCGGTGAATAACACGAGCACTCACCTGTCATGGTGCTGCCGGAAGGCGCCGGGCCGCGGAAGGACAGAGCTGGCCTGCCGGAAGAGGAGCCCTCTGGGAAATGTAGTTCACGGGCTGAAAAAAAACCCCTCAAGCACAAAGACTACAACTCCCATGTGTCAAAGGGGGAGAGAGGGGGAGCGAAAGGTGTTCCCAACATCCTAACACCTGAGACAATTTGAAAACGCTGAGAGCTTCATAGCAGCCCTCTAGGAAACGTTTAAGGTTAAAATCCGAATTCCTTTGATACAAATGCATGAGTATCAAATGCTTTGGTAAAATGCATTGTAAATGCTTGTCCTTATAAGAGATGCATTTTCTTTTAACTGATGCTAACATCTTTGAGGCTTAAAATATGACTAAATAAATAATGGAAGAAAAATCCACTACGGGCTGTTAAAGACATCTCTTCTAGCTTGGGAATTAGGGCGGTGCCAACCTGTCTGCTGCCGACTCTGTGGACCCATCGTGCCTCTCTGCTTGGTGCAGGTTTCAGTCTCAATAATCACTGGATAATTTGTACAGTTTGCGTGGCAATAAGGAGCTTGTTCTTTTTTTCTTCTTTTTTTCTCCTTCAAATGAGACATATTTTTCTGAGGAACAAACAATATGAGGAAGGCCAGACTGCTGCACGGTAGCAGCCTGGCGCACTGGATGCCCAGCAGTCTTACAGACAATGGGCTCTTTGTGAAGATTTGGACTGCTTTTCAAATGCATTCACCAAAGAGCTCTACCTAAACAGTTCAAAACATTGCAGAAAGTTTAAATCTTTTTTTTTAATTTTCTCTTACAGTTATTTCAAAGACCAGATGAGCCTGAGCGTCTGTGTAACAGTGTGTAATTTTGTGATCGCAAGGCAGAAGAGCATCCTGCTCGCTCGGTATGCAGTGCCACCCTGCCTGTCCCTTTGCCCCTGGGCTTTGATGTGGAGTGCAGCCCTCTTTTTGGCAGCGTCGTGAGTCTAAACGACTTTCAGCCGTTTATGCTGTAGGAGTTTAAACGTGTTTTAAAATGTTGGGTGATGACTTTGCTTTGGTGGCACTCGGCAGACGCCTTTTCTCCCTGGTGCTCCTCGAGAGTGTCCCCCGCCCCGTTCCGTGCGCTCCCTCCCGGGACGAAAACCGGCGATGTTTGGGCTATGCCCCTGTCTTGAGCAGCGCCTTCCCGGACGCTCATTACCATAGTGCCCTCCCGGCAACCTCCGCGGGTCCCGGCGGTGCCACCGGCCCCCGGTCCATCCCGCCGTCACCTCCCGGTCCAGCCCCGGCCCCCGCAACGGGGCTCGGGCTGCGGGCGGGGGCCGCGGGCGGGGCTGCGGGCGGGGGGCAGCGGGGCCACCCCCACCCGCTCTGAGCTGTGCGGGGGCGCGGCTGCCGTGGGGCCGGGAGGGCACTACACCATGTCAGCCTTGCGCAGTGGCAGTATCGTAGCCAATGAGGGTATTCCGAGGCGCGATTATTGCTAATTGAAAACTTTTCCCAATACCCCGCCATGACGACTTGAAATATAGTCGGCATTGGCAATTTTTGAGAGCCTCTTCGGAGGCGGATTTATTGTGACGAAAAAATAGACATGCAGAATAACATAAGTATGAGCGCCAGTCGAAAGAGATCGCTCCCGCAAGTGGCGTTAATCCCGCTTGTGGATTTTCCCCACTTGTTACGAATCCATTCCCCCTACAGCGCCTGACAGAAAAAGACAGGAATCGAACTGTTTCTCTAAAAGCGCGCTCAGTTTATCAAACCCTGTCTTTGACTGGAGCAGGCGGCGGGGATGCTCGGGAAGGGCTCGTGCTGGATGGGGCTCACCGGCGCTGTGGCCGCTCGGGGCTGGCTGGGGCTCCCGGCCTGGGGGTGCCCGGGCTCGGTACGGCGGGGACGCGCGGATGATGCGCGCGGGCGGAGGGGCGCCCGGGTTCCGCGCGGGGCTGTCTGCGGTGACGTCACGCTTACTTTGCATATTCTCTCCCAGCAGCCTTCGCGGCCGTACCGGGGGCTCAGAACGGAGGGCAGAACGGAGCTCCCCGGTCCTGGTGGGGAGCGGGGGGCGCGGAGCGGTCGGGTGACACCGCTGGGAGGGTGTAGAGAGGAGCGTGTAAAAATTGGCACTCGCCCTGAGCTAGGTGGCAGCCCCGGGGCCAGTGGGGGCGACGGCGGGAGAGCCAAGTTAGCTTTGCGCAGTGGCAGTATCGTAGCCAATGAGGTTAATCCGAGGCGCGATTATTGCTAATTGAAAACTTTTCCCAATACCCCGCCATGACGACTTGAAATATAGTCGGCATTGGCAATTTTTGACAGTCTCTACGGAGACTGAATACTCTGGTGAAAAATAGATGGAAAGGAAACGCGTACTCTGGGGAGCTTACCGTAGGTGTTTGGCGGACTTCGGCCTATTGACTTCTATAATTTATTGTAGGAGGTTGCACAATTTCGTTCGTTTAGAGCTGCCAGCGTTTGCTGCCGCTAGAAACGCGGTTTAATAAATTGGGGGCGCTTTTACATTTCTTTTTATTTCTAAGCTGCTGAAAAAGGAACCGGTCAGTGAAAATGGAATTGGAGGGGCTTAGGTGCTGGAGAAAGGTTTCTAGAGTAGCTCTTGCTGAGCAGGATCCTTTCTTTAGGAGAGCTCAGCCTCTCAACAGGCAGGGAGGAATTTGGGGGGAATGAAAGTCTGAATTGCGCTTCCCTAGCTGCAGAAATCCAGAAAACCTATTAGGGAACACTTAGTGTAAAGTACTGTAAACTCCATTTTGTGTGTATTTCGTTTTTGACATCACTTGCTTTAAGAAAAATAGAAAAAGGCTCCTTACTGTCAAAGAAATCACCAACCTTTACTCTGGAAAAAGCAGCTACTGGTGTCAGTTCCTACTATACAAGTAAAGCCCATCCTTTCCTAATTTGCAGCAATTTAATAGCTAAGCAGACCCTGCGCAGGGAGACTAATGAGCACTGCACACTGGCTCCGCTGCAGCTGGAAGCAGCTGCCCTCTGTCACTCTGTATGAGTGAGATGTACCTTCTGCTGCTGACAGCTTGCCTCTGACATTCTCTGTATGGGCAGAGAATCAGATCCACGTGAGCCATCTTGGATGCTGCTGCCCTGCCTGTTAGACCCTGAGCTGGGCAGCTACTCGAAACTTTGGTAGAATAGAGAAGTTAGTAGTGAACATCAGTGTTTCCTCTTAATTTTTTTATTACTTTTTAAAATAACATTCAGTCATGGTGGGGTATTATACGCAACAGTGACCAAGAGTGACAGTGAAACCTCACAGATTGCCTTTGTCCCCCCCCCCTTGCCAGCAATATCAATTGAAATCAAACCCAGAAGAATAGGGATGCCATTGTCCTTTGGCAGAATAACCCACACTGGTAAATAGCAAAGGCTATTTATATAGTTTGCAGTGAGTCATACACTTCAGGTAATTTCTTGATTCTTATAAACTGTGTTGATAAATATTGGGTTTATCACTTGGTTGTTTCTCATCTTTGCTGCCAGAATTGTCTGTGATAATGCCCTGGTGTGGTGCTTTCAATGTGCATTGCAAAGTCATGTCCTACATCTTATGTCAGAAACCAGGTTTGTTCATTTTGCTCTAATAGATCCTTTCAACGAGCATGAAGTTGGACCTCGAGTTGCGTGTTGTGATTTACTGCTATTGCCTGAAGCCTAAAGCTCTGATTGAATTTTTTTCTCTTGCATTCACGTGAAGAAAGAGCTAAAACCCCTTGCATGATGTTCATGTGGCACAGCACAGAGGGCGCACACTGCAATGAAGGCGTTGTCATTGCTCTGCAGTTTCAAGTCACTCTCTGGAAAGTGCACAGGTAAGTTCTGAATGTGCCTTACAAGCCAGTGGGGCTTTATTTCTCTTCTCTGACACAGATCACAAATAGTGATGCTTTTCTTTGGTGGTATTATGAAATGAGCTTGGATCACTCCTCTGTTTGGCAGCCAGTCTGAAATGACAGGGGACACGTGGACAGTTAATCCATCAACTCTGAGGGTCTTGTGTGTGGTTGGTGGGTTAAGCTGTCCTTTGAGGGACTTGGTCTGTAACTGGTAAATAACTCCTCTTCAGGAGGGAAAGATGCCTTGAGCAAGTACTCTGGACACAGACCGTGTGCAGTCAGGAAGCCCTAAAGACCAACCTTTTGTTGATGTTGCCTCACTGTCTTCATGTCCAGTTTCCAGCCCTGTTTCCTATCTGCAAATGGGGGTGGTAACTTCTTGTTACAGCTTCTGTGAAAGACAAGGGTAAATCATAATGTGTCCCAGCCACAGGGCACAGCATAAGATACATATATAGCATAAATACACAGCCTGTGTATTTCTAGCAGCAAGCAGGTGTTCACGAGTCAGGGAGAGTCTGAGGCAGAGAGCAGGTAGATGATGAGGAAACAGGAGTTCAAGGCATTGGGAAGGACAGGGTAAGCATTGCTTGGGTGAGTTTAGGTTGAGCCCACACTACTGAGAAGTTGTCTTGGCAGCTGGGGTTTTAACCTGCCCCTACTCCTTCAGCTCTCACGGGAGGGCTAGGGACTGGCAATTTTAAATAAGAAATGTCAGTGTGTGACGAATTCAGTTACAAACAGCACCTGGCTATGAGCAGGTTGGTTTTAAAAACAGTACGCTTGGAGGATAATATCACTCATGCAACAGTCTTGCCTTTCCACCCCAACACTTTCAAAGCAATGCTGAAGCCATAGGCAAAGCTTTAGAAGCAATGACTTTTGTTTGTTTGTTTGTTTTTAACACTGAGCAGCCTGGACACAACCCATTTCTTGTGGGTGCAACCCTAACTGGTACTGTGACAACTTAATATCAGCCCTGAGACACAATAGAAACTGCTTTCTTCTTTTACATTCACTTCTAGACTCCCAAAGGACACAGTAGGAAGCTGAAAATAAAAACTGCATACCGGGCTACATATGAACAGAGCACAGTAGGTACTTTATTTATGCAGAGGTAAAAATACAACCCAAGTTGAGGCACATGCTTGTCACATGTTGCTGGAGGAAACATACAAACCCCAGGAAAGGACATGTCTCTAATGACCTTAGGTCTGCTCTGTGACCAGTCAGTGCTAGTGGTTTGTGTTGCTCCACCTGGGGACATCCTGAAGTTATCATTGTACAGCCAGTGATGGATTTTGAGAAAAAACACTCCCTTCAAATAATGTTTTACATTTTGCTCAGGGAGACCAGCAAGGGGGATGTCAGGTGAGATCTTTGGCATGGATAGTAAACCAAGCAATGAAAGTCTTTGCTTATATTTGTGTTGTACTTAGATCTCAGTAAGAATATTATTTTCTGACAAGTCCTGGATTTGGAGTAAAAGTTGGAATTAATTTCTTGGAGGTTGTTGACTATTCATAAGCATTGGCTGGGATGAAGGAGGAGATAATTCCCTGCCCCCCTAGCGACAATTCCCACTAAAGCATGACTTAACACAGGAAATAATGATGTCTGACTTGTGCTAGCAGGGGAAACTGGGCATGTTTGTGCCTAGAGAGTGAAAAATACAGCACTGGAGATTTCTCACAGCTGACTTCACGGTCTCTGTTTTATGGAAATACAATTCCGTAATCTCAGCTCAACAACAGGACATGTGCTGTTTAGTTCTGGGAACATTCTCTGACTTGGTAGTCATTTTGTAAGGAAAAGAGCTACAAGAGTCATGTTTCCTGGATCCTTGGCAGTTCCCACACTGATATTTTTTGGTGTATCTCTCATCAGATTAAGAGGTGAACATTTGGGCTGAGCAACTGCATTTACTGCCATGTCAACTTGGCTAGAGCACAGTGGGAAACTGTAGCTCTGATGAGGGTCGAGCTGTGCTGCGGCTCAGATAAAGCGAGGACTTTCCTGCCTTGGAGTGTTGTTTTATAGAGGTTTGAAAGCGAAAGGACGTGGGAAATGATGGTTCAAAATCACCACATGAGAAATCCAGGTGGGCTGTTACGGTCTTTGAACACAGCAAAGGAGAAGTGGCTGGTGACCTTCCTTCATGGTGGCCACAGCTTGTAGAAAATTGTTCAGGAAAGGTTTCTGCTGCCCAGCTTCCCTGGGATGGGGTAAATCAGCTGAAGCTCTGAAATGTTTGTTTGAAGGTTTTGAGGCACAGCCCTACCGCAGCACCCAGCAAGCCCAGAGCGGCCGCATCCCTGCCCTGGGAGGACATTCCTCTGGGAAAGGGTCCTGCTCCTCCAGTGAACAGCGCACGGTTCGTGTCGCGTTCCTGCTCAGTCTCGGACGCCCGTGGGGCCGCAGGCGGGCGGCACGGCTCCTCTGCGGCAGGACAGGCTTCGCACCGGGGACAGTGCCCCGCGGGCGGGTGGCGGCTCTGGGCGCCGCTGCCTCGCCCGGCATTTCCCGGGGCGCTTTTCCAGCCCGGGGCTGCAGAGCGGGGCCGGAACGGGGCCGGGCACCGACCCCGCTGCGCTGCCCGCGGCCGGGCCGGCGGCTCCTGCGGCGGCCGGCAGGGGGCGGCGCGGGGCGCGCGCGGCGGGGGCGCGCGGGCGGGCGCGCGCGGGGGCGGGCCGGGAAAGTTGCGGGCGCTGGGGCGGCGGCGGCACCGGCGGGGCGGGAGCGGCTCCGGGCGCGGCACCGGCACCGGACACGGCGGCACCATGGACGACCTGGGTGAGTTCCGAGCTGCGCGGGCTCTCCGCGGCGGGGGTCACCGCCCCGCCGCGCCCCGGGCGGCGGCGGCCGCGGCCCGCCCGGCCACGCTGCGCCCCTCGGGCCGCGCCTGCCGGCGTCCGGGGACGTGTCGCTCCCCGCGCACCGCGCCGGCCGGCCCGGCTCCCCGCGCCGCCGCCCGCACCCGGGCCCCCTCAGCTGGGCTGTCCCGGGGCCGCCGCCGCCCGCCCGCAGCCAGGGCAGGCGGTCGCTATCCCGGCCGGGAAGGGCGCCCTGCGCTCCTGTGCCCGGAGCAGCGTGGAGCGTACTCGGGTTTCAGCAAACACCTCCTCCCCTGCCCCGCCGCAGCCTCTCTAGCCTGTTCTTGGGAGAGACCTGAACTTTGCGCGGGTATGGAGTGGGGAGCCCTCGGGGGTAAGCGGAGCCCAGCCGGGCTCGGAGCTCATCATTGTCCTCCCTCTGCTTCTCCCGGGTGTGCTGCATTATACGATTTCCCAAAATCGTGTAATGGAGAAATGTCAGGCAACTGGTCTCAAGGGAAACATCTAGAGAATTTGAGTTCCTTTGGTACCAAGCCGGAAAGGGTGTGGATCTGCCAAAATCCCTTGTGCTCTGGGAGGCATTAGGGCGACTGAGTTCCGCTTATGAAACTGATTAAATCAGACACTGGGGAGGGGCTGTGATCCGTTACTTCCATACTACCTTTAATAGAAACCAGACGTTCTGTTGACATAGAGTCCAAGAAAATTGCAGGTTTATTCCTGGACCTGGAAGCTCACATTACGGTGCTGGCATAAAGCTGGTGGTCACACCTTCAGAAAACAGACTTTGAATTGGGCTAATGATAAAACTTCCAGGGCAAGGAGTCCATCTGCTGCATGGCTTTCTGGTGAAAGGTGTGCCCACGAAGGATTCATCCTTGGGGAGTGAGACTTTACCCTCTGCTTGAGTGAAGTAGCTGTTGGTGGAAACAGAAGTAGTTTCTTTTGCAGCTTCTTCTCATGGTTGTTGTTCCTTTAAGTGAAGACAGTTCTGTTTACCTTCTCTCATATCCCTCATTCTGGTTATCTCTTGGAGATTTGGTGCAAGTTCCTAGCATGTTCAGGAATGCATTGCTAGTCAGAACAGGATTCACCCAGTGTGTGTATTGACTTGCTGAGTGGCTCTTCAAGGTGAGCATACAGGTGTGTGTGAGGCTAGTTTAGTGTCTCACCAACATGCTCTTTAGTAAACCATGGGAGCTGTACTATGCCCACTGCAACAGCTGAATTCCTGAACTGTAGTAGTGTGACTTCCCAGTTGATGGAATAGGCTACTGCAGTCCTTTAACACTTTTTTCTTTCCTCTGTAGGACAATTAGAGGTGAACTGCAAAGAAATTGTGAAAAATACCTGAAATTGTGTCTGGTTTGTTCTTCTGACCTCTAAAGTGTATTGGGACAACCAAAAGTTAAAGTTGTAATCTGACTTGGAAAGTAGAACTTTTAGTCTGAGCAACTTGATTTCATCAAGTCTTAATTACACTGCGTCTGTCTCAATTTTTGCGCAGCCTTTCAGACTGGACAAGATCTAATTAACAGTAGGCAGCTGAACAAAAAAAGTGTGACCCTTTCTCTCTCTAAGCTTTTCTGTGGTGTACAGAATTCACCACGGAAAAGCACACCAGCTGTTTTCTCTCTGCGAATCATTGTTAGCTCCAAAATGGCTCACTTACTGCTCTAAAGCCATTCACCTTGGGATGCACACATAATGGAACAGCGCTGTGCTGATACAGCTCTCCTGAAATGTCAGACTTTCGAGCTCAAGTGAGAGTTGTTTATTTTTCTTTCCTCATTATCTATGGGTGGATTATCTGAGTTGTGGATTAACTGTGCCATGGATACAGACGTCTGCTCTGGCTCTGTCCAGAGTCAAGCTGGTTAGGCAGGACTTGTTGGTTCAGGCACAGAGCCATGTGGACAAAGCTGTTCTGCTTCCAGGGACAGTTTTGGCCCAAAAGGAGTTTGGTATTGAGCTGGGACTTGCAGGTTCAGAGTTGATGTCAAGTAAAATCAGCTCAGACACTTCCACACCTCGCTTCTGAATCTGTATGGTGCAGAAATGAGAAGTGAGTGAAGGGCTTGTTGGGCATGAGGGAACCCCTCACAGAGACCATTGGTGTGTCTGTTCTTAACTCTCTGCCTTTATCAAAAATTTCCTCTCTCTTCGTAGAGCTGGAGGAGTTGATCAGTGTGTACATGTCTGTCCAGAAGTATCTCAGTTTTGTCCTTGGACTGGAGAGGTTATGAAGCGTATGAGAATGGATTTGTCTTGATTTGGGGATTCATTTGGAGTTGAAAAAGATCTTCGTTCCCTTTTTACCCCTTCCCCCAGTGTTGCAGAAGCTCATACAAGAAACTTTCTGCAGGCTGGAGCTGTGCACCCTGTTGTTCTGGGGGAGCCTCCGTGGCACAGGACACACAGTGCTGGGGCTGGATGTAAACTAGAACAGCCTGTGGTGGGAAGGGGGAGGAGAGCAGCTGGCCAGGCTTGTCTAGATTGTCTCCCTCCAAGCTCTCTAAGGAAACGTCTTTTGTGGATGTGCTTGGAGTTTGACAGGAAGTTTGCTGAATGAGTTTGCCATTCTGCACTGCTGTAAATTGGCACAGGGAGTACAGCTTTGTCCTAAAGAGTGAGAATCCTGACTTGGGGCTCTTCTTGCCCCTTTCAGGGGATTGCCAAAGCACAGCCTGTGCTTCCAGCATACAAGTGACCATCCACACATACATGCTTCAGACAATCTGAGACACTGAATGAGATGTTGAGTTACTGGTTCTGTGGTGCTGCCTTGTCTAAGTAGTATGAAGGAACAGATCCATTAGGATCTGCTTGTTGCAGAGGAAGAAAACTAATTTGTGTAATGTGTCATGTATTTATGGTGAGAGGAGTAGGAGAAGAGAAACTTGGTATTTGCTTTAGTCAGATAGTGCTTGATTTTGACTCCAAAAGTTTTTTACAGCCCTTTTCTGAAAGGGTTTGTTTGCAAATACTACTGGGAAACCTTTTGGTAACTCTAAACAGAAATGGTGTGGCTTTTAGAAGCTTTCACTTGATGAAATTCTCACTTCTCTACTGCTATTTTTTAAAAATTTTTGTTTACAAAGGCTTGCAATATTTTTAAACTGGATTTTGCAATCAAAAACAAAACAGCGTTCACTGGAGCTTGTAAAAGGTGTTTTACAAAGAAGTTATCTTTGTTTAATAGGGACATATTTATGGCAGTGTTTTGCCTGTCCATGTCAGCTGGATTGTGAGCTGCTTTTTTTAGGCGTGCTTGCTCACTTCTAGAAGGACTTTCCTTTTGCGTAAGGTTTGTCTAGCAATTTGGCTTCAAAATTCTGGGTGCATAGTTCAGGGGCACAAGAGATTTTTGCTTTATTAGCTGTTTTCCTCTGTTTTAGGAACTAATCCACCCTCTCTTCAGTGCTTAATCCTCTCAAGACTGACTTTAAAGGGAGCAATCTTGCCATTGATTTTTCATGGGAGTGTGGAGGGAGGTGCATGTGTTTCCATCTGTCATCTGTCCTAATATTTGGAAGATTGCTGTGCTCTGCTGGGCAGTGCTGTCTGTCCCTCTCCAGAGGGGGATGCTTGCTTGTGTCTGACTCAGTTCCTTTCGTTTGGGAGTCATATGCTGTGGGTTTTGGGCTCACTTGACTAAAAGTTTTCTGTGAAATTGCTCATGGTCAGCTACGCCCAGGAAATGGTATTGGGGGGAGCACTGGTAAAGTAATTTGGTGCCTTGGCTTTCTACTGGCTCAGATTTCTGAGTCCTTCCTGCTGCTGGGCGAGAAGGCTGTAAACAGAACTAATGCTGTGCACAATGGGGTTCTGACTTGTTTCAGCTCCTTAGCTGTTGTGACCCCTCGTAAAACAGGGACTTCATTGTCCTGAGCAACTCAGACAGGGAGTCCTCTGCCTCAAGCAGTGTGCGATGCAGAGAGGCTTCTTTTCTTGTTGCTCTATTTCCACGGAATGGCTGGACTCTGTGCTGTCTTTAGCTTCTTTGTCCCTCGCTGGGAGAGGTCAACTTATCCCAAGTGTTCAGCTGCCCTCCTGGTTAAAACTGATCCTCCGACACCATCTCTGCCACTAGAGAAGCAAATGGGAAACTTCTCATACATCTTCAACTCTATCTCTCTCTCTCCTTTTTCTTTCTTTTCTAGGGAATCATGATACTTCAGTTTCTCTGGACTCCTTTTTCTTCACCTCTTGCCCTTTGAAGTCTGTCTATTGTATGAAGCAAATTGTGAAACTGAGAAATGACAGCTAAAATTTTAAAGTCTGGCAGCAGAACAAGGATTAATAATGCACTTCTGTTTAGATCAGAGTTGGTTTTCTGATCTGCTGCTCAGACAGATAAATCCCTTATATTAAAACTCTGTAACTAGAGGGGAGAAAAAGCCTGTCCATGGCCACAAAACAAATCTGTTTGAATCAAACTAATGTGTTAGTTGTGATATCCAGAATCCAATGCAGCTCTGGAGACAGCCAGAGCAGATTCTGAATGCAGTTGTGTGTGCTAGTGGAAAATCAGCGTGCGTGAATAGGATCTCTGGTCCCAGTTTCCTGCTCTGGTCTCAGCCTACACTTTCCTCTTTGTGTACTGATCCTGTGTGTCCCTTTTTGTCTGATGCGGAAGCTGTTAATGAAGATGCTCTTATATTCCAGCTGCCTGAAAGTGAGACATTGTTTGTGGGAAGCTTTCTCATGCTGTGATAAGATGATGAGGTTTAGGGAGTGAGTTCCTTGCTCACTTCAGGCCTGTCCTAAGTAACTGAGGTTTAGTAATAAACCCTGGGAGTACAGGTTATCATGACTGTTAGGATATTGCATTTTAAAATGATAGGTAGGGAGGGGACTGTCTCATTTCTGGCAGGATTACTACATCCAGTAGTGCAGAGTTGAAACAAGAAGTGGCACCATTACCTTCCACTTTGGTTGAAGTTGGGTGGGTTAGAGAATAAGCTGTGATCTCAAATTGTTTTCACTTGATTTCACTGCTGGCTGCTGAGGTGTTCCCTGTGGCCATCTCCCTTGCTTGTGTCCACAATAACTGTTGGACAGTTAACAGGGTCAGCAAGCTGATTCTTCTCAGTCATTTTTTTACATGGATGGTGGACTGGGAAGTGAGGCCACTTCTTTCAGGTGTGGGTGATGTTTAATATAGCATAAGGTAACCATTTATCCACAGCCTCAGAAATGTACCCTAACTTAAGGCATGTTGTTTGTCTCTCTGTGAAACAGGGGTAATTACTCCTTACCTGCGAAGTGTGGTTATGTTGGTTGAGATCTTTGTGTTTCTGAAATAGCTTCCAGCTGAAAAGCTTCTTTCAAGCTTTTCTGGTCACCACTGCTGGAAAAGTCTACAGTGGCAAGTTTGAATTAGATTTACAAGTTTTTATTCCTTTCTCAGCCTTGTTGAATGTTCCCTCTCTGCCTTTCTGATTGCTCATCCTTTCTTCACTGCCAGTTACGACAGGCTGTGAGTAGGGAGAAAAGATTTCCTTTCCCTTCCAAGTTCCCCGCAGTAGTTCTACCCTAGTCTTTCCCTTTACCACAGAGCGTCATGAAGTCATTCAAAGAATGTTGTGTGCTAAAGATATACCATAAAAATAGTAGGTGGGTGATGACTTTCTCATATCAGTTTTAGCTGTTTTTCCCATTCATGCTTATTCTCTTTGCAAATGGCTCCAGCAGCAACCAGCTAGCTGGGGAGAGTCCTTGGCTGATGGGTGTTAAAATCCATGCTTTCTCTTCTGTGCATGTGTGTTTTTAAATCCCGATGAGGCAAACAATTTGAAACAGCAACTGGAGTGCTGTGGAACAAGTTTGGTGTTGGTGTTTTGGTTACAGGAACTGAGTCCCTGAGGTTATGTGTTTGTGCTGTTTAGGCGTCCAGTAAACTCTTTCTGCTCACACAAATGCAGCTTTTTCTTTTAGCAGACAGTAACTATTCTGAATTTACATGGGAAATTTATCTAAGCAGTTTGAGACAACTGTAAACTGAGGAGCCAAGAGAACTTACAGCAGGCCACAGGGGGAGGCAGCTTGCATTGTTAGTGCTTGGCTCCTTTTTCCCTGAGTTGGACTGTCTCTGCACTGTGAACAAATTCAGTTCAAGTTATTTAAATGATGACGAGATAGTCTGAGGTTGTCCAATGCAGCTTGTCGTGCCACTTCTCACAGTGTTCTTATTACCATGTGTGCATCTGTGTACATGGCTCTGCTGGGTGAGGTACTGAGTGTCTGGCTGGCAGCATGCAGTGGAGTACAGCTTGATTTCTTGTGGTTTTTTACTGTTTATTGCACGTGTTTAAATCTCTAACATTTTGCAAATCATTTGAAGAACATCAAAAAAAGTAAATGGTGCTCCAGGGAATAAACCCTCTGAATGACACTCTGCACGGGGAATTGTGCTTTAAATGGCTCAGCTATAAATCAGACTGTATGGGGGGCTCCAGGAATAAACCAGTCTCATGTTTTTGTCACAGAACTGAGCTGGCAGACAGAATTAATCCTGTGTCTGTCTAGATGCCTCACAGGATCTTGCTTTATTTCCATTGCTGAAAAGGAAGGTGAACAGAGAATTTCACTTTGTGCTATGGGGAAGTTTGTGGTGGTTTGGGGACTGTGGTTAGGCTGAGTTTTAATAAGAGCAGGAGGTGGTAGAAGAAGCCAGAGGTAGAAAAGGTCATGAGCAAGAGTGCTGTAAATTATTTGCTGTGGATTAAGAGCTTAGTATTCCCTTGTTCTATCCTCTTTCATGGCTCTAAACAAATTCAGGACTTCTCTGTGAAAAGGTTTCTTTTGGGTTGAAGCCACTAATTTCAGCTGGGTCGGACAAAAAGCCTAAGGCTAGCTGCATGTCACTTGAGGCTACTTGTGCCCCATGAGCTGGAATAAGATGATGGCTTGTCTGGTCTCTGTCGCTCATCTTGTTTCACCATTAGCTGCATCCGTTGCTCCCTGTTTCTCAGCAGCAGCAGCAACTGACTTGGGATTAGGTTTGGGTTGTTTGGTGGTTGTGTTTTTTGGTTTTTGGGTTTTTTTTTTTCCTGCTAGCAAATGACCTCTTTTGGGCAGAGATGATCCCCAAGTGTAAGGTGCCTGGAGTAGTACTTCTGGTTTGAAGCTCCTATTCATTATGGTTTTATATGGGAGACTTTTTTTGGGTTGTGTAGGCCTGGTCAGGCAGTGTGACACACAGCTGGAACTATTCTGCCTGGCTGTGAGCAGCTCCAGCAGTTAGACAGGATCCCTGCAGAGAGCTGGAGCACTGGGGGAGGGAACGAAATGCCATTTCATCCACGTCATTAAATCTCTTATCAGTGGCCAACTCAGTGTTGTGAGTGGGTGAGCTGCATTGGCCTGAAGAAGCTGCCTTTTATTTCTCCTGTGAAAGATTAGGAGCTCAGCACTGTCAGGCTGAGAGCTGTGGAGTGCTGTGTGGAGTTTGAGATTAATTTGTCAGTCAAGTTCTTATAACCCTAAGCTTGTAGTTTTCAATCTATCCTGCTTGTGCTTAATCTGAGATTCGCTGCTTGGCTGTCCTGAGCAGTTTGCTTGGGCAGTGCCTCACAGCTGCTCTGGCGTGCTGCTCCTGTACTTCCTAACTCCTTAAATCCAGTACCTCCAGCACCTTCTGTCTTGGGGTTGTGCTTAGAAGCCTTGGTGTGAGTTAGAGAGAAAATCAGGTTATCATTAATTTTTTTGTAAGGGTTGGTTAAGGGCTTCATTTTTTGGATGCTACTTTCCCATCAAATGCGAGGGAGAAATCGACTTGAAACAGATCACCATGGTATGGCTGTGGTGATGTGAAACTCTGAGACCTTCTGGGCTGTCTGGATCTGCTGGAGCCCCCTGATTGTATTGCTTGGGTCTGAAAAATGCTGCATGTGGGATGGGAGAGCCAGTGAGATGCGAGGTGTTGGGAGCCGTGTCTCTCTGGTGTGGTCCTGTCCTTGCAGGGTTGGGAGGCTCTTTGCTGGGGAGGAGGGGTTGAAGGAAGGGGCTGGGGGTGGTGCAGGGAGGAAGCTTTATGTAATTCTTGGCTGGCTTTTGAATAATTGTTTTAATGAAATGGAATGCAGTGTATTCAGTACTTACTTGGCAGAAACAGCTATTTTTTTTTGTTGTTTTCTATCTTGGAGGGGGGAAAGGAGTTGGAGTTTCTCTATATTCCAACTGCTTTAAACACTCTAGGCTTGGATTTGTCACAAAGATAGAAGTGGAATATTGTTCTTGGTGAGGGGGCAGTTGCACTGCTGTGCATGTGTGGGACGTTGTACATTGGATGTGTGAGTGGCAGAGCCTGGTCCATGGGTTTCTCTGAGGGCTGTGAATACCAGTGTGGTTTGAGGTGGAGGAGGTTAATTTTTTGTTACCCAAACAGTAACAGGATGAAAGTGATGTAAGTACATGTCTGTATAAAATATGCGTGCAGCCAGGTACTCAATAGGAAAAATCATCTCTTTTCCTCTGTGCCCTAGTTCAGGGCATAGCAGGGAAGAACATGATGAGCTGAGACAAAGAAGTCAACTTAATTTTCAGCAAAGCAGAAATGTAGGCGCTGGGAATCTTGACTTCTCTAGACTAGTGCAAAACAGTTTCTCCAGTTATTTCAGAGGATTGGTAACTTTTATCATAGGATTGGTGGAGGGACAATCAGAGATCATGCTGAAACCCCTTTTTTAGAAAGTAATTTGAAGGAGGATTTATTTCATGTACCTCTGAAAGGGAAGTTTATTCTCATGCTGCTTCTATTTCAGTATTGCTGCCATTTCCATTTTTGGTCAGTGCTGGAGATCGGTCTCTCTTACTCAGCCCTACCTCTCAAAAATCTACTTTCTCTTTGGTCTTTGTAATTTTTTTTCTCAGTTGTTCTTTTTTGTGGTTAGGAGTTCTCTTGTAAGTAACAGCCTTTGGTTGATAGAATAAAATTTTTCTTTATCAAATAACAACAACTTGTATTCAGGGCACTGAGATGAAGAAGCTATCATGTGTTTAATTGCTTTGTTAATACTGCTCTTCGTAAAATATCCTCACTCTTTGTCTTGCTGCTGCTGAAACAAGCAAGAGACTTGTGACTAGTACTTGTGTCATGATGCCAGATGACAGGTACAAGGATACGTCATCTACCTTCTCATGTAGGAAGAGATAAGAAAACCTTAAACATTCTCCAGCTCTTCTCCATCACTGGCTCAAATATACTCCAGTTCTAAAAATGTTAGTTTTCTGTCTAGATTTAACAATTTTCTTTCTTGCAGCGGGCCAATGTAATGAAATTGTGAAACTCTTGAGCCACATTCTTCTGCCAGTACTATAAAAATAATAAACTAAGTCAGAGCTCTGCAGCTATAGAGCCATCAGCAATCTCCATCGAATTGCCACCCACATCTCCCAAAGTGGACCAGGGGACCAGTTCCTACATTCATTTCTGAAACACTGTCCTCCTTTCATTCCCAGAAGCTGCTTTTAAAGTGAAAAGAAGCTGCTTTTACTGGATTTTTAACCATGTGCTTCTTGGCCCCTTGTACTCTGTTGTCTTTCAAAGCTGTTGCATGCCCACTATCTGCAATAAGTTGGGTTATTTTTAAGTTACAGGGTAGTGCTCATCAGACTGAAAGCTTCATTTTAAAACTTTCTACCTATTATAGTTATAAGTAGTACCAAGATCCACACGACTGAAAAATGTGAAATATTTTGTTGTCATTTCCCCCTGCCCTGTTCTGTGAGTTTACATGGCGCTTTTGGCAGCGCTTTGTGTAAAGTCAGTTGTTGATGATGACTTACACTTTCTGGCTTACAAAGAGTTCAGTTTTGCTTCCAAGTCTGCTCCCACCCTGTTGCAGAGAACCCTTGCAGAAATGAAAACTTCTTAAAAGAAACATCCACTATTTTGAGAGTACTTTCTTAGTAATTAGATTTTTAACAAGCCAGTTAAACCACATATGACATTTGACACAAGTTCCCATTTTTAAAAAAAGGGAAACAACCCACTTCAGAGTGGTCGGCAGGTCAAGCCAGCAAGTCTTTATTTATATCTCAATATACTAACTTTTAAGATTTGCTGGGACTCTCTATCTCTTTATTGACAAAGACATTTAAAACTCGAGATACCTTGGTTTTTTAAGGGTAGATTTGCATTTGTTGAATGTCCTTGGCATTTAAGCTCTTGGGAGCTATGCTTGTTACTTAGTGAATGGGAAGTTGCTGAAACTAATGAAAAGTATACGTTTCAAGGGCTAAAATCTGTCAAGTCTGCATTCTGATATCCTATCTAAGAGCCTTTAGGATAGGAATGCCTCAATAAGACTGTACTAAATATGGGTATGATTACAGAGTCTCTTTAGTGTCCCCATTCTTTATTACTGGAATCCTCCTTTTGCTGGTAGCCAGGGCACTCTACATCTCATTGGCACAATTTGTGCTTCTAATGCTTTTAACAAATTCAGAATTCTTTTAATGAATTCAGAATTTACACTAGTATTTCAGTCCTTTATTTCATCATCTTTATGTGTGTCTCAAATTTTGTAACTGGCACTTTGCCTGGATGGGTCTATATTCAGATCTGTTTATGCTGCTTGGATAGGATTTCCACAGCTTAAAAGATGCTATTTTTTTCCCCTCAAGTTCCATGTCTATTATTGCATAACCATGCAAATTCTACTCTTCCCTTTATTGGTAATAGGGTCCACATGCTTTCCTGTTTCTGTTACTTTTAAAAAGACAGATAATTAACTTGGAATGTGCAAGCTCTGACAGTATTTTGTCTGCGACTGTGTCCAAACCCATTTTTACATAAGCAGATGGAGAGGATCACAGGGGTCCTTAGCAGGGTTGTTACTGATTGTGTGGTTACCTGTGTGCAGCTGAGGTGTGTGAGGTGGTGGTCCTGCTGATGTGTGAGCCAATACAAGGGCTCGCTGCTGCTGAAGGGGCAGATGGCTTTGCTTTTACTTATCCTTTCTCCTGTGCTGTTTGGACATAGCCCTTCCTGCTGACTACTGTGTTCATCTCTTCCCTGACCCAAAAGAAGACAGTCAGCTTTTTTCCACTGGGTGTATATTCTGTTGGACTGGTTCACAGAGGGGTCTTGTGAGAGCCAGAGCCTGCACAAGTAAGTGGCAGCAGCACATGTCTGGAAGAGGGAGTAAAACCTCTCCATTTTTGGCAGTGGTGAACTGTTAATTCGCCTTTCTGCATCTTATGAAACAATATCCTTCACTCCTGGGTGCTCACTGTCCAGTGGACCTCGTGTGCTCTGTTGCACTGTAAATCCTGACGTAACATGTTTTCCTTCCCTACATGAGTTAGAATCAGCAGGTACCAAATTATGATCTCCAAGCTGACAAGTGCACTACTGTTGTTGTGAGGGGTCCCCTTGAGAGGTCAAACCCACACCCTTCTCATTTCCACCTGAGGGTCTGGAGCACGGGCACACCAGGATTGCTGCTGCCCAGAGATTTGGGGACCACTGCTGTGTGTTCACAATGTTGTGATTTGCCACTGTTGATTTCACACTAAGCTACTGCTTAGAAGCTGCTTGGAAGAGTGATCCAGTCCTAGATCAGCATGTATTGTAACCTCAGTGCTGTTCATGACAACTTTCAGTTATACAAATCTCAACAAATACCAATGCAGGGCTTAAAAAATGCCCTTGTCTTCCCTCTTTTCAGTGGGCATGTAGAGGGTTGCTTGTTGTAGCTGGGTGCTGCACACCTCTGCACTCAAGCCTTGAGCTTCTGCTACCAGAGCTGTGGTTTAAAATCCAGTGTCTTGTTTCCTGCTGCTTCTATTCCCATCTTTGGACTCCTTTGTCTAGTGATGATCTCCTTTGTACCAGATTTGTCAGATGTTTGTAGAATGGCAGCGCTGTGTTTTGACCTAGTGTTTGTGGAGCAGCTGCATGCTGGTGTAGCAGGAAGGATCTGGTTCCTCAGATAGATGGCTTGGCTGAGCCCCTCTTCCTGTAGGAGTACAAGGGAGTTGGTGTTTTGTCCAGAGGCCTTGGCCCTGGAAATTTTCCCTGAGGGGTCAGTTCAGTGGCTGCTTGTTTGGTGTTTGTGAATATTTGTTTTGTTTTGTTTTGTCAGAGGAGAGCAGATCCTGTTGAACACCTTCTAGAAACTTTCAGAGGGAAGCCAGCAGCAAATGAAAATTCTTATGACGTGCACGAGAAGGGTTAACTTAATATTCTGCATAAGGAAAAATAAAGGACTGAAAAAGGCAGTGTATTGGTTACTACTGGCTTTGGGTTTATTAATTTTTTTTCCCCATCTAGAATGTAGGCTAAAATGCAGCCCAAGTCAGTAGTGAGGTGTTAACTGTTTAATTGTTTCTGTGAAATGTTTACACTTGCTCCAGTCTGTTCCTCCCACCAAACTGGCCAGGATGCCATTTCATTCCTGTTTGTACAGAGCAATGTCCCTTGCTGGAGTCTGAGCCAACTCACCTCCCTCCCAGAGACAGTTGGGTCAGGATTGGCCATTTGCTACTTCCTTTGTCTGGGACTTCCTGGAAATGCCTGAGAATGTGTTTGCTGTCAGGCAGAGATCAGAAATAGATCTTGCATAAGAAGAGCCACTCCAGGAGAAGACTGTCAGAGGCTGTACTTACCCTCCTTGGAGCCCAAAGCTGTTTCCAATTTCACAGCTGACACACAGGGAGAGAAACGGAGATTCTGTAATTCGTGCAGATAGTTGTTCCTTGTGCTCTTTTACCGGGCTAGCTATAACTGCCTGTTGAACACCAGTCAATTTGCTTCCAAAGGCAAGGATTCTGACAAAAGACTTGTTGGCAGGTGGAGCTCATAGCAGACTGCAGAGTCAGGCTGAAAAATTCCAACTTAAATATTTTTAGTACAGGCCTGAGAGTCAGAATTTCTTTCTATTCTGATATAATATGGACTTGCCATGTTATGTTGGGCTGTTCAGGGCTGCATCTCAGTTCTCCATTTCTGAAAGGTACACTTCTTTTGTGTTATCAAGGAAGTGTGAATGTTAGGATGAGGATGGTGATTTGTGAGCCTCGTTGGGATTCAGGTGCAGTGGCTACAGACTTCACTGCCTGCAGTTGCTGCAGGCCACAGCCAGTTCTATCAATACAAAATGGAATACATGGAGATTTAGGTTTAGGGGTGTGGAAGTGTGATAGCTCTGACTGAAAAAATGTGACTGAAAAAGGCTTCCATGTGGCAAGTGCTGTAACTTGTGGGTGGGATCAGTGGGATCATCATCTGAGGACAGTGTCATAGTGGTCTGAATCCCTGGAGGTCAGGAGCTGGAGTACTGGGTAAGGCTTGTTACATTTTACAGATCCCCTTGTGATCCTTCTCTTGTGCAATCTCCAACTTCTCTGTCCAGTGAAGCAGAGCCCCCAGCTTTGTGCTCTTCAGCATTGTGCAAACGTTGAGGTCAGTTCAGCTTTTGCACGCGCTGTGTCACAGGATGTGCTGCAGCTGTGATGTACAAACCCTTGACAAGCTTTTCCTCATTCTCCTGAAGATTGTTCATGGAGCAGTGGAAGAATTTTTTGACTGCGCTTATCCATCTTTGGAAATGGTTTACTGTTACTCAGACTCTGACAGTCCAGTGAATGTAGGTAGAAAGGAACCACACAAAGGATTATTTTCTGTTTCAGCTTCACACAACCATGAATCAATCTCTGGAGGCATTCAAGGCTTGTGTAGCTGGATCTGGCATTCTCGGGAGCCTTTGGTAGCTGTGAAACTGAAAACATTTTTGTTTAGTAAGCTGGAACATGAATTCAGTTTTAGGCAGCCAGTCTTAGCATAGGGTGTTTTTTCTTGGCATGAGCTGTTTGCTGCTTAGGACTATAAACAGAGGGAAGTAAATATAAGATGTCTCTCACTTCACGTGTGGAGAAAGCCATGCTATAAAAAAGAAGATCCTGTATGTGGTAGGAAATAACCCAGCACTTCTGGAAATGAGAAATAAATGGGAGGACACACCTTCAAGAGGGAACAGCCTCTGAAAGTAGCTGTCACAGTGCTGCTGCTCAGTTCGAGTGCTCCTCTTGGAGGCAGTAGGTGCAGAAAACAACAGCCAGCCTTGCTGGGTTTGTATGGCCTTGCTTTCCTCTATGCTGCCCTTAGATCTTCAGGGCCAGTAAGAGTTTGTTCTTCCTGGTGTTTCTGTTGCCAGCTTTTGAATGTGATAGGCAAGGCAGTGGAGTGCTTAGCTGAGGTTAATTTGAAGAACTTCAAAAGGCTACACTTGATTTTAGTAGCTTTTTGTCTGAAAACCAAAAAAAACCATATTCAAACCGTATTTTGTTTCTCTGGAGCATTTTCCCTTCTGATAGGAGAAGGGACTTAAAACATGAATCACTTAAAGTGTGAGGATGCTCAGCACACTTGTGACATATTGAGGAATATTTATCTCTGACCACAAAAGCAGTTACATACCTTGTAGGACTTCCATTATCTCAGTTAATGAACTGTTCTGTGACAGTGAAAAGGGATGAAAGTTTTGATCAGGAAGTTGTAGAAAGGCAGAATAACTGTTTTTCTTTTGTAGGTGGTGGTTCATTTCTCTCACCCAGTTTAAGCTGGAGTCTAGTTCAGTGTTCAAAGAGCTAAGTGGAAAAATTCTGGTCCTATGGGAAAATCATTTGTGGTTCCTTTACAAAACTTGGACTGTAAGCCAGGGAGTGCTGGGGATTTGTATTGTTTCATCCAGGAAACTGTGCTGACTCAATCTTTAAAGCGCTTGTGGTGTCTCTCAGCCAGCAGGCTGAGCTGGTGATCCCATGCCCTGTGGAACTAGTTAAGATTAGGTTACCTCCCTGCCAGCTCGGTGATGTGAATGGAGCCAGCAACCGAAGGATTTCCCAGCCTGTTGCATCCAAGATGACACGAGGTGGATCTGAGGTGCTCCCTCAAGGAATGGGGCTGTGACTCCCAGGGTCAGCTGGTTTTCCTGCAGTGTCATTGTGCCCTTGAGAGCCTGGCAGCTGCTGGGCTACGCAGGAACTCCACGTGATGCTGTTCCAGCACCCTCACCCTGCAGACAGAGACACCACTGCAGGTCTGGGTGTCACAGCAATGTATTCAATGACAAGGAAATGGTGTGGGCAAGACCCAGGAAGGATCTAGTGGTGACAAAATGGTTTTTCAGCACATGTACACACAAATAGCTCTCCTGCCCATCAGAGGGATCATCGGGTCTGAGCTCACCCGATGGCTTCTGTTGGGTTTTTGTTGCATACAGAGTTGGCTTATCTTCAGTTTTATGGTCAGAAGTCTGTGTCAAAAGCTTACTCTTCAGCTCAGCAGCACAAATGAGAGCATCAGTGTGTGCAGCCCTAGGGACTGAGCCATGTCACAAAATAAAATGTTGGCATAGGCTCAGGTGGAAGCAGCAGGTAATGGTGAGGCGTGTCTCCAGAATAAGGAGCATTTCAGTTTGAGCTGTCTGCTGATTGCATCTTTTCAGGCTGCCTTTTTTGCTGGTCTGCATCTGAGCTGCAGATGAATTATGGGAATCTGACAGGAGGGTAGGTGATTTCTTTCAACTAATGGCAGGATGGGCTGGATTTACAATTTGTGTTCTGGCCTGAGTTTTGAAGGTGAAAGTAGAGCATTTCCATTTAAAGCAGAAATTTTATTCACTTACTTGAACAAGGGCTCAATTCTGGCATTGGTCTTTTAAATACATTTTCTAAAAGCTGCTTAAGTCATAGAGTGGCTGGAGCTGTGTTTCCAAGAAACCTAATGAGTTTATCTAAAAAAAATGAAACCAACACCTCAGCAAACTTTTATTGGATTAGTAAGTTGAATTAGTTTAGAAAGTGTCTGGTGATCAGCAGGGCAAGTTCCAGGAACAGCCTGGGTTTGCATGCTGGGGAAGGGGGGATCCCTGGGCCTTTCCCTTACACTGGCAGTGTGTGATGGTGTCAGCTCTGCTGGAACTACAGCCAGAGCACTCCAGGAGTTTACAGTTCACCCCAAATGTGCAGTGAGTAGTTACTGATAAACAGTTCCTGAAATGGCTTCACAAAGGCTGTATTTGCATGCTCTTTTACAACCCCAGGCTTGAGGTGGTATAGTGCATGTTAGTTGTGACCAGTTAGTTGGCCACATGTTCTGGAATAAACTCTGCAGTTTGGGTCTCAGTGGTTGGGAAAGGAAGCCGCAGTCATTGCTGCAGCTGCTGATACAGACCACATCTCACGCTGCAGTGTCTTGTCTTTGTTTAGAGATTTGCTGATAGTGGTCAGAGCTGGGCTGCTGTACTGGGCTAGGCTCACTGTTTTGGCTGTCAGAACTCCAGTTATGGCACAGAAGGGATTCACGGTGGCTGCCACCGCCTGATTCTTACAGCAGTTCTGGCTGTCACGGGATGAATCCTTGCTCAGTTTGTCTCTGCAGCCTGGGGTAGCCAGGGGTTACTGCTGCTGGGAGGTTGCCCTTGCTGTTAAGCTTTTCAGGAGCACCCACACAAGCTTGTAAATTAGTGCTACAAATGCAGAGTTTTGCTAATTTTAAGGGGCAGTTTTGGTATGAAAGTAGAGAGAAACTTCAAAATTTTAATGGCTGTTGTCTTTACTGTAATTTACCATACTGCACATTGATATTAGTTTGGACGTTCTTTTTGTTAAGCAGTGACACAAAGCATCACTTGCACCAGTACCTTGATAGTGAGAAAGCACAAGGCTTTAAACATTAGTACATTAAAGAAAGAGCTGAATGATTTTACTGACCATGCAATCTGAACTTTCTCTAGGCATGTCTGGGCAATGTGAAGTAAAAATCCCAGTGGCTGCTCTGTGCTGATACTCCAGCAGTTGTTAGGTCTGGAAAATGACTTCTCTTTTGTGCCTTGACTTTTTGTATATCTTAAATAACAATCTGTCCCTGCTTCACAAGAAAGCTGAGCTTTTATGTGTCTTGTGTTCTAACCACCTTCTTGACATATTGGTTAAATTTTGGAAAACTTTTAAATGTCATCTCCTCAAAATGTTTTACACAGTAAGCCAAGCTATTTTACATGCTTTCTATAAATGTGAACTGGAGAACTTGAGGATTTTAAGTGACTCTAATTGCACTTCGAGTTTTTAAGGTCTCATTTTGAAAGCAGTCTTTGTATTTTATTACTTTTGTAGTCTCTGATCTTTTTGCATTTAAAAGCATTGATTAGAATATAATGCCTTAAGAACCACTAATAGATGTCTTTTACCCGGAAGTCAATTCCTGCCTTTACCTGTTGATGATTTTCCTATTTCTGATAAAGCTCTTCCATTTTGCTGAGAAAAATCAGAATGGGAATTCCTGCCATAAGTGTTTGGGGCTCCCTACACCTTCTGCAGTCAAACTTCAGGGCAGTGAGAAGTCCTAGCAAGGCTCCAGCAAGTTTTGATGCAGGTCTTGTAGAGCACTGCAAATATTTCTTTTGAAAGGCTATTTAATAGGATAAATATACCCAGGCTCCCCATTCCTCTGCAGTTACTCACAACGTAAAACAGTCGTGCCAGGGATTGGGTTACTGCCTTGAGCTGTCTCCCTGTATGTGAGCTGGAGCTGCATTTACTCCTTGAGGTGGGGAGGAGAAGACTTATTTGAACCTAATTAGATTTTTTTAAAGTTTGCATTTAGGGATTTTGCAAAGAGGTGGCTCAGATGAGACTACAAGCTCAAACTTCAGTTCTAGAGATGCAAGTCCCTTCCCGTCATTCTCTTCGGGGACAGCAAAAATCAAAGATTTACCTCAGCATCCTGCAGGTTTTAAGGAAAAAGGGCTGGAGAATGGTGTGTGATTCTGCCAGTGAGAGGTCTGCAATTTGTCTGATGCCGAGTAAAACATGATTAGCATGTAAAGCCCATGTCCTCATTAAGAGCTGCCCGTAGGGGTATCTTGATTTTTATTTCTATTTGCCAGTCCTCTAGGAATCTTTTGCTGCCTAAACCAGGAAAACTTGCAGCAGTTCTACTTATCTGGGTAAATAGAGGCAGGGGAAAAATAGGGTAGGTGCAGATACCTGTTCTGTGCAGCTGCAGCAGAGGAAATTCTGTAGCTTGTGCTCAGACATCTCATCCTGATTCCGCAGTGTGCTGTGTCTGGGCTCTCAGGGACATGTGGCACTGGAGATGCTGGGGGAGATGGGACTCTGTGGCTTGAATGCATTTGCTCTGTGTGCTGGCTGGATGAGGAATCCTGTCTCCAGTGCTACTCATTTTCCAGATGTCCCATGCAAAAAGCAGAGCTACAGCAATGTGTGGTTTGATACATGTGCAGATGTGGCTTTCAGCTGTTGAAAATGAAAGGCCGATATCTGAGGCATTTGAAGTATCTCGCTTCAGTTATGCTTCCATTTCCTCCCCAGCAGTGGATGAGATGTGGAAGAAAATTGACCACCATCCTTTTGATCTACTCGCTACATTGATAATGCTGTGATTTGCTGTGTCAGCATGGCTTAATAATCCTCAATTGTTGAGACAGATGAACGGCATATGGAAATCCTTTCTTCAGAGGAAAGCAGATTTAGATTTCTCTAAATCGCCTCACTTAAAGGAAAAAGATAAATTCTAAACTGCTTATGAATAGTGGAAAATTATTTACTGCTTGAGGAAAAATTAGCATTGAAAAGCTGCTTGATGTCACTTGGCAAATGTGAATTTGTTAATGTCTTGTCATGTAGGTTTTTCAGAACTAGTCCATGTGTTCTGCTTCACTGTGTCACCTTAATCCAGGTGCATTTTTGAGAAGCACAGGAAAGGGGAAGTGAATAAAGTGTGCTTTGCTATGCATGGGAAGATACATCTATATATTAATTATTATTAATTATATATAAATATATAGGGTTTTTTTTAGTAACTTCGCTCTACCTATTTAAGGGAGATGAGCGCAGCTCAAATTCCTGGAAAGAGATGTTGATGTGTGCATCAGTACAAAGGGGCCCCAGGTGTTACCCATTGCTGTTGCAGACTGTAGAGCAGTGCTGTGATCCTTAGGCTGGTGTTACTGCTCTGTGTCAGATCTGGGTTGTGGGAAGCTGAAGAATGTGCCCCTGGCTGCACAGAGGCTGTTGCTGCTGCAGGATGCTGCATCTGCAGGCCAGCGAGTGCTGACACGCAGCAATGCCCAAGGAGCCTGCTGTGGAGCCCCTGGAATGCCTGAGCCATTCTCAGCCCACGGAGCTGTGGGCTGGGGAGATAGCACAGGAATGTGCACCATACAACTTGCTCCTTTTAGTGCAGCTTGAACTGGTAAATGGGGCTTAGCCTAAGGATTTGTCCTGCTCTTCCATCTTGCTACTTTGGTGGTAGAAGGGATATTTTCTGAGTGATTCAATGCATTGGACGTCAGCATGAGAGGTCTTGTCCTGAGCTGTTGAAATGACCAGCAGAGCTTTGGCTTTTGCTGGGAATTACCTTGAAGCAATGCAGTTGGTATTAAAGGGCCACTTGTACATATCTAACTGATGTACAGAGTGGTGTGGAGGATTTGTAGACCAGAATCCCAAGGACCTCATAGTTAATAATGATCTTTGGCCAAAGTGAGGAAAGGGAGAGAGGATCAGACTAATGTTCCTGGACCTCTAGGTGTCTTGGAGTGTGTTATGGTGGTAAAGGTGTCAAATGTGGTCATTTGATATCATTCTTTTACTGTCCCTCCTCCAGAGGAAAATCTGTGTAGAAAACCCACCTGAATGCAAACAGCAATGTCCTCCCGTACTGGGGAGGATGTGGTTTGAGTAGCCTTCAGGCTAAACACGATTTCTATCAAGTGTGCAATTTTTGGGTTGTCCAGTGGAGGGGAGGAAGACTGTCCTTCTGTTTCATGTTTTCACACAGCTTTACCAGGTGGCTGGCCAGGTTACGTGAGCCTATGGAGAACCAGCCGTGCATATGCTGAGGTGCTCTGTGCTGCAGTGCACAGCGAGTTAGGGTTTTATTGGCTGTGTAACTGCTCCAGAGTAGCCATGATAAGCAGGAGTGTCCAGGTTGGTGGTGTTTTAGTAGGTATCCCTTTTGTACCCTCCTGAGCAGCTAATGGAGTGGAAAATACAAATTTCTATATGCACAGTCCATGCATAGCTGAGCTCTACTGAGTCTTTGGAAACTGGAGTTATTCTGCTCCGTGCATGTCTGTGAGTTGAGATTTTGTCTGTGAGTTAATGGCTTGTAGTGGAGAGAATGGACAGAGGGGTGATTCTGGGGAGGAGCAATGGTTTGAAGGTCTGTTATAACTCTGGGTTACTTTACTGCCACAAAATGGTTAAATCTATTCTCTAGCAATAACTAAATCTACGGTCTCCATCCTTGGGAGGTTCTGCCTCCTAGAGCCGTGTCTGTGGTATTCCAGAGAGTATTTGGGGCAGCGGTAAGGCTGTGGTGAGGTCAGTGTGTGTGGCTGTTTCCGGAGTACTGGGCGGTAGCTGCTGTGAAGATGTTCGTCTCCGTGGGGAGGTGCAGCACACGTGGCAGCTCCAAGAGTTTCTGTGTGCCTGAAACAGGGACAGGTTCCCGGCTCTTGAACAGGTGAGGTGAAGGCACTGCCGAGCTGGGCACTGCCGTGGGTTTCGTCGCTCTGTCCCTGTGAGGTGTTGGTGGTGCCCTCTGATGGATGGTGCCGGTGGGCACTGGCCCCAGTCACTGCCTTGCGGTGGCCCAGTCAGCCGCTTCCTACGGGTTGTGGGGACTGACTGGCTGATTCACACGTCCTGCAGCGCTGTCCCTCAGGAGTCACCTTGGGCAGGAACACTTCATTACCCAGTAAATCGATCGAGACTTTAATATTTCTATTTAAGCATTTAATATTCCATTTAAGGAGCGGCCACTGTAGTGAACTCAGTGCTGTGATGGGAGGTGCAGCACTGCACAAGGCACAGCATCCCTGTCACAGTTCATCAGGTTACAGATGCTGGTCCCTTTTGCAAAAGAGAGAGCGATGCATCTTTTTCCATTAATAAAGCAACCTTCTTTCCCCTCATATCTTATTTCACATTTCTTCTGGTAGTTGCACAAATCCTGAATGAACACACGGTGCTTTGGGACCTCTTAGGATGAACTGCTTCATGGAAAATGTAATTGTTAATCCCTTTGGTTAATTTTTGGTTGGATTTTGGATAATAGCCTCAAGTCATGCTCTGGACTGTAGAACTCCTTGGGCTGACCTCCAGGGGAGCGACTGGCAGCCCGTGCCTGTGGGCTGGGGAGTCGCTTCCCTCTGGCAGGGTGTGATGTCCGTGGGGTGGGACGGTGTCACTGCCACTCTCACCCTGCCCTCAGGGGAGACGTTCTGCTGCTGGTGTTGGGCCCTTTAAACGGGCGCAATTCCCCATTTCAGCAGCGTTTCAGCGAGCTGTGGTTGCTGATGGGATTGGATCCGGGAACAGCAACGGGGAGGGACGCGAATGGGGAAGACCTTCCCTCTGTCGTGGCTGTGAGCCTGGAGCGGCGGGGGCGCAGGGAAGGGAGGACACGGGATTGCAGGGTTTGGGGGCGAGCAAACACGAAGCACAAGGAAAAGTCCTTTCGTATCGGGAAACCGGTGTGTGAGCGCCTTTCCTGTCCCGCTGGCTTGGGGTGGTGCCTTCGTGCAGCTGCTTCGATATCAGTTGTAAAGTTGGAGTTTAGTTTGGGTAACCGAGGGATTCCTCTCCGGCCTTTTCTCCTCCCTCCGCTTTCCGATCCTCGGCTCTGCCTTGTTTGCTCAAGTCAGGAAGGGGGAGGGTATGGGGAAGTTTAATCATTAATCTTAACTCCTTCACAGCCATGGGGCTCAGTGCTCCCTGGTATTTGCAGACCTCCCTTCTTCCGCAGATCTATAAAAGTAAATCGGTGCGAGTAGCCGAGCTCATTCTGTCCTCAGCAAAAGGCAGTGGGTGTCCGTCCCATGGATCATTAGCGCAGAGAGGAGCCGAGCAGGGCAGTTTCTGTGGCGAGATGGTTACAGCTGCCGGTCCTGCACTGAGGGCTGGAGGTGGAGGGTGGAAAAATGGTTTGCGTCCCCTCTGCAGAGCTGGAAGAGCCCAACACCCTCTCGGGATTTTCACTTCCTGGTGGAGTTTGATTTGCCTTTGTCATTGGAGGGGAGAAGCAAAAACCACTCCTTCTCGGCAAGCACTTCTCTGGGAGGTTGTGTGCATGAAACCTCCAGTCATAGGACCTGCCTGACTGTAGGAATTGCGGTTCATCGGCAGTTCCCTGGAGGTATGTGCCTTTCACTCTGCAATCCACCAGCTGTTCTTTTGCTTGAAAAGATTCAGTTCATTTTTCCCCAGCTGCGGAATACTTGCCTCCCTTCAGAGAATCTGCTTCTGGGATACTTTGGTCCCTTTAGGAAGATAGATCCTGTGACTTTAATGGTTTGCAGCATCTTTTTAACTAAATGAAAGGTGTATAGAAATAATTTAACACAGTATTTAATTTGCTAATGGCTGTATTCTGCTCTCTGAGTGCAGAACTGCTTATTTTTTCTTTTATGATGCTTTGGTTTTTTGAAAAGAGTGAATATAAAAGCAGCACCTTCCTCATCTTGCAATGCAATAATACTGTCCGCCTCTAATACATTTTCTTGAAGGCATGCTAAGTGCATTGGCTGCTTTGGAGTGCTGTGCTCAGGAAGTGGCTCAGGGCTGGCAGGTGCTGCCCGGGGAGCTGTGGGCAGCCATTAGTGCGAGCAGTTGCTTGGTTGCTATTCTGGTGCCACCAGACAGCTCCAGCTCCTTGTGACCGGGTGGGGGACACTGCAGGGTGGCCACGCTCAGGCTGAGCCCCTGTGCCCCAAGCCTGAGTGTCAGGTGCCTGCTGTGTGCAGGAGAAGGGGCCTGCTGAGTCTCTCTGAAGACAGCTGGGTCTGTGCAGGGGGGAGGGAGATCCAGGGGGGGTTACAGAGTGTCCCCTCCTAATTCTGCTGAAGGCGTGTTACTGTTTTGGGGCTGAATTCCACATCTCCAAAGGGACCTGCCAGGTGTGCCCTGGTGCTGTTCCATGGAGAGCGTCGATGTCTCCAGTGAACTGACTCCTCTCTAACAGCCTTGCAGGTGTGCACTGGTGCTGCTACCCCAGTGGAAAGCTGGGCATGTGGCCAGGGACGCTTTCTTTGGAAAAGAGTGCAGCACAGACCTGCAGGCACTCACTGGGGTTCCCCCCGCAGGGAATGCAATGGGCTCTGCAGGGTGGGCGCACAGGCTGGAAGGTCCAACAGGTCAGGATTTGCCTTTGAGTCACCCCAGAGGAGTGCAGGGTTGGAAATGGGCAGAAGATACATTTGCAGGGAGAAATCCAGAAAGCTGAGAATGCCTTTTTATGACTAATGTCTGACGGGATTATAAGATATTTGCAAAGTGCTGTGTGATATGAGTCCTCTGCCTGGCATGAGTGACAGTGTTTCTAGCTGGTGGACATTTTCCTTCTCTTGAGGAATTTGTGAGCAGTCTCCACCCATCTAGTTAAGAATTGTTTCCAGAAGAAATGGCGTTTACCTGGCAGCCTCTGGAAACTTGTTAACTGTTTGTATGATGTACTGAGAGGGATGTTTGTTAGGAAAACTGAAACACATTTTCCTGCTGCACTGATGGACTGATCTGAGCGTTTCATGATTCTCCCACTACCTTGGACTTGGGAGAAAACACCTCCTGAGATCTTGTTTCCTGTAGAAAGCAGTGCCTGCGGCCACAGTAAATGACTCTGTGATGATGTGGGGCCTGTAATTAGTCTGTGTCAATATCCTGTTGGAGTACATCTCTGGACAGGCTTGCCTAGGTTGCACTTCTGCAGAGTGCAGTGAGACTATGGGTTCCTGTTGTGTGTTTTTCCAGTTAAGGCAAAAATCTGAGACTGACACAGCTTTTCTGGCTGCTTTGTTACATCTTGGTGTTTTCTTTGTAGTAGAAGTTTGATTAACTTGTTCATTCCTGAGCAGCAGTAGTGTTCTTCAGGGCATTTGGTAGATTACCCTAGGTGAAAAGACCTCCCAAAAAACTTTTGATACAGATACATTGAATGAGAAGAAAGAGACAAAGCTGTAGTCCAGGCTTTTACCATTTTGTTGAGTTATTTTTTGCTTTCCTGCAGACGCCTTACTGGCAGACCTGGAATCCACCACCTCACATATCTCCAAACGACCAGTATTTCTCACGGAGGAAACTCCTTACTCCTACCCAACTGGAAACCACACGTACCAGGAGATTGCTGTGCCACCCCCAGTGCCCCCGCCACCTTCCAATGAGGCCCTGAATGGCACCGTGATCGACCCCTTAGACCAGTGGCAACCCAACACACCTAGATACGGCCACCAGCAGGTGAGTGGGTGTGTGCAGGTGGGAGGGTGCTTGTTTTGTGGGTGCAGGATCTCTCAGGACAGTAAGGATGACGGAATAGGCAGAAGCGAGGATGATTCTGGCTATGAGCAGAGCAGGGGAATAGGGGGAGGCAGGAGTTTTTGTTGGAACTAACTGGTTGGAACAAATGGCAGAAAAAATTTTGAAAGCCATCGTCATTGTGCTGACAAAACGGTGGTGTGATGAGATTAGTGTTAGTCATCTGTCTTGAGCCTGTGGAAGGCAGACTGGGGGTTTCCAGCACAAAGCTGTGACTCATAGGCAGGTCTGAAGTAAGGGGAAAACTGTTGTTCCTGGTGTAGCCCACCTGATAGAGACTGGCTTGACTAAAGAGCAGATCTTTTTTTTGTTCTGCTGGGCTTTGTTCTGCCCTGTCAATGCATGGGTTTGTAATGCAGTAGTGTACATATTTGTTTTGTATTCACTGTTTCCAATGCAAATCTTGTTTCCACAGCCTCAGTCCCAGTCTCCTATATACAGCTCTAGTGCCAAAAGCTCCAGTGCCTCTGTTCCTAGGGACGGGCTCAGCTCTCCTACACCCCGTGCCAGTGAAGAGGAACACGTCTACAGGTATCCTGTCCCTTTTAAGAGATAAGCCTGGCTCACAACTTGAGCCTGCTGAGGGTCAAGCTGCCTTCTATAAGTGGAAACTAACACTGCTCTCTGTGCTTTACATTGCTTTGTGTCAATTTTGATTGCCTCTTTTGTAACATGCCACTGTAACTTCCACACTCGCTTCAAACTTTGACCTGGCCCTTCCGCTTGCTCAGCTGCAGGAGGTTAAGGATCCATCAGACACAGCAGGATCTGGATTGTGTTGTGAAGGATATGATCCAGACACAAGTGACAAATCCACCCCCCTGTTAAACAGCACAAAAGTTCTACAGGAGGTGGATGGCCTTTGGGTTATTTTTCCTTGGGAACTCAGTACTTGTGGCCTGGAGGGATGTGCAGAGACTTGAGTTCTCAGGTAAATTCAAACTTCTTAAAACTTCATCTCAGTAGGTGATTGATAGAAAACAAGTTTACACTTGCAAAGGCAGCTGCTCTTATTCTGAGAGGTTGGAAGAGTAGCCTGCACAGTAGGACAGACCTTTCTGCTGACATAGGCATAAGTGATGCAGAGGCTGTCAGAAATCCTAGGCACCTTTTTACACTTTGGAGACTGGTGTTTCTTTAGAGTCATAATCTAATGGTGCCAGCTTTTTCTGCTGAGCAGGAAGTTGCTTCCAACCAGAACTAATTCTGGGTAGAGCTCAGCTCCTCTCTGGGCAGCCTAGCCAGAGATGCCCAATGGAGACGGTAATTGCAATTTTTTCAGACGACTGCATGCAATTACTATGAAATGAAGGTAATTACAGCCATAAGTCCTCTTGAACAAGGGTCTGGCATGGCTTGGTGCTGGTGTGTTGGTTTGGCATGAAGTATGTTCTCAGATTGCAGTTGTGGATTTCGTTTTTCAACCTGAAGAGAAGGATAACTTCCCTTATGTAATTCATAATTGTCACTGGTGTTATGTGTGTCAGAGTCCTTAACCTGCTAGATACTAACTTTTTGAGCATAATGTGGTCCTGTGCGCAGGACAGAAGTTCCCATTTTGGATTTGGAAAGTATTTTTTGATGAAATAACCTCTAGAGCATTAAAAGTTATTTCTTCATTGTAAAACCAAGAGAAAAAAAAATGTTCCTGCCATTGACAATGGAAAGGCTGTTACTACAGTATAACTGCTGTAAAAATCACTGCATTGATGTGAAGTTCTGCTTTGGAACAATTAGCAATTCTGTGTGGTAAATTATATCGCCCATATAAGACTAGCAGTAATTACAGCCAGTTCTTTATACATGCATGTGTATTTAACACGGTAGAAAATAATATCAAGTTACTTTTTTATAAATTGGTTAATTAGAGTTCCCAAATTAAAGGTGTGAGGACCTGGGGAAACCTTGAATGTTGCAAGCGGCTATGACATATCCTACTGCGTCTCAGTTTCTGCTGCTAACCTGAGGTTTGTGCTTTGCCTGTCTCTCCTGTCTGTGCTAGCCCTGCATTCCCTTGCTCAGGGAGGAGGATGTTGCTGCTTGGTGTGGTGTCAGCAGAAACAAGTCATTTTCCCGTATATGAGCTAATGGTTCTGCTGCTGTTCTGTGTGTTTTGGATCTACAGACAGTTAACTCTTTCCTCCAGGGCTGGGCAGCACATAGCCTTAAATCAGAGGCCCTGTCCATCAATGCTATTTTTGTAATTTACAAGAATAGCAGTGGCTGTATTTAGTCGTGTCACAAAGCACGTGTCTTCTTTACCCCCAGAGCTAAAAGCATCAGCCTGAAAAGACCACAGCACATGTGTGAACTTTGGGAACCTAATGAGTTTCCCTCCATACTTCTGCTGTACCTTGATGCAGAAGTTTTACATTTCCCTTTTGTCTTCAGTTTCCCAAACAAGCAGAAGTCTGCAGAACCATCTCCCACAATGACCAGCTCCTCTCTGGGCAGCAACCTCTCAGAACTGGACAGACTCCTTCTGGAACTGAATGCTGTTCAACATACTCCTGCCAGTGGCTTCACAGCAGGTAAGGAATAGTAAGACATTTGGTAGGAGTGGATAATTTGATTCTCAGAATAGTAGCTTGCTTGCTTTTTCTTAGTGAAGGAGACCCCTTCAGCCCTTAATCGAAGATTCATTTCGTAAGGGTGGGATCTCTTGAGGTCTGAGCTGCAGCACTCTGCTCAAAGGAAGGCCAACTTCAAAACTGCTTCTAACTAAAGTTTTGGAGTTAGTTTAGGTTGCTCAGGCCCTTGCACTGTTAAGTTTTTAATATCCTTGGAGATGGATGTTCCACAAGATTTCTGGAGAATGTTTTGTACTTGCCTGCGATTAGCATGTGTGTGTGTGGAATGGGGCTCTGAATGTTTTTTTCTGCTCCCCTTTCTTCAGATGAGACTGGCAGAAGCCCATCACTGCCCAGCGTGGCTGGCCCTCACTATGTTGTCCCAGAGAACAGCAGCCCAGGGGGAGGGAAGGCTGCACCCCCGACAAAAGAAAAGCCAAAGCGAAATGGTGCACGTGGGATCGAAGATGTGCGTCCCAGTGTGGAGAGCCTGCTGGATGAGCTGGAGAGCTCCGTGCCAAGTCCAGTGTGAGTAATGTTTTGGTGGTTGCAGGCTTGGGTGGGGTGGGATGGGCTCCTGGGGGAACAGTGGCTCTAGTGTAGGGGCAGCTGCTGCAGGAGAGTGATGGATGGAAGATGGACTTTGCCTGAAGGGTCAGAAGTCAGGCAGGTGCATGAAGATGCTGATGCTTATTAATCTACTTCTGGATGGAAAAATGCATGTCATCCATAAGAGGTGGACTGTTCAAGCTCAGGTTTACAGCTGACCACAAATACCCCTGTCTGACAAAATGAATGTTCAGACATCATCTGTTTCTTAGCGGATGGGATGTGTGTGCACATGTGAGGCAGGGTCTGCGCGTGTTGGGGAAGCTGGGCCAGGTTGGGCTGTGCTGATGAACTCCTCATGCTCTGCTTACTTGGGAGAGCAGTGGGACATGGAGTCTAGGAGTGCCCTCCCAGGTTTAAACACACTATTTTTAAAATTTTATTTTATCTTTTCTCCCCCCACCCAGGCCTGCAATCACCGTGAGTCAGGGCGAGGTGAGCAGCCCTCAGCGTGTCACCGCCAGTCAGCAGCAGACCCGAATTTCTGCTTCTTCAGCTACACGAGAACTGGATGAGCTGATGGCATCTCTCTCTGACTTTAAGGTACCCTGTCATGACAGCTCAATGCTTCATCTTGTCCCTACCCATCCCAGTCTCTCTTGCCTGTTAACCACATTTGCTGACCTTGGTTAGTCTCCAGAATGCCTCCTTTACCTCTCACATTTGCTCTGATAAACTTCCTGTGGTGTATTTGTGCTTTCTGAGTGGTGCTGTAGGTGTCCTTGACTGCTATAAATTCTCATCACTGGCAGGGTAAGGCAGTTCTGGGATCTGTTTTTCCTTCAGTTCTGCAGTTTGTCTGTTTGCCAAAGATAATGAGCTTTGTTACTGCTCAGTACAGAGTGAATTATTTTGCTGTGCTACAACTTAATGAGAAGGAGAGAAGCATGGGACACCACTCTGCTTACTGACAGAGACCAGGCCCTTCTGTTCTGTGGGATGACTCTCCTCTCTGGAGTGTGTTTTTACCCTGATGTGCTTTCTCTGAGGAGAATGGATATTCCAGGCATGTGGCGTGAGCACTGAAGCCTTTACAATCAGAAGGAGATTTCAAAGGTTTTATCTTAAAACAAAATCTCTTATTCACCTCAAAATGGGATTAAAGTTTGAGCTTCTTGTGGGGGCAAAGGATGGCAAATACTATTCAGTGTTGGCATGTGTACTTGAATAACTTTTTCTTTATTCATGTGGGTGTGTTATCATTCCTGCACTAAATGATGAACTGTGGAGGTTGTTTTCATGAGATTTCATTTATGCATAGTCATAGCAAAATGAAAAATATTTTCTCATTTTCTACGTTCAGCTGCTTTGCTTATAGTCTTACTGAACTAGTGACTTGGATTTATTCTGAGAGGTGGAGAAAGCAAACATACTGGATAATCTCTTTGTTAGGTTTGCCTTTTTTACATACGTATCTACTTTCTAATCCTAAATCAGTTCCTACCTCTCTGTTTTATCCCTGTATGGAAGATTCTGCTGGATGCTTGAGATTTCTTGTCTGTGCTGAACTCCATACCCTCCTAGGTGACGTTAGGTGGGGCAGCCAGAGCTGAGCAGTGTTTTGTGAGGAGAGGTACAGAACATGCAGTGACAGCTTTGCTGCTTGCACAGTTCTTTCTGTGCCTGGTGGGTCCCATGGAGGTCAGTACAGTACCCAGAGCTGTGACAAGTGTGTGAGTTCAGAACCCAGCACTGAGCACACGTGTTCTGAGAAGCTTCACTTGCCTTATGCTTGCTGGAATGGAATTCAGTCTGCCATTCCTGGCACATGCCCCTAAATTGGTGAGAATCTGGGAGTTCCTCAGTGTTTTCTCTGGACTTAGTGTAGTGTGTGTTTAGTCAATTGCAAATATTGACACCTTAGTGTTGCCCTTTTTCGCCTTTTGAGGTCCTAGGGTGTAGTGCAGGATACCCACAAGCTCTGTTCAGCCTGGCTGAAACACTGTGGTGTTGTGAAGCTGGAGAGAGTTCCCACTTGTGCTTCTGGCATTCCCTGCCCTGCTCCTTCCATGTGCTGTGGGAGCTGAGCACTATGGCCTTGTGCCCCTTTTTTTATCAGGAAACAAGCTCAGGGTGTGGCCCAGCCTTTGCTCCCAGGTGAGCTCCTGGCAACTGAGAATGACCTTGCCCAGCACAGGTTTCTTTCTCAAGATACAGGGAGTGAACATTTTTAAATGTGGGTGTTCCAGTACTTTGCACTCTTGAGAAGAAGCTTTAGAATCTCCAGTAAAACCTGCGTGACAGAGATGAGCTATTCTGACTAATACACCACCTGCCTTCCTGGCTTAGTTTTCAGTTGACTTCAGAGACCAAATTGAAATGCAGCAAGATTTTAAGATTTGGTCTTTATTAAGCACAGCATTAATATTTTTGTGAGGCATTGAGCTCATCTGTGCCTAAACATTCTTCCTGTGGCACAAGGAACATGGCTTCTGCGATCATTTTCCTTTTGTTAATGATGTCATTGACTGTTTTTAAGTTACTTTCCTTTTTTCCTGTTGTCCAGGTTGCTTCATTTTCCCTTCAGTCCTTTTTGCTTGGTTATGCCTTTTCTGTTTGTGTCAGCTTGGGAGTGTTAACTTGGCTTAAAAATGTATTCTAGTCTGTACCAGTGTTGAAATATAAGGGAGACAAGGGGAATCCTTGTGAAGGTGGAATATGAAAGGCTGCTGTTTGAATATCAGACCTGTGTGTGACTGCAGGAAACAGGATAAAAAACCCAAATATGATGTGTAATTAGTTGGAGTTGGTAGAAGTTGCAATAGATGGGGGTGGGAGGAGTGGAGGGCACTGGTGCTTGGTTTGCCTTGTACCCCAGAGTAGAAGGTGATGATACATTACCCTTTTATCATATTTTGCTCACCCTAGTTTGTTGCCCCTTCTTTTTGCTTACAGAATCCATTTGATTTTGGTTATCTGGTTCATCAGTCATCAGGCACTGAGATTACTTAATGCACTTGTTTTTTTACCCTCTGGCATTTCTGTGTAATGTGATGCCTGCTTCTGCATAGCTGGATGCTTGTAGTTAACTGTTCTGTTACTGTTGAGTGCTCACCCATTGCTTTTATTATGGAATTAGTATGGCTTCAGTGTTGAAAATTACTGATGTTTGAGCAAAACGTTACTCTTGCCTTGCAAATGACTGACTTCATTTTAGAAAGTCTGGAAAGCAAGTGTGAAGCACAGCATCAAACCAGGTTACTTTTACAGGTGTACCCAGCTTAGGCAAAATACAGGGAGAGGGCACTATTGGGAAATTCCCTCATTTTAATATACTTGGTAGTCATTTTCCTCTCAGCTGTGACTGTGGTCACAGTAGCCTGACTGTGCTACTCAAGGGGAAGAGTAATCTGTAATGAAATTTTGTCTCTTACTGCTCTTTCCTTTCTGAGAACAGTCTCATTGTAGTACTACTGGTGTGACTTTGCAAGCGTGTCCGTGTGTGCCAGCCCCTGGCCCCTCATCATGGTAGGGGCTCAGGTCAGCTGAAGGTTATTGTTCTTCTGTTCACGGACAGGATTTGTGCATGTTCTGGTTAATGATATAATTTTTTTCATGATAAGTATCTCAGAAAGGTAAGTGGAGACTGAGGTAGCATACATGGGGCTTAGGAAGTTATGTGCCCTTCCACATCAGCGCATAAGCATCTGAGTTCTTTAGGCTTCTCTGGAAAATATTACTAAGAGTCACAGCAGGTCTGGAGATCCAGAGCTCTTGGATTTGGAAATCCTTTGTGGATACATTTTTAAAACTAAGAAGGCACAGTCTTGGTCTTAGGTTGACCTGCTGTGTGAGTTTGTCCAAGTCTCTGTTCTGAGACTCCCTTTCTAAGAAAAAGGAGTAGTACACTTGATCTTCTAGAGTTCAGTCAGGAACCACTGGAAGTGGGGAAAGAAGGACCCATGATCTTTTCTTTGCAAAAGACTCTGTAAGTCAAGGAAAACCAAAACCTCTGTATTAGTTGCTCTTTTTAGAATGTTTTTTGGATCAAAATTAATACTGATTTTATTACAATGTCAATGTGGAGTCTTTGCCTAAGGGGAAGAGGCTAATCTACCACCTAAGCAATGCTCACAAGGGCATGGAATGACTGACAGGCTTGTATAGATTCAGTGTGTGTCACTTCCAAGGTGAGATTAGTGATGTGAATAGAACAAAGCCCATGTCATCTGCTCTTGCTGTGAATGCCCTGAAGCTTTGTTTTCACTACCATGAACTCAGCCAACTGGAGCATTTTATTAGTGTATCACGAAGAAAATGTCATGCTTTGTTCTATTCATTGATTGAATTTTTTGCAGCTTTGTAATATTAAATTTACATGTCTGACTGTGAGTAAGTTAACATGACCTTTATTCACAGTTGAGACACTCCTGGTTTGGAGCTGGCTTCCCAGCAGTGGCCATGCCATGCCCCCATCACAGCTGCAGGTGAACACTGAGCTGTCACTGAGGAGGAGGGCCCAGGAAAAGAATCCCAGTGGCTGTAGAACTCGTGAAGATTGGTACAATGTCATACTGGTTCTGCTCTTTGGTGTCTCATTTTTCTTCCTTACTCTTGGAAGTAAGGATTTGGGTCAACATGGCTTTTTGATTTGGAAGTCATGATTCTTACAATGCTTAATTCTATGCCTTTTTTCCCTTCTCCTTATCTCTGTCATTATCTTTTTCTCTTCTGTCTCTTTTTTTGCAGACTAGTTCCACTATGTCTCTGATTTCTGAATCTTCCCTAGAACCGGTTCCCAGTTCAGCAAATGCAGGCTCCAGCGACACTCCTCACAGTTTAACAGTGCTGTCCTATTCCAGACACCCTTCTGCAAGTCACAGTGGGGACTCAACAGTGCCAACATCTGTCCCCTCAGCAGACCCCTGCATTGAGAAAGGCAGTGACACTGCAGTTCTGCCTTTGTCAGGGCATCCTGCTGCCCCTCCACCTGTGTCCCCTTTAGCACAAACTGTCCCTGTGCCCCCACCACGGAGCTCCTCAGGTTATGTTACTCGTGGGGAGCAGGTGGCCTCTGCAAGCTTACTTCAGCTGAACAGAAAGCCTGACTCTTCCAGAAATACTTCCCAGACTGTGCCAGCTTCCAGTGCAGAGCTTCTCTGTAGATCTGCTAATGTGGAGCCTCGGGGCTTAGGGTATGATGTGGCAAAAGAGGCTAACCCCAAAATCTCAAGTGTATCCATTTCAAATGCTTTGAAGGGGCAGATACCCAAAGAGCTGCATCATCAGGGAGCACTCAGGGACACCTCAGCTCTTTCCTCTCAGGGCAGAAGTGTGGAAACAAGTTTAGATGATCTGTGGGCCCTGGAGCTGCCTGCACATGTGCCAGAGGTGCATGCAAAGAATGACAATGTTTTGGATTCTGTTAATGAACCTTCTGTTGTTGCCCTGGATCGGTGGGATGTCTTCCCAGACACTAAAAACCAGTTGGGCTTTGTAGTGGAGCAAGGACAGGAGCTAAAAGCTGAAGTGCCACATGAAACCAAGGTACACCCTGATCTGGGCAAGAAGAGGCAGGGCAGAGACAGAACTCTTAGGAGGGCAGGTACTGCTAACATGAACAAGGCCAGAGGAGACCAGAAAAATGAGCAGCTCAGAAGTTCTGCAGTCACTCCGGAGTCTCCTGAAAACTTTGGGAAGACTGAATGGGACCTGCCATGTGTCTCCAAATCACCCATTGAGAGGATTTCTGCATCAGGCCAGGCAGGCACTGAGTGAATGTAGGAGTAGGGCAAGTCCTAGCCAGGACTGTTCTGCCAGCACACTAACAGAGTGTGTGTGCAGTGAGTGTGCCCGGGCTCACCCCACTAACAGCACGAGCTCTGAGCAGTGTCACTGACAGCTGCATGTCACGGGGCTTCACAGCCCCCGGCTTTATCTTGTGGTCTCTCCTGCATGTGGTTCAGCAGCACAGAACATGGCTGCTCGTAGGGACTTCCTTGTGAAATGGATATTTAGTCCCTAACTGGGGTAAGGTGCAGTCCACAGAGACCTCCAAAAAGCTGAAAGGGCTGTTTCATGCTACTGATTGAGGTGGCAGCTCCTCTGCTCTGCTTACCTTTTTAGGTCTCATTACTGAAGCTGTTAGTATTCCTTTCCATGCTGGACGTACACTTTGTGCACCAGACATCTCTGACCAAGAGCCTATCAAGGGCAAACTCAGGGAGGCAGCTCTGTGCCCTTGTAATGCAGAGGTTTCTGTAATGCTCAGTGGAGTGCTCATGCTGCACCTCCTATCTTGGCTTCCCGCTGGTTAATCTTTCCCTTCCTTTTCTAGACAGTTATTTTTGGCTGCTGTGATATCCTTACAGGGTTTTTCCTTGCACTGAGTCACTGTTCTGGGCTGTGCCAAGATGAATTTTGGCATTGTGGAATAAATGCCATCACTCTTCCTGCTCACAATTGTCACTAATGTCTTTGAGTTTGTGCTGTTGCATCTTGGGGCTTGCTCTGACATTGCTCTTCTCTGCTGATACTATTGCCTTTGTCATTTAGATTAAATCTTTAATCAAGAGGACAAAAGAGACTTCGAATGTGCATCCAATGTCTCGGGACCTCTCTCCAAGGCGTAAACTAGGTCCTGCCATATTCCACAAGACTGAGTCCCAAGATCGCTTGATTGAGGAGCTTCAGGACAGACTGGGCATCGATAACCAACAGGAGCAGGAAGAATGGCAAAGCCAGGATGCCTGGCTGACAGAGGGGGTCATTGTCACTGCCAGGCCCCGGGGGGAGGAGCAGAGTGGTGAACAGCAATTAGAGAAGGTAGAAAGCAGGGTCAAACATGCTGGGAAATTCCAGCATGTCCCTCTGTTGAGATAGCATTTTGTGGAGGTGCAGGTTGAGTTTCTGAGCATCCTAAATGACACGAAATGAAGAACTAACACTTTCTATTCACCCTTGTCTGGCCTGAGAGGGAAAGCAGCACAGGGTCCTAGTTCTGGATGTTTAAGAACTGGAGTGGGATCTGAGGGAGCTGCTGATGGTATCTGTTGATGCAGTCTGCTGCTATTACATCTTAAATGTTCACGTGGGGATTATTTTTAAAACCGCACTGGGAAGCCTGACATAGAGGCATGCTTTGTTTTGTCCGGTGCTGTACCTGTGCAGGGCTTTCTGGGGATGAATAAGATGGTGCTGTTCCTTAAGCTACAGTGAGCAGCACTTTTTCTAGTTCCCTTCTCTTTCTTGCTGCTCTTTCTTCTTAGATTCTGGTAGCAGCCAGCCTTCCTGTTAAAAGGAAGTGCTTGTTGGTTTCTCTTTGGATTTATTCACCTTTCTTCTTCCTGTGTGTCTTTCTAGGTTGTTTTTCCTCCAGAATCCCCGCTCCTCCCCAGGAGGATGATCTCTGTTCCAGCCTCTTCCCAGCTCCAGCCTTCTAAAGAAGCTGCAAAGATAGTCCCTGCTAATGCTGCTCCTTCTCCTGCCTCTGGCCCTACATCTCCTCTCTCACTCGCACCTCAACCTTCCCATGTGTCATCTACCCCAGTTCCTAGTCCAGTCTCTTCCTTCAGCTTGGCTCCCCAGCGTCTCTTCCAATGGGAAGCTTCTGATAATGATTATCATGAGGTTTCTGTTGTGGGCACCCCTCCTAATGAAGATCCCAAACATTCCTGTTCTCCCCAGACCTGGACTCCTAGCACCAAGGCAGTTGTCTCTGTTGGCTGTCAGACTGAAGATGAAGCTTTCTTCCCAGAAATGCAGGCAGGCTTCTCTGTTCTGGTTTGTGTTTTTAGCAGTATTTTCCAATCCAACTACTGCTTGTAATTTGACAGCTCAATAGATAGTGTTCAGGCTGATATGAACTGCTGGATGGGAGAGAGGACTCATGGACAATATCTAATCCCAGCTGTAGCACTGCACATTACATGTGTGTGCAATAACTTGCTGGGATACATGGGTCCTGTGTGTCCTGACAGTCACTTGGTGCAGCAGGGACTCTTATTTCCCTCTGAGATTAAGAAGGTAACTCTGAAACTCTGCAGTTCTCCCTCCCACAATCTTCCTGAAGTGGGGGGAGTAAAAGATGGCAGAACATGCATACTGGAAGGAGCAGCTCAGCAATCCTTCCTGTGTTTGCCCATTTAGGCAGGTGTCTACTGTATGAGTAGATTGGGGGAGGAGATGGTATGGTCAAGACCTGGATTCTGCATCTCCTGCCAGGGAAGGGCTGTAGCTCCAGGGTGGTGGGGAGTCTTGACGTATATGTGCCGTGCAGTGTTAGTGTACAGGCAGCTCTCAAGCAGTGAGCAAGGAAACACCTCTGCATCTTGACCTGTTGTACTTTCCAGGTGACCTCTGCTCCTCCCCTTGTCCGCAGTGCCAGTCTGTTGGCTGCTCCTGCACCCCAGGGCCCCACAGCCCCTGACAAGGCAGGATCCCCTTTCTGTTTCCTCAGCATGGTGTGTGCTCTTCTGGTTGGTGATTATGCTGGGATCTGCTTCTGGAGCTCCCAGCACAGTTAATGTGGATAATATCCTGTATTGCATGGTTTGCTACTCATAGAGCTCCTTTCTGAACTTAAGTGATGGCAAATCTCATGGGTGAAGGGTGGGAATTTGAAGGGCCTTTGCATGATCAGTTTATGAGGGTGGTGTGTGGAGTGTCCCCTACAAACAGCATGCATTATGTACAGGAGGTGGAAACAAACCTCTTTCAGGTGGGGCCTCATTTGTGAGCTGTCAGGAGGGCTGGATGGCCAGGCCAGCTGGAAATGGAGGTGTGCACAGGTATTTGTGCCTGCTCTGGGGTCAGCCGTGACTGGCAGGACCGTGTGGTCCCTCCAGGTCACTACAAGGGTGAAGTGCTCTGTTGCTACATGTTGAATTCATCTCATCTCCTTTCTCCCTGGATGGTATTTATCACTTGTGTGTGGCATCTGTGCCTACCCTGCCTGGCCATGCCCCCTGGCTAGAGCAAGAGAAGCTGTGATTCTTTCCACACAGTGCAGCCCTTTTCCTCCTGCTGCACCATGCAGGAGGCCTGGGCTTTATCCTGGGCCTCTGGACAGGCTTTGTCTCCAAAGACCTGTCCTCTCCCTCTGTGAGAGTATCCTTGCAGTTGTGTGTGTGCTTTGGAGACAGTTTCTGGTAGCAAATTTGTGTTATGTAGGTAGGGAAGGGTTTGTTTTAGGCTGAGGATGCTGGGGTGTGAGGAGGCTGCTCTGTGCTGCTGGACTAGGAGAGGCTGCAAATTATGGGAGCAGAGAGGAGGGGAAAGGCTGTGTGTTAGGATCCATTGGGAGTCACACTGCATGTAAGGCAAGGCTGGGGAGTGTGTGAATGTGTGTTTAAAAGCAGCTAAATCCATGTATGTCATGAGAATGTTTATACAAACGAGCAGAAACCAGGATTTGTCATTGAGTAAACTGGTCAACTGCAAGGACAAGCAGCTGCAGGACAGGGAATAGAGCTCCTCCTGTGGCTGGAAGGGGAGGGTCTGCCAAGGCTTGGAGCACTTCAGCATGTCCCTGCTCCTTTGGCTATGCTGGCAGCAGGCCGGTGGGTGTTCATAGGTGTAGATTTTGTCTGTTTTAATTTACTCTCAGTAAAAGAAAACGTGCTCTAAACCCAACTTCTTTGTGTGTCCCTAAACCTAACAGTAGCTATGGCAGTGCCAACTCAGCTAAAATAATCTCTATTTCCTTGCTGGGGCTTGTCTGCAAACGGGACTGTGGTGGCCAAGGAGAACATATGCTTTGTTTATAAGTTACAAACCTCTGTAAAACATTTCTCCACTCCTTTGGGAAGCCTTTCCAAGCTGTGTGTGCTGTGGTGGTGTGAGTTTCAGAAACGGCCCCTGAGACAAGTATCCAAATCCCCTTCCCCCCACCGGTGCATTTCCAACTACAATACACGTGGCAGCCCTGTCTGCTGGGGATGCACTGCCCTCTCTGTAGGTAAACAGCAGCCAGCTGGGAGGGAGTTCCTTCCTTCCTGCTCCCAGTTGCTTAGCTCAGGCATAGGGTGAGAACCACCTGAGAATGAGAGAGAGACTTGGCAAACAGATGTGCAGAAGGTGGTGCAAAGGGAGAAGATTTTCTAGCTGAAAGGGAAGTAAGATGAGGGAGAGAAAAGCATCTCTATCAGAGAGAGAACAGAGAGCAAGAGCATAGGAATGGAGAGAGGTCAAGGAGAAGGGGCCCTCTGGATGGTGTCTGCTTTGTCAGCTGGCCAGGAACTGATGAGGTAAAGGGAGATTTTTGGCAGAGGCTTAGAGAGCACTGTACTGAGTGCCTGGGATGTACTGGTGACTTCTGCTGTATGTGCAGTGAAAGAAAATCAAATCCTCAGTTCACAGCTCTGCTGTTTCATATCTCAGTTCACTGCATGGGCAGAATACATGTGTGTACTTGATCCTGCTTCTCATCAGCTTCTTCAGAGAGCATAGCTGACTCCTGTCTGTCTCTGCAGAGGAGTCACTGGCAGCAACAGCAGGCATTTATCTGATAAGCATAGCAGCATTCACCTTACAGTATTTGTTTTCTCTTACCTGCAGTTCATGGCACAGGGAAAAGCTGGGAGCAGCTCCCCTCCATCCACAGCCTCCAAGCCTGGCAGTCAGCTGGATACCATGCTGGGAAGTCTTCAGTCTGACCTGAATAAACTGGGTGTAGCTACAGTTGCCAAAGGTGTCTGTGGAGCCTGCAAGAAGCCTATTGCTGGGCAGGTGAGTTGAAGGTGCTGCCTCATTGCTGAACCTTGGGCTGCAGCTGGGAATAATGGGGAGGGCTGTTTCGTGAGGCTGGAGAGACTGGAGATGCTGGAGAAACTGAAGTACTCTATTTATCCACTGGCTAGGTACGCTGTAAGCTCCTCCAGTGACCTCTACCCTGCCCCTGAGGGACTGCCCTCTCCTGAGATGATAGGTAATTCAGTTTTCATGCTACCCCAGTCCAGGGCTCACTTGAGTAGTAGAACTTGTCATTCTTGCTGACCTCCAGCTGGTATCTTGTCATGTGGCCTAGGGGAAGGAGAGATAGAGTTGTTCTCCATAATCTGTCTTCCCAACAGGTAGTTACAGCCATGGGAAAAACCTGGCACCCTGAGCACTTCGTCTGCACCCACTGCCAGGAGGAGATCGGATCTCGGAACTTCTTTGAGCGGGATGGACAGCCCTACTGCGAGAAGGACTATCACAACCTCTTCTCTCCTCGCTGCTACTACTGCAACGGGCCCATCCTTGATGTGAGTTCCTTGGGGAGTCACAGTGCTGGCAGGTTGCTGCAGGCCTAGGTGTTTAAATTCCACTTCACCAATGTATCCTGGGTGGAAGATTTTGTTCAGGGATTTCTGTATTTGTTGTGTCCTTGCTTTGAAAGGGAAACAATTCGGCACAGTCAAATACACTAGTGAGTGGAGTTGGTTCCTTTTACCTTTGCTGAAATTCCTTCAGAACCCCACATTGCTCCATCATTCTGATAATGACTCCTCAGCTTTTGTTCTTGGTAGCCTCTGGTAACAGGCACCAGTGCTGGTCCTGAGGACAGGATGGGGCCCTGTGTAAGGGAGGAAGCAGTGCCTAGGATCCTTTTAGGGTAAAAAAAGTGTGCAGTGGGAAAGTCTGAACGAGCCAGAGGCAGGGGCGAATTGCCTCTGCCCTCTAAAGGACAGTCTGTTTTAATGCTCGCTCTTGTCAGCACCAACATTCATGTGTTCTCCCCTCTCTCAAGCCCTCCTTACTCACCTCCAAGCTGAAGCCATCATTTACATGTCCTGCACTTTGTGTTTTCTTCTGAACAGAAAGTGGTGACGGCTTTGGACAGGACATGGCACCCTGAACATTTTTTCTGTGCTCAGTGTGGAGCTTTCTTTGGACCTGAAGGTATTGCTGGTTTATGCAAGGGGAAAGCAATCTCCCCCCTGAACTGCAGACGAGGGAGTGAGGCAGAGCTGCTGCTGGGGTATCACAGGGGAACTGCTGGAGTTCCAAGGGAGCTTTTTATAGCGGAAGGATGGTGCCAGTAATCATGGCTTCTCCCTGGGGAAGAAGAACATGCCTCTGCTGGGGTGGGAAGGGAACAGAAAAAGAATCAGCAGTAGCTGCTGTGTGTGTTAGCAGGGGAAAGAATGATCCTACCCACACGGGTTACCCTGCACAGGTTGTGTGGCCACAGGTGAAGATGGGAAGCTGATCCCTTTGCCTCTCCTTTGGCAGGATTTCATGAGAAGGATGGCAAAGCCTATTGCCGCAAGGACTACTTTGATATGTTTGCTCCCAAGTGTGGAGGCTGTGCCCGGGCTATCCTGGAAAACTACATCTCTGCCTTGAACACCCTGTGGCACCCTGAGTGCTTTGTGTGTCGGGTAAGAAACCCAAGGTCCTTTGCTGCTGCTGTATGACCCCTCTTGTTACCACCCTGGGGCATCTGGTCCCATATCAGTGAAAGGTGTCTGTGAGGTAGGGAAGGGCAGCCAGGCCCACAACATAAAAACATGTCAGCAACCAAACACCTTCTTGTTCTCTGTCTGTTTAATATAAACTTTTGAGTTGCTTTGCTCTTTCTGTTCCCAGCTGCAATTATGGGCTTCTGCAGCAGCTCACAGATGAAGAGAGATATTTTCTGTGACCTTTAAATAATTATAAGCTAAGCTTCTCTCTGAGCACTTGCCCTAGCAATCAGATTTTTGAGGATCTTCCTCTCATGCTCCATCTGAGAATGTAAACTAATGAGAGTGACCTTGTTCAGACAAATGTGCAAGTCAGTGAAATAGTGGCAAGCTCCATACAACAGGCATAATAAACAGGAATACTGCAGATTAAATGCTTGGCACTCTTTCAGAGAGCATTGCAAATATTAACTCTTACTGTCCCCAAGAGATGAGCCAAATCAGCCACTGTTTCCTAGAGTGGAAGAGAAGGCAGAAACCAGATCAAGCAGCCAGAACCACAAGCTACTGATTGCCTTTGTGATACTCAGAGCAGACGGTCACCAGCCTGTTGGGACTGTCTGTGGCTCCTGCAGTGGTGTGCAGAGTGAGGCAGAAGCTGTGCCTGAGTGGTGCTGGAAGGACTATGCCTTCTCGTGCAGAGATTGAGACTTTATCAAGCAGTTTTGTTTTCCTTTCCCCCGCTGCAGCCTAAATTAGTGAGGCCAGCACAGATTTCTTCCAGGCTGCAAGATGTCATTCTCTTCCTGTTTCTGCAAAAGCAGAGCGAACTTTTCAGCCGTCCTTCTGACTGAGGGAAGAGACTTTACTGAAGTAACTGTCAGCATTGCTAAAGTCTTGGACTTGCTGCAGGCAAACTGCATTCTCCTGGTACTGCAAGTGTTCAGCTGCCCATGGCTCTGCATCCTGTTTGCTGGACTCTTGTCCACATGCTGAGAGCCAGCTGTATGTGATACTGTGTCCTCCCTGGGGAAGAGGACAGAAAAACCAGGATTCAGGAAACTGGCTCCTCTGGGTCTTGCTGCTGATATATTTGGTAAATCTGGCAGGGTCCTCAACTCTCTTCCTTAGTCTGCTGCCTCAGTTTCCCACTTTTGCAAGGACAGGAGTCTCCCCAGTCTGGTGGGTATGCTGGGTACTTCTGTTGCAAGTTCTGCAGTGAAGTGTCCTCAGCTGCCTGACGCTGAGGGGCAGGGAGCAGCTCTGGACACTTACTAGCACATAGCTGGTGTATCCTCTTCTCCTTATCTATTCAATATCATTAGCACTATAAAAGAAACAGTTTGTCCCAGAAATGACCCATGTGTAAGTGGTGGAAATATATCAGGCTGGACAACCCGTTGCAGAGTGTACCTGCCTAATGCCAGCCATTCTGGAGAGGTCACTCATAAAGCTTAATTGTGCCTGATTTTCTCAGCTGGAACCAGTCCCATGCTCATCAGGATTCTGCTGCATGAAAGTCTGTGTTGCTCCTTTCTTCTGCTTGCCCTTGTGGGGAAGCTGGAGTGGAAAAAAAAAAAAACAACAAAAAACAAACAGCGAAAGGTGCTGCAGTGTTTCCCATCTCAGGGAAGGAATGTTCTCTTTTTTCCTGGCTGGACACATCTGATAGCTCATACATAGTATTTTCTTTGTAGAAGTGAAGCCAGCTGAGTGAAGGAGCTGGTTAAATCCCTTGCTTGTATTGTATCTGTCCATTTCTCAGTCTTTTTTTGGAAATGCTTCATGTTGGATGGAGTTTGGCTCTGGACAACAGGACAGTGCTGAAAGGTAGCAGTTCACCTGCCCACAGCACAGCTGGGCTGTGCCATAGAGCAGAGGATGCTTGTAGAACTGCCCTGCCCCACCACCCCAGCTTCTCATACAACCTGTCCCCTTTGCTTTGTCCTGCTGCAGGAGTGTTTCACCCCGTTCGTCAATGGCAGCTTCTTCGAGCACGATGGGCAGCCCTACTGCGAGGTGCATTACCACGAGCGCCGCGGCTCGCTCTGCTCCGGCTGCCAGAAGCCCATCACAGGACGCTGCATCACTGCTATGGGCAAGAAATTCCACCCAGAACACTTTGTCTGTGCCTTCTGCCTCAAGCAGCTCAACAAAGGAACCTTCAAAGAGCAGAACGACAAGCCCTACTGTCAGAACTGCTTCCTCAAGCTCTTCTGTTAGAGGCACCACAGATGGGCACTAAAGCATCTTTCTGCCACCCCCTTGGCAGTTCTGTCTCTCTGAACATTACTGTGATTTAGGAACCTTACCAGGCAGGGGAGGAGGGGGGTGGGGGGTGGGAAGTGCTGCTATAGAGAGGCAGTAGATCCAGCCAGAGATGAGATGGACCATTAAACTGGAAACGCCCTTGCTGTGTCTCAGAAGAGAGAGGCTGAGATCCCTCATTATGGTGCGTGTGTGTCTGTGTGTGTGACTGACAGCTGAGCTTAGCTCGAGGGCTCTAACAGGGAGATTTCCCCAGCCCCCTCCTGGCAGCAGGTGGCTTTGCCAGTACATTTCAGCCTGTGTCAGCTCTCTGGGCAAATGGTGACACTAGCAGACAACACAACCCTCTGCTTTGACACCTCATTCTCAGGCTGTTGCCTGCACAGCGAGGCCACTCTGTGGCTTCAGTGCCACTCTGGCTCTGCTCACAGAGTTACATGGTGTGTGTGACTTGCTGAAACTAGAGCATCAGCACAGGCAGCAAAGACCCTGCAAGGGTCTCTCCAGTTCCATTACACTGTAAGGAGATAATACCACTTACTCTTTTTTTACTTAAGAGGAATCAAGATGTTTCTGTGTGGGGTGGTTTTCTTTTTTTCCTAGTTTGTTACTCCCTTTCTCAATGCCTTTTCTCAGCACGCTGGAGCAGGAGGTGGGGTAAGCCCTGACCATCCCTCAGCACTCTTGTGCTTTCCTGTGGGGATATGCCATGCCAGGCAGCTCCATAGGCATCCAGGCCAGCTCAGGGAATCTGCTCCCCTCACCTACTGCTCCAGGGAGAGAGGAAGAGGCGTCACCCCTTCTTTAAACACAGGTGCAGAGAGGTTAGAGCAGCCTTTTTCATCCATCCATGTCATGAGCGAGTGTGATGCGTGTGTGTTTATCTGGCCTGAAACTCTCCCATCTATCAGGGCCTGAATCTGTCACAAGGGTGGGGAGAATGAAGGGTTTAAGAAGCCAGGAAAACAAATTTCCCAAATTTATAATACTTTCTTCTTCCAGTTTGCTAATGAGACCTATCAGCCCCCTGGTGTTTCCCTTTTCTGTGCTCTTGTTAAACATGTTCTACTGAGAGATGCTACAGCAATAACCTTTTATATTGACTGTTACTGGTATAACGAGTCCTGGGGGTCAGGTGTGCGCGACACACTTGGAGTTTTACTATCAAAGTGAATACTGTATCCTGTCTTTGATAAGAACTGTAGATTTCTACACTGATTTTGAATTCATATCTAATTTACTTTTAATCCTCTTATACAGAAATTGGTTTTGAAGTGATTTTAAGAAAGCAACTTTTATATCAAGCTGTGCTGTTCTAGGCAGTGTGCCAGTTGTGCTGGCTTACTGCATCTGTAATCTCAACGCTTTATTAAGCCTAACTAACATTAAATATTTCCTTTTTGTTGCGGGTTGGGAGGGGCTGGAATCTATGGGCAAGGGAACGTGACTTGTATTTTTTTTCCCTAGCACAGGCAGGTGAACTGTGAATAGGTTTGGGTTTGGTGGTTTTTTTTTTCCTCCTCTGGGTCACCTAAAAGTGTAATTTTTGTTTTATTGTAACCTGTAAACTGCTGTATTTGAATCACCTGCCATTCTCCCAAAGCCCAGCTTCCAGAATGTTAGAAGTGAGGTGAATAATGATGCTACAGGAGAAGGAGCTCAGATCTTTGCCCTTAGTTTCTCTTCTTCAGCTGCCTGAAACCAGAACAGGGTTAATTGGGGAAGGGGCTTCTTTCTTTCTGTGGAAGAAAGGTCTTGTGACTGAGGAGAAGAAACTGGGAGACAGTCTGTTCCTGACTAGCTGTGCAGCTTTGGGCCAGTCACTAAACCTTACTGTGCCTCAGTTTCCCCATCTGTAAAATGGGGGCAATTTAGCCTGGATTTGTGAGGTTATTGTGAGGCCTAGTTCATGTTTGGTCTCTGGCTGGAGGGTGCTATGGAGAGGGAAGTATTGTGCTGAAATTCCCAGTGGTGGTCTGTGGTACCAGCCCTGGGAGTGGCGTTTGGAATTACTGCTCCAGAGAGCTGCAGCTCTGTCACCATCGGCATCCGGTTGTGTTTCGCAGCTTGGCAGGGACATTATAGGGGTCCAGGGGCAGCTGTGCCAGAAACCAGCCTTGAAACCCATGGGTCCCTGTCCCATGTAACCTCGTCACGGTGCTGTGCTGCCCTGCTCAGGTCACTGAAACTGTCCCACTGATTTCCCCCAACAAACAAACCTCAGTGTGTGGGTGTGAGGCCAGAGGGAGCTGTGGGAGCACTGGAGCTGTGTCAGCTGGGCTGAGCACAGCTCTGGGAAATTCTTTAGGCAAGAGTCCTTATGCATTTGCCTTTTCATCTTGTAAGTCTATTTGACTTAAAATGGATATTCCTAAGCTGCCTGTGTTTATCTCACTGGAAAGGTCAACTTCCTTGGTGCCACTGAGAGGACACACAGCTGTTGTGTGCAAGTGCTGGAGAGGGGTGAGATGTTTTTGGCACGGCCACTTTGTGTGACATCTGCAAACTGTGTAATCCTGTGCCTCAGTTTCCCTGTCTGGGGAATGTTTAACCTACCTCACTGCTGGCTGAGGCTTTGTTAGTGACACTTGTGGCACACCTCGGTGCAGGGTGCTGTGTGGGGTGCGTGGTGCTGAGAGCAGGCTCCTCCTGGCCTTAGTGCTAAACCGAGATGATGTCACACTCACCTCCTACCTTTATCTGGTGTCTGATATGCTGGGATGCCACACCGATGCTACTCTGCCAAATAATGCCTAGGGGTGGGTGCCGCCGCTGTGGGTGTCCAGAATGCCCATTCGGTCACTGCAGACGCGGTTTTAGGGTAACACAGCCGCTGTTGGGGTGTGGGGGTGCTCCGGGAGAGTCTGTGTGTGCACCCCCGGGCCAGGCGCTACCCCTGGGGAAAGGCCTTTAACACCACGTCCGGGCTGGGCTGGGGGAAGCTCCGCTGGGTCGACAATTATTTGATTCTTTCCTCCCTTGTAAACTTCTAACTCCGCTTTTTTTTTTTTTCCTCCATTTAAAATTCTTGCAGTTACGCCAATAAAATTTTTACCATTATAGTCACGCCTGTGTCGCGGTTGTTTCCCGTCCCCGAGCTTGTGAGGGACCGGCCCCCGGGCGGGCTCCCTCAGCGGGGAGGAAGGGAGGGAGGGAGGGAGGGAAGGAGGGAGGGGCAGTGCCCTCCTCCGGCCGCCAGGGGGCGACGGGCGCCCGGCAGCGCGCCTTTCCTGCGCCGTTCGCGCCTTCCGCTGGCGTCACTCGCGGGCCACAGAGCGGCGGGTGATTGACGCGAGCGGCAGCCAATGGGCTGAGGGGAGGCAGCCCCGCGGCGCTCTGCCATTGGTCTTGAGCCGCGGTATAAAGCGAGACGGGCCCGCCCTGCGGCCCTTCTTTCCCGGAGCCCTCGTGGAGGTGCGGGCGCGGCGCGGCCGCTGCGGGGCCCGGGCGGGGTTGAGGCTGGGCGGCCGCGCCGAGGGGAGCGGAGCGCGACCAGGAGCGGGGTCCTGTGCCGCGGCTGGGCTGTGGGGTTGGGAGCGCTGGGCCCCAGGGCAGGGGGGAAGGGAAGGGTGGGGACCCACCTGAGCCGCTCTTCTTCCTGGCAGGTCCCAGCTCGTCTTTAAACCCACCGGGCGATCCTTGGAGCACCGCCGAGATGCCCAGGGAAGACAGGGCTACGTGGAAGTCCAACTATTTTATGAAAATCATCGTGAGTATCGACTCAAAGCCCTCGTGGGGCGCTACCGGGCAGGCTCGGAGCAGCGGGAGCCGGGCGGGTCGGGTCTTGGGGGCATTTAGGAGAGATAGATAAGTGCTGTGGGGTGTCTGAACGAGATCCTGGCAGTAGGAAGAGAGGTGAGATAGTCCAGATCAGGCCTACAGAGAATTTGCCGTGGTGCTTGCAGACTTTTCAGGGATGTGACTCGATGGCTGAGTGAACGATGCAGCCTATGGCACACCCAGCCTCACTTGGAGCTCATCATTTTCAAACTTATGACAGACTTTTTTTACGTTTTAATGCTGCTCTGTGCACCGCTCCGAACTTCATTGTATAGTTACAGTGTTTTTTTGGCTGTAGCAACTCCTGGATGATTACCCAAAATGTTTCATTGTGGGAGCAGACAACGTGGGATCCAAGCAGATGCAGCAGATCCGCATGTCCCTGCGTGGAAAAGCTGTTGTGCTGATGGGGAAGAACACGATGATGCGTAAAGCTATTCGTGGTCATCTGGAGAATAACCCTGCACTAGAAAAGTGGGTAATGCTGCCTGAGGGCACTTGTGGGTCCTCTGCCTTGGAGGAGGAGAGGTTGTCTAAGGATTAAAACTGAAGCCTGTCATCTTTCCTTCAGGCTGCTGCCTCATATCCGTGGGAATGTGGGCTTTGTCTTCACTAAGGAGGATCTGACTGAGATCCGAGACATGCTGCTGGCTAACAAGGTAAGAGATATCAGCCCTCACTGCATGTTTATGTTGAGATGGAATACAAAATAAAACTTGAGTCTTCACAATGGACACCTGTGTAGGAGTCCTCAAGGATAGGGAATTGTTCCCTGCAGTCTTAGCCAAACTGCTTAAGTTCTGCTGCCTCACTTGTGTGTGCCTGGGTGCTGTCTGTCCTGGAGGAGCATATCAGGGAGGAGATGATCCCACAAGATCTGAGGTGAGCATCCTCTTAGCCTCTTGTCTCCCCCCTCTCAGGTGCCAGCTGCTGCCCGTGCCGGTGCTATTGCTCCTTGTGATGTGACTGTGCCAGCCCAGAACACGGGCCTCGGACCTGAGAAGACCTCCTTTTTCCAGGCCTTGGGCATCACCACCAAGATTTCCAGAGGAACCATTGAAATTCTGGTCAGTAAGCTGCAGTTGTTCGAAATACTGCTTGACTGAGAGGCCTTGAGTTTTGCAGCTGAGGGAGCTGTGAAGGGCAGAGCTCTCATTACTGCGAAGACACTGGATGAGCAATGTGATTACTGCATTTTGGGATCTGTAAGCAGGGTGTCTGGCTTGGCTTCAGTGTGTGGCATGGGGGGATTGAAGTTCTCCATCCAATTTCCAGGGCAGGCTGTGTCAGAGGAACCTGTAGGTAATGCAGGAAAGGTGCTGCCTTTCTCCTAGCCGGCTTGGTCTTGTTTATGAGGGTGTGGGGCTTTCTCTGCTTGTGGAGCTGAATGTGGAGCATGTTGGTTGTGCTCATTAGTTCCTCCAGTTCCACCATCCGCGTTTGTATCCCACTGCTTTGATGTGCTGGAATTTCTTGATGTGTATTCATTCCTTCTCCCTGATCTCCTCAGAGCGATGTGCAGCTTATCAAGACTGGAGACAAAGTGGGTGCCAGCGAAGCCACCCTGCTCAACATGCTGAACATCTCCCCGTTCTCCTTTGGGTTGGTGATCCAGCAAGTCTTTGACAATGGCAGCATTTACAACCCTGAAGTTCTGGACATCACTGAGGAGACCTTGCACAAACGCTTCCTGGAGGTGAGTGCCACAGGCCTGTCCCTTGTGTTCTGCCTCACTGCTCTGGGAGCCAGCACTGCCCCAGAACAAAATGTCCTGTCTGGTATTTTCCATGAGGTCCTGCAGAGCCAGGAGCTCTCCCTGGTTCCCTAGAGAAACTGTGTGTCAGGGAGTACCTTCCTGTAGGATTCTTCATCTGAAACTGCTTCAGAAATCATTTAAGGCCATTTAAAATCATAGATATCCTGAGTTGGATGGACCCCACAAGAATCATCGAGTCCAACTCCTGGCCCTGCACAGGACACCCCAGCAATCCTACCCTGTGCCTGAGAGCACTGTCCAAGTGCTTCTTGAGCTCTGGCAGCCTTGGGGCCGTGACCATTCCATAGGGAGCCTGGTCAGTGCACGACCAGCCTCTGGGGGAAGAACATTTTCTTATTATTCCACTTAAAACTCCCCTGACACAGCTTCATGCTTTTCTCTCGGGTCCTGTCACTGGTCACTGAAGAGCAAAGATCAGTGACATTTAAATCTTGATGTCTTGGTTTCACTGGACATTTTACTTGTGTGTATTGCATGCTTTCCCTTGTGTTGGCAGTGTAAAAGTCGTCACGTGGCCATCCTCTGCTGTGATTTCTAGTCCAGGTTATTTCTCAGACCACAGGAACACGAGTCTGTTTCTTTGCAGGGTGTTCGTAATGTTGCCAGCATCTGTCTGCAAATTGGGTACCCGACCATCGCCTCTGTGCCTCACTCCATCATCAATGGGTACAAGCGTGTCCTGGCCGTGGCTGTGGAGACTGACTACACCTTCCCACTGGCTGAAAAGGTAATGGCTGCCTCTGAGCTCTGCAGGGAGGGGTGTTAGTGCATTCACAGTATGTCCCCTGGTTTGAGAGGACTGGGACCCCTGCCTGTGAGTGGGATGTGTCTGGAGAAGGAGCACTTGTTTCTATATATTGTGTACAAATGGCAGGAGAAAGCTGATTTACCTGGTGTTCCTTCTTTGGGGCTGTTACACTCAGCATAGCTGAAATGTCTTTGATTCTTTGTATTTGCTAGTGAGAAGTGGACATGTTCGGATTCTGGCAAGCTCCAAGTGCTGCCTTTATTATTGCAGAGGTTCAGTCCTGCAAAATGTTTTGTTCTGTGTGAGTTTACATTTTTTCCCCCACTTTTGCAGGTGAAGGCCTTCTTGGCAGACCCCTCAGCTTTTGTGGCAGCCATGCCTGTGGTAGCTGAAACAGCTGCACCTGCTGCTGCTGCTGCTGCTGCTCCAGCGAAGGAGGCAGCGAAGGAGGAGTCGGAGGAGTCTGATGAGGACATGGGATTTGGTCTCTTTGACTAACAGCAGCCACCGTCTGCCTCTGTCAGAGTTGGCCCGATGGGAGAAATAAAAACCTATTTTACACCTTCATGTGTGCTTGCATCGGTGGTGTAGTCTCCATATCAGCTGGGGTTTGGGAAAGGTGTAACCCAGGGGCCCTGTTCTCCAGGGCAATGGTTGTTGTCTGGCCGGGCCAGGGGAGTGGTTGTGCCCTGGCCCAGGGTGCTACAGGGGACCTCTCCCCGGCCGGGCCGAGCACAGGCCTTGCCCGCAGCCGGTCTGGGCAGTACAGCCGCCGCCCGTCCGTCCGGTTCCGTTTCCCGGCGGGCCCGGGGCTCCCGGGACAGGGGCAGCGCCCATCGCCGTGGCGCCGGGCCCGCCCCGGAAGCCGCTACCGGTTCCGGGGTCGCGGCGGAGCGATGGCGGCCGACACGCAGGTGAGTGCGGGACGGGCCGCGCACGGTCCGGCCCGGCCAAGGGAGACTGGCGGGGCCTGCGCCCGGGGCCGCGCCTCGTCCCGCTCCCGCCCCGCTGCGCCCTCAGCCTGGCTGCGGGGCCCGGCTCGCGCCCGAAGCCGCCCGGGGACGTGGCAGCCGGGGCGGGCCTCGCCGAGTCGCCCTCACCGCGCCGTACCCGGCCCGCGGGAAGGGGCTGTCGCCGCCGGGGAACCCGGGGGGAGCGGGAGGGCGGCGGGACCCGGCCCGATGGAGGCCCGGCAGGAGCCGCGTCCCGCCCGGCAGCGGCGCCGTGTGCGGCTGTTCCCGGTTCGCACCGCCCGGCCGCGGTGTGACCGCTCCGTGTGCCCGGGCTGCCTGGGGCCGCCGGCTTCGTCCTGAGGGGCTTGGGATGTTCCCAGAGCAAATCCCAGTCTGCTCAGCATCAGGTTCTTGTACAAATACTGCCTTTGTCCTCTGTACTTGTTTGCAGAAGTATTGCTGGTATGTTGGCTGTGTAAGGTGTACATGAACATCCTAACAAATAAAAACAAAAAGCAAACTGGTGAAGCCTGTCTGAGTGGCTTTTCTGTGGAGACTCGGTGGGTAGTCGAGGTTTTGCAGTTTGTCTAAGTCAATGAGATGCTGGTGAGGTCATGTAGTATTATATATGATTTATATTTTTCATTTATAGACTTAGGATAATCTTAACATGTTTTTCATGTCTGTGCATCTCCATGCTTGTCATTAAGCATGAATAAGTGGAGCTTGGTTTGAGTTTGCAAATTATAAACTTATATAATTGACAGCTTTGAGAAAAGAGCAGGTCCATAACAGCAGCTGGTTCTTTTGGTTCTGGTGTCAGTGACATTGTTGGTCATCCTTTGCAGCTCAACCCAGCCTTACTGTTCAGAGGTACAGCACTGCTTCCAGCCAGTTTTTAAGGCAACTTCTGGGTGTGAAATGATCACAGTCTCAGGGAGGTGTGGATGGACTTCAAAGGCCAGGAAGCCACTGTGCAGGTTTAGCCTTGCAGCGTGTCAGCAAAAAGCTTCACTGAAAGCAGCTTAGAAGAGCTCTTTGAAAAAGATTGAAAAGGGAAGGAACAGTTTCCCATAAGTTTCTAAATACACGGTCATTCGCTGCCTTTCGGAAATACGATATTAAGTTGCTCAGTTTAAGAGCTGAATTTCAAAAGCCTTTCCTGGAGAGCTGTGCTTTGATTATGTAAATGCAGAAAACCTGGGCGTGTAGGTCTCCCTGGGTTGTCTGCAGTTCGAGTGCCCCGTCAGGACTACCTGGACATCAGGAGATAACATACAGGGAGAAGAAGCTCCTTTAAATTCTTGAAGTTATTCTTTTTTTGCTTTGAAAGGTCCCATACTCCAGATTATGGGTCCTAGCTCTTACTCTGTGTTACTTTTAGAGGGGTAAATCTCTTAGAGAGCACGAGAACACAGGTAATTGGAGAGCAGCTGGGAACTAGGGAACTCAGCCTTGGGGAAGGAGTTTCACAGTATGTGAAGTACAGTGACTTTCCTTGGTGGATGACATGGTGGATGCTCACATTTGGGCACTAAGAGGTCATGTGGCAGCAGGTGACATATTCTGCTTGCCTTAGTTTGTGTTCTGTGGGTTGATATCAAAGGCAGTCTGATGTTTTTTCTGCTTTGTGGTTTTAGATTTCTGACACACTGAAGCGGTTTGCAGTGAAAGTAACCACAGCCAGCGTGAAGGAGCGGAGAGAGATCCTCAGTGAGCTGGGAAAATGCATTGCTGGGAAAGGTAAAAGCTTGGGAGCACTCTTCTGCTTACCTGGGTGGAGGAGAATGCTAAAATGTTTTGTTTCAAAAAGTTGTGTGAGGGGTATTTGTTTGAGGGAGGAGGCTGGCAGCATTTTGAGCCAGTGCTTCATCAGAGGGTTAATTGCAAGCATGAGGTTTGTGGGTAGCACAGAACCCCAGCTTTTGGCACATCTGCTTTTTCTAGTCAATAGTTGGAGCATTGTGTATGTTAGTTCTTCATTAGTGAATCAGTTGAGTTTCTTTCATGACTCTTAGCTTGTTCTTTTAGTACTTGTGGAATATTTGGATACGCACGTGTATAGAGAATGGGAAGTGTGGAAAATTACAGACGGTCTTAATAAAACAGCTGAAGCAAAATTTTAAAACTTATTTCTCTAATTTTCTGAAGATGACCGTGTTTCATATATTCTAGTTTTACCATTATTTTTAAAGATATGCATACATTGTATGAAAAGAGCAAACTTTTACTGTGATTATTGCAAGCAATTTCATAGATGCAAGCAGTTTACTGATTTCAGTCATGAAGTGAATCATGTTTGCATTAAAGATTAAGAGCTCGGTGATTTATGAAGAAGTATTTTGAAATACATTGTTACAGATCTCCCAGAAGGTGCAGTGAAAGGCCTTTGCAAACTCTTCTGCCTTACTCTGCATCGATACCGGTGAGTAAATTGATGTGGAAAGGCTGTGTTGTGTAATCTGTCAGTATTTAGTAGTTAAATTGGTCTGATGCATCTGGAAATGTTAGCATGCAGTGTCACAGAGATGTATATGACACCAAAGAATGTCATCTTGTAATTATATTCTCAGGGGAGGATTGACATTAAAAAGTTTTACAATATTTGCCTTGCATTTCACCTTTAATTTTGAAATAAAAACATTAGTCCTGTGGTTCAGTTTGCAAGAATGGACACCCATGTCCTTGTGAAGCAAGACCGAGCTGTCTTTTAGATGCCTTTTAGACAATTTTAGGTGGGATTAAATCATGGTCTGTTGTAGAGGAGCTGTTCAGAACCTATTTTCTTCTGCAATCTGCTGGAGGGCCTCCACATAAATGCTGTCACTTGAGCACAGGAATGGAGGTTTCTGACAGAAACTTCTCTGCTTTGCAGAATAGCAAGGATAAAACAGTTATTAGCTTGACTGCTGAAATGAGAAAGCAGCGCCCTTAGTGTGGTGCAGGGGTGGTTACAGCGCGATGTGGCAGGTGTTGGATGTTCATGACCCGTGTTTGTCACAGGGATGCAGCGTCCCGCAGAGCCCTGCAGTTGGCCCTTCAGCAGCTCGCAGAATCCCAGCCTGAGGCCACGGCAAAAAACCTGCTGCACTCACTTCAGTCCTCAGGGATCGGCAGCAAGGCTGGGGTGCCCAGGTGAGTCGCTTTGTGTGGAAGCAGTTCTGAGTTGCTTGTAGTTCCTCCTGTTCGGAATGAGCCTTCTGCTGCTGCTTGGTAGGGGTGTTAAAAGCCTTTAGAGACAAAGGTGTTAATACCATTCAGATGTTCCTCTCTTACCTCTTCCATGTTATCTGGGAAAGCAGAGGGAATATCCTGGTATAACTGCTGCTGGATTGGGGCTGAGTTAAAGTTTAGCCGTTGTTAAACTTCAGGTCTGGGGCGATGAGGAATAAAGTCTTTGAAGAAACAGTCTCCAAAATTATGAGGAAAGGGAATTTCATCACCTGTCAAATGTTCTGCCTCTTCTGCCATTTGGAAGCTTTGAGTGTCAAACCAGAGCTGAAACAAACACCTTCTGAGGGCTGATTATTTCCTTTAAAAACGAAGGCTTTAGCTGCATTTTTGTGTGATAAAATTGCCTGTCAGTCAGGTGCTGTTCTAACTTGGGCAAAATGGGTCTGTAATGGTCTAGTAGGTGTAAGTTATGTTCTGGGAAGTGTAGGTTTACCTCCCTCTCCTGTTTGTACAACAGTAAGAGCAGTGGATCTGCAGCTGTGCTGGCACTCTCCTGGACATGCCTGCTTGTACGCACGGTCTTTCCAACACCTGACAAGAGACAAGGAGAAACATGGAAAAAACTGGTAGGTTCTTTAAGGTTTGCAGAAATAACTGGTAGGTTCTTTTAAGGTTTGCAGAAATAACCCATTGCAAATATAGACTTAAATATTTCTAATGTGATTAAGTTGCTGCAATGTTGCAAACAATTCTGAAGGTAACTGAAAACACCAAGTTAGAATCCAGGTTTAGAGGGGGATTTGATGTATTGTGATGTCCCCTGGAGAAAGCAGGAGGTGTATAAAGGATAAGTGGGGCAGTCTGGCACCTATGCAGTTGCTCTGCATACAGAGATGGCTGCTGGTGCCTCTGAGGGGCATCTGCAGTGTGGCATGAAGTCCTTGTGCCTCCCTTGAAATATCTCTGTATGATACTCTGTCACACAGTGTCAAGGAGCTTCTGCCTTCCTTTCACTTCCTTTACACAAACGTGTGGCTGTGCTCATAGCACACTGGGATATAGTTGGAACAGATTTTAAGAAGAGATGTCATCTGTTTTTAGTGTTTCCAAAACTGTTAGGCGTGGTTCTGCTCAGAGGTGTGGGATGAAAGCAAAGGCAGCTTGTTGGAAGAACTTAGATGATCTAAAGACTTAAGCAGATTCAGCTAATCTTTGACAGTCATTGATATTTGGCATGTCTTGTTTGATACGAGCTCTCTGAGAAGCAGATGCACAAAGGTTTTTTTGGCTGTTGCCTTTGGCAGGTGGAGGTTCAGTGTTTGCTCCTTTTGGAAGTCCTGGGAGGCTCTCACAAGCAGGCGGTGGATGGGGCTGTGAAGAAATTGAACAGGCTGTGGAAAGAGGTGATGTATATATTATGTGCCATATTCTAGAGCTGTTCTGTTCTGTGGTGTTAATGTGCCTTGTTTTTTTCCTCTTAAGAACCAGGATCTGGTGGATCAGTACCTATCTGTCATTCTTGGGCTTGAACCAAACCAGAGTTATGCTGCAATGCTGGGACTTGTGGTGCAGTTTTGCACAGCCCAGAAGGAGATGGATATTATTAAACGATACAAGGTAAATCTGTTATACAGCTTTTTTAGGAGGAAATAAGAAGCATCAAGATGGGACTGAATAGATGTCTTAATGAGGCTGGTACTTTGCATCTGCCCTGGTTTCACTGTCTGTCAATTCAGCAGTCCTGCACTTCTGAGTGAAACAGCTGGGGTGTGTTTAGAGAGGAGGTGCCAGATCCGTGGCTGTTTGGTGTTGCCTGTGCCTTTATGTAGATGTCCAGCATACAGCTTCCTTCCTTGTCCCTGTTGTGGGAATGTAAGGCAGCTTCCAGCTCTCGGTGTGGTTTGAGTGTTGGGCTCAGGGTAGAGCAGGGAGCACTGGTCTCTGCTTGACTGGCTCCTGTGAGGGTGAAAGGAAAGCTTTCAGAGGAGGAGGTGGTGTCCAGCTTGGCACCTGATGATGTGTACAGGTTGAGATGTGGCTGTAATCTGGTGTTTCTGCTTGTTCAGAGTGCCCTCCTGGATTTCTACTTGAAGACCATCCTTATGAGCAAGACAAAGCCTCAGAAGCATGTGCTGGTGAGACAGTGTTTAGAGTTGCTTGTGATGTTGTCCCACAGGCAGCACTGCCCTGTGCTGAGTGCCCTGTCCCCTTTGCAGGACAGCTGTTCTCCGCTGCTTCGCTACATGTCCCATGCCGAGTTCAAGGACTCTGTTTTGCCAACTCTGCAGAAATCCCTGCTTCGGAGTCCTGAGAACGTAATTGAAAGTGAGTCTGTCATCCCTGCATTGCTCTGTCAAAGAGCCTAAATCCTTAATGCTCTGGAGCTGTGGGAAGTGTCACTCTGGGCTATGCTTCTGGTCCCTGAGTGCAGGCAGGATTGTCTGGCATCCAAGGGTTAGATGTGGAGAAGCAACATTTGTGGTGTTATCCCAAGTGCCAGGGTATGTGATAGCTACTGTTTGCACTGAGGACAGGATTTCACAGCTGAGTGCTAAGAATAATCCTAAATTATTCTGCATCAATTTCAGTAGGTTTTTTTATTCCTGCTTCTTACTACCCTGTCTACTCTTGATGTGAACTGTGGGGAAGAATGTATTAAAATGCTAATGGCATATTGCATTTTGTTAAGTAACTGTTTTTATCTCTTATGTTGTCAGCAATCTCTTGCTTGCTTGTATCTGTGAACCTGGATCTTAGCCAGTATGCTCTAGACATTGTGAAAGGATTGGCCAGTAAGTACCCTCACTTCTGGAGGGAATTATGAATTCAGAATAAAACTTTCTGCAACTTTCTGGCTGTACCTAAAACAGCTGATTGCTGGTGAAAAGGTTGTTTTAGGTGGGAGGGAGGATGATGCTGTAAATTGGAACTGGAATAGGTCACGTGATGGTTCCAGAAGCTGCATTAAGCCACATGTAAAGATAATCTTTACTTGCTGATTTTATGCAGTTTGTTGTAAGGATCTCTTAGGTTGTGCATTATTTTCTAGGTCATCTGAAATCCAACAGTGTGCAGCTGATGGATGAAGCAGTTGTGGCATTAAAGAACTTGGCTCGGCAGTGCAGCGATCCCTCGGCTGTGGAGTCTCTGGGCAGGCACCTTTTTGCCATCTTAGGGGGTGAGTAAACTGTAGGATAAGCAGCGGGAGTGAATCAAGATTTGACAGCCACAAGGAGTTTTGTGTATTGTATTTTCTGTTCTCTTTACTGCCTGTATGGAAGGGGTGGCTCAGCCTGGATCAGGGATAATGGGGCAAGCTTTTGTGTTTTGGAGGAGATTTTTGATCTATCACAGAGCAGTTGCCTGTAATCACCTGTCACCTTTGTGTTTTTTGTTGGCAGGCTCAGAGGGGAAGCTGACAGTTGTTGCTCAGAAGATGAGTGTCCTTTCAGGTGAGGATCCTAGAAGAAATCTGCTTCTCTGGTGGAAGAAATTGAGCAGAAGGCTGAATGGAAGTGATCTCTACCTCAGCCTTTAGGATTTCCTGCCTGTTACTCTAAATTAGCTGTAGTTGAAGCCATAGAGGGTGCTGGATACATACCAGTTCCTGACTTTCTATTCAAAGAAAATAATTGGCTGGTAGGCCAAAAATTTTATTCGGTGAAGATAACCTTCACCCAGTGTAAAAATGAAGACAGAGATCCAGCACGGTGGATGTGATATCCAGATGTAGTGACAAGAAAAAGAGATGTCTGTGCAAGGATTGAAGTGTGAAGGGTTGTTCTTGATTGGTTTTAGATATTTTGCTGGTAGTTTGGGAACTACTGAGACAATTCTGTCCTTTCAGGGATTGGCAGCCTTAGCCACCACGTGGTTTCTGGACCCTCCAGCCAAGCTCTGAGTGCAACTGTGGCTGAGCTTTTCATCCCTTTCCTACAACAAGAAGGTGAGACCTCTTGCCTTTGTTTGGGTTTGCTAAGCTACTTTCATCTTGAGCAGGATTTTCAGGATAAATCTGGATTCTTGCCTGCTGTGTTACAGAATCTGTTGCCCTGTTTTGATGAGCAACCCAATGGAGACTGTGCTGTGCCTGTTAGGAGCACGTGTTCTTTTCCTGCATCCTGATGTTGTCAGCTGCTTTCTGTTTTATGTTCTGTCCTTTCTGCAATTGCTGAACTGATGTGAGCTCTGTGATTCTCTCCAGTCCATGAAGGCACATTGGTTCATGCAGTCTCTGTCCTTGCTCTTTGGTGTGTTCGGTTCACCACGGAAGTTCCTAAAAAGCTGGTAGAATGGCTAAAGAAAGCCTTCAGCCTTAAAACCTCGACTTCAGCGGTGAGACATGCCTACCTGCAGTGCATGCTGGCCTCCTTCAAAGGTAAAACTGGGCAGCTGTTAATAACTCTTGGCTGTGGGGCTTAGGAGGAGAGTTACCAATCTTTGTACTTCCTGATATAGAGAGCCATGCAGATTAGGAAAGATTTTTTTAAGGCAGTGTCTGTTTACTGTGCTCCTTCATATTTCTCCTTAAACTCTCTTTTGCCTTCAAGTTTATAAAGATTTTTTTTTCCTTGTATAATTAAAATCACTGCCTGTCATGCTGTCTTTCATAGATCTCAAAGTAATTTTTGATTGCTTTATTTTTGTCTTACACCTAAATTGTAAGGGTTCTAGCTCCAAGGCCATATTTTTGTTTTATATAGCACCCAGCACAGTGGGATCTTGGTCTCTGGCTGTGACTCTTGGAAATTTAAAAAAAAAATAATTACTGTGAAGAATTCGAGGAACTGTTCCTTTTGGTGGTCCTCTAGAGATTTATATCTATTGGTCCTGCCCCCTTTGACTGCAGCATTTCATCCACATTTGTAGACCTCTGGGATTCCTTAACTTCTGAATGTTTGAAGTGAAACAGATGGTCATGGCTTGGCAGGAACTTGCTTTCCCTCTCTTAGGGAAACATTAATCTTTGAAGTCAGACTTCCTGTGATTTGAAGTAATTCCTTTAATGTAACTGAATTAGCATTTTCTTTTGCATCCCATGAGCAGAAACTTAATCTATTGAGATGGGACTGTTCTGTCTGTGAGGAAAGGACTGAAGGGGTTGCCATTGAGCTTTCCATAGTTGCAGTTTAGTGATAGTGATTGGCAAATACTTTGGGAAATTCAGCCTTCCCAGTGTGTGTGTGATTCCTTCTGTTGTCTCATGGCAGGGAATGAGACAACCTGGGTTGTAAAGTGAGGACCGTGCTGTTTTGTAATGTGTCTCTTTTGTCCCCTCAGGTGACACATTATTGCAGGGAATGGACTTGCTGCCGATGCTGATCCAGACAGTAGAAAAAGCAGCATCTCAAAGTACTCAGGTTCCCATGGTAACTGAAGGAGTTGCTGCAGCTTTATTGATCTGCAGGATGTCTGTAATTGAGGGACAAACTGGTAAGGTCACAAAACAGCTGGCAGAATCCAATACAAACAGGTTCTGAGGGTTAACACTTCTTGACAGTGTGCAGGAGATACTGTTCCTTAATCTGTGTATAGTTTCTACATAGAGAATTATTGGTCTGCTATAAACCAGGGAAAGATTAATTCCCTTCTTTTTCATTTATGTCAGTGAAGAGTTCTTACTCTACCATGGCTTTGCAAATTCCAGCTTCCATTCACATAGGGTGATATTCCTCTGTATTCTGACAGGAGATGCTCACCCTGACCTTACGTGGTCAGATTTGACTGATGCATTGGAAGTATTACTTGATTGTTATTTAGGCAGTGTTTTTACAAACCTTCGGAAAGCATAGGTACTGGAATTCTGTCTCCCATCAGAGGATATTACAAGAGCTCTCTGAGTTCATACGTCTGCCAGAATATAAAATCAGGTGTGTTCTACCAAGAGCAACACTTCCTTCCTCTTCTTTACTTCTAGGAGGGTTTGCCCTATGAAAGATTAAGGTGAATCAGACTTTACATTTCACATATATAAGTCAGAGGAAGGTATTTTTTGTCAGCTGGTGTGTTTTGGGCCCGTTTATAGTTCTGAATGAGAGAAATGAGAGGCTTTAGAATTGAAGACAAGTAAGGCTAGAAGTAATTTGAGGGATTTCAGGAGAGAGAATTCTACTGTATTTTATGTGCACTGATGAGTTCTGACTTATTTTGAAACATCCTTGATTGACATCTGTTCTTTTCCTGTCAGAGTCTAAGCTGAGTGGTTTCTGGCAGCTGATTTTGGATGAGAAAAAACAAATTTTTACATCTGAGAAGTTCTTGCAGTCTGCATCAGAGGAAGGTAAATTGGCAGTTACTGTATATCCAGTTGCTGTTTAACTCTGTTTCTTAGTACTTGACAAGAACTAATGTTGTTAGCCCTGTTCTGTGATCCTTGGAGGATGCAGTTTCAGATTAAAATGAGCTATGTACTCTTCAGAAGTGCATCTACACTAGCTGTAGTCTAAGCTTGAAAATGAATTAATTTATTTCTTCATGAACCTCAGTTATCACTCATTCATCATTCCAAATGTGAAGAAATGGAAGGGCCTTGTGACAGCTGACAGTACCCATTTCCTTGCCACTGAAGCCATTTTGGCAGGGCTCAGGAATTAACAGAACTGAAGCACTGAGCGTGGTGTTTATAATTTGCTTTGCTCTGTCAACTTATACCAAAATAGGTCACACACAATGGTCAGGAAAATTGTCCTGTGATCCAGCTAACAACATTTCATTGAAATCATGGTTCAGTTCCCAGTCTTGGCAAATCTGAGTTGGATTTGTCTCTAGCTTCAATGAGAAGATTATTTAGAGGCTCATCTTGGGGAGCTATTTTAATGTGTCGTGCTTGCTGTTCATTTGTTTTCAGGTAAAAAAAACTGTTTCCTTACGAAGTCTCATGCTGTTTTAAATATTTGTCTTTTCCCCCAGCTATGTGTACAGTGCTGCAGCTGACGGAGCGCCTGCTCTTGGATCATGCACAGCGGCTGCCTGAAAGCAAAGTTCAGTACGTACAGTGACTCGCTGTCCCCGATCCCTGTCTGACCCCAGGGTGCTGCTGTGGGCACTGAGGGGGTGGGCCTGGGGCTTTGCACGGAATGTAGAACTCCTGGTGCCTTTGTGTCCCCTTGGCTGCAGAGCTGCCTCCCTGGCTAACCCCGTGTGTCTGTGTTTGCAGGCAGTACCACCGTGCCCTGGTGGCCGTGCTGCTGAGCCGCACCTGGCACGTCCGCAGACAGGCCCACCAAACAGTGAAGAAGCTCTTGTCCTCTCTGGGAGGGTACAAGCTGGCCTATGGGCTTTTGGAGGAGCTCAAAGTGGTTCTCAGTTCTCATAAGGTGAGTAGCCAGCGAATGTCTGCTCAGACAGAGGTTTGAGTGGTGCCAGTCACCTCCCTGCCCTAGGTTTGCTGTTAGCATTGACAGACAGCCTGATGTGAACAGGATTCAGCTCCAGATGATCTCCTGGAATGTCACTTGTTACTGGATTACTGCATATTACAGTATCAATGTCTGTGGTATGCCTAGTCTTCCCTACATACATGGAAAAAACATATTCAAAATGTTTTGGGAAGGAAGCTGTAGTTTTCCATGTGTTTTTATTATTTTAATGCAAATTTAATCTCTGCTGAAAGACCAAGTGCTTCATTGCTTTTTTTGTATCTTGGTTCTTTAGCCCTGGTTTATAGACTGCAGAAGTTGGGCATACTGTTCCCAGCCAGCTGGCTGAACCTTTTCCAGAGTCTTTGCCAGCACTGATCATTTGAGTTTTATTTTACCCCAGCTTGCCAAATGCAGTATAGTCCTCCATTCTTAATCTTCTTGTCACTGTCATCCCTGTGCTTTGGTTTTGCTGTTATCCTGTATCCTTCTTTCCTTTGAAAACTTCAGGTTTTTGGTATTGACAGGGAGATGGCATTCAGGCCAGTGTTACTGTGGGGAAGTGTGCTCAGGTCTCAGGAAGGTTTGGTGTTGTCCATCCAGGTTCTGCCTCACGAGGTGCTGGTGACAGAGGCGGGAGAGCTGTCGGAGCTGGGAAGGACGTACATTCCCCCTCGTGTGCTGCATGAGGCCCTCTGTGTCATCTCCAGTGTGGCAGGGCTGGATGTGGACTCCTTTGAGCCAGAGAAGCTGGCCCTGGAGATGCTGCTGGTGAGCCATCATCCATCTGTAGGTAAGTACAGGGATATGACTCTCATGGCCAGTGTATGGGTTTTTATTGTACCTTTTTGTTCTGTTGTGCCAGCAACCTACTTCATGTTTATTATGCTCATTTATTCTTCTTGCTAGTGGCAGTGCAGCCAGGACTTTGGCCAGCCCTCCTCATCAAGATGAAGATAGATCCTAAAGACTTCATTACCAAACACCTGAATGACATCTTACCCAGGATCACCACCTACACTCCAGAGAACCAGGTGATAAACTGCTTTCCTTATGTTAATTTTGGGAGATATCTTGGAGGAGTTCAATACTAACTGGTCTATAAGGAAAGAGAGCTGTCTAAAAGGTGGGGAAGAGGGAGGTTAAAAGAGAATGTCTCTGGGGAAAAGGAGCTGGGATTTAAGAGGAAAAGAATGTACAAGCAACTGAGTAGAATTTTAGATAAGATTCAAGTACCCACTGAACAATGAATTGGGGATTGGAATGCACTGGAGGCTGCCTCAGTAGGCCATACTTCTTGGAGACAATTTGAAGCAAGACTGGTTATGTTTTTTCCTTCATTTTCCTGACAGTCATCTATGAATGCAGTGGGGTCTCTCTCCCTGCTTTCACCTGGCAGAGTGCTCCCACAGCTCATCAGCACCATTTCAGCATCAATGGAGAATCCAGCTCTGTGCCAGGTTACTCGAGAGGAATTTGCCATCATGAAGACACCCGAGGGAGAACTGTATGACAAATCTATAATACAGAGGTAAGTCTTTATAATTTCTTCATAATTTTGTGTATCTGGGGATTGATCACTGCTGACACTCTTGTCAGTAGGTGACTGGGTATGTCAGATGCTCTTTCTGCACAGAAGTTCCTAGATTTTTATGCCTAGTCCTTACTCCAGAGCAGTGCTGATTATTTCTCTACTTCTCAGTGCTCAACAGGATAGTATGAAAAAGGCTAACATGAAGAGAGAGAACAAAGCTTATTCCTTCAAGGAACAAATCATTGAGCTGGAGCTGAAGGAGGTGAGTTGATGGGAAAAGGAATGTCAGGCTGATCAGAATCTTCACTGGAAGTTGTGTGCTGTTCCATGGCTTCTGGCATATGTGTGTGTGCTGCTGGGAAAGATTCTCTGAACTACTTGGAATACTTCCATCTGTATGTATCCCATTTTTTAAACAAAGGTTGACTTCTCTTAGCTCTGGGGAGGGTGACATACTATCATTCCCTGCAAAGAACTGGACAGCACTTTTTAATGATACCAAATAATTTGTGAGCAATGCGAAGAAACTTAGATTATGCTGCTAAAGGGACACCTAAGTGTTGTTAACCTGCTGATTTCCATTTTGTGTCTTTACTCAAAAGGGATGTATTTGGAAGGATATTTTGATACTGTTTTAAAAATAAATTGCAAAAAACCCCATTTCCAACTTGCTTCTCTGACTAATTGAAGGGATGGTGTTTGTAGCTGCCAGCTAATGATGGCTCTCTATTGCAGGAGATAAAGAAGAAGAAGGGAATAAAGGATGAGGTGCAGCTGACAAGCAAGCAGAAGGAGCTGATGCATGCACAGCTGGAAAGGGAGGCTCAGATAAGGAAACGGCTGAAGGAGGTGAGTTTTGGTTGTATTTTTTCCCGTCTCTGAAGCCACCATGACCCAAATCACTTTGATAGAGAGAAAATGGTGTAGCAATTATGTATTTGTTTCTGTTATTAGAAATGAGATTTAACAACCCAATTTTTTTTCCCAGTGGAGCTTTTTTTATGGTAATCGCTCGAATTGTTTCTCTTACAGCTTGATAATGAGCTGGAAACAGCTCTAGGACTCCTGGACACTGTTATAAAGAAAAAGCCTCCTGGTCTCACTCAGTACATCCCTGGTCTCATCAGTTCCTTCTTGCCACTTTTTCGATCTCCTTTGGCTGCTCCAAGGATTAAGAAGCCTTTTCTTTCCTTAGCTTCCTGTGTCATGCCTGCTCGACTGAAAACCTTTGGTGAGTGTTGGCAGTTGCTGTTTAAGGGCAGAGTGTGTCATTTTGGTAGTGGTGAAAATTCTTGCTTTTACAGATGGTGGTCATGACCATGTACCACAGAAAGTCAGGGGGAAAAATAACCTGGAACAGTATTTATGAGATGACTGATTTCTCAGAGATCCTACTGCTGGATAGGACTGGCACCAAAGACAAAAACTTGTCTGGTCAGTGACTAGCTCTGAGGAGCAGCTGGTCATTGTGGGACCATCTTCCCTGTGCAGAGTTTGGAGTGTGTGAGTGTAACACACACATATGAAGAAATTTGTCCCCTGATAGCCTTGGGCTGGGCTTCCTGCTCTGAGCCTATTTGCAGCCTGGGCTCTTGCCCAGAGCTTTGTTACAATTCTTGGGTCTGTGTTCCGGGGCTTTTTCTTTCAAGAAATATTTTGGTTTAGCCCTCTCATGGATTATTTATTCTTCCATTCCAGGTACTCTAGTAAGCCATGTGACCTTGCGCCTGATGAAGCCAGAATGTGAATTGGATGAATCCTGGTGTCAGGAAGAACTGCCTATTGCTCTGAACAGAGTGGTCAGTTTGCTGCATGCCCACACCATTCCCAGCCGAAACAGCAAGGGAGAGCCAGGTATGAAGTATGGTAGATATGGTACATCCTGCTGACACTGCCCCTGCCTCCAGTAACTATGAACTGGTTTAGTTTTCAGAGTTTGTATTATATTTTGCAAGCAAAACGTCACTTTTTCTTTTTTAATTGGATAGCTGTTCATGGATATGAAAAATCTTAAGGGGTTTTTTCTGCTGGTAGTAGTAGAAGTGATGTTGCAACTATAATTAAGTGCAGAAATGAAATAACAGTATTTTTTCTTAAAATGGTTCATACAGAAATAATAGGAGTGAAATTAAGGCTCATCTTTGCCAAGGACAGCTCCTACCTTTCAACACCACTTAGCATAAGGGATTCAGTGAGACTAAGTGGAGAGACAAAATAATTGCTTGTTATCTGTGATCACAGCAGTGAAGTGCCCATGGCCTCTGCTTGTTTGCTGTGTGGTGCTGCAGTTCATGAATATTTTATACTGGCACGATTGTAGAAAGAGCAGTTCTCTCCACTCTGTAACGTGAAGGCAACCAGCAATATTTTTACAGTGCAAGGTAATGATTTGAGTTAAAGCAAAACTTTTTTCTTGGTTGTTTTTTTTTTTTTTTAATTTTATTTCCCGGAGTTAGTTTTAATTTAATTGCTTCCAGAATCTTCTTCACAGTGGAGTGCACAAGTACTTGTGCCACTTCACTGAAGATAAGAGTACAGAAGAGGAGGATTGGTGTATGCCCTTTGAGGGCTGGGATGGCTTTGGCTGTCTCAGGGTGTACTCCAGGGATAGAAGTGGTTCACTTCACCCAGGCCTTGGAGGTGTTCATTAAATAACCCGATCAAAAGCTGCTGTGGTAGATGGTGTACATTTTTAAGGGAAATGTGGTGTTCTGTTTGGTCCCTTAGCCCCATAGTTCAGTTCTCTTGCTGTTCAGTGGTGTGACTGTGGCACCTGTCACTGTCACAGCTGACCAGTGGCCATTGGCCATGTTGATCACCACTTCAGTGCTGAACATCTCAGTGATAATTTGGTGTCTCCACTGTGCAATTTATTGCCATAGTAAGTGCACGTTCATGAACATTTGAATCCTTTTCCAGGCTTATTTCCAGAAAACAGTGAAAATACTTTTTTCCAGAAAGTATTTTCAGTCCTTCAAGATTTCCTATATTGCGTAATTAAATTAATATCTAATTATTTTTTTCCACTTTTGCAAGACAAGGGCAGTAGTTTCCACAGCACTTGGTTGGACAAGTCATACTATATTCCCAAAGGACTTTTCTTCATTTTCGAAGTTCTTTGGAGAGTACTTGTGTGATATGATTTAGTAAAGATTAATTTCTTAGGTTACTATGAGACCTAAGAGACACCATACCTCCTTGTAATGTGGATATAGAATTTATCATTCATTGCTGAAATGCCAAGATACATCCTGTAATCTTTCTTGTGTTGGTCAATATCAGCTTCTGTGTAAGCAGAACATTTTTCTTCTCCAATAAAGCTTTCTTCCTCCTGCTGTGTATAGAGGGACAGTAGCTTAAGGCTAAAAATATCTGGGCAATAATTAAAAAAATAAAAGTGTAAAAGCAAAGAGATACTGAGCAAACAGGAGAAAAGTCCCACATGAGAAATAGGGTTTTACTGAAGCTGTTCATGTTAAATAGGAGCTCCGAATGTGTTTGGGATTTAATATTTCTCCCTTGAACTACTTTTGCAGTATTTTTGCCCTACATAAGCTGACTAATACTGCAGTATTGTATCTGCAATGCTCTTCATCTGCATTTAGAAATTTAAACTTGGGCATTCTCTGTCAGCATGGATAGGATATAGAAAGGAAATGATTTCTGTAGACACCTGGTACTTGAATATTAACTGGACTAATGAAGGATTGGAAGGAGCATTTGTTATATGCTATAGCCAAGGCCCTGTAGAAAGGAAGGAGCAAAATCTTTTAACAACAGGAATCCAAAAGCTTTAATTTTTTAAGGAGGGGAGTTGAAGCTTGCACCAGAATTAGGAGGACTTAATTCTCATGGATCCAGCTGAAGGCTGCAATGACAGGTTAGCTAGGTTGGTAGGAAGTGTTTAAAGGAAATGCAGCTGCCAAGCAGGGTCTTGCTTTAGGACAAATGAACTTTGTAAGTGACTGTCTAATTCACTGAATTGTTTCAATTCAATTTACAGTATGTATTTCTATACTCTTGAGGCATTGGTAGTAATTTAGAATTCTAATGTGACTTTAATTGAAGCCAGGTAGAATCACAGAATCATTTAGGTCGGAAAAGACCCTTAAGATCATCAAGTCCTACCCTTAACCTAACTCTGAAATGCCAAAGTCACTGTTGCAGCTATGCTGTTGCTGCTGCTAAGTGGCAAATACTTAGGTTTACTCAGCATCTTTGTGCATGAAGCTGAAGCTTGGCCATTATTGGCCAACTATTATGAGCTACTCAAGAGTACATTTTATACCAGTCAGTATTATCAGCCAAGTCATGGGAGGATCAGCTGTTTTCACAGGATGGTTTTTCCTTTTCACAGGTGCTGCCCCATTATCAGCTCCAGCGTTTTCCTTAGTCTTTCCTCTCCTGAAGACGGTTATGACTGAGACACCCCATAACAGTGAAGACAAGGAGGAGTTCCTGGTCAAGATTCTGCAAATTCTTACAGTCCACGCTCAGCTGAGATCATCAGGAAATGGCCAGTCTTTGTTGGTGGATGAGGTGAGAGCTGTGGGGTGAGATGAGCCATGGGATAAAACAGCTGATGTGTAAACTGGACAAAGCAGATGAATTCTCCAAGTTAGAGTTAACTGTATAGGATTGCCATGGGTTTTGGTACCTGTCTAGCCCTAGGTTTTGACTGGATTTTTAAAGGAGTGTCATACATAGGCAAGGTACTTTGAAATCACAAAATAAGAGTCTTTTTCCTTCCCTCCCTGCCCTTTTCTCCCCTCAACCTTTCAGAATGGCCCAGAGTTGCTGCCCCGCAGGGACATGCTGGTTCTGCTGACCCGGGTGATAGGAACAGGTTCTCCACGGTTACAGGTGAGTGCTCAGCAGTCAGGATTCTCCCTAAGTTTCATCAACGTCTAAATGAGGGAAATGTACCATCTGGTTTAAGTCTCTGATACTGGTGGTTGATACACTCCCAATTTTCTTCTGTGTTTATGGTATTCTGGGATTAAAATGTCTGCATCTTTTTTTCTATGGGTTTTATTGCACCAAATATATTCTTCAGTCTTCCAGAAGTGACATTTTTTCTTTCTCTAAGGCCTTGCTCTGCCATATAAACTCAGTAGGCTCTCCTCTGAGTGTCTGTTGTGAGGGATGAGGTGGCAGAAAGGTCAATAATAAAAAGCAAACAGTTGGGTTGAGCTTGTCACGTCTTTTTTTTGTCACTGTTCTTTGGGAATTTCTTCTGCTGTTGTTCTGTGACAAAGCTCAGCGCTTGCTTTGACAGCAGTTCAGGGTGTAGTGGAGTCTGTGACATTCCTGGTGCTGTTGTAGGTGTTGGCCTCGGAGGCGCTGACGGCGCTGTGCGCCAGCAGCAGCGGTGAGGACGGCTGTGCCTACGCCGAGCAGGAGGAGATCGATGTGCTCCTGCAGGCCCTGCAGTCTCCTTGCATGAACGTTCGAGATGCAGCTCTCAGGGTAGGTGGGAATCATTCAGGGTTTTTGGGAGGTGAATCTTCTCTAACACTTAGATGCAGAGAGGCTTCAGCTGTGATGCCAGGCTTTGGGTAGTGTGTCAGAGGCAGTCTGACCAATAACGCTCCAATTCATGCTCTTCGTGCTGGATTTATCTGCACAAAGGAGTATTCTGCGTTTATCCACACCTTTGTTTCCTTAAAAGAGGTATAATTAGGACTACTTAACACCTTCTGTTTACAATTGGATAGAGCCTAGTCTTAAAGGGAGAAGCTGTCAAAAAATTCCTGTTTGTACTAGGCTTTGTTATTGGAAAGCTTCAGGCTTAGTCACTTCTGAGAACACAGAAAGAAAAACCTCAAGAATGCTTGGTGTTCTTTGCCATGAAACAAATTCCAGTTTAGCCCACCTGAGCTGTCTTGTCTGTAAGTAGAAGCAGAACAGATTGTAGTCACCAGAGCCTCTTTTCAACCTGCCTGTGGAGCACTGTTCTTGAGTCCCACCATCTCACCTACTACAACAGAAAGTCCTTGACCATCATGAGCAGTATGAGGCACAAGCAAACATGAATTTTGACACTTCCAGCAACTGAGAGCTTGACTTGCCAAAAGTTTTAAGTGTTCTAAAGTGTTTATTTCTAAAAATCAGATCCTTGCACTGATTTTCCTATTAACTAATTCAGGGACTGATGGAGCTACAAATGGTTTTACCAACCCCAGACAGTGATGAGAAGAATGGACTGAACCTGTTGCGTCGCCTCTGGGTAGTAAAGTTTGACGTTGAAGATGAGATTCAGAAGCTGGCAGAGAGGTAAAGGTTCTTCTTTGTTGATTGGGTTTTAGGGGGACCTCTTCTCTGGTCACAGAGAAGCTGGAGCTGCACTCAGGGGCTGTGCCCCACAGCTGGAGGGCACTGTAGGTCACTCTGATTATACACGTGGCAGTGGCTTCTTTGCTGAAGGGTGACTCATAAACCTCTGTGTGTGTGTGCTGCAGACTGTGGGAGTCCATGGGTTTGGAGCTGCAGCCTGACCTGTGTTCCCTGCTAATCAAAGATGTCATCTACCACGAGGAGGCAGTGCGACAGGCAGGGGCTGAGGCTCTTTCCAGAGCTGTAGCTCAGTACCGAAAGCAAGCAGCAGAGGTCATGAGCAAGCTCACAGAGATCTACCAGGAGAAGCTCTATGTAAGTACTCTTGCCCTAAGGGGTTGACAGGCATGAGCTGCTGCTTTATTTTCTGTTAGTCACTTTTCGTTTTGTCTGTCCTGAAGATGTGCATTGAATCTACTGTTGTCCTGTCTGAGCTTAGCACAGACTTCAGTGTCTTGAATTTCATGTTATCAGCCACTAATGGCAGCATTGGACAGCTGGGAGAGGTGCCTTAGATGATACAGAAGGGCTGTGGTAGGGCAGTGTCAGTTGAAGTAATTTTGACCCCAAACTTGCTTTCTGCTTGTTTTTTTGCCTTGCTTTTCTGCTAGTGGTATCATAACTCTGTGCACTATTATCAAATGGCATTGCAGGTATGGTTGACAAATTCTCTGCGTGCCTATCCTTGGAAAAGGCATTTTAATGAAACCTTTCCTCTTTCCAGAGACCACCTCCAGTTTTGGATGCTTTGGGACGAGTGATATCTGAATCACCGCCTGACCAGTGGGAAGCAAGGTACAGTCATATTCAGACTGATCTCATCACTTCCTGTGCATCCAAATGAAATGTTTTTGATTTTTATTTAGAATAACAAATTACATGCCATTGTATTGACTTGCTGTTTTCATGTGTCCTTCTGGTAGAGAATATTTGTGCCCCTTAAGCAAACTAGGGGCAGGCAGAACTCCATCAAAATATTGGATGCTGTCATCTCTAAGTCCTGATAAAAACAGTCTTTCCCTCTCAGACTGTCTGATTTTTCTCTTAGCTTACTGTGTTCCCACCTCTGTATGGGCCATTGATTGTTTCAAGAGCAGCAGTGCAAGCCCTAATGAACTGGCCAAATTCCAGTTTGGATAATTACTTTCTGTTTACTTGTATGCTCTGTACAGGTTTAATTGGAGATCATCTTGTTTGCTACTTGTCTTGAGCTAATCTGTCCTTTAATGCTGATGTACCTTGTTGTAAAGCTGCTGCATTTCAGCAGTACTTGAAGTGATCCTGATGTCTAAGCTGGTTCAAGTATCCCTAAAGCTTAATGGAGATAAAAGCTATTATATGGCTGAGGGATTGTTGTCCTTGTGGGAGACTGCAGCATGGAGTTATGTAATGAAATGCATAGAGGTTGAACACTCTGAGGCATTTTGTTTCCATAATGATTCTTGCTCTCAGTTTCTGTAATTGCTGCTGATAGCAAATACGATTGTGAGCTCTCAATTTTGTGAGAAGTCAGTAAGCTCACAGGCTCATCACCTTCTTCACAGGTGTGGCATAGCACTGGCCCTTAACAAGCTCTCAGAGCATCTGGACAGTTCTCAGGTGAAGCCCCTCTTTCAGTTTTTTGTGCCAGATGCTCTGAATGATCGCAGTCCTGAGGTCAGGAAGTGCATGTTGGATGCAGCTCTTTCAACACTCAACACTCATGGCAAAGTAAGTCTGAATGTTTCTGTCTCTATCAGTGGGAAAAAATGTAATGGATATGTAGATGCTGTGTTGGAGCTCACAGATTTTTTTTTTAAAAAATTTAATAAATTTCTTAGAAATTGCTGTTACTTGTAACAGCTGAAAATTTTCATTTAGGAATTTTTGTGTTCAGAGTTGTTCTGTTAGTGTCTAGTGTTGACTAAGTGTGGTTCATCCCTGTCGTTGCTATAAAGTGTAATATCCTTGGATCATCTGGAGTTAAAGTGGTATAATACTAGAGTAATAAAAATAAAATCAGACCATAGATCTTTTAATCCTGTGGAGATGAGAATTCCTTTTCAGGCTTCATGCAAAGCAAAACATGAAAGCTTGCTGATTGTTTGCTTAATTAAACTTAAAACATGGAGGAACTGAGGACCATTCTTCTCCCTGCCAGTTCTTCCCCAGCAGTGTCAGATGGGGACGGTGTGCAGGGTGTGAATTGCTCAGCTTCTGATTTCCTCATATGTACCAGTCACCTCTGGACAGATGGCTGTATTCTTTAGTTTGGCCCAAGACAATTGGGGTATTTTCATATTATTCATTCTTTCATTGTGTTTCTTAGAAAAACAGTGTGAAGTTCGTTTGATGTTTCTGCTATCCCTTGGCAAATGAGGCAAGCAGAGGAGCGGGCACTGATGTTCAGGCCTGGGAGCTTGCGTTGCTTCTGGCAGAACATCATGCTGGCAGGCTTGGGGATTCTAATTTTAAAGAGCTAATTTCTCTCTAGCAGGAAATATTTGTTGCCTGTCGGGATGGTACAAGGTTTTATGTGATGTGACACATGAAATGAACTGTAAATACAGTGTGATTGTTCAGTTGTTGGCTCAGAGAAGAACAAACAAGTCCACTGAGCATAGCAAATCTCATTCTGAGTGGACTCTAGTGGCAAGTTCTGTGGTTTTGTTTTTCAGGACAATGTTAACTCTCTCTTGCCAGTGTTTGAAGAATTCCTGAAAAATGCTCCTAATGATGCCAGTTATGATGCTGTCAGGCAAAGCGTGGTCATTCTGATGGGGTCACTGGCAAAACATCTGGACAAGAGCGACCCTAAAGTGAAACCAATTGTTGGCAAACTGATAGCAGCCTTGTCCACCCCATCTCAGCAGGTAGGTGCCTTTGGGAGGAGTTGCCAGGTTCCACACAGAGGCAGGTTAACACCAGGACACTGTTAGGGATGGCAGAAAGATGAAAAATGGTGACAGAAAGGTTTCACTTGGAGTACATTCTAGGGGGAATTTATGTTAGTAATGACTGTTTTGTGATCTGGTGGCTGGTGGATTGTTTTACAGGTTCAAGAGTCAGTGGCAAGCTGTTTACCACCTCTAGTGCCTGCAATTAAGGAGGATGCAGGAGGAATGATCCAGAAGCTGATGCAGCTGCTGCTGGAGTCTGATAAGTATGCTGAGCGCAAGGGTGCAGCCTATGGTCTGGCAGGCCTGGTGAAAGGCCTGGGCATCCTCTCTCTCAAGCAGCAGGAGATGATGACCACACTGACTGATGCTATCCAGGACAAGAAGAACTTCCGCCGGCGGGAGGGTAAGGGACAGGATCTTTTCCCTCCAGATTAGCATTTCTCTTGTACCTACTACCATTGTGGTCAGGTGAAGTTCCTGCACCGCTGTGTTTGCTTTAGCTACATTTATTTCACTAAAGTTTGGGAAGAAAGAAGTGGGAAGTAGCTCTTGTGAGGCTGTTGGTTGTGTATAGTGACCCAAAATTGCTCAATTCACATCGTGGTGGATTCCTAGTTCTAGACCATATGGATGTGCCTCCCTCTCCTGTTTCCAAAGGCAGATGTTTCTGGGGGAGAGCTCCTTTTCTGAGGCCACAAATCCCTACTACAGCACAAGCCACAAGGGCAAGAAACCAAGAGACTTTCAGCTGTGAGATTTGAGTGCTTTTGGAACAATATTTGGCAAATTGTATCTTCTTTTCCTATTCTCCTTAAATGAAGTTCTTTTTTCCTCTGACTGTCCTTTTTGGGTTTTTAGGAGCTCTGTTTGCCTTCGAGATGCTCTGCAGCATGCTCGGGAAGCTGTTTGAGCCCTATGTGGTTCACGTGCTGCCTCACCTGCTGCTTTGTTTTGGAGATGGGAACCAGTATGTGCGAGAGGTAAGGTGCCTTAAACCACTGCTATTGCAGTGTTAAAGAACCCAGATGGAATGGATATGGATGTGAATCCTGTTTGTAATGAGGCAAATAGAGAAGGTGACCTATCCCTTGAGATATCACAAATAACAATTTGATCTTCTTAGTAACTGAGAGCATCTGATTTCATTGGCCATTAATTGGGAGCCACTTAGCCAGCTGCATCATTGTACTGAGATACTATTTACATGAAGGCTTTGTTCCCAGAGAGTCTCAGAGGAAGGAAAACAGTGTTGTGTCACAGTTTGTAAGTGTTCTCTTCTCCTTGGAGGCTGCAGATGACTGTGCCAAAGCTGTAATGAGCAATCTGAGTACTCATGGAGTGAAGCTGGTTTTGCCATCACTTCTTGCGGCACTAGAAGAGGAATCTTGGAGAACTAAAGCTGGTATGGACCGATATGCACCTGACATGATTGAGAGTGACCCACAGTCATCCCCCTTGTGTATTCCTTCATCCCTACAGATGGCCATGATGGTTTATTGTCTTATAAGGGACTGTGGAACTTATCCAGCTTTTTACAGCTGAGTTCCCTGACACATTTGATTAATCTTTTTCCCCCTGGTATATTCAAGGGACAGTTTGTATCCTGTCTTTATAGTTGTACTTCAGAACCTGGAATTTTCTTAACACGTTCCTTTTTCCCTCATACAAAAGAAAAGCATTTTTTGGTGTCTTTAGGTGACATAAAGTGACTTAATGCATTTCAGCCTTTCTTTGTATTCTCTGACTGGCAGATTTGAGTCTGAAGTAAATGTGATGATCATCTCATGTCAGTTCTTAATACTGTGTTTTGTCTTTTGTCTTTTTTTCTTGGTGTACTTTGTTCACAGGGTCAGTGGAATTGCTGGGGGCTATGGCGTACTGTGCTCCCAAACAACTCTCCTCTTGTTTACCCAACATTGTGCCCAAACTCACTGAAGTGCTGACAGATTCCCATGTGAAGGTGCAGAATGCAGGGCAGCAGGCTCTCAGGCAGATTGGGTCTGTCATCAGGAATCCAGAGATCCTGGGTAAGACCTGTCTGTGCATCTCTAATGGCCTGATGTGACTGTGGTTTATAATAGCAAGGTTTAGGTTCACGATATTTAGGATTAAATGGAAATATGTATAGAAATGAAACTAATCCTACAGAAGTATAATATGGAAGCTTAACAGCAGCTGTCTGCTTCCAGGCTTTTTAAATGTTCCTGTCCATTTTTTCAGTTGAAATTAATAGAATTTCCCGTGTCTTTGTGCTGCGTATTGCTACATCCCGTGAGAACACACCAGCTCATCCTGACATGTTTTTGGCTTATGTACAAATAAAGTCTTTTCTCTCCTTTTAAAAAATATTCAGCAATTGCTCCAGTTCTATTGGATGCTCTCACTGACCCCTCCAGGAAGACTCAGAAGTGTTTGCAGACTCTACTGGATACCAAATTTGTCCATTTCATTGATGCTCCATCCTTAGCACTGATCATGCCAATTGTTCAGAGAGCTTTCCAGGATCGTTCCACAGACACCAGGAAAATGGCTGCCCAGATCATTGGGAACATGTACTCCCTGACTGACCAGAAGGTACAGTGCTAAAAATGCCCTCTAACTAATTGATTCTAATTGATTACTGTGACAAGCACTAGAGCAAATTTATTTGGCTTGGAGATTTTGCTGTTAAGGTAGAAAATACTAGCATCTATGCAGTTTCTTAATTAAATGTATGTAAATGAGCAGGTGAGTATAAGGATAGTGACAGTTCTCGGGTCCTTGAGACTGTCAACTTTGGTCATCTAGTACCAGTTTATCCCTGCAAAAAGGTCTTGTAATTTTTACCATATTAGAAATGCCTTAACAAACAAACAAATGAAACACAGATCAGCTGCTAACAAATGGATCCAGGGTTTGTTTGAAAAGTATTTGTAAGACCTGACCATAGGCTAAAGATCTGTGTTTAATTTTTGTGCTGATAATCTCTACATTTAAACCTTGTGTAAATGTTATGGGTGTTGGATTTTCCTAAGACACAAACTGCTGGGTTGTGAGTGAGCATTGAAAGGGTTTTGAGTGATCTGAACAGACCTGGTGTTTTTTGGACTTGCAGAATAATTCACTGTGCTTGTCTGCAGTATTGTGAGAACAGCTAATTAAACTCTCAGGATGTTAAGGATGTTTGCTGATTATAAGGGGTGAATGTCCTTTACATGAAGGTGACTATGTTTTCTCTCATTTTGAATCTGGTTCTGACTTTTTGGGCTCTTTCTTTTAGGATCTGGCTCCGTACCTTCCCAGTGTGACCCCTGGACTAAAGGCCTCTCTGTTGGATCCTGTACCTGAAGTAAGTCTTTTGTACAAGCGCAGTTTGTCTTTCAGTGCAGTAGGTTAAACATTGTCCTAATCAGTCTGGCACATTTGTAGCACCTTTGACTGGACATTTTGCAGATCTCTGTTTCTCTTGTCTGTTAGGTGCGCACAGTGTCTGCAAAGGCCCTGGGGGCCATGGTGAAGGGTATGGGAGAGTCCTGCTTTGAGGATTTGTTGCCGTGGCTGATGGAGACACTGACGTATGAGCAGAGCTCAGTGGATCGCTCTGGTGCTGCTCAAGGTGGGGACAGCTGTATGTGAGCACTGAGCTCAGGTTTTCTCATATTAAATCAGATCAGCTGCTTGTTTTTTGTGTGTATCAGCTCCGTTCCCTGCTTTTTTTCCCCAGGTCTGGCTGAAGTTATGGCTGGTTTGGGGGTAGAAAAGCTGGAGAAACTTATGCCAGAGATTGTAGCGACTGCCAGTAAAGTGGATATTGCTCCACATGTACGAGATGGTTATATTATGATGTTCAACTACCTGCCAATTACCTTTGGAGACAAGTTCACTCCCTATGTTGGTCCCATCATTCCTTGTATCCTTAAGGTATGTATCAAAACTGAAGAATTTTAGTTATGAGAGAATAAAAAGAAGCCTCCAGAATATTTAAAGTATCATTTTCAGTAATTGTGGCATATGCAGAGACTTGTCCAGCTTGGCTGGACTACTAGAAAAAAAGAAAGGGAATTTAAACTATAAATAATTTCTTCTAAGTTATTGGCTTGCTGTCTTTTACTTGTGGTCACCAGTCATTTTTTGAAGTCATCTTCATGCATTCACAGCTCCGTAGTTCACTTGGTTTTCCTGGTGGATAGAGAAAACATTGGTTTGTTTTCCTCCTGTTGCTTTTGTGTATTGTGCTGGAAGGCCAAGTTTTCAGAGCCCCTTTTGTGCCTGTGTGCAGGCCCTGGCAGACGAGAACGAGTTTGTGCGGGACACGGCGCTGCGCGCGGGGCAGCGAATCATCAGCATGTACGCCGAGACTGCCATTGCTCTGCTCCTGCCACAGCTCGAGGATGGGCTCTTTGATGACTTGTGGAGGATAAGGTAAGGCAGAACCAGCTTAGCCACAAACGTTTCCCTTCCATGCTTGAAAAACTGGTGTGATTTAGGCTCTGTGTTGCTCCTCAAAAAAAATGCAGAGACCTCCTGTGAAGCAAAAACAAGTGTCTCTTTTTGCTTGTTGATTTGAGTATGATGCCTTACAGCACTTGAATTTGCAAAGGCCTGCCAGGCTGGATCAGGTTTCCTACTACCTGCAGAGCATTCATGCTGGATTATTAATTCTGGCAGTGCTCTGAAATGCACTTCCAAGGCAGTTGATGTTGCAATATTTAGCCCTTGTGTACTGTTTTTCATTTCTCCAAATGCTGAGCAAGTTATTGTTCTCCTGTGTACGAAAATGTGCAGTGGAGCACTCACAGGCGATAGCAGTTGCTCAAAAATTAGCTATAGTAACTGATTTGTGCCAGCTGAGTGCTGCTACGTACTCTTACCCCAGGTGAATGTCATTTGGGTTAGATGGAGGTAATGTCTTGTTCCGTTTTAGAGTCAAGGCTATTCTCAGATTCATTGTTTTGATTTGAAAATTCTCTCAGCCCTTCCAGTTTGGAATTCACTCCTTCCCTTTCTCTTTATCATGCTGCTTTCAGCCGTGTCAGCAGACTGATGTTGCGCATCAGCCCGTGCAGTATTTCAGTGCAGACCCAGCTGTGCTTCACATTTGGCTCTGGTCTGCTGATGTCCTGTCAGAACTGGACAGGTACTGCCTGAGTGCCCTGTTCATAACACTTGACTTGCTCCTCTTGCCAGGTTTAGCTCAGTTCAGCTCCTTGGAGATCTTCTATTCCATATCTCAGGAGTCACTGGAAAAATGACCACAGAAACTGCCTCAGAGGATGACAACTTTGGAACAGCCCAGTCAAACAAGGTAAAGCTACTCTTGCCTGTTGTGCCTTTATTTTTTTTTGAATTCTCCTATTTTAAATCAGCATGGACAGCCTGCTGGAAAGAGATATTGAATAATTATGTATTCTGTTCTTTTTATAGATTTCAGGGGCAAATAATGCAATTGTGTGCTATTTCTTTCCAGGCTATCATTAATGCTCTGGGAGTGGAGAGGAGGAACAGGGTGCTGGCAGGGCTGTACATGGGCCGCTCAGACACGCAGCTGGTGGTGCGCCAGGCCTCCTTACATGTCTGGAAAATCGTTGTCTCAAACACTCCTCGCACGCTGCGGGAAATCCTGCCAACACTCTTTGGGCTTCTGCTGAAATTCCTGGCCAGTACTTGTGCAGATAAGCGAACGGTGAGGAATTAAGTTGTTCCTGCCTGATCCTGCAGGTGACTGTAGAAAATAACTCCTGAGGAGCACAGGATAATTCTTCTCCAAAGCTATCATCAATTTAACTGTTCTGAGCGTGAGCATGTCTGAGTTCTCTGTTTGTTGAAGGCAACTGTGATTGTGATAACAGTAAAACTATTTTGCGATGGTTATTTATAATACTGTTTCCATTCCTACTGCTCTATGCACTATGAATAGTAGCATATGGACAAAAGTGAACGTTTGCTCACAGTTCACCTTCTTAAGTTTTATAAAAAAGGAAAATAATTAATACGTTTTTGGGGACAGGTTGCAGCACGGACTTTAGGAGACCTTGTACGAAAGTTAGGTGAGAAAATCCTTCCTGAAATCATTCCTATCCTGGAAGATGGACTGAGATCAGACAAGAGTGATGAGAGGCAAGGAGTCTGCATCGGTTTGAGCGAGATCATGAAATCAACCAGCAGGGATGCGGTGAGTCACACGTGCCGGCTGAAATTCCCATTTTCCCAGGTATTGATGTTATGGGGTGGGTATTGCACTTGAGACAGAAAAATACAGCTAGTGCTGGACTTGTTCTGTGGTCTGAAGTCAGGGCTTGTAACTAACACTGGGTTGCTGCTCAGGCAAATTGTATGAATTTGTATCAGTTGGTAAATTTAAACACTGCCTTTTATGAGATATAATACTAGAAATCTTCCACTAGGTAGCCTTAGAGCACTGCAACTATTTGTGCTGATGGATCCTGCTTTTCTTCCAATATTATTCCAAGCAAACTGCAGTTTAGTTTCAGTTGTGCAAATTCTGCATTCTTTGCTACTTTACTGAGATATGTGTGTCTGTTGTGCTTTAGATGTTCTGTAATTTTACCTCTTCCTCTACAGGTACTGCTTTTCTCTGAGTCCCTGGTTCCTACAGTGAGAAAAGCACTGTGTGACCCTCTGGAAGAAGTTCGAGAGGCTGCAGCCAAAACATTTGAACAGCTGCACTCAACAATTGGCCATCAGGCTCTTGAAGACATCCTGCCCTTCTTGCTGAAGCAGCTGGTGAGCATTGCTCAGCATTAGTCAACAACCTGATTAAAGATGTTGTGGGACAAGTTTTGAATAATTAACTTAAAGGAGGAGGAGGATTGTAGTGGCAGACCTTCCAGGGAATGGCAGCAGTATTTTATTTCCTCCTGGAGTCACCCTAGTCAGTGGTAGGGAAGATCTTGTGACTTAAGCCTAGGCCTAAGAATTGCTACACTGGCTCTGCATTGGAATTGGCAGTGTCACCTGATGAAGTTGCTTGGCCACCATGCCTGAAATGGAAAATCTTTCTGATGTGACAGAAGAGTTTGGTTTGGGTTTTGCTAGGTACTATGAGAATAAGAGAACGTTTTTGAATAGAAGGACTTGGTTTTATGATCACATGGAAAATTGTCCCTTGAAATAGGGCTTAGCTTGGTGTCACAGATCATTTCTCAGGTTTGTCTCTTTCTCTTTCCCTGTAGGATAATGAGGAGACAGCTGACTTTGCTGTGGATGGCCTTAAACAAGTTATGGCTGTCAAGAGCCGTGTGGTGCTACCTTACTTGGTGCCAAAGGTACAATGGGAAACAAATTTTAAACTTTATATCTGTGCTGTTTCCTCTGCTTGCTGCCAGTTTTCTTTGGACCAGTATGGCAAAAGGGAGAGCATAGTCTGAAATGTTCTTCTGATTTTGTGCTCAAAACATTTTTATTTGGCTTGTGATGCCAAAATATTTCATGTTTTAGAGAAAGGGAGATTACTTTTGAAAAAACGTTCTTCTTGTCTCAAATCTTTGGTGTTATTTTTTATTTTTGTAGCTGACTACCCCCCCAGTGAACACCCGGGTGCTGGCTTTCCTCTCCTCAGTGGCAGGGGACGCTCTGACACGGCACTTGAGTGTCATCCTGCCTGCCATGATGTCTGCACTCAAAGAGAAGCTGGGCACCAGTGAAGAGCAATTGGCAAGTAGCACAGCTCAGCTCTTTGTTGTGACAGGTTGCCTGAAGATAGTGCACCAGGTTTACTTCTCAGCCCAGAATCTGTGTTCTCAAGATTCACAGACTGGATGTTTAATTCAGTCCATTAGCTTCTCCAGGATGAGTCTTTTTGCCTGGTGGCATATTGTGAGTCAAAAAACGTATGCTTTCCAAATCTATTTGTATCCATTTAAAAGTCTCCTTGGCCTGCTACAAGATACAATTCTCAGTTTACTTATTCCTGGAGAACTGCCAGAAAGTCTAGTTAACTTTGTATTTATTCTTGGTGTAGAAGACTGAGAGATTAAAGGGCTGCAGGGAGGAAATCTCCTATTTTGCATGCTGCACTCCTCCTGTACTGCTTTCCAAAACATCTGGTGTTTGGACTCCAGAGAACATCCTGGAGTTATGACTGTGGACAGACATTTTCATAATCAGTTGGTGAATTAGGAATGAGTGACAGAGTCCTCTTGTCTTTCTGCTGTGGATACCCATTAGATCAGCTTTTAGCCCCAAGTCTGCCTGGAGATCTCTAATGTACCCACAGACATGCTTGTAATTAGTGCTATGACGCACAGTATTAAACTACCTAAATCAGAAGAATGTTATCTGATGAGACTCAGTCTCTCGTGGGTGAGTAAGATGGGGGAGACTGAGCTACTCTAATTTTTGTAAATTAGCCCTCCTGCATATGCTGCAGTGATCAGTTCAGCAGAGTTTGGTCACTTGTTAAATTTTAAGAATTGGTCATACCTGTGTCTGCACCAGGATTGAGTCAAGCTTTAATGGTGATGTGACCAGCTCTTTAATGAGAAACAATTAACAGGTGGGGTGTGTTGTAGTGTTTATCTAGAGACAATGCTGGGGATAACATGGAGAAACCTGGGGCTAAATTTGGCTTTGTTCTGTTTGAGAGCTAATGTAAAGTTAATTTGGACTCTTCAGGAGATGGCAAACTGCCAGTCTGTGATCCTGTCTGTGGAAGATGATGTTGGACAAAGAATTATAACTGAAGATCTGCTAGAAGCTACCCGCAGCCCTGAGCTGGGCATGAGACAGGCAGCAGCTGTCATGCTGAATATCTACTGCTCCAAGACAAAAGCAGACTACACTGGGCATCTCAGGAGTTTGGTTTCAGGCTTGATTCGACTGTTTAATGACACCAACCCTGTAGTTCTGAATGAAAGTTGGGATGCACTTAATTCCATCACCAAGGTGAGAGGCAGCTTAAAAAGGTTACAGGAGTAGTTCCTGGCCTGATAAAACTTCACAAAAGATATCTGGATGTTGCCTGATCTTTGTTTTACCCCTCTCTCCTGCAGAAATTAGATGCTGGGAACCAGCTTGCTCTCATTGAGGACCTGCACAGGGATATCCGGATTGTAGGGAATGAGGCCAAGGGCGAGCATGTGCCAGGATTCTGTATTCCTAAGAAGGTAAAGAATCAGAATGAGTGTGGGTTCATCACAGCCACAATACCCCACCTTTGGAGAGAGCTGATTGATATTACAGCTATTAGAAGCAGTGACTATTTAGGCATTCCAAACCTGTATATTGGAGGACTTCTTGTAGGTTAGAGCTCTTGAGTAACTCTACAGAAGACCTCTCTTGAAATGAAGTCTCTGACAATTCTGTTATGCACGTAAGTTATGGTTGCTGGCTGCTTTTTGTGGGGGAGTAACACTGGACCTGTGTGCCAAATTTCTCTGGTTTAAAAATTCCCTGAGCTGCCACCACTTTCCTCATAGCAACTGGCTTAGTAAGGCAGAGAGGCATGAAATCAAACCAAATAAAAGTAGCTCTGTCAGTGTGGAATCGGGCAGCTGAAGGTCAACAGGAAATTGAGAGAAACTCTCCAAGCTTGTGCATCTGGTGTATAATAGGAGCAAAAAAATAAGATACATATTTCTTGCATCTTAGCTTCTAAGCTTTCTTATCTGATTTTCGTGACAGGGAGTGACTTCCATACTTGTGGTGCTGCGGGAAGGTGTTTTAACTGGTAATCCAGAACAGAAGGAGGAGGCAGCAAAGGCCTTAGGGCTGGTTATAAAGCTGACTTCTGCTGAAGCTCTCAAACCATCTGTGGTGAGCATCACTGGGCCACTCATTCGAATCTTGGGAGATCGGTTCAGCTGGAATGTCAAGGTGGCTCTGCTTGAAACATTAAGCCTTCTTTTAGCTAAGGTAAGATTCAAAGTATTGGACTGTGGTTTGTGAATATTTTCCATGGCAACCTTCAGAAATATCTGTTGCTGTTCATGTAAATACAGCTGGGGTGCCTGCTGCTGTGGATTTGATACGTAGAAATAGCACTGGAACTGGATTACATTCTTCCAGCAGCTTCTGGCCTACCAAAAAAGCCCCCAGTGCTGAACCACTGGGCTTCTTAGAAATAATGATAAGTGCTGATCCCACTTTCAAGTGATTAAAATTCACCATGTAATTAATCTCTCCTGTATGCATCATTTTTATGTATAGTTAAGTGCAAAGATTTTACATATCTTTGAACAGATCTGAGCTTTATTCAGTGCTCTGTGTACAAAAGGCTGTTCATGATAGTGTAAAATTTCTTCGGGCTACTCCTGTATTTCAGTATGAAGAAAAGATGATTAGACTGGAAAAGGTCAAAGGTTTTGTGGTAAATTGTTGTTTCATGTTAGTAGCACGTTAGATTTAATGAGGGCTCTCTGATAGCAAACTGCCGTAGAAGAGATAGTGCTGCTTTTTAGGCTTTGATCTCTAGCTGCTCTTTAATACTTAACCCCATCACTTCCCCTTCTTCCACTCTGGAATAGGTTGAGATTGCTCTGAAACCGTTCTTGCCCCAGTTGCAAACAACGTTCACCAAAGCTCTGCAAGACTCAAACCGCGCTGTTCGCCTTAAAGCTGCCGATGCTCTTGGGAAACTCATTGTCATCCATGTCAAAGTGGATCCTCTCTTCACGGAGCTCCTGAATGGAATTCGTTCCAGCGATGACTCTGCCATCAGGTAAGCTGCAGCTGACAGCTCAGACCTTCCTGCTTACTGATGAAAGAAAGAGCTGGGATGAATGAACAAAACCTTCAATTAGAGTAAGATGTGTGTATTAGTGAAAGCAGTGGACTGTAAACCAAGAATGGGGATGATGGGGTCTTCCTGTGTCAGAAGGTGAGCTGTGAGAGTATTCAGGAGAAAGAATGCTTGGAGTCTGCCCAGTTCTCTCCTGCACATCCGATCCAAGCAGCCCACTTTCAGATAAAAGGCAGTATTGATTGTCAGTCTGACCTGAAGTAAACAAACTGTTCTTATATCCTAAAGGCACAGATCCCTAAGATACGGACTTCCTGACATAATGATTTTTTTAATGTTTGAACAATCAGAAAATATCTGTGTTGTGTTAGATAGAAACATGGAGGTACTGTCTAGGATGGATTCTCCAGCAGTGCAGAGAGGGGATCACTCTCCCAAACTGTAAGGCATCTCAGTGTAATTGCTGTGCAAGGATCTACAGGTATCCAGAGCAAAATTTCTCTTGGAGGGTGGGGGAGAGGCAGTGTCTGACTGTAGAATGTGATCTCTTGCAGAGATACAATGCTGCAAGCCCTGCGGTTTGTCACACGAGGGGCTGGTGCAAAAGTAGATGCTGCAATTAGGAAGAATATTAGCACAGTGCTGCTGGGGATGCTGGGACACGATGAGGTACTGCTGCAGTCTTGTATTTACATTTAAAATCTGAACTTTCTAACAGAATTGCTATCTAAAATAACTTCTGGGAAAATTACTAATGACATAGGCACAGTGAAGAATTGGAGATTCCTGACCAGTCCCTGGTAACTCTGAGAAGCCTCCAGTTTAATGTTTCCTTGGCAACTGCATATGTGGGTTTGACCTGCAACTCCTCACTAACAGGTTTCAGGTAGCTCTGCAGTCAGGATTTGCTTTTTATCTTGGAGAAAACCTTCACTATATGCACGGATGTGTTTGTAGCCTCTAGGGTGAGGTTTATCATTCCGTGTCAGAAATTTTTCAGATAATGGCAGATTTTTCTCCAATGAGAGAATCTCTCCAAGTTTAATATAGGGTCTTCTGTATATAGCAGATAGCAACAGTAACATGAATGAGATTTAATTAATCATCTAATAATTTCTTTTTTATGTCAGTCTCTGCAACAGACATGCAACTGTTGACATGCTAGAAATAGAAAAATTGAAACATTCCTACTGGGTTGTAAATTTGGGGGGGAAGTGGACAGTAATGTGATGGTCACCTAAGGAAACCAAAACAGCAAAAGCCTGGAAGTGTAAAATGAAAAGTAGTAAGAGTTTATCTCAGAGACCAGCTCATCCAGAAATGGCTAGAAGTAACACTTAAATTAAGTGAATCTAAACTAAGCTCTTGTGAACTCATCTTTTAAAACATTGAATTTCACCTTTATGACTTTTCTATTTAATTAATCAGAACTTAGATAAACTCTCTAATTCTTCAGTCTCTGCTGGCTTTTTTGACCTTAGATTTGGTTTTAAGTTCCATTATGTACAAGAAACCATGTGAACTGAAAGAAATCCGTAGGGAGTAGGAGTGAAGTACTACTATTTATTTTCTCTTTCTCTTTATTTCCTGTCATCTTCTGACACTTGTTATTCTTGCTGCCTGTCTCTGGGGTGTGCTGAGCTCAAGCCATGTTCTCTGTTCTCCCATCCCTGTCAGGATGCCACCCGCATGGCCTCGGCCGGCTGCCTGGCAGAGCTGTGCGCCTTTCTGTCCGACGAAGAGCTCAGCACTGTTCTCCACCACCACTTACTGGGTAGGTGAAGCTGTTTACAAGACCAGAACGGATTCTGAAAGCAGGGAAGATTCCTTCTCAGCCCTTGTTCAGGCTAACTTTGTGACTGAATCTCTGCTCTGTACTTTCTTGTGCTTTTCTTTGCTCATAGCTCTTAATTCGTGCACTCTGGTACACAGGGAGCGCGGGTAACTGGTTGTCCGTTGGAGTTGCCCAGACTTTTTTCTCTGGATTTGTTATCTGATGACTTGATAAAAGTACTAGCATGGCTGAGTAATTGCTATTGCTGACACAAGGACAGTTGGACATGACAGGATGTTCAGGCAGAATGGACAGGAGGGCCATCCCACCTTTTGGGAGAGCACTGTGATCTTAGGTTTGCTGATGATAATTGCAGGCCACATCTGATGGCTTCACATGCTTTTGGAGAATTGACTAATTTGCCTCTAAGTTAGAAAAAACCATGAGTTTTATAGGACCCCAGTGTTTGGATTACTCTCCCCTGTGGGATTAAAAAGGAAGTCTGTTGGCTGGTCAAATTATAGATGACTTTTACAAATTTATTAGATAGTCTAAACTTGTCTAATTTTGAACCATCAGAAGTGTCTGAGTTGAACAAGAGAGTCCCTTGTTTGTGTTTGCTTCCCTGCCTGCCCAAGTGGTGATCCTGCCTGGAAAAGTTGTTGCATTTTAGCTTTGTCTATGTCTTTTTGAGAGAAATGGAGGAAGCTGGGCATTGCTTTAGATGCTGCTCGTTATTTCATTTTATGGCAGTGAATTGCCAAACTGCCAAAAGCCTTTCAGATGAAGAGGACTAGATAGCAGGAGCCATTGTTCTGTTCTTTCCTCTGCAGCAGATGTCTCTGGCATTGACTGGATGGTGAGGCACGGCCGGAGCCTGGCTCTCTCTGTGGCTGTGAACGTGGCTCCTGGCAGGCTGTGCTCCCCAAAATACTACAACAGTGTCCAGGAAATGATCATCAGCAATGCCACAGCTGACAGGGTGAGTTCAGCCCGACAGCGGGGGAGTGCTGTTGCAATCACTTGTTGGGGACAGTTTTGAAAGGTGTGTGAACAGTGTGTGACACCAACCAGGACAAAAACCCCCAAGTGCCATCTGAAGATTCTCCCTTGTCTAGATGCAGTTTTTGTGGTGAAATTACACGACTGTTTTGGTTCTTTGAGTTCTTATCTCTGGGGAGATGAAGATTAAATAATCTGTAACTGCAGAGTAGCTTTCATTTGGAGTAAATTACACTCCTGATTCCCTAGAGAGTTCTCATTCACAGACCAATTTTGCAAGAAGTGGAAATTACTCATTTTAGGAGGAAGATTTTAAATCTGGTGTTGAATGAGTAGTTTAGGGTAGGAATTTTGTGGGCTTGGTGGTGCCTGCTGCCTTATTTCTTCTGGCTCATGGTTGCATTGGGATTTTTTCATGTTACCCAGTACCATTAACCCAATGTTTTCCTGCTTTGATGCTGCTGTTCTTTTGAAAGATAGGTTTAGCCTTCCACAAAAGCTGACAGACCATGAGTTTGGTTTTAAAGGCTGTTGTTGAATTCTGCTGTAGTAATACCAGTTCTTGTCTTTATGTTGAAGATCCCCATTGCAGTTAGTGGCATCAGAGGGATGGGCTTTCTCATGAAATACCACATGGAAGGGGGAGGCACCCTGCCTCCCAAACTTTCCAGCCTCTTTATTAAGGTAAGAATTTTCATGTTAACTGCCTGGTGGTGTTCTTGTGTGATCTGAATCTCTGTTTGACCTAACTCATGGGTGGGTCTATCAAGTCCCTGAAAATCTAGATATTTCTTTTTGAGGCAGAGTGCAGATACAGTCACTGTATCAGCCAGGTTTGAAGCTGTGAATACAACACTGCTATCCCTGCTCCAACACGGAAATTTGCTTTTGAGCTTTCTGTGCTGATTCCCAAGTCTGGTTCTTATAAATGCATTTTTCCTTTGCAGTAGCAAACAGCTGGCAGAGGCAGAGAAGAGTGTGAGGAAGCTGTTAGGCTTTTAAGGTTGCTAAAGGTCAAACAGCCTTTTCTAGAAATGTATCAAATACCGAAACTCACCTGAACTGAGAACATTAAAGTTAACATCTTTTTCAGTTAATTTTGATTTAAATATTTTTCTTCAAAATTCCTTTATTGTTTTTTTGTTTCTTTTGGTTTGTGGCTGGGGTTTTTTTGTTTCTTTAGTTGTATGCCCTCCCCAAGCCCCACCACACAGCTGAGTACCCCTCTTGGTAGACAAGGATAGATAGAGGTGATGCTGCAGCAAGTCACATTTTCAGATTTTACATTTCTTGAATTTACTTGAAAAACTACCGAACATGCCAAGTTGACATGATACAGGCCAACATTCTTCAAAGCAGACTTTTTGTTTGAAATCCAACTTTTCTATAATAATATAATAGTATTGTGTTAAAATATAAAATACTACACTTGCCACAAAACCTTTATCACCATATTAATAATGCACTTGACATTCAGATATTAGCTTTCATGTTTTAAATGGGTTAAGATTAAAATACAAAACTCTCATTCTTTGAATTTTGACGTGAAATCCACTGTTAAAATGCAACCAATATTCCAACCAGAGACTGGCTTGGCTGTTGTTGCTGAGTGAGTGTGTTTGTAGAGGTGCTGACATTATCAACTTTTCTGCACTTCGTGGTCACTGTCATTTCCTGACACAGTTGAGATGAACATGTGACACTGTTATCAACTACATATTTAGAAATTATCTATTGAAAAGTTGTCTTGTTTTCAAAGTTTGACCTTTTCTTACACAGTTTAGTCAGACTTAATTGGTAACAAGTGTGTATCTTGTGCATCTGTGAGTTGAAAACTGTTTGCTTTTCTTAGCATAGTTTCAAATACTTAAATTAGAAAAAAAATTAACAACTGCTGTAAATACGTGTCCTTGGTATATACGAATGTAAGTGTATCTTTGTCTCCTTCAGTGTCTTCAGAACTCATCCAGTGACATAAAGTTAGTTGCAGAAAAGATGATTTGGTGGGCAAATAAAAGCCACCTTCCCCCATTGGATACTCAGACAATTAAACCAATTCTCAAAGCACTTCTGGACAACACAAAAGACAAAAACACCAGTGTAAGAGCCTACAGTGATCAGGCTATTGTCAACCTTCTGAAGATGAGAGCGGGTGAAGAAGTGCTTGAGGTATGAGACATACAGATAAACCATAATTGTTGGTAGCAAGGCTGTGCCGCCTCCTTCTGCTTTTGTCTGTGTGGTGCCTGCAGCCTCAGAATGTGCTGGAAGTCTCTTATGAAATAGATGAAGTAAGACATTCCCATTTTCATTAAGATCTTCAGCAGCATTCTCATGCTAAGCTCTGAAAAAATCAGCAACACCTGTTGTGTACAACCTTATAGTGCAGCATTAATAGAATTGAGGCATTTAACATACCCCCTTAAGCCTTGCCTGTGCTGAGTTCCCTCAGCTGGCACTGGTAATTCATTGCTTTGGTCACTTGGATGATCAGTGGTGCTAGGGAGTATTTAGGATGGGCTACTTCATGCATCCATTTCCAAACCTGTTTTCTAAGTCTGACCTGCTTTTGGATGGTTCCCATGTCTGGAATTATAAAACAAAGTGAAGACTTTGGGGACGTTTGAAAGATTTTAGTTGATACAGCATGTAAGGCACTTATACTCACTCTGATTTTGAATGGTGTGTCCTAAGGAGTTGGTAATTGGTGCTGTCTCCCTTCCACAGTCAGTTTCCAAGATCCTGGATGCTGCCAGCCTGGAACTTCTCAATGAAAGCTGCAGGAGGTCCCTGCGGAAGCTGGCTGGGCAGGCTGACTCCGAGGAACAGATCGATGACACTATCCTGACGTGATTAAAGCTCCCGAAGACCAGGAAACACTGAACCAACCGCTGCATCAGCATTTCAACTCAAACACCTATTATAAATGTTTTCATTTTTGAAAATGTTAATTCTGATGGGATTTCATGAAAAGGACTCCCAGAGAATATTTTAGTATCAAATATACCAGAATAGCCTTAATTAGACCCACACTAGATGAAAATTAAAAATTTGGTCCCCTTTTTGAAACAGATAATGCACAAGAGACAGACATACTAACCAATACTGGCCAGCTGTGGCCAATTGTGAGATGTGGCTAGAGCACATCAGGCTTAAACTCTGGTGACAACTATTTCCTTTCCAGGGTCTGTGCAAAAACTCCAGTACTGGAGGTATTGTTGGTTTTTCCACGCACTCTGGGAGGCAGGAATAGAACTCAGTGAAAGTTCAGTTGTATTGTTTCTGTGTACTGCTAACTTGCTGCTTGTGATGGTTCTGAAGACTGAAAATCCCTGTAAAACTGAGTATTTAAAATAGCCTTAGAAATCACAGATGCGAAAGGGGGATTGAATGCAGTCTGTTTAGAGAAGGAACATTTAATAAAGGCTCTGACTTTGATCCTTCTGATGTAAACTGTTCTTTTTACAAATTCATTTGTCAACAAACTTACACTGTGATTTACATTTCAGACCTGTTTGTTCTAGGGCATACAGTTTGTAGAGTGGACAGTGCTGTGATCTGTGAAAACCTTTTGCAGAACTGAGGCAAGACAGGGCTTAAAGCCAAGTCAACTGACATTTATTGAAATTTTAAAGTAATTACTCCTGTTAATTTCCAAAGTATTTTTGACTACAGACAGCTTTTTAGTTACCCAGCTTGCAAAAAGTCCTTTGTATTTTTGTCTTCAGTGGCTTCAAAAGATACTTGGCATTAGTTTTTTGGTCAATGAGTTGTGCTGCTCCAAGAAAGTATTTTATTTTACCTGGCTACATATATCTCTCCTGAGGAAAAAAAAATCATTTACTAGTATATTTTATGTCACTTGATGGAAATAGTGTAAATCTTGTTGCAGAATACCAATTTTTAGGAGGCAAAATGAGCTTTACATTCCACATAGAGCAATAGTTAAGTGAACCTTATCTATTTTATGAAACTCACAGAAGCTGGTTGCACCTGAGAAGCCAGAGCACTAAGATTTTTTATTTCACATGGGTGGGGTGTGTGTGTAATCTTCCTTGCTTGTAACACTGGATGGCTCAAACCACGATGATGGGAGAACACAACAGTACACATCATGAAATTTGAGAGCATGAAGTGGAACCCCATGGGAACACACGTTCTGCTAGAAGCAATTTTCTGATTGTTACGGCAGTAGCAGCAAACACAAGAACATTTTTATCATACTAATGCCTCAAACTGCAAGATACAATCATGAGCAGGTATTAGGGAGTGCTGTAGTTTGTTCTGGTCAGAAGTACAAGAATCTTGCAAAAGGTTCTTGGTGCTGTGTCAGTTCCCAGCCTGTGGTGTAGCATCCTGACAACAGATTGGCTATAGGAGTTAGTGGAAGGAACTTGGGGAATTAGCTATTTTACCCTGTACATAAGATCCTCAGGCTCACCTCCTGCTAAACCATTCCTGGCTGATTGCCACAAAATTGTTTATATAGCATTCTAAGATGGAGATTCCTAGATAACCTCTCTATGCCATCTACTTTGTCATATGAACTTACCAGACTGTCAGAACTTACCTCATGTCTGAAGAAAAAGAGTTTTCCTTGCTGCTACTTGAGTCCATTGCTGCTTGTCCTTTTCCCACAGACACTGAAAGCAGTTCATTTTTGCAGTAACTGCATCATCACTTCAGTGTCCTCACCCCTGGATGAAATAAATTTAGATTTTCTATGTATTTTCTTAGAGATTTCCATGTTTTCTAAACTTCCACTGCTGCCCCTCATGTCTGTTTCATTCTGACTCCTCTTTGCCTCCAGGTGTCCAATGCTGGCCCAGGTTTCCTGGGGAGTTGTTTTGCAAGCCCCACATAACAAACACAGTTGTCCACCCCAAAACAAGGTCTGGGTGTTCCTTTGTTGCACCACCACCATGGCATTGACACAATTAGTTTGTGATCAGTTTGTGATAAAGCCAAGCTACAGAATGGCTCTTTACCTAATTATCTCCAATCTTTATGCACTGGATGTATTTCTACAAAACTGCAGCACTTCCCAGTTAGTCTGATGGAAATTGTGTTCTATTTCATCACATTTAGCTGCATTCTGAAGGTGGTTGTAATTCTGATTTTTGCCTTTCAAAATACTTGCGAATCTGAAATCATCTTAAAGCTACATATTTTGCATTGAATTAGTAATACTCAAGAGTGAAAACTCAGCTAAATTCTCTTAAAGATTTGGCAGCCTGGGGCACTGGAATGAGTTTCACCTGTGATGAATTAGCTGTGCTTCGGGATCACAGGAACAGCAGTTAAACCATGCCCTGAAACATGCACAAAATTTGATGCCATTCAAAACCTTCTAAGTAGGTGTCAAAAAGCTCAGTGATTGTACTGGAATCACTCACTCCATCATTGCAGCCAGGAAGGAATGAAAAAATGGCAAGTTTTGTTGAAGAATGGCTGTTTGAGCTCTTGATCATGGGCACTTTGGCTTACCTATTCTGATTCCAATTGATGTTCCACATAAACATGGGAAAGAAAATTATATGTAAATGAAGTTTTTATTAACTTGTTCATTTTAGCCAGTAAGATCTATTATTTTGATGATTTGTATTTTCAACTTAGCAGCAAGTGGAAAAACTCATTCATCTTCCCAAACAGCACCTGAATTTCTGCACTGAGGTTAGTTGTTCCTGAGAGGGAGGAGTAAAAGGTAGGAGCTCACTTGCACTTATGGAGAATATGCTAATTTTTCAGTCACAATGAAACACTCCATTTGATTTTTGATAGCTACTTTTTGCTGAACTATTTATACACTGACGTATAATATATCAGAGATAAAATACCCATAATTTTAGCCACAACATGAGATCTGATAAATTGATTGTGCCAACTTGGAGACTAAAGAATTAACTTTTTTCTCATTTCAAATGTCTTAAAAATACCAGTTGTCAGTAAAATATAATTTTTCCCTACAACTGACAGTAATAACATCTTTGAACTGTCAAGCAACTGTCTCTGAGTGACAGCTGAACTGTGTGTATTTCAAGATGATCAAAAAATAATTTATGAGAGAGGTTTAAACTTACAAGGTGCTAAAAATTACAGTGGAAGAGAGACAAATGTAAAAGCATAAAATATTCAAAAATTTTTTTTTGATTAGTCACAATTCTTACTGTCCATTTTATTTGGTAACATCATGATGCCTCATGCTTTTCACAGGATGAGGTTTCATGAGCTTAAAAATAGAAGTAATAGGAGTCACTGTCATTTTGGGTTTGAGCTGGTGGTTTGTGTGCTGGAATCAAGGGATTTCCCTGCAGCTACAGTGTCCTCAGTTACTCTGGTGGTGCTGGGTTGCATGAAGTGCTGCCCCAGTGCTTGACATTATACATATGTGTGTGTGTGTGTGTGTGTGTGGTGCTTACAATGCATGAGTTGCAGAGTGAATGTGAGCTGAAGGTCACGAACGGATTCCAGGATGTGAGGACCTTGATGGGGTGAACTTTGGAAACTGTAATACGTTTTTGAAGGTTAAGATTAGGAAACGTTTATAATTAAGGGGGACACCACCCACTAGGCCAGGTTGCCCCAGTCCCCACCCAGCCTGGCCTTGGACACATCCAGGGATCCAGGGGCAGCCACAGCTTCTCTGGGCAACCTGTGCCAGGGCCTGCCCACCCTCACAGGGAACAATTTCTTCCTAATACAGACTCATTTATAATCTATAACAATCCAAGTTCTTTAGTGCTAATATACCTGTTCCCATCTGAATGACAATGCATGTTAGTAAGACAGGTTTTATTAAATCATTCAGCTTGCTATCAGGAGTTCAAGTACCAGTGAGAATGTGTTTTTTAGAAAATTTAATGAGAGCAAAAGCCCAGCACTTTTTTTGTGCCATGTCTCCACTCAGAAGTGGTGATTGCCTAAAAAGTGACCATAGTCTTGCAGAATTTGTGTAGTCAGTATCTGTGCAACTGGTAACAAAATCAGTCAGGCTGCTGGATGACTGTGAATTCTTGTGAACTGCAGACCCAGGCGGGGGACGGTGCAAGCACAGCTGCTGATGGGCACGAGGTCAAGGCCCTTCCTGAGCCATACACAGGCACATATCTGAATTAAAAACCCCAGGAATTTAATTTCTAACTGGCCTGACTTGCCAAGCCTGTGACACACACCTGGGCATTTCACATCACTGCTGTGGGGCTCCTCACCTGCGGCTTGGGCTGCGATGGGAACTATTCCTGTACCTACACAAAATCGCTCCTTTGGAGCAGAGCTGGGAGTGCTGGGGCTCCCTCACGCCTTTGCTGCGTTCCTGGGGGCAGCGTCTCTTTCTGCCGCGTCCTCAAACGAGCAGCTACGGGAAACAGGGGGACACACTGCTGCCCTGACGGAGATCTCCCGGCGGCTCGGTACGGGGGGAGGACACGGTTCCCGAGGAGAAACGGGACGCGGGCGGCGGAGGCCGGCGGCTCCCTCAAGCTCCCGCCAGGGCCGCCGGCGCGCGCCAGGAGCCTCAACCGCCGCCCCCTGGCGCGCAGGCGCGGCCGCGAGGGGTGCGCGAGGGCGCGGCCGTTTTCCCGCGCAGCCGCGGGGCGGGGCCGGCGCAGGCGCGGCGGTGCTGCTGGCGGACCCTGGCGGCGGCCCCGCGCATGCGCGGCGGCGGCCCCGCTGTCAGTTCCGGCTGTTTGTCCGGGAAGTGGCTCCGGCCGGAGCCGCCGCCGCCGCCCCCCGCCCCCCTCCCCCCGCCCGCTCCGCCGCCCGCGGCCGCGCCCCGGCCATGGCCCGGGACTACGACCACCTCTTCAAGCTGCTCATCATCGGCGACAGCGGTGAGCATGGGCGGCACGGCCCGGGGGCGTGGGTAGGCCGCTGGCGGGGTGGCCGCCCCTCTGGCCGTGAGGGGCTGGAGTGCGGCGGCGGGGCCGGGGCGGGCGGCGCGGGGGAGTCGGGGAGGGACGACCCCCTCCGCCCGGGTCACCCGCGGCGTTGTGCTGCCGGTGCCGCGGCGCGGGGCTGAGCCGGGACCCCGCGCTGTGTGTGAATGGCGGGGCGCGTTCGCTTGGGCTTCGGGAGGTTTTATCTGATAAACCTGCGGAACTGGCTACCACAGGATATTATGGTAAATAGCTTGGCTGGGTTTGGGAAAAGGCTGATTAGACACGTAGAAGTCAGGACAGCACCGGCAGTGCTGCCGGCATCAACCTTGGCGAGCGCATGTTTTGACGGCGCCCACTGATCTGTTGCTCGGATGAGGAGGGAATTCCCTTCCCCTGTGACAGGCAGTTTAGGGATCGATGGGAAGGGCTGGCTGCCCTAAGGACTGTTGTTTCCAGTGTGGCAGCTAGTACGTTTTAACAGTCATTATTATCTTAATTATTCCTGAAGTCTTTTTCTGTGCTTCAGCCTGAAGTCTCAGTTCTAGAGTTCCATTTTTTTTTAATAAATCATGTAAGAGCTGGTAGCTTTGCATACTTCTCGTTATAGTATAGGATGCAAATACCTAAAAACAGGAGATAAAGGGGTAGTTTGAGGTTTTTTTGAAACTAGACCGTTAAATACTTCTTCAGCAACCTCAGAAACTTCTGGAGGGCTGAGCGTGTGAACTGTGCCAGTGTCTGGTGCTTTGGTCTGGGTATGTAAGAATTGTGACTGGGAAGATTCCTGCCATCGGTGCAGGTTGGTGTTGGTAGCACTCCATCAGCTTACAGTTGAATTTCCATAAACTGGAGAAGGGTGCATCCACCCTCTTCTTTTAGCAGAGGTGCGGTCCGTGGGGCGGCAGGTCCCGGCATGCAGCGAGGCACAGCTCTTGGATGAAAGGGTAATGTTGCACGATCTTGGCAGTTGTCACCTTCAGAAGCTTTAGCCTCATGTAAAAAATGTTTCATTCTACACTAAACTGCGTCTGCACGAAGGGATCTAAGGAGGCAGACAAGACAACAGCTTCAGAGCAGCTTAAACCCCAGGCAGTTCTGGGAGCCTGTGGATTATTACAGCCAAATGCTGCATTCTGAGTTGAGCAGTAACTCTGTTGCTTGCTGATGAGTTCCAAAACTGTTCGGGCAAGATAAACAGGATGGTGAAAACTCTGAGGAGGACTTCTCATTTTAAACAATTAAATAAATTTTCTCATCTTGGTCTTCTTGAGCAAAATCCCTATAGCATATCCAGTGAAAGGAGTGTTGTCAGAATCGTCTGTCTGCTTGTGGTTCTCTGCTGTAATTAAATCTCACTATGTAGTTTGACTATTGATTTTTCTTTGGTTTTGTTTTTGCTAACCCCAACAGGAAGGCTTCGTCCCTGCTTTCACGAAACAGTTTGCTTGTCTTGTTTATTGACATTTTATTCCCTGCAATAGGACGTGAACTATTACTGGATAGGATAGTACTGTCTGATCTGCTTTCCCCTGTATGCAAATCTGTCAAGAGGGTAGTAGGTTTGTGTGTTTTTAGAACAGGTCATCTTGAAAAGCTGCTGGTGATTTCAGCTGTGCCAGATATTTAAAAATAATACAGATGATCTGTGCTTTGCATCTGCTTTTTTAATTCACTCTACCGTTCAGTAAGATACGGGTCTTGGAATCTTGTCCGACACTGAAATTTACTTTTAACTTTAATTGTGCAAAGTCAATAGGCCTTTTTTTTTTTCGTTTTGTCTTATTTTGCTGTCTTCAACAAGCTGAAGGCCCTATGAGCCTTCTCTTCAGATCTTCAAACAGCTCTGTGTGGGAAGTGTGGGGTCACCAAGAGTGTGGTTTCTCTACGCGTGAAGAGTGTGGGTCAGAGGCAGTGTTTGTTTAGTGAGATCATTGTCACTGGGAGCATGTAGAACTTCCTGAGTTCGGGAGATTTCTTCTCTCTGGAAGCTGCCAGCGTGCTGGGAGCTGTGCAGCTTGTGCAGTGGAGGGCAGTGTGACAGAGCAGTGTCATGTGCAGCTCTGCAGCATCGCCCAGGGCTGGCTGAGCTCGGAGATGGTGCTGTGGTCTGACAAGTCTGCAGGTTCCAGCACTTTCTTGCCTTTCACTGACCTGAAGGCCAAGGCTGCTTGGTCAGGAAGCACAGCACTTGCTGCTGAAACATTCTTGTTTTCTCTTAGTTTCTTGTTTTTTCTTAGTTGACTGGTATTTGTAGAGCTTTAACTATTGCTAAATAACCAGTCCTCTGTTAAAGTACAGGAACTGCTCTGCTACAATTTTTGAGCTCAGAGGTATTGATTATATACATTCTGTAGATTTATATTTTTTAGTTCTTTTTCTCTTTTCCTCCTTAGTTTGGTAGCAGTGAGAAATGAGCATGGCTTCTCCAGATGGCTGGTGATTTGAACTCTTTGCAAATGAGACATGGCTTACTGTAATCATGCAGATTTTTAGGTTGGTTTTTATTTTTTGTTGGTAGCTGTTGTCACATGCCAGCAGCTAAGAATGACTGGAGTTCTGCATAGCTTTTGCACAGGTCTTCTGTTAAGAAGAACTTACAATTTATACATCATCAAAATAATTACCTTGAATAACTTCTACCTGAAAAGATTTAATAGATAATTACCCTGGTGAAGTTGAATTTCCTATTCATGCCATAGTAAGTTTATTTTGGGGAGGAAGGGTCATTGACAGCAGAGACATTATGCAGAGATAACAACGTGGAGGCATTTGGATACCTAGATTCCCTTAGGTGGGTGTTCAGGAATGAGTTTCTTACAGTTCTTGTCTGAAGCACTGTGAAAAATGCCTCCCTGCAACAGGGTGTGATCAGGGTGCAAACAATCAGTTATGGAAAACCTGGATGAAGTGCTACTCAAAGCATTTAGAGAAATGTTGCAGCGTACATTTTGGCAACAGCTACAGCTTCAGAAAGGTGTGTGTCCTTCCTGTTAGATTTTCCAAGGCTGTTTTGGATGGCAATACAGGACAGTGATTCCCAATTCCTGTTTGGTTTGGGCTTCTGTTAGACTGTGGCCATGCTAATCTGAGCTTTGTAGTACGATCCCTGGTGTGACTGTCAGAGCAGTCCAAATTCCACACAGAGTGGGAGGTAGGCAGTGGTGTACCTGATGTCACACATGATGTGCAAGTGGAATTCAGTAGAGTGCTGAATTCAGAGCAGTGTTCAGAGCCCTTATTAATTCACAGGACATGCTCAACTTTGACTCTTTCCCTAGCAGATATAAGCCTACTGCTTGTAAACTTGCTTTTAGTTATTATTCTTCTCTGACCTCTTGGACTGACCACAGTTCAGAGGCTGCTGTTGGAGGGTTTGCTGAGGGCTGGAGGAGGGAGGGCACAAGTCCCCCCTCCCTGCACTGCTACCAGAAGCATCTTGAGTCTTGGGGTGGCTGTGCTTGGTCAAATCTCCACAGAGTGTGGATATGAGCAGTCAAGGTGGGTGGTACTAAATGCTGTGCTGATTTTTATGCAATGGATGGGTAAAACTGTTATGTTCCCTGACCCCCAGGATGACTGTATTGAAAGATTTGCTGTGTTTGTTTGTTGTAGGTGTGGGCAAGAGCAGTTTGCTGTTGCGTTTTGCAGATAACACCTTCTCAGGTGAGTGGTTTGTTTCCTTCAGTAAGTGCAATGCTCTAGGTTTGCTCCAGTGCTGCTGGTTGGTAAGGAATCTGTGTGTGCCCACTGGTAGCTGTGCTGGGAATACATCATGCTTTTAACTTTGCCTCTCTTGGCATAAGCCTGTACAGGCCATTCTGTCTCATCTTCACTTGCAGGTGGAAGTCCCTGAGTATTGAAATACTGAGGTGATTCCAGAAACAGCTTAGGTGGATAGGTTATGCTGTACTCTGTGCAGACTTCCTATTAGGCACTTGGGATTTAGACTGATTGAGTATTGTGGTAAACCACTTACATTTGAGATATAACCAATTTATTGGGAGGAAACTCTTAGAATAGACTGTATTCAAAACAGGTGTTTGCACAAGCATTTAAAGCGAAGTGTTGTCTCAAAATTTTCACAAGTGAAATGCTCTCATAGTTACTCGAGATACTTGGGTGCATACTCTTGATCAATGGGATAGAAAAATAATAATTTTATATTGTAACACTGAGCTTTTAATTTTAAAAGTGGCATGGGAGAAGTGGTTTTATAGCTAGGGAAAAAAGCTGTTAGCTACAGATAAAAATATGCAGATTACCATGATATAAGGCATTTTAAACAGTAAGCAGATATGGGGAACCTTGTTCTCCTGTCCAGTCTGGGAGCTGCTGCCAAGTAGTGTTCAGGAAGTGTGCTTTGGGACATCCAAAATAAACAAGACTTAGGTTCTCACTTACCCACACTTTCCCTTCAGGCAGCTACATTACCACCATTGGAGTGGATTTTAAAATCCGGACAGTTGAGATCAATGGAGAGAAGGTGAAGCTCCAGATCTGGGACACAGCTGGCCAAGAACGCTTCCGGACTATTACATCAACGTGAGTAATGCCAGGCCTTGTGCTGTGTAGTTTTGGGTCTGGATCTCGTAGTCTGGAGTTGGGGTTCAGATATTTAAGTGTTGCAGTTGATTAACTAATGATAGCTGTGTGGTCTGTACAGTGAAACTTCTCTCAGCTGTGTCAGAACCGACCGTGGTGGTGATATTCTGGCAAGATTTGGAACTGGGATTTCAGAGCTCCTCACCCTTCTATGCATTTCTGTGGTGGCTTTGTCTTATTCCTGTGCTGCTGGTTTCCACATGGTAGAACTGGAGTTATTAGACAGCATATAGTAAACAACTTGCCTCTGTGCCTGTCAAAGTTTACCCTCTGATTGAATGCACTGCAGAAGCAGAGTGCAAACCCTCTATCAGGGTCATAATGAGCAGCTTGGAGATTGAAGATCTGATCCCTGGTTTTCCTTTTGGACAAATGCTTTAGCAGCTATCTTTGTGTGGAGTTCTGCTGAAGCAGACGCCCACATGATATTAACCTTTTCCTTGGTTGGAATTCAGATTCGAACTCATTGTCCTTTTGAACAGCGTGTGCAGAGCTTTTCCTGTTCCTGAAGAAACCACGCCTAGAGCTGCAGTGGTGGGAACTAAGAATAAAATGTGTTTGTAAACTGATTGCAGTAAGGTGGACTCCTCATGGGGGAAGAGAGAAAAGTGCACTTGGAAATGGAACTTTTGTTTCCTTGAGTTTTAACCAAAATAATTCTTGAAAGATCCATGTGTTTCACTTGGTCTTTCATGACTCACTTCTCCTTTGGCTCTTATTTGAGAGGAGGATCATTTTCAGCTGATGAACTGATTAATTTACTCAGACCTGAAAATAATGAGATTGGTTACATCTGTGTTATGTCTAAAGCACTAGAAATGGCAAAGTTGAACGTGATGTGTGCACCGCCCCTTTCCTCTGCACTCCTATACGGATATTACTGGGTTACTTCCATTGTTTCTTAAGTGTTTAGCTTGAAAAAACTCGGTTGCCTCTTGTAGGGTTCCTGTGTGTGACATCACTTCTTGTTTGAGCGCTGCAGGCAGCTTTGGGAAGGAAGTGGTGAGGGGGAGGCACCGTGCAGTGCTGCGGCCCTGTCAGCTGTGACAGGCGAGTCCGAGAGCCCCGATTACTGCTGAGTCAGCAAATGGCCTTCCTGTTTGCAGATTCCCGACGCGACTCGGGGCTCGCTAATGAGCGTTGGGTCGTGGGGCTGATGCCAGCTAGCTCAGAAAGCCATGGTGTATCCAGCACTGAGCAGGGAATATCAGCTAGCTCAGAAAGCCGTGGTGTATCCAGCACTGAACAGGGGATATCAGCTAGTTTAGAAAGCTGTGGTGTATTCAGCACTGTGTAGGGAATATCAGCTACCTTAGAAAGCCATGGTGTATCCAGCCCTGAGCAGGGAATACCAGTTACCTTAGAAAGCCATGGTGTATCCAGCCCTGAGCAGGGAATACCAGTTACCTTAGAAAGCCGTGGTGTATCCAGCACTGAGCAGGGAATACCAGCCAAGGAGGATTCCTTCTGTCAATGGGAGTCGCTGTGGATCGGACTTTGTGCAGTGTTTTGTGTAAATTCTTTTTTTTGATTAACATCTAAAATAGATAAGCTGAAATAGTTTGAGGCATTTGTGCCATGACCTCTTGGAACTCTGCTGCTACTTCCTTTTGCATTGCTTTTTACCCGAGTGAGGCATATTTTACTTGGGGGGGCAGCTGACATTTTGGGGTTTCTGCGTTAGCTCTGGTAGTTACAGAATCCTCCATGGTCAGGGAAAAAGATCTGCATTTTTTGCAATTCTGTGCAGAGAAGTTCACGTGTCCAAGTGAATTTGAAGTGTTGAGGAAAATGCTTTGGGAATGCTGGTTATAGTGGGATGAGGCCTCCTTTTGCTAGGTTCGTTGGCTGTGCTTGTCTACTGTTCCTAATCATATCACCTATAAAACCGGACTATAACAAGAGTTAAATTTTAGAAATGGTTCTGGCTGCCTGATTTGTTTTTTGTTTTTTTTTTTTTTTTTCATATATTGGCAAAGTAGCACTGTAACTGATTTATTTATCCTTAACTGACTGACAAATCAAGTAACCTTGCTTCTTCTTACAAAAGGGCTTGGCTATCAAATCATGGGTGGAGTGTGAGTGCCCTGTCAACAGAATGTAGTAGTCTGCCTAGTCTTTGACTAGATTGAGGTTTAGATTGAAGTTAAAAATATAAAAGGTGTTCCTTCAGTATTACAGTAGGTCAGGGAGTCCCTCTACAGTGAAATCAGAGTTCAGATTGATGTTGAGCCAAGCCTGGCAAGCAAGCTTGAAATTAGAGCCCATCTGGTAATTACTGGAATAGGTTGGTAGTTCTGCTGTGTGGACTTAGAACTGCAAAATGGTAGAGGTGGTAGGAAGTTAATAGTGGAAAATTGGGAAACATTAAAAGGTTGTAGTAGTTTGATTTCACTTGACTGTAGCTACAGTCAAAAGCTGAAAAGCAGAATAAAACTGTTGCGGAACAGAAATCAAGTCGGTCTGGAGTATTTTACAGAAGCTCCAGAAAATGAAACTAGATCAGAATTTCAGACTAGGAAGTATAAAGGCAGCTGGTTTTATTGTCTGTTAAATGTGGAAATACTGGGATAGCTGGTGCCTTCTGGGAGGAGAGGCTGATCTGTGTGAACTTGGTTGCCATGGAATGTCATCCAAATTAAATTTGATTTAAATTCACCAGGGATTTAGCATGCCAGGACGCAGCTGTATTAGCAGGAATACTTAAAATGCATGAACAGCCAGTCCCTGTACTTGATTTCCTCTTGTAGACAGGACTACTTTGTCCTGATTCAGGACTGTGGGCTTTAGGATTCAGGCTTTACATAATAGTTGTCAGATGCCAGCTCAGGATTAATAGTGATAGCAGAGGGACCTTCTGCTATGGTTTCCTGTGGAATGGCATGTTTGAGAGAGGGATAAGATCGTTGAGATGACACAATTGCTGTGTCTTGTAAAGCAGATATGACTAAAAGGCTAGTAGTTAAAAGACTGGTCTGACTGACAATAGATGTGTTCCCAAGAACTTGAAAGAAAGATGAGTATGAAACCAGATTATTAGAAGTCTCTGGAAATGGTTAGAATTCTAGATGAATGAAAAAATGAAGGAAATGTGTGTTACAAAGTAGTGAAATATGAACAAAGAAGCTGGATTAAACCAGTGACCTGACTTTCACATTTGGCAGTTGCATGTTTTCCTGGAAAAAAACAACATATGAGTCCTACTGGACTGACATAGTGTCTCTTTTAAATCTGACTTGGCTACTGCTGTGCTCCATGAAACTGGTTGTTATAACTCCAGATGTTAATATTGGGAAGCAATTGCTAGAGGGAATATAAGAACTTTCTCACTGGTTTCTTGCAGTAGGGAATGCCCCAAGGAGTGGCAGATGTTCCCTCATGTTTCCCAAGGCTGTGTTCAGGGACATGACGGGAGGTGCAGGTGGCTGAAGGACATGTTGAGTTTGGGTAACCCCCAATTTAATTCTAGTGGTAGAACAAGCAAGAAGGTGTTTATTTCAACTTAAATGTTGGCTTTTTAAAGTTTTTCCCACACCTAAGCTAAATGTAAAGCCTCTAGGTCTAGGGAACTCTTCTAACTATAGGGGAGATTGTTGGCTACTACCAAGCATCCAAGGGCCTACACATGTCAGGTTTAGTTGTCTTTCACCTCAGGAGGATTCTTTCATGGATACTCTTAATGTCAATAACTGGTGTAGAACTTTTTTTCTCTATTTCACGAAGATATTTCCACCAGCAGATGCTGGCATTGGGGGTTTGCAGAGTACATGGCAGAGCACACCCATCACACAGAGGACAGTTAGCATCACTCTGTGACTGAGAGGCTCAGATTGAGGACTTCATGTCTCTTCTGCTCTCATTTCTGTGGTCTCCATTTCCCCAAAAATGTGGATGGGAAGGAGATAAGACATTCTTTCCCTTGTGTCAAAGTCTCAACTACCTCTTGGTTGCCAAAAGCACAAAATTTACACCTACTCCTCCCTAAATGCCAAAAGCCCCATCTGTTCTCTACTCGCCAAAGCCCACAACCTGTTATAAAAGCAATTCTGCACTGCATCATTCTGGAAGTTGAAGTATGGGATAGGATAAATCAGATTTTGTTTTCTAGTACTGTCCTGCATTTGGGGTTGGAGAAGCTTCGTTGTACTTGTTAAGCTTTAAATGTTACCGAGGATACAGAGCTGTATGTAACAACTGATAGAAAATAGCATGGCCAGCTTTTTGAGAAAAAATGTGTGCTCTAGGATTGAAGAGTTAGAGAATAACAGGTAGTCATGGTTTTATCTCTCAGGCTTATCTCTCTTGGTAATGACAGCCAATAGAGAAAATGACATTTGAGTGTAGATGAGGGGTTGGCAACCTTTCTAGAACGATGTGCCAGACAATTTTCCCTTCCAAAAATAGAAGCAGTGTATGCTGGTAGGCACTCAGCAGGAGTCAGGGGTTGCTGTCTTGCACAAAGGAAGCTATTTCTGTTGAGGTGGTTGGCAATATCAGTGGCAGGAGCTCCAAGCTCCTGCAGGGTTCCCATTGCTGTGGTGGTCCCTGCTGCAGGGTCCATCCCAGGAGCCAAATCCGACGGTGCTGACGCTGTGTCAGGAGTGGGATGGGTACATGCAGGCTGCCGGCATTCCACTCCCCAACATCAGATGCTTTGCTTAGGAGAAAATGTAGGTGCGTGGGCAAGGTAGGAGCAGCAGGATGCTCTGTTGGCCCCCTGGTTGGGCTGGCAGGGATGCCAGGCTGGGCTCGGTGTGCACAGCAGAATGAAGCAGCTCTGCGTAGGTGCAGCTGAACCACTGCTCTTCTCTAAGGGCTGAGTGTTGTCTTGGCAAATGCAATGCTCTGTGTTGTTGAGGAAGTGGTAGGTCAGCCTGAGGGTGCTGAATTAAAAGACTTATTAGGTGATGATATGGGAGAGCTTGAAGATAATTGGTTTATTGTTCAGCTGTGGAGAAGTCCAGTGTGTTGGTAGGATTGGGGATCTTTCCATTTCTGATGTTGCCACACAAAACAGGATTCATCAAAGCCAGTGTACAGGGCATGCTAGTGTCAGGAGAGGATGGGTTATTTTGGCAACATGTGGATTCAGGCCACAGAGTACTTTTCCCTCTAAAGGATCCAAGTTATGAATAAAGTTGAGTTCTAATCAAGTAAACCACAAATGCAGTGCTGTAGCAAGTTTTGAAGTTGTTGAAAGAACTGACTGCAAATGGACTAGAACATTTAAAAGCACAGGATTTCTTTTGGGCTGGGAATAAGTAATTCTTACCTGAGTTAGTTCTTGCCAAGGGAAGCGAATGTACAGCATAAAACATGGCATGGGAGAAGTATTTGAGTGTCTTCTGCAAGTGCCCAGACGGGCAGTAGGAGCAGAGTGTTCTACTGCTGCAGTGCTCATGGAGGAGCACTGCTGCCCAGGGACTGCTGCAGGGGATCAGGAGAGGAAGGTGTGTGACTCTGGGGGTGATCTGTGTCTCTCTGCAAGTCTGTCTGATGGTGTATAAAGGCAGGTGGCTTCTCTTGTAGAAGGATGATGGGGCTGGAGGTGAGAAGAGACAGTGACTTGCTTAAGCACTTCAGTAGCTAAGTGAGCTGAAGCTTTGAGATCTTCTCAAAGGTGTGTTTGGGTTAGATTCAAAGGCTTTGAAGTTCAAAGGTGTGTTTGCTGAGTTGGAAAAATCAAAGAGGAGCAGAATGGTCACAGTGGATATCTCTGAAGTCCAGTGGATGTGCTGCAAGAAGTGCTTGTGATAATGTGACAGCAAGATCTAGGAATGCTGTCACAATTTAAGGGAAAATCCTCAATTTTGTATGCTGGTTTCTTGAATTTGTTCTATTAAAAATTTTAATATTGATCAAAAGAAAGAGAAGAGGATGAAAGGAAAAGAATAAAGCTAAACATAGTATAAAAAATGGATCCTGATGAAGACCTCACTGTTAACTGTTTCCTATTTCAATTGTTTTTAATTTTTGGGTCACAGCTGCCTAATTTGCAACAGGGAATGTACTTCGTAGCCTTGTGATTGTGGCTGAAAACTGAGAAGGCAGAGCTTGCCAATTTTTTATTTTGCATTTTCACGGTGCACATACTGTCTGTCTTTGGTAGCTTCATGCAGGTGATGATGTTGGAACCTGAATTCAGATATTTTTCTTGCATATCAGACTTGTGCATCATCTTTTAAAGGTGCCAGTTGCCCAAGACTAATGGGAATAAACTGAAATAAAGCTTATTTTTAATGGCTAAAGGTAGCAGAGTGTATTGAATGCACATATGGAGTCGATCTGTTGAGTAGGAAGGTGTGATCAGAACACAGTCGCTCAACAAGACAGAAATTTTTGAGAGCTTGTGAGAACTGTGACTGAAGGTTGAGTATATTTGGAGATCTGCTGAAATTTTAGTCTGTAAGTGATCGTTCACAGATAACAGAATTACTGCAAAAATGATGTGGCTTATACAGCCCCAAGGTTCACATCACAGCCAGTTCTGAGGATGTGCTGAGGGTACCACTGCCTTTGGTCCTGTAGCTGGAAGACAACATTCATCTTTGAAGGTCTTGTCAACCTAAACAAGGAAGATTTTAGAAGTCTTTGGGCCTGGAAATGTATTTGTATAGAGTGAATGAGCAAGGAGCTCTGCAGTTTTGGAGGAGTAGCCTGGGATCAAGCTGTTACAAAAGAGCTACATGAGACTCAGTGGAATGAAAATGAGGGTACCATAACTTGAGGATTTGTTGTGAATCCTTTAGAAGCTCAGTGGAAGGTGATACCTTGGGTTAACACTTGCTGTCCCTTTGTGCCCCACAGGTATTACAGAGGAACACATGGGGTCATCGTTGTCTACGATGTAACGAGCGCAGAATCTTTTGTGAATGTAAAACGGTGGTTGCATGAAATTAATCAAAATTGTGATGATGTCTGCAGGATACTAGGTAGGTAATTAGGGAGTTACAGCATCTTATTTAGTGGGCTGGCCTGCTGAAATACCAAACTGACTTTTACTCACTTTCATTTTTTAGTGGGCAATAAGAATGATGACCCAGACCGAAAAGTGGTAGAAACAGAAGATGCCTATAAATTTGCTGGGCAGATGGAGATCCAATTGTTTGAGACCAGCGCCAAAGAAAATATTAATGTGGAAGAGGTAATATAATATTCAGAAGAGCAGAGATACAATGATTTGGGGATAATGGTGTTGGAAGAAATAGAAATTCCATTCTTCCCATTGAAAAAGAAAAAGATCTTGTATGAGTTGCGAGTAGTAGGTAAAATGTCAAAAAGAGACATTCAGCTGGTTTTGGAAGAGTTGGGGAAGCAAAATGAAGGAACCCACACTGCATTTTCAGTAGCTTTACAGTGCTCACGGTATTAGGCAGGAAAGATTTGAGAATGCTTGTAGGAGGCATGACTGCCCAGGCTTCATTCCTGGCCTTAGTTGCTAAACTGCCCTGGTTTTATTTACTGGTTTGGAAAAAGGGATAGAGGTACTGTTTAGTTTGGGAGTGGGTTGGGAAAAGGTGTTGGATTTCCACTCAGGCCATAGTAGGTTGGGGAAGCTCTCTGAAGCATTATTGAAACATACAGAAAAGGGGAATGGCTTCCAAGGAGCAGCACCCCACAGGAGCCAGCCTGAGTTCTGGGGTGGTCTAAGTGTGCTTGTTTCTCTTGCAGATGTTTAATTGCATTACAGAGCTTGTCCTGCGAGCAAAGAAAGAAAACTTAGCAAAGCAGCAACAGCAGCAACAGAACGATGTGGTGAAGCTAACGAAGAACAGTAAAAGGAAGAAGAGGTGCTGCTAATGGCCCTTCCCTGCTGCAGAGACTCTGCTCTCAGACAGATCAGCCCCTCCAGCTAGACTCGGGCAATTCCACTGGGGCAGGCTTTGGGAGGACTTTCTCAGTTTTGTGCCGTTATTTAAAGATTATTTTTTTTCTCCATGTTTTCTATCAAGAGGAGCAGGCACCTTACCACTGCAGTGCCAAGAAGGTATCGGATGGAATCTTGCCCCCCTCTCCTCCCCTGCTCATTCCAGTACGCCTTGTAGACAAGAAGGACGTTGCCTACCAAGTGGACTAATTAACCCAAGAGTTTGTATATAATGTATATTGCTTTAACCAGCCTCGCCTCCCTGTTGTTGCTTTGGCTTCTGCCTTCTTAATGTCAACCAATCATGGACTGCAGAGTTCATCTTTTTAAAGAAAAAGTTTAAAAGTTCTTAATTTGAGTTGGCCCCAGGTTGGCAGTGACTGCTTCCTGGGGCCTCCAGCTGCATTTCTGTTGGGCTCCAGGCTGGCAACTGGTGCCCCTGGGGCCCCTGGCTTCTCCTGGAGTCCCAGGCTTTTCCTGGGGCTCAGGCTGTGTTTTTCTAGGTACCAGGGTTGCAGGTGTCGCTGCTGGAGCCTGGGGTTTCATTTCACCAGCCCCTGGGCTGGCAGCTGGAGCTGCTGCTGGGGCCTGGAATTTCAGCTTGCCATCATCCAGATTTGTGGCTGGATCCTTGGGTTTCACCTCCTTGTGCTGCAGCCCAGCTGTACCTGTGCTCTTCTGTAGTTTGTATCAAGATACTGGAAAACAAACTGACCTGCAGAAGTGGAATTTGTTTGGATAAAACCTTTTTTTTTTTGTTTTTTAAGCAAAGTTTAACAACTTTGACCTCTGCTTCTGGTTCTGCCAGTGTCCTAAGTGAGGGTCCATTTCTTTTGAGAAGAACAAAATCATGTGATTCTGCCAAAAACCCCAAACTTCTCCTTGTTGCCCTGTCCACAAATAGGCAATCTGAACTTGAATGTGAATTTTGGTGGCAAAGCTTTTGTTTTTGAGAGAGAAAAGGCATGAAATAAAATCCAGCTCTTCTTATTGATGTCTGAATATGAAAGCTGCAGAATCATTCCCAGGATTCTTCTGTTAGGAAGGAGGACTGCTGTTTAATGCAAAGAAATGGAAAGCTTGCTTGCTTGGGTTATGTGGTGGTGGAGGATCACACTTGGAAACAAACTGGGCTTGCTGTGCTCAGCAACATTTTCCTGGCCCTCGTCAGCCTTTCTGGGAAAACAAGGGCTCACTTCCTCAGCCTGAATAGATGTAGTTAAAGGTGGAGAGTGTATGTGTGTGTAACTAAAATATCAAATGTCTGGGCTGAAAGGACATGCTCAGCGCCTGAATTATTGCCTAAATGATATTAAAAAATAATTTTACCTTAAAAGGCATGGAGGGTATGACTTCCTTTAAGGCCTTGATGGTGGACATACTCCACGTGCCAGTAAGTGGCCCTATGGAATTGCTGGCCTTAGTTTGGTAGGATGTAATTCACCCATGTCCATGAGCGTGGAATCAGCCCACTTCTCTCCCTTCCTCACCCTTTCCCCAGGAGAGGCTAAATTTTAGTCACTTATTTTGCCTGCATTTTTTTAGATTTTTCAGGTCATGGTAAGAGCCCTGATCATACAATCACATCACAATCAATCACTTTAAAGAGTTTTTCTGAAGTGCAAACAATGAATGTGTAACACGTGGGTTTTTAATCGGTTCAGGTGCTGGGGATACGTATCCAGCTGCCTTCACCCTTTTCTTCACATATCTTGCATTGGTAACCCAAGAGTTGGAGTGAGCTGGGATGACGCTGCTGGAGTGAGCTCTGATCACTAAGACTTGAGTGGCTCTGGAAAGTGGTGGCTTAGGTCACGCCAGTCCATCCTGTCTGCTCTCCGGTGTGGAATGTGGTGTGTGCTGGGAGGGGCTGGGCCAGTCCCTGAGCTTTGCTGTGGGGGTTCCCCCTGCAGACTGAGGGGCCCAGCTGTGTTACTTTGGGAATCTTGTTGGTAGCTGTGTGCAGATCTAGGAGGGAGTAACTTCATATAGGCAGAAGTAAAGAACATGTCTGAATTTACTGGAAATGATGCAATAAAATGAGGAAATGGTGCACCCAAGCCTGGAGTGTTCTCTTATATGGAAAAATTGGTCCTCTTTGAGTCCAGGTTTTTGTGGCTGTGGTTGGTCCGAATTCTATCAATCCAGGTCCAGCTTCCTGGCTTAAAGTGGGAATTCCTTTTTTTTTTTTTCTTCCCAGAGCTAGCTGTAGAGGAGCAGTTACCTCTGCTCTTGCCATCACTGTTCAATTGGAAGGGGTGGGGACCGTGTCTCTAGTGGTGCTGATGTGAAGTTTCCTAAATGTTGAGCAATGGAATGTCTAACTGGTTTGCTAGGATTATTTCTGTAATGAAAGTTTCTAATTATGCTTTTTAAATAATTTTAAAAAACTAAAAATAAAGGTTACAAGCTGCCAAATCCTTTTTTGAGGCTCTGTTTCCTCTGCTTTCCAGCACCTGGAGGTGGAGGGTGGCAAGCCAGGAGTGAGCTCTGCTGCTGAGTGTAAAGGGTTATTTCCTGAGAGGAGATATTAAAAAAACCATAATTAATGCTTTCAAATGTTTAGTTGCTGTTTTAGTTTGAATGAAAGAGCAAGGTGGAACTGCTAACTTATTTCTGTCTGAAGTGAGATGCCTGTGATTGTGCTGTAATCTTTTGTCTTTCTGCTCAACAAAAGGTATTGAGTGAGCTTTGAAAGCTCCTCCTCCCGGGGTGACTAAAAAGCATCTGGAGTCTCTCTTCACTTTCCCAGGAAATTAATGTGTATTTAATTTGTGCAGGAACTGCAGCCGTGGCTGTGCCCTCAGCATCCCCTTGCCCTGCCCAGGCTGCTCCTGAGGCGTGGGATGGAAACCTGCACTGGAAGGTGCCTTTGCTCTGTCTGCCCCTTCTGGAAGGAGTGGGTGGAGGGGACTCCTGGGGATGGTCTGAGCTGCAGCTGCTGCCAGCTGTGGGTGTGTCACTGTCTGTGTTTGGTGTCTGAGCTCCTTCCAGTTTGAGTCTGCCTCCATACCAGGGCCAGTAAAAGACACAAATGGCTGGAAGGTGGGATGGTTTACCCACCTTTCCGTTTTCCTGTGCATCAAGAGATACAAATATTTCAAATGTTTTTGCCCTGGCCCCTTCTCTCCTAAGCACACACAGGGGCTTTACCCGGCTGAATTTCATGGGATGATGCAGCACCAAAGGTGTTGTTGGGTGTTAAATGACAGTTCAAAAAATGAGCTTGTTTTGCAGCTGGGCACAGTAAAATGGTGAGAGCTGAGACAGTATCGTATAAATGATCTGTTTTATTCTGAAGAGAACTATTTACAAAAGAAGTAGAGCATTGTTTTTACTAAAAATATGCCTTTATAGATTTTTATAATATGTATCTTATAAAAACCATACATTTATTTACATGACTGCTACATACAAAAATTACAGCACTGTGGTATATGTACATATCTATAGGTACATTCTTTCTGCTTGTCCCTGCTGTGTGCTTTTTCCCTCTCAATCCAAGGGAATCATTGCTGCAGCACCCAGACACTTCCTTTCTTGGCTTTTTGGTTCAAACAATCTTGCTTTTTATAGCTGAGTGGGGAGTAGAGAGTTTGCCTGATGGAGAGGCATATCTGGAATTCACCATTCTAAGTAGGACAAGTGCATGTGGCCCTGCCTGCAGCCTCACTTCCTGCTCTCTGTGCAAAATGACTCTGTTGTCAGTGGTTTTTTGATTGACTGTTCATCTCCACGGCAAGTTGCTGATCTAAGTTTGTATGAAGATAAAGTGCTAGTGACTTGCCTTTCATTTACATTTGTTCCTTGTTTACAGTTGCTTCCCTTGCAGAGTTTAGAAAGGGGAGACTGATCCCTTTTCCCTCAGGCTGGCATAACAAACATTTGCCCAAACAATCACCTGGTACTCAACTGTGGGAAAGTCCTTTGTAACCTTAATCTCAGCAGGCATCTCTTCTCTGTGCAATATTTGAACAGTGACTGTGCAGCACTACTGTTTTATTTACCATTATCTCAAAGCAGGGCTGAGGGTTGTGTTTAGAGCTGCTGATCCCACTCCTTAAATCTCCTTTGGGATCCATTAAACCTGCTGGATTAATGTGCTTCCTCCATCTCATCCCCTGGAGCCGATGTTTCCTTTACACCGTGTGTGTCCTGGAAGAGTCAAGTACCACAAGTGAAGTGTCTTCTAACCAGCACTGCAAGGCTGATTCCGGGCTCCTGGCCATGGCAGGATGCAGGTGAGTGTGTTAATGACAGCACAGGGTGAAGTAGTCGGGACCTTGTTAAAACACAACGTGACAATTGGGTGACAAATGGGTGTGAAGGACTGCACGGGTGAGGTTTTTCAAGACAGAAGACAAAACCTAGCTGCTGTGTTAAGGCAGTTTCTGTTCCTGTGGAGTAGCAGCTCAGCACAAGGAGGTCTCCTTTGGTGTGTTGTCCAGTTCATTACACCCAGTTCTCTTGTATCTCTGGGTTTAGTAGTGCAACTAAGTCTTTAGGGTGAAGGGACTTGTTTGAAGAAACCATACCCAACTGGCACCTTAGAACATGCTGACTTTTCCTCTTGCAATCTCTTCTGTCACTCTTGTTAAATAAATAAAATTGCAATGGGATTAAGGATTCTCCTTAAATGAAGAAATGTACTGTGCCTACCCCTGCAACTGATTGAGTCACTTTGCTCAGCAAACGTAGCAGAAGGCACCTTTCTTCATCTCATTACTGCATCTTCATGGGATAACTTAAGGCCCTTGCCTTAGGATTGCATCCATCCATCCATCCATTCATCCTCACGGGGGTAGAGTCCTACACAACTGCTGGGCATGTGGCTTGGGGGGGTCTGGGAAATGAAACTGACAGCAGAAGAAAGGTCCCTGAGGACCAAGATGTTCACGTGGCTCTCCTGTGATAGAGCATCGCTTTCAGTGTTCACAGGTGTCACTGTGTCACAGGTGTCACTGGCAGCTGTCACATGCCTCGTTTTGCAGGTATCAATGGCTGGGATAATGCATGTGGGTGTGACAGTCCTGGCAGCAGGAGATGCTGAGCATGTGCCTCGTGTCCCTGCTCTATCCAGAGTCACAGTACAGTCACAGTACGTGGGAGGATGAGGACTGAGAGCATGTGGCATTGCACTGCAGCCCTTCCCCTGGCTTGGCTACGAGCAGATACTCAACAGCTGAGCTTTGCCTAGAAAGGAGAGGCCAAGGTTCAGTTTCCTTCCCTGCCTGTGAGGCTCTTGATTCCTTTCCCCATAAGCATCATGCTGTATTGGTGGGGCCTTGCCCAAGTATTTCCTGAAGCAGACTCTGCCCTCCAGGGTTCATTGCTTTCATATAAATGGGTTTTACCACTCAGCCTTTTACTACCATTGCCAATCTCAGAGCACTCTGCTCCTTGCAACCCAGAGCTGCCTTAGTGCAAGATGGTTTCATACCAGTGAGGTGGTTTCATGCTAACAAGGAAATACAGGAATGCTCAAATCTTTGTAGGCAGAAAGGATATTTGTACTGAGGTATTACGGATGTTCTATCCCACAGGTAAGCTGAATAATACTAAAACCCAAGCCACCAGCTTCTTACCTGCTGCTTAGGAGGTGTTTGGTACCTATTCTAGCAGAAAGCTTGTTCCTGTAAGTAGTGAGCAGAGACAGCAGCTCCCTGTGGGATGGTGTGTTAGCACCGAAGTTGCTGAGCAGGGCAGAGCTGAAGGTGCACCCAGCTCTGTCTGCTGTGGGACAGTGTAGGTGGTGGCCTCTTTAAAGCAGCAGGAAACAAACTGGGGCCCGTGGGTATCATGAGCGGGGAGAATGTGTGAAAATCGCATGACAGCAGCAGGACATCTCTGAAAGGAGCCTGGTGCTCCTCACTGGCTTATGATGGTAGACTGATAAAGGAGAAGAGCTGTAAAGTGCCCATCCAGTGCAGAGGGAAGGTCCCTACTTGAGTATTGCAGGATTTCCAGCACTGCTGTGTGCATACACCAAAAAAGCCACGTTCCTTCTTGTTGATCAAGTCGTGCAAAGCAGGCTCATGTCATCTTTGATCAAAAGGACCTTTGGCTACCTGCTCACCAAAGGGCTGAGTAGCAACTGACCCACAGGCAGGGACAAATACTCCTTTCTGTCAGGCCATAGCCAATGTTACTGCATAGGGCAGAGTAACCTGCAGGCTTTCCAGAGCTTTGTAGACACCCTGAATGCCTTTGGCTTCAGTGAAGGCAGATGCCAGTGTGCTTTCTGAGGATCAAGTCTGCCAACCCAGTAAGACTGACTGATATCACTGGGAGCAGGCTTTCAGTGAATTATTAGTTAGGCTTTTGGGGGCCTATCCAGTTAAAATGACAGTTTTCTTACTCTGTTTGGGAGATGTGTATGGCTTTGGGGAGAGGTGAGAGACTTGCTAAAGCTCCCAAACTAATTTTGGCCATTGGAAGAACAGCAGGTGCCCCAGGACTGAACATGCACAACTTTTATCCAGTCTGTAATCTGTTGTAGATGGTCAGTCTCCTGGGGAGAAATCTGTGTAGCTACAGCCTACAACTCTTACCTCTGTAACAGGAGGGAGCTGGAGAGGACAGTGACACCACCTATGTGTCCTCTGAGCTGTGAGGAGCCTGGATCCCAGCGAGGGTGAAGAGCCACGCAGAGCTCCAGGGGAGATGGTGCCCAGGCAGGATCTGCATTGAGGGCTCAACTTCCACCACGGAGAAAGCTACATTTGTCAAAACATGGTAATGCTGGGGCCAGAGTGACTCCAGTCTCAGTGGGATGGATGAAGGATGTCACAGCTGCCAGGGTGATACAAATGGCTCCCCTCTGTCCTCTTGCATTCAGCCCTCTTCTTCCCCCTGTGCTCACTGTGACAGCAGTTCTCAGTCCCCTGCACCGCTCTGTCTTGGGGCTGCTTATTTCCTTCTCCAGCATAAGAATGCTTTTAAGACAATCAGAGTATTCTTCACAGCAGAAACTGGACTGTGTCAAAGCTCCTAAAATATACCCTGAAGTTTATCACTTCACTTAGAGAATAAGAAAAGTTTCTTTCTACTAGAATCACATTGTCAATTTGCAAATCTCCAATTCATGTAAACATTTGGTTCAGACCAGGTGCGGTGTAAATAGTGCAGAGTCTCAAGGGTTAACTCCTTTGCCCCCTTCTTTTTTACTCAGTGGATCAGACTTGGGTCCATCAGCAAGCTGGGCAGCTGCCCCACTCCCCATCTTGAAGCAGGAATTGCTGGAGAGTTTTCTCTTTTTCAAATTAATTTTTCTTGAAAAAGGAGAAGAGACGGTTTCCTTCGGCCCCGGCGGGCTCGTCCCCCTGCTGCTCCGGCCTGAAGGCGGGGGCGGGCCTGGCACTGCGCTTGGCGCCGGAGCCACTGGAGAAGGAATAAGCAAGCTGGCTCCATTCCTTCGGGTGTTTGTCCATCAGCTGCTGGTCAATGACCCTGTGCATGTCATCCTGCAGTAGAAGAGAGGACAGGGTGTTAGTGGCAGCTGATGCTCAAGGGGAGCTCGCGTGGGGGCGGCTGAAATGGGTATGAAACGTGCAGTGATGAGATGGAGCAGGGATGACGGGAGCAGGGACAGACCTGTGCCCCCACCCGACAGCAGGCTCAGCTATGCCTGCTGCCGTGAGGCTTTTCAGGGAGTGAGGAAGATCAATCACACAATTCTGAGGGATAAATTGCTCAGGTGGTCTCTGTGCCTGCTTGGGGCTCTGTGCCACCCCTAAGCTGTGTTTCTTTGCTGTCTGCAGCTTGCAGATGTCCATTTTGGGGGAGAAATAAATAAGAAGAACAAATGCAGCTGAAAGCAAAGGCCAGAAGAAGGACGGAGGTCTGAGCTGAGCAGGTCTGTGTGCACACCAAGTGGACAGGCAGGGGTGGCAGTGCTGCTGCACGGCCACTGTCACTGGGGCTTTTTTAGGGAAGGTACTGAGGGGCTGGGGCAGGTGTGGGGCCACCAGATCCCTCCTGGGCTTTGCACCAGACTCACCAAACAGAACTGACCCCCTCCTTCCCCTAGAGCCAGCATAGCAGTGGGAGCTCTGACTGACAGCTCAACATGAACTGTGGCTTTTCAGATGTACCAGAAATGCTCGGATTCTGTCCGTATTTGCACCACTGTGAAGCTGCTTTATACAAAATAATTACCCAGTTCTGTTGCCACTAATGATGTGCTAACATGTTCCTTGAAAACCCGGCTATAAATTTTACAGGTTTTAAACTTTCAGATCCATTGCTTCTCCTCCAATTACGTACTTAAGCTACAGCTTAGTGAAAATGTGTGTACACAAACTAGCCCCACAGGAGGACTCAACTGCTCTCCAGCGGTTTGGTCCCTGATTAGGGCTGAGGACACTGTCTGGTGAGAACAAGGATACTCTGGATGGATGGAACAAGGATACTCTGGGTGGCTGGAGTGGTGGAACTGCTGTTCATTCAGCACCTGGGTGGGTGAAGCCCATCAGGTCACCCCCAGGACTGAAGAGACCATTGCCCAGCAGGTGCCCTAGCTGCTCTAGATTGGAATCAGATTGGCCAGCTGGGACTTGAAGCTTAATGGCTAATCTATTGTTGCAGCATTTTCTGCAGGGAAAAGGACTGATAGCCATGACCTGGACCTGAATTTAGTGTGGGGACTTCCCCTGTGGGAGCAGGAGGGTGCAGAGCTACACAGACTGGGGAAGTTTTGGGTCTTTTTAGAGCAGGGCTGGAGAGAGGAAAGGCAGAGGGAGAGTTGAAGAGGTTGAGGTGAACATCAGTATGAAATATCAGTGAGACAGGTTTCCAGAGCTGAAGCTGCCATGTGAAAATGTACAGCACTTGGATTTTGAAGGCACCTCTTCTGCTAAATGAAGTAGGTACCCAGGCTCCTGCATGGCAGATCTGTGTCCTTGATCGACCACACAACAAAGGATGAGAATGATTTATATGTATATTTATATATATATATACACATAAAAATAGCACATATATATAAAAATACATTATGCACTATTGAGAGTTCACTGCATTGGGTCCCTGTCTGTCAAATGAGTGAGTCAGAGCAAAGCACTTGGATGGGGGGGATTTTTTTCCTTGAGTCCTATTTTATAGCCTGTATGATTATGTCCTTAGAGAATACTGTAATCTTGTTGACAGCCCTTGGTGAAATGCAGACTAGAAGTGTGCAAGAGCAAAATGTTACCAGATTAAAGCATCCAATTATGCCCAGCTAAAGCAGAGACCTTTATCCTATTTTATCAGAAACTTTCTGCAAACCCCTTTGCAAAATAGTCCTCAAAATACATAAATCACCCGACTTGTTCTGTGCCTCTGTGGCTGAGCTGCTGTTGAGGGGACATGAGGTGGCTGGAAACTATTTTGCTGCTGGGTAGTAACACCTCAGGTCAGTATGTTGGAGACAACTTACTGCCATGAAGTGAGCCTGAGCCTCAGCTCAGAGAGCTGATGGGAGCAGATCTAGGACAGGACCTGTTCTTAACCCCTAAGCTGGGTTTATTCTAGCACTAAGTAGGCCTCACCCATCCAGACTGAACCTGGATCCAGACAGCTCCTATGCAGAGCACTGAGTGTCACTGGACAGTGAGGCTGAGAAGTAAAATCCCAGTCTGTCTTTCAAGAAGCTTTTCAGATACTAAATACATGGAGAAGGTTGATAATATGTGCACTTCAGCCTGGCTTTCCCCGTGGTGCCCTGGTAAAGCCTCACCATGGGGTGCAGGATGCTGCCCCTGGCTGGTGCTGGGATGGGGAGTGTGAGTGAAGTATTGGTGGATGATGGAGACCCCCACTGGCCCCTCTTGCCAGATGATGGTGAGGGCAGAGAAGGATGTGGGTGATGGTGGCAGCAGATGGAGAGGGGATGGTGGATGTGGGGAGCTCACCTCAAAGGCAGGAGGGGTGTACGACTAAAGCTGTTGGTACAGGAACTGAGAAAGGCCACTAGATCAGAAACCAAAGGAGCCAGATAGTAAAAAGCCCTGAGGAAGCAAACTGTAAGCAGGAAAAAGAAAAGAAAGAAGAAAAGAAAAGGGAAAAGAAAAAAAGAGAGAGAGAAACGAAAACACAGTGGAGTTGAAACAGGAACGAGGTTGTACGGGAAAGGTTTCTACTGGTCAGGCTGGTTGTTAGTAGAGCTGGGGTCTTGCATGGTCTGCAACAAATCAATATAAATGGCACAGACCTTTTCTCTCGAGTCTGCTTTATTTTCTGTTGAAGTAGCCCTCCCTTGGTGCTGGTTCTGGGAGGAGGCAGCTTTGTCTGCTCTCAAGGGCTCTCTGCCTTCACCAGGGTTTTCCCCACTGACCCCAAGCAGAGCATCTCCAGGGCAGCTGTGGAGCTGCCATGACTTTGTTTTTTTTATCTTGGTGAAGAACTGGAATTTCAGCTTCTCCTTTTTGTTGGATCTTCGGAGTTGATGAAAACAGTGCAGCAACAATCAGCACAACCTTGTTCTCCCACCTTTCTGCTCCATCATGGAAGTGCACAGATATACTGTGCCCACACATACCCAAGGTGTGCCTGCCTAGGGACACCTCCTGCACAGACCCCTCCCCACCCCGGGCCAGAGCAACGTGCACATTTCCCATTCTGCCAGTAGGCACAGTCTGCTTCTCCTTTTTTAAATGAGTGTTTAGAGCTGTAGAATTAACAGCTCACAGCCAAAAGGCTCGGAGCAGGGAGGGGCAGCTTCCCCCTGTGCCCCCAAACACCCAATCCATGGATGCTCAGGTAGAGAACACGACACACCCACAGGGAGCGGGGACAGTCCCCCACAGGTGGCCCTGGGGCCATGTGTCCCACAGCCCCTGCCCAGCCGGGGTGCTCACCTGCCAGGCCTCCAGCTGCTGCGAGAGGTTCACCTTCTGCTGGATGGCATCCAGGAGTTGGCTGTTGAGGGACATCATGTCAATCTTGCACTTGGTCAGCTCCACCTCCACTGCATTCTTCCTGCGGGGACAGAAATTGGGGCATGGCACCTTTTTCTTTTTAAGTGAAGAGTTAAGCATATCTAAACAAACCTAAAATTTATGTCTTTCACTGGCAAATCCCCACATCCTAAGGTGTTCATCTCTGTTGTATTCTGGACAATCTATTAATCTGAAGAGTGGGACAGGACTTTTGACATCATGACTTTAAAACCAGCAGATTCTGATAAGCAAACTGTGAAGAATACTGAAAGAAAATTAGATACACTGCTGTGTAAGATAATAGTGTGCCTGGATAATGTGCAAGATCTGCCAATAAAATGAAGATCTAGAACAAGGTAGAATCTATACACAAACATTTTCTATTTTTCTTCTGTTTACATGCATAGAGAACAAATGGTATCTGCTAAAAATCAAATTACCTGTGTCTGATTGCTTGATCAATAAATTACAATATAAAACAAACAAATAAAAAAACCTCTTAAAGATTACAATTCTGCTTTCACTCGTGACTTGGATTGAAGGAAGAAATGAAAGAAGAGAGCTTATCACAGTATATACTTTTTAAGAATGACAAACTGTTAAAATTATTTGAATTAAATGTTAGGCTTTAAGGAAAGCTCCCAATTTCAGTGGAGTTGTTCCAGCCCTTGGGAACACCTCTGCTGCATTTCTTCCCAGACATTTAGTGGCCATTGGGCCATGGACAAGGTTACTCAAAGAGCCCCAAGTACTTAGTGGCTGAGATGTTTCAGCTGCTCCTTGCTTGTGGAAAGGAATTGTCCTTTAGGCTGGAGCAATTTCCTATGCTGCCCAAGCTGGGAAATGCTGCTCACCATGCTGGGAGCACACAGGTCAGCACAAAGCTTAAGTTATCAATTAACTGCTGTGTGATAACGAAACTGTAACAGGACTTGCTGGGAACCATCTTTCCTTGCAAACATTTTCAAGAGAAATAATTGCATCTTATTAACTGTAGCTAATTCCTTGTCTTCTAATAGCTCCCTTGCGCTCCCCTGCAGAAGAGCAATTTGGGAATTTGTGTTTATATTCCAGGTACTGGTTGCTTAACATTTCCTCTGAAAGGATCCTATTTTCCTATTGCTATTTCTTATTTCCTATTGCTTTCCATGTTGCCAAATTTCAGCTTCAAGCAAAAATTTTCCACACCAGATGTCTGCCTCGGGCCGTGATTTTATTTCTGTTCAGACTTAGGGATTTTTTGGGGGGATGGGCTCAACAAAAGCAACTTAACCCTTGGGGTGTGAGGTGGGAAGCAAATCACGAGCCTCTCCAGGCAGCAACCAGCCCACTGGGTCTGGGAGGGATGTTTTCACTTCAGTGACAGGATGCTCTTGTCTGCTGTCACTTGCTCCACTCTCTGCTCCTTAATCCCCCTCACCCGTGCCCCATTCCTGGGGTTCCTGCACTGCAGGACAGCCAGCCCCAAATATTCACGTATATTCCCCAAACACTGGTGCTTTGTCCAGCAGGGTCGCAGTGGACTGGAGACGCTGTGCCCTTCCTGCTGTGGTTTGGGCACCTGAAGCAGCCTTTTGTTACGAGGTTTCCCGGCTGCTGGTTGGATGTTTCCAGGGGATTGATGGCAGCGGCAGTGTTGCCATAGCCACGGCAGAGCCAGCAACCCACAGGCACCGGGAATGTCAGAACTGCCTCCCTGTGCCGGCACACAGCTGGGATGCTCCTGCTCCTTGCCAACAGATGGAGGCGTTACAGAGGGCAGCGGTGGGAATTTGGTAGCCAGCTAGCCCAGCAAGGGCTGCACGGGCGATCGAGCCATTTGTAAAAAGGGATGGTGCAGGCTGATTTAGCTCCTGTACCCTCAGAGATGCAACCCTCTCCTGCTCCTCCTCTTGTCCAGGGCTTTTCCCTAAGAAGCTGGACTGGTGGTGCCCTGGCCCACCTACTTGTTGAAGGGATCATCAGATGAATCCTTTCTAGCAGAGTACACAGGGGTAAAGGTGTGTGTCCCTCTCCTCTGGGCATTTTGGCAAGCTGAAGGACAGAGCTGAGGAAGGGGGATTTGGGGTATGGGGGAGCAGAACTGCAGAGGTCTGTAAGGAGGATGGGCAAAATGAAGAGCCGAAGCAGTGGGAGAATCCCAAAAGGAGAACCAGAGATTTACAGGACTGGAGATGCAAAAAAGACCCTGGAACAGGAAAGGAGAGGGAGAGCTTAGGGAAGAAGCCCAGGCAGGCTGTAATATGGATGTTCAGGAAAGCAGGGCTGTGTGTCTGGAATAGCAAAGGAAGAAAAATGTGACAAAGAGGGCAGACCTAGTGTTTCCATTTGGCTCCCTGAAGTCCTCTCCTCCTTGCTGTGACTCACACCAGCACTAGGGAAGGCACAAACGTGGTTCACAGAATGCTGCTAAATGCCCTCAATCCAGCTGTGGAACAGCTCTGCCTTTAGCATCTCCTGCCCTGCTCCCAAGCTCCTGGCAGCATTTCCCAACGCCAGCAAAGCCAAGACACCCCTCTGTCACAGCTGCTGTGGAGAGTAGGAGACGGCCACTCCAGAGGCATCTCCTGCCATGGCACTCCACAAGCGCCGCCCCAGCTGGCCCTGGCTGTTGGTGCCACTCACTTGGCGATGGCCTCGTCGCGGTCCCTGATGGCCTGCAGGAGCCGTTCGCTCGCCTCCTTGTCCTCGGCAGCGCCGCGCAGCCGGTCCCGCTCCTCCTTCAGCGTCGTCATCTCCACACTCAGCAGCGTCACCTGTGGGCAGAGGGAGGCTGTGAAACCCAGGGCTGCTCAGGTAAATGCACCGCAAGCGTGTGCGGGGGGGAAAGCCACATGGGCCAATCTGCAGGTTGAGAGGTCCCCTGGTTGTAGAAGCAGCTGTGTCTGCTGGGTGGGACTGTTAGTGCTGGTGCCACCCTCCATGAAATGTGCTGGTTTGCCCTGGGAGGCTGAGCTGAGTAAGATGTGTCACCAGGATGGCCTCAATAACACGCAAAAACAGCACTGAAAGCTGTGCAGGACAGGACCCACCTCTGACTTAGCTATCACTATGGCATCAAAGCAAAAATGTTGCCCCTCTCCAAGCAGTTTGTCTTGCAGTTTGCACACATCCTCTGAATCTGCCCGCTCTAATTCTGATCTTTCCAGGGTTAAATCATTGCTAATACAGTTTACCAGCAAATAATATGTTTTGAAGGGACCATTACGTCTCCTGAAGTAATATGAAGCTGTAGACAAAGGATGGGAAAATTCTCTTTCATGCCATGGAAGGTGTTACTGGCACATCTTACAATTTTAATTAGACTTTGAAATATGTCTGGAGTCTTAAATAGTCTGAGAAATGATCTATCATTTTAGTCCTGTGCAGAGTGAGTTAATAGGGTGTGAAATCATGCAAGGATTGCATTAGCACAGCTTCATAATATTTCATACACATTTAATTTCTTTGTCTAGGGCACACACATGCTCTGTTACGCTACTCCACCACCTGGAAACCCTTCCAGCGTTTGACCCACCTCCTGCCTCTAAATGCAGCTCAGTAGTGCTTGAATCTTCAAAGAAATCTTTAAATAGAGGGCAGACAGTCAAAAAGGGCTCATCACATCCAGGGCGTGGGAGGATCTGCTGTTAGCGAGGCACGGCTGGGCCAGGGGGAGGAGGGTGTGAATGCACCCTGTCTGTGCAGAGACTCCCCACGGGACTGGGGAGCAGTGCTAGGGCTGCCAGGGAACCAGGGAGCTGTGCCAGGGCTGCCAGGGAATTGGGGAGCTGTGTCCTCCCTCAGCCCTACATGGGGAGCACCTCAGAGCAATGATGTGACAGAGGGCAATGGTGATGGGGTGATGTGAAAGGTGCTGAGCACTGTTACAGTAATCCCAGGGGACAGAGGATCCAGAGGCCCAAACCATGGTGTTTGGGGATAGGTTTGGGATTTTAATTGGTTCTCTCTGTGCTTCAGGTAAGAATGGGAGGAAACAAACAGGTAGAAGATGTGAAATAGCTTCTCAGTGTAGACAGAGAAGGGGGTGACTCCTGTGTCTACCTACTCACCATGCTCTTTGAGAAAGAGCAATGAATGTGTGTGATGCCACAAGATCCTAAAAGCCATTTAGAAGCAGCTCCCCTCTGATTGTATCAATACCAGTGCCAGAACAGAGGGATGAGGAGGCAGCAGAGCACTGCTTCCCCCGGGTGGACCAGATTTCCACATGCATCAGTTTTCTGTAGCACTGAGCAGAGGACAATGTTGCCTCGTCAATAGGAGGTGAGAATAATTATTAACCTGGAGCAAGTGTGAGGCTGGATAACAGGCAAAAGCTGTGGGAGACGTGTACTTGCTGTGGGAGGCTGGAGTTCCTCTCTGAGAGTAATGGCTGCTGCATTTGTAGCTATGCTCCATCTTTCTCCACATCACACAGAGGTGTGAGAAGAAAACAGAACTGCAGTTCTCCCCTTTGCTTACTAAATATTCAGAGCTTTGGTAGTTGGGGACCTCTAAAAGCAGACCCAGGGTTCCAAACTTGCAGTCCAGGGCTGGTCTTCTGGTCCCTCCTGGCTGGAGAGTTAGGGGAGATCAGACAAGCTTAAAATCTGTGAATAAGTCTCTAAATGTCTCTGTCAGCATTGCCAGGTTGCAGAGATTGAGCCCTTGTCTCCTCCATCTCAGGTGTGTTTAAGGACAAGGGGGGCTTGTGTATGGTGCACAGGACTGCAGCAGCATGGCCAGGGCAGTGTCTGGGCAGTGTCATGTCTCACTGGGGACAGAAGTCTGGACCTTCAAAAGTGTCTCTTGCGGTGGCCACACTGCTGAGAGGAGCAGTCCTAGGGGAAGGATGGGCTCCAGGGCTGCTCCCCTCCCACACTCTGACCTGTTCAGCTGCTGTTGGAAGCAGGACATTTCCCACCCTCGCACACGTGCAGCTGCCACTGCCAGGGTATTTAATGATTTTTCCTTTTTATTCTCCAAGGGGTGATACAGCACTGCTGGGAAGACCAGCCAAGGATGTTAAGCTCATTCCCTGCTCCAGTGCAATTGCTGCTACAGCCTCCAGATCCCCTGCAGCGTCTGGAGTCTTGTCCCACAGAGACAAGGACTGCCAAGCACCTCTTTGGATGCCTGTGTCCATTTCCTGCTCTTGGCATAGGGCCTCAGGCACAGATGATGCTGTGCTGGCTGTGGATGCAATGGAATTCTGTGCTTTGGGTGTGGAGTTGGTGCTGGGGCTGGACCATTCCTTGCTGTTGAGGTTGCCTCAGCTGGTCCCTGGGGTACTGCCTAGTGTCAACCTGGCCACAATTAAGATTCCCTAGGAGTGCTTTTCTGAGGGTTTTGTGATGCTGCTGTGGAAGAGGTCAAGCCCTGCTCCATACACAGCAGAGCAGCACCATTATATCCATGGAATGGATGCACACACCCCTCACAAGGGCTCAGTGCAGCAATTCAGGTCAGCCTGGATACCTTTGGGTTTCCAATACCCCATATCAAGCAGCCTTGTACTTTGAGGTCTTCTGCTGAGAAGAATTTAAGTAACAGTGGTGGGCTAAAAAGAAGGTTGGGAGAAAGGCTTAAAGAAAGTTTGGCTGCTTGAGATGATGCCTTGGATGGGCCCCAGACAATTTGTCAGAAATTTTCATCCTAAATGCTTCAATCTTCTGCATTTGGTTTAACAAATCTCCCTCATCCAACCATTTTGGCCTAAATCCTCCTGGGCTATTTATCATGTTGGTCTCTTTGATGGAAGGCATGTCTTGGAGGATGAACACTGCAGTTACAAGACCACATGTAAAGTGTGGGAGTTGCTAACCTGGCTGTGCAGTCGCTGCAGCTCCTCCAAACTCTGCCTCAGTTTCCCCCGTTCTCCCTCCATTAATTCCCTCAGGGCTCGCGAATCCTCACTTGTCCTCCTGATCTGTTCCTCTAAGGTGTCGTCGTCGCTTCGCCGAGAGCTCTGAGAGCGGGAGAGAAATCTCTTGCTCAGATTTCACTTTTTAAAAGGCAATTGTATTAATTTGGTACCAGTTTGGGGTGAGGGTGCTGAACAAGGAAGAAGGAAATGTGAATGTGACTTTGGTAGAGTTTTGTGTTCCCATATACCTCCACAACCAAGGGTGCTCAACCAAGGGTAGTGTTTCCACACATGATGCAAAGAGCATGCATGACCTTGGCATAATCCATATTTACAGAGACCTACCGTCCATTTGGCAGTCCATGTGGCTACAGTCTCTGTTTGTGGACCTTTTACAGGACTCTATATTTTATTTAACAAATACAACTTCATCTCTATACTCAGCCTGTGGGTACTTGAATGAGGAGGTTGAGTACTCCCTCACAGCCCTTTGCAGGGGCTGCACTGTTTTTCTCACCACAGCACCCCAAATAAGTCATAATGGCATTGCAACTACCTTGTAAGGAATGGGAACAGGCCTGATTTGAGCCACAACAAAAAGTGAGGTGTTTTGTTGTAATTCTGCACTTCTGTGGATGCTGAGTGGTCCCTCCATGCCACCCCATCCTGCCCAGCAGCCTGGGGACCACATCCTACAGACATCATCTTGTGCCAGCAAAATCCTTCACCTGCCATGGATTTGAGCTTGGTAGTTCCTGCCAACACATTTCTACCAATGACAATTCACAGCGACAGAACCTCCTGACATAGGGGTTATGATGGTTTTGTGATACTATTGCTAATAAAGCAAGATTGGGAAAATCCCAAAGGAAATAACCGAACTGTGATGTGTGAGGCAATCTGCAATATTTGCATGTTGAAACTCTAATTTACTGAAAATCTCAAAGTAAGCCTACTATTATTAATTTTCCAGAACAACTCCCAGGCCAATGACAGTTGTATGAGCTTGAAACTTTAAGTGATCTGAACACTGCAGGCTGAAACCCCACGTGCTTTGCTCTTGGCTGACCATTTGAGACACAAAGAGTGGGCTATGCTCTGTGACTGCCCATCTCTGTGAGCCACAGAGGTTTTCTGGGAGACCAGGGCCTTCAGGATTCAGCAGCACCTGCAGCAAGCTCTGGGCCAGGGGACGTGCACAAGCCAAGGCCTCTCTGTGCCACCAACTTACCGTGGAGTCCGCCCCGTCCAGCACATTTTGTATCAGTCTCTTGAGCTCACTGAGAGCTGCCCGCAGGCTCCCGGCCGGGACGTCTTTGGCTGATGAGGTTTCTGAGGACTCGTCCATGGAGGAGTCAGTGGACACGGCCGAGTCGGCGCTGTCGTTGCCTCGCAGGTGGGAGCAGAGGTACCGCACCTGGCAGTACGCCTCCCAGAGCTGCAGCCTCAGCTGGAACAAGAGAGCCTGCTGTTAGCCTGGGCCATCAGGGCCACGGAGATCCTCCTTCCATGGTCAAGTGAAGCATGTGATTGTCAGCCCTCACAAATATTTGCCATTGGAAATGGATGCAGAGGTTTACTTTCATATGGTCAAAAGGGTGTTGATGCCAGATCCCAATCCCAATTTTCTGGCCTTTGGTTCAGCTCCAAATCCAGATCAAATGCATTAAACTCCCTTTTGCTCTGGGACTGGTCACAGGGGCCCGTGGGCTTTCCCAGAGGCTGGAGGGCAAATACCTGTTCTCGTTCTTGTTCCAGCTCCTCGGCCTCCATGCTCTGCTCTATCTCGGAGAGCAGGGATGTGCTGGTTGTGTTGAGGTTTTGGAGACTTTTCTCATCACTGAGCTCCTCCACCTTGCCCTGCAGCTGCCGGTAGGACAGCCTCACCTCCTGGAGCTCCAGCTGGCTTTGGTGCAGCTTGGGAAGAAAATCAAGGAATCAGGAAAACATTAATGGAGGTGATATGGACTGGATCAATCTCTTGGTTTGTGAGGGAGCTGGGAGGAAGGAATGAGTGACACAAAACAGGGTTTCCAGCCAGGAGGAAAGTACTCTTGGCTGGTATTGCTGTTTATTGGAGCCTAATAATCTCCAAGAGTCATTAGACACTGTTTAGAATCCAGAATATCCAGAAAGATAAAAATAGCAGGATTAATCAGCACTAAAATGAAGAACATTGTGAAGAGGTTGGGACTAAGATAAAGAAATTTGTTGAAAACAACACAGCAGGGAATGAATCCAAAAAGAAAGTGCTATCTACATGTTTTTTAGAAATATATACAAATATATATTAAAAAAAGGAAAAAATACTCAGGGTTGTTTTGCCAAGCTGAGGATCCAGTGCCTGGTAATCCACAGAAGTGAAATGGAAAACCTTGCTCTGCCCTTAGCCCCAGAGGTGCCAACCTTGTTTTCTGGGGAGTGACATTTGGTGATTCATGGCTGTGAACACCATGGAGATTGTTGGGAAACCACCTGAGCCCTGGAATCTAAGAGGCTCAGACTGCCCTCTGGAACAGTGGGATCTAGAGAAGCCCCTTTTGAAGCCAATGCCACAATTAAAAAATTAAATAAAATGAACTGCAACCAGAGCCCTCTGATTCTTTTTGCATTTACCTCATTTCCCAGCCCCACTTCCTTGCTCAGATCTCCCTCCTAAGCTGCTCTTTGCTGTCAAGATGCCTCGTTGATGTTCCTGTTACCTGTCTTCATGGGGAACACCCAGGACCTTGCTTGCTGCCATTCTTGCATGAGCCATTTCATTCTTCCAGTTGTTCTGTCTCCCAGTTCATGGCCAGTTTTACCCCAAATCATGACTTCTACTGCATCTCCCCATCCCCTCCCTGTCTCACTGCTGCCTCCTCACCTGCAGGTCCTTGTCATGGCTTTGTCTCTCCAGGATGAGGACTCGGTCCTGCAGCTCCTCCACAGTTCCCTGGAGCAGGTCGTTCTCCTCCATCATGGCACTGAGGCGATGCTCCAGCTCCCGCTTCCTGTCTGTCAGCATTTTGATCTGCAGGGCAAAGAGAGGCCCTGTCAGACTTTGCAGGGACCAGAGAGGAGAGACACCACATTCCGAAGAGAGAAATGAAACAGCAAAAAGCAGAAGGATGTACACAGATGTTCTGTACCTGTATGAGACAAACTACCTCTGTGTGTGGTTTAAAGCTTAGCAAAGCTCTGAAAGGAAATAACTCCTTCCCCAGGCTGCAGGGGCAGCCCCAAAGGGGCTGGGTGTGCACTGGCAGGTCATGGATCAGGCAGAAATATTCAAAGGTATTAAGTGGAGATCAGCCCTGCCCACCCCTTGCACCTTAACATCTGAAAGACTGGGAAAAACTGGTTACTTTTCCTGGCTGGTCCTGATGGTAGCACTTTCTCCTGTATGGGTGCTGGAGACTACAGGGTGAGCCAGCAGGATCCAAGGTGAGCCTGTGGGATCCTCCTCCCCACAGGGCTGTGCCACAGCACCGCCCATAGCTGATCTTAATTGGTGTGTGTTCATCAGGTCCTCACCAGGGATTTTTCTGTCTTTTCACTTGTGAAGACTCCTTTTTGTGCTGTGCTTATCTTTAGCTTCCCAGGGATCGGTTGCCTTTAAAATTGGTTCATTTCTTTTAATTGTCAAGGGCAGTGATTTCAGGCGAGGGACAGTGTGCCAAACAAACCCTCCATGACTCAGTTAGCTGAGAACAGTGCAAGGGATGAATCAGCACTAGCCAAGGTCACTTCTTATTTAACCAAAAAGAAGGAGCTTTTTTCCTACATTAGCACACACAGGATCTCTGAGGTCTGGTATGACAGCCATCCACCAGTCTAGTATAACCCTAAATAATCCCTATGGCCTCCTTTCAGTTCATGGAGCATAGAGAAATTCAGAAAATTCCCACTGTTTTCTTGGCCTCTTTGGGACCTTGTCTCTGCTGCTTTCCAGATTGCTGGAAAGATTTGGCTGCACAAAGAAGTATCAGCCAAGTATGTGGACTTGCTATTTCTGCAGAGTAAAGGCTGCTGGAGGTATTGGAAAGCTGCTCTGAGGTGACTAATGTTTCTGAGATGTCTCTGCCCACCACCATCATGATTTGCGTGGGCTGGAGAAAGAAAAATAAGACATTTAATGGAGAGATTGTATCAAGATTTCATATTTGGTGGGCAGACCAGTAATGAACATGCTGTAAATAACCATACAACAGAAAAAACATCTCTCTGCCATGAGCCCTGGACCATGGGAAAGGCACAGTGGGAAGAAGTTCGGAAAGCAAGAGACAGGAAGGAGGTGAGGAGACAAGGTGTGGCATGCATGGTGACAGGCATGCATGGTAACAGCAATGTACATGCAGGCAAACCCTTTCCAAGCCTCCATACTTACTTCAAGGACCTGCTGCTCCACACCAAGGGGAGGGGAAGAAAAGGCGAGGGACCAGCAAGGAGCAGGTGGGAGCAGGAGAAAAGAAATTGAGAGATTTTAGGAAAGCTTTTCCAGACAGCTTTTAAATAAAAGAAGTGATTGGGTAGTAGAGCTGGACATATTCTACCCATCTGGTTGCTGCCTATGTGATCCCCAGTGACCCTGTCAGGGAAGGGAAAAGGAAGGAAGTTGTATCATTCCTGCAAATGTACCTGAGTTAAAACAGACAGGGGGTTCTTGCTTTCCCAAGTGCATGGCTCAGAGGCAGGAGAAGATTGCTACTTTCTTTGCAAGCATGAGGAACAGAGGGAAAAAAAACCTTGCAGATCTTCCCACCGTGCCTGCCAGAGTTTAAACTGTACTGGGCAGCAGCCATGTGGGAGCACAGCCATGGATCAGCTCCTGGAAGATCCTTCTCATGCGTTCATTTTGCAGGAATGCTGTGGCTGAGGCAGCACTGGAAGATGCCCTGAGCCAGCCCAGGCAGAACACCATGGAGCAATCCTTGCTGGGACAGTCATTTGCCCCAGTGCTGCCATCCCTCTGTTGGCTCCACCGGATGTGTTTGCTCAGCTCAGAGGGTCATTACACAAGCTCCAACAGCCCTGGCTGCTTTCTGCAGGAGGGAGGCAGGTGACTCACCTCGGCCTGGAGGCTCTCCAGCCGCACGATGTGTTGGCTGCTGGAGGAATTCTTCTCCCGGAAGTCCTCCCGGAGGGTGTGGACCTGCAGGGAGAGCTGCCGCTCCACCTCCGACGCCTGCAAGGAGACACCAGCTGGAGTTACCCCACAGATGCAAAGCAGCCGTCTCCTCCTGCCCAGGGACACCTGCCCAGATACAACTTCTGCACAAGCCCACTTCAGCAGAAACTCTGAATTCTGCACAATTTGGGTGAGTGAAAAATCTCATCCTGGACAGATACTGGGGAGAGCTGCCATTTAAACCACATTGATTTTTCCCTTGGGGCAGCCAAAGGGACATAGCCCATAATTTTTTTCCACTGTAAAAAACCATGATGACTCCTGTGTCCTAGAGGAAATTCACTTTGCCTTAAAAATTGTAGCCTAGCTGATGTTGAGGAGAAGACCAGGAAACACTCCTGTTAGATTTACACTCTCTTAACCTCTGAACATCTCTGGCACAGCTCTGATATAACAAGTACTCTTTGCTTCTGATTCCCAGCTCCTGTCAAGGCCAGATGGAGAAACATCCACTCCACATGACTGTCAGTGCAGGATCCCTGGGCTTGTCCCTCTTTCCCATTTTGAAGCAGGGATGCCCCACTTATGCAGGGTGGTTTGAGGACAGCAGAAAGGCCATTCCTACCTGCAGGATCCAGGCTTGAGGCAGCCCTTACAAATGACAGCTTAGACATGTGAATTACTCTCCAGGAAGCTTTATGGCTAATTTTACATGTGAACACACTTGTTTAGGCTTGTAAGACAACATAAGGTTTTTATGATGAAACCCTAAGGAGACAGCAAAATGGATGGTTTTCTTTTTAATTAGCTTCCATCAGGTTCCATTACACTTAAGCACAGACCTCCAACTATGCCACATGGGCTGGAATTGAGTTGATTCCCCTCAAGAGGTGGCATTGCTGTCCTGCTTGGGGTGTGTCCAGTGGCAAAACCCACAGTGCTTTAGACAGGGAGGCAAGACGGGAGGGAGGGATTGGAGTCAGCAGCTGTGGGCAGGTTGGGGAATGCATCTTTAGGTCTGGCAAACGTGGCTCCGGATTTTCTCTGGGTGCTCTGGCAGTGCCCAAGGCAGAGCTTCATCAAAGGGTGCAATGACTCTGCTCTAGCAGCTTGTGGCTGGAGCAATGAACACACAGACCCAGCCTGAGCTGCCCACAAAGGCAACACTGCTCCCTTTTAAAAAATGGTCCCTTAATTTGTACAGTCTGCAACAAAATATTCCAAATCAGAAGCATGAAATAAAAGGCTGTTCCAGCTCCATCAAGTGGAGGAAACTGGTGGCCACTGTTTGTGTGGAGGAGCAGCAGCACACAGAAATGTGGTCACCAAATCAGGCTTTGACCACTGGCTTCTGAAAAAGGAAGCAGGTTCCAATAATAAGAAATAATCTTGTCTACCAATTGTTTTTTAATTCCCTTCTTATACTGTTTTTTCACTCTTTTTTAAAGCCCCCTATCAGAACCCTTTGCATATTGTCTAATTTATTTAATAAAGCTTCCTTGCTTAGGCAGGATACACAAAATATAATGACAGCGCAGCACTATAGGAAGGGCTTGGTTATTTTTCTTCCCTTAAGCAACTATAGGTTGCAAAGCATCCTGAGCAGCTATTAATTGGTGACACTAAAGAAGATCGATGGATTGTGCTTTTTTTGAATGATTCACTTGCTTTTGTAATGACTGCTGAAACATCTTCATGCTGAAACACTCTGCAGGAGCTATCAAGGATGAAAAAGCACCAGATTAAAAGCACTGAAGGATTTTGCCTGCAAGATGCTGACCACACTCCCAAGGAGCACAAGTGGCACCAGAGGAGATGACACACCAGTATTTGATGGTTCACTGTGTAACATAATTTATATGCTTGAAGAATTCTATGTACAGAGAGTATAAATGTACAATAGAGCAGTAAGGAAACAAGGCAGTATTAATGGCATTGTAAAAATCCCTGGCAAGAGAATATATAGCTGCACTTGCTTGTTCTGCTCCCCATGCTCAGACAGGAGCAGGTGAAGGGATGAGCTGCAAGGATGATTCAGATTGTGGAAAGTCTGTTATACGAAAGGAGTCTAAAAAAAGGATGGTTTTATCTCATGCAGTGAATGCTGAGAGAGGACTCCCTATAAATACATCACGGATGAGCACACAGAAGGGAGAAGCACTATTTAAGCAGAAGCACAATTTTGGCAGAAAAGAAAGATGTGAATAAACCGGATAAGAGTATATTAAGGCTGGCAATAGGAAGATTTCTACATTTCCAAGGACCTGCTGTAGGATTCCTCTTCCTGCACCATTACAGTAGTAGAAATGGTGGCAAAAAAATTACCTTTGTAATGGAGCTGGGTCACTTTATCATGCAGCTTCTTTCAGATGGCTGCCTGTGACAGAAGGGAAATGAATTGACCTCAAAGGTCCTCTCCAGTACCAGGCTGCTTGCAGGACTATAAGAGTTGTATTCACCAACATTAAATCATCATCTGGAATTTATCTATGTGCTGCCCAGCGCACAGGCTCACACATCTTATTCCCACAATTATAACCCACATGGAGGGAAAAAAGGACTCAGTTACTGTTAGTACTTAGAGCCCTAAAGGCAGACGGGATGTCACAGTGTCATCTCAGTGAACACCATTTGCATCCTACCTCATACAGTAAAGTTAAAAGTAACACTTGCTTTAGCCTCACACAGTGCAGAAAATACTCTCTGACCAGCTGTTTAGCAGAAATAAACAGAAATGACTGTATTTTGTTTCCTTCCACAGGCTAACCAGGAACAGTCTTCATCCAGTTTTTCTAGACATGAAACAGTCTTCTGAGCTGAGCTCTAGTCATGGAATCTTCCTTTTCATGCTACATTTGCTTCAGAGGTTATTAATCCTGCTGCCAAACTACCCTTTCTAATTGATTGTAAAACAGAGATTTTAGCATCAGCTTGCATTGGTTTATGAAAGCCACCTTGACAGTGTCCACTTCTCAGGCTTTATGGTGTATGTTCAGGCAGTGTCTGCTTCAGTTCTCAGCACTGCTGTTGATGGGCACCTGTATATGTTGGTTTTAAACCATGAGCTCACCACTGATTACTTCTAACAAGCTCTTTTTACTTAGTGGCATCAGTGAAGATGTAACCTTCCACCTCCATTTTCTCTTTAATGCTTAGTATGGCTTTTGCTGAATGGAAGTGAGTTACTTCTGCCTCAGCCAGCCTGTAGGGTTTTCTCTTCTCCATCAGTGTTTCCTAAACATTAAAAGCTAAATCTTGTGTGGTTCTGTCAATCACTTAGCAATACATTGATTTTGCTAGAGACAAGTAATATTCTTTGCAGCAAGGCAGACATATATTGCCCAACATCACAGCTTTGCTCTGTAGTTAAAAATGAATTAATTTCCTCAGTATGGGCAAATTGGCCAACACAGCCACCAGGCAAAATTTGAAACATGTCTGCAAAAGCATAGACATCAATTCACAATTAGATATATCCAATCAACTGTGAGATTTGTTTTCTGGTCTTCAGGCAAGGTTTCTATGAGATTTGGGCAGTGCAAGAAGAAATGAAGAGCAGGAGGACATTTTGGCTCCTGCTCTAATTAAGGGCTTTTCATCATTGCAAACTTGATTACGTTTCTCGTGATTAATTCCCAAGTGCTAAAATACACAAAACTGTGTAGATCTTTGGCAGAAAGAGATGCTTGCCAGTTACAAGAACTCCATGAGGTTTAACATCTGGAATATATGAGCAATAAATACATAAAACAAATATAAATAAATTGGACCACTGATGTTCCTGTGATGGGGGGATCTTTGAGAAGTTAGGGGTGGACTGTGACAAATTAATGGCCTGTAGGTTACTCTTATTCAAAGAAAACCTTTCTCTGGGGTAAGATTTGATAAATAAAGCTAACTGTATACAAAACATCTAGCTATAAGTCATATCAGAAAGAAAAGGAGAATGGAAAAAGTTTAATAGACTGTAGCTGGGTGAAGAAACCAATGTTTCCATATGATTTACTTCTACAAACAAGATGATTAAGATTTAACAAAGGATATTGAAAGTTTTCTTGCCTAAAATAGCTAAGAAAGAGAAGTCCTAATTAGTGCTAAATTTGTAACACTCAGGAGAGCGTGTTACCCCTTTTATTAATTTGCTAATAGCTGAGTTCAAGGGACTTCCCATTCCCACTGTGGTCCCATTAACACTTCAAACCACTAATTGCTGCTTCCCCTGACTGCAGGTTCCTGGATTCCCAGCTCTTCTCTGGAAGAAAAATATATTTGGCTACTAAAATATAACCAGAGGAGGAAGCAACAACAACAACAACAAATTGCTGTAGATTAATAATTTACAAAAAAATTGTTAATCTGGCTTCTGAGGGAACTCCCAGAGGATTGGGATTGCTGTCTTGCCACTGCAGCCAGCACCCTGGTGCTGGAAGGAGCCTGGTTTTCTGGGTTACTTCATCCATGCCAATAAATTGGCTGTTTCCCAGACCTTGGCACATAGGCTACATAGGCTACCATCAATATTTAGCACACCTGGAGGTTGCTCAGTTTGGGAATCTTTGAGAAATTTTTAGCAAAGCTTTTAATGCAGGTCAACTTCAAATTGTTATTTGAAGCATTAGCCTATGCAGGAAAATTCCTACATAACAGAGGTGTTTGCATCCATCACCTCCTGAGGCCTTCTGCTTGTATTTGCTGATTTATGTGCCCAGAGGGATTCCCTGTGGAATTCTCTGTGGAGATAAGCAGTGGCACCCTGGTGGGCTGGCCAGACACCCACCCAGCTGCTCTCACCCCCCCATCAACAATGAGGGAGAAAATAAGATTTAAAAGCTCATGGGTTGAGACAAAGACAATGAGATTACACACTGTTAGGGGAATTTGAAGTTAAAACAGTGACCAGTAAAGGCAAAGCTCAGACTGGCCATTGCTTGGGACTGGATTAGCAATGGGGATTTTTGTGGTGAGGGAGAGGATGGAACTGTACTGAGGGTGGATATTGCCCACCCTGGTGGGGTTGTGATGGTGCTGCTTCCCTTGTGGGGTGAGGAGGAGTTTTTGGGGCTGATGTCATCAGTGGAGCTGTGAAGGTTGTGTGACGAGGGAATATTTTAATGACCATTATGAAATCAGCATTTTGCTGAGCTAAGGGGTGGAATTTATTTGCTGGGGGGCTGGGGCCGCCCCAGGATGGACATGGTGAGTTCCACCCCAGCCCCCCTGCAGGGTAGGGCTGAGCCTGTCATTCACTGCCGCTGGAAAAATGCACTCAGGAAAGGACAAACCATCTTCTGCCAGGGACAGCTGAGGTAAAAAGTGTGTGAAACAGCCTCGTGGTTGAAGGAGGAGTAGGAGGGGATTTGGCTAGGCCTTCTCCAGAGACCTCTTCCCGCTTCTCACCAGTGCAGCACAGGAGATTGGAGCTGGGAAGTGCTGGTGAGAGCCAGGACTGTCCCCATCCCTGCCAAATGATGGAGTGGGGCTGAATCCTCCTCCTCGCCTCATCCTTCACTCTGCTACTGCCCAGCTGTGGGGGATTCAAGGATGGAGAGCTTTTCCTTTGGCAGGAAACCGGCTGCCACAGGCCAGCTCCATTGGGTGGGGGTCCCTACACTGACAACAGGGTAGGGGTAAAAACAGGAAACAAAAGAAGGTTATTTTTGCATAAAATGGATCTGTCAAGAAAAAAGGAAATCAGAGATCTTGATCCAAAGGATTGTCAAAGCAAGGAGCTTGAGTAATGGAGGAAAGGCACTATTATGACTCTTTCATGAGCATCAGGCTGGGGACACATAAGGGATGGGAAAAGCCTCATGGCTGCAGATTTAACCTGTTCTGAGAGGATTCTGTGAGACAAAGGACAGCAGTGGCAGCTTATGCTAAGCTCTGCACTACTTCCACAGTTTTGACATTTTGGAAATACAAGAATATGAGCTTTTATTGCTTGCATGAAAGTGACAAAAATTTGCTGCAGATTTGTTCCCTTTCCAGTCTGTAGGACAAGTAGGAAATGCATAGTGTGTCCTTTGACCTCACTCCTATTACCTGACTTTTACCATAAAAAAATCCCAAGAATGTGCTTCCTCTCAACAAGCCCCAGTTGTGCAGTGGGTGGCAATGGGTTAATTCCAATCAACTCTGATAACTCACACCTGAGAGGCAGAGGCCCAGCTGGCTGAAAGAGAGAGCAGGGGGAACCTGGGGCTTTGTGTTTTGGGAAGGGGTGGTCTGGCACCTGCTTCTTGAGGTGGAGTTAAGAATGGAATATTTAGTTCCTTGGTAGAAACATCTACAAGCCTTGGCTCTTCTCAGGCTGAAGCTGGATTTCCTGTTTTTGGAAGGAAAAGTGTTTGCATTGTCTGACTCTGGTTGTTTCTTATATTCCTCATGACTGGAGGACTGTAAGTGTGGCTAGAGATGAAGAAAAGCTACTGCTGCTTTTTTTTATTTTCAAGTGTCCTTGAAAAGTCCTTTTAACAAGGATAGTGGACTTTTGCTGCATCACTAAGCAAAGTGTGAAAAAGTAGAAAGGGTTTTTCCTGGCACCGTAGTTGTTCTTTTTTCCCTTCCTGTAAGGCTAGGTGATACATCATAACCAGTGTACAAGGCAAACATGTGAATGCTTTGGGAAACAGCTTAGGGGGATGAATGCAAAATGGTGGTCTTCATCTTATCTTTTAGTAAGTGCTCAGATAACTGTCTGATTGAGGCCAAAAACCATTAGCTTGGGCTAAATCAATTACAGGATTAGGAAGTGCTGTTTAGAAGAGAAGCAAGGGCAGTTGGGTGCCATATGGGGGGGGGTGACTCTACCTGTGAGTAACACCTCCAGGTGTGTTGTTTGAATGAAAGAAAGAGCTTCACAAGTGCCTGTGGGCTGTTTTAGGAGGTGCTTAAACACGAGCCTCCCTTTTTTTGGTGGTTTATTCTTGACCTAAACATTTGGCTCTTGTGGAGAAGAAAATAGAGTGTGTGGAAAAATGAGTCAGCCAGCTTCCTGTGGGAGGGACTGCAGGAGGCACGATGCTTTGAATGCTGCAATAAATTAGCACTGGAGATAATTCAGAGGACAAAGTGTGCCTGGAGGACACGCCATGCTAAGTAGTGCACGAAGTGGCTCTTGCTCTCAGAGTGCAAATCTGCTTTGCAGAAGAAGTGTGGGAGAAGAGACAGCACAGTGTCTGTTGTGGAACTCTGCACAGAGAGCTGAACATGGGCTGGTTGGTAGCTGTTTGGCTCCTGGATAGTGAGAGGATTAGGGTAATAACATGGAACACCAGCAGGCTCCTCTGGTTCTGTGGGGATGCTGCACATCACCTGGAGTGAAGCATTTGTTACCTATTTGCACATGGAAGCAGAAAGGCTGCAATAATCAAGTCTGGTGGAGCTGAGAGGAACCACCACATCAATTCACTGCAGCACAGCCTGGCCCTTGTTGCAAGGGGATCTGGGACTTTCAGGATAAAATGTTTATCATTCCTCTTGTGCCTGTGCAAGAGTGCAGTGCCTGAATTTTTGTATTGGACTAGCAAAGGGAACAGAAGTTTGGAAACTAGACAGTTCATGTTTTGCATCAGTAAGCTCTGTGGTCTGTTCTCCTAGATAACTTCTAATGCATTTCTAATATTTAATTTCCACCAGTAAGTTTTTCTTTTCCCCTGAAAAAGGCATATTTTATCTTGATAGACCATTTTGGCCATTACCTTTGATGTGTGTTTTTAATCCAGATTTGCTGGAGCTCAGTCTGTCTTTCCTACATGAGCTAAAGGCTGAAAAATATTCCTTCCAGTAACTTTCTAGTGAGCCAGAAGTGTGGGTCAGATGAGAGGATAATGAAATACAAAATGCCTGACCAGTTTGGAAATAACTGAACTGGAAACATGAATATTTAACCTGATCATTAAAACCTTTTGAAAAATTAAGAAGAAGATTACAGTGATGGAGATAAAGAAATGTAACACTTCCACCTGCTCTGAGAGGCTTTCCATGGTAGCCTGAAGTCAGGACAGCCAATCTCCATTCTTGAATTTATTTATTTATGAAATCATTTTAGTCTTAAGACCTTAAACCTGGAGGTGTTCAAACTCAAATGGTCGTGCCTGGAAGAAAGAGACAATAATTAAGCTTCTTACAGCCTCTTGCTCTGGCTTTAAGCACTGACTCCTCTTTATTTCAAGGCAAATTAACTGAGTTCTATTGGGGATATCTAATATGTGATGGCAGACTAGCAGCTCTGTCTGCTTTTGAAATCTTCACATCTACACCCTGTTAAGCTCACAATATACTGTTTTAGGATTTATTAGTAGTAAATACAAGCCAAGTGTATGCAGACTTGATGCTCAAACCTGCAGTTACAAACATGTCTGAGTGTATGAAAATAATGGTGTCCATTCCCATATATGTGAAATGAGTGAGTGCCAAAAAAGATGGGACAAAATTCAAGGAGTAGGTTTAAAATATATTAAACTCTCCCAGGAAGCCTTCAGACAGGAAGAGAGAAAACATTTTCTCAAATGTATATTTAAATTTTATGGTAGATTGACCTGGAGATGTTTTATTAGCTTTTAAATCCCTGCAAAGTATAATTCTAAATAACTTCTATCAGGCTGTTTCTTAAAAATGGTGCTCATGTGTGTTTGCTCATTTCCTTTAAAATTTGATGAATTTATTTCAAAAGTGAGAGGAAGAAGAGCTAGGAAGTGGGTTTTGGAGCTTGTGCAGAAGGCTGATTTCTCATAGCCAATACAGTAGAACTTGTGGCTGCTTTCTGTGAGAAAAAATAAGGAAACCCAAACCCTATAGTGAATATTGGCCAGGATGAAAGCTACAGCTTCAAACTATTCCATTAAAGTTTCCTTTTCACTAGATGTTTTAACCACAGATAGGTGCAATAGGGTCATAAATGGAAAGTGAATGCCATAAAAATGAGCAAGTCCATCACAAAGTTTTGGAAAAAACCCAAACTATGAAACTCTTATGGCAGCATGTCACATTCCAACACCTAAATAAAAAGGTACAAATCTATGTTCTTAAAGGATTGTTCTGGACCTGTTAAGTAACATTTTACTTGAAAATATTTCTTGGCCAGCTAGTATTTGATCTGTCCTTCTAAACACAAAAGAACTGTGCTGAATACCTGCAGACAAAAAGCTTCTAAAGAGATACCATTTAACTTAGCAGCGTTTCTTCCTCTACTTTGGCAGCCTTCAGCTATATCTGAATTGTTCTCCCTCTTGGCAGCATGAAAAGATCTGTTTAGAGCATAAGGTCTTTGGAGCAGACTTTGAGCACAAGGCAGACCTTGCTCTTGGTGATTGCTGACAAAAGATAATTACAATGTGTTAGTAATAACATCGGAGCACTTTGATCTGCTGAAGCCGAATCTATACTTAGTGCATTAACATGGGTAATAAGTACAGGAATTGTGTCTCCTTTTAGCCCAGCTTTGCTCTGTTTCCACCCAGGTTGAGCCTGTGGACACAGGTGCAGCAGATGCTGGAACACAGCATGTTTACCTTCTGTGCAGTGCACAGATGTAAACACTGAGGGGATTAAGTCTTTAATTCCCAGATCCTCAGGGCAGGGCTTGGCCTTCAGAGCAATCTCACCTCCCTAGCTGTATGTAGGGACAAATATGCAATAGTGATTTCTAGTGTGAGCCAGAGCCTAAATTCACAGCAGGCGTATTCAAAGCTTAAGATAAATTCTCCAAACAACATCTGTAACCCAGCTTTTGGGAAGCTCCTGAGTACTTCTGCAAGTGGCCAGATCTTATGCATGTGCCAGCCTGGCAGGTGAGGTGCTCCTCTGGAGAGACTGCATGGCTGTAGCTGTGGCCAGTGTCTGGATGAGGGGAGGGTCTGGAAATATGGATCTCTCCTTGCAGCTTTGTCCTCCTACAATCTTGCTTTTAAAAAGCTCTTGCATGAATTTTATTTAAATAACATCTTTTGGCAAACTCACTGGCATTTTGGTACTTTAAGTCCTACAAAAAGCTGTGCTTAGAAATAAAAAATAAAGCAAGTAGATGCGGAGAGGAAATGTAGCTGAAAAATGAGGTGGGTGCAGCACATGCTGTGGGATGGCATATAAAATATACTATACTCTGCCAAATCATACACATGCAGGGGAATCATTATCAGGGACTGGAAAGAGCCCCTCTCCATATGAGTTTCAGCCTTTAGTGTATCTTATTATCACTAAAGGTAAAGTATGGATGGTCCTGTATGGGGGAAAATGCCTCAGTCAAAACCCCTTCATGCATTCAGCAATTTTTCTGATAGAAAAGAAATGCAGTGTTATCAGAGGAAGAAAAACCTGCTGTAGCAACATCCCAGCAGCTCTGTTAGAGTAACTGCCTGGGAGAGAGTCCACTGAAAATGCTACAAAAGCTGTGCTTGGCTGTAGGCAGCCAGTTTGGCACAAACATGTTAGACTCAGACTTGTACCTGTAGCCAAGGTTTTGCAAATCCAGGTTAGGTGTCATTCAACTGAAAGCCCTTTCCCCCACTGTCTAAGATACTGCTTAGAGGGATAAGAGTCACTCAAGCTGTGTGTTTTTGGCACAGAGGCTGTTGCTTTCTGACAGCTGACTCCATGCAAACACAGCCAGCTCTCAGCAAGCTTGGGCTGAGCTGGAGCAGGTGCCAGGCAGCTCCAGGACTGACCCACAGCCCTGGTGTGGGGCTGCCTGCAAACCAGCACCTGTAAGCATTGCTCAAGGTCTTAGAATGGGAAACACTGCACAGACAGAATTAGCAGCTTGCCCTGTGTTTGATGCTGAGAAAAGATCTCTTTTCTCTGTGAAGGTTTCACAGCTGAGGCTTTGGCTGGGAAGAAGCATGCTTCCCTCCTTCAGCAAAGCTCCCCGTTCACCCTCAGTGATTTGTCTTGGAGGGGCAGAGTTTGTAGAGACCTACAGCTGCCCTTTAGGGAAAATACGGCTGCTTTTGGCTCTGGTACTTTTAAGCAGAAGTCAGTACCAATGACATGTACCTTGTGCATGTGCCTTTTGGCCCTACCTAAGGCCAAAGAATGGAACAGGAGACCAGCTGTAAAGTGGTCAAGAAGTCTTCAACAAGAAGAACATAACAAAAGTGGTGTGGCAGTGGCTGTTCTTCAGCTTCAAAGACTCCCTGACAAGTTACTGTTGGAAATGTGCTTCATGTTGAAAGCCCTGTTTGAGCATGCTCATACTTTAGCTGTGGAAACCTTTGTTGCTTTCCAGGTATGTTAATTTATCACTTTATCTTCAGCAGAGAGGGCTACCTTGCCTGAGTGTGTGTGGATTCTCCTGCACTTGACTGTGGGCTGATCTACTCCATTTCTTTGGCTACTACAGTAGGATTTTAAACTGGGATCTTCCCTGGCTTTGCTGCATATAAATGATTAACTTTCTCTTCCTCTTGCTGCCTGAAATCAAGAGTAATGTGACCAGCGACACAGGAGACTGTGGTATTCAGCTCTCAGCAGTTTTTATTACTCCTGCTGCTGCAGCTGAATTTCTCTATGTGCACAAGCCAGTGGTAGCAGTACTAAATCTCCTGAGCACCTGCTGTGTGCTGGAGTGTCTAAAATGGTGCTGCTTAGAGCTTCTGCCAGTACACAGACATGTGAGTGAGTTAGGAGGGTTTTTATCCTATCTGTGCTAAAAATCACCTGCCTTAAGCCACTGATCCCTTTCTCCCCTCCTTGCATGTCTCGCATGCAGTGAGGTGTGCTGGAGCTGGCAGCTGGCTGGGGAACAAACGGGTCCACACAGGCATGCAAAAAAATCAGGTTGCATCACTGCTGACCAGCTTGTGCCAGGACTTGGGTTTTCTTCTGCCTGTCACTGCCCTGCCTACACTGGCTTCCCCATCACCCCTTGGCTTGGCTGTTTGGTGACCTACCTCCTGAAACGTTTTTTCCCCTCCTCTCTCAGCTCTCTGTAGTTGATTAGTCTAAGAGATGTCAGCCATGGCACATTGTTGAATTCATTTTTAGACACAATGCTGTGCCAGAGATTTGTCTGCTTAATTACAGAAATACTATTATTTCTGGATTTGGTTTTGTTCCTGAGGCTGGTGCTGATTTCTGCCTCCTTTCCTTGGCTCTGCTTAAATATATTTTTTGTTGTTCTGTTGAATTAGAGTAGATATCCCCAGTTTGGAAAGTTATAAAGAACTGAGTGGACTGAAGAAGGAACAAGTGGTTTAACCATGTCACTACTGCGGCACAAGTAGGCTTTTATCACTTAGATCTTCAACTCTTAACACTTGTATGTAATGCAGGGCCACTCAGCTCAGGCACTCTCTGCATCTCCTGTGTGGAGACAGGTCTCATGTCAATGCCACACATGGCAAAAGCTGGCTTTGGGTGCCCAGGATGACACATGAGACAACCAACTTCTTCCTCAGCAGACCCATGTATCATGTGGAGTAGAGACAAGCTTCATGCAAGTGGAGTATGTGTGGAAGCTCCTTGACTTGATGCTTTGGTCACGTGTGCCTGAGCAGTGGGGCATGAGGGTGCAACCCAGAGCTGCTTGCTCAGAGGCAGAGTCTCAGTACAACCCATGTCAGACAGTGTGTGCACACTGAGTGATGACCTGAACCCTGGATAGTTTTCAGACATTAATAGGTTAAAGTGTAGCATAATTTTGTTAAGCTCTTGCAGGGATTTGGAATTTCCCAGTGTGATCCCGCTGACAACAAGGGACAGAGGAGATAAAGATATTAGAGCCAAGTTTTCACACAAGCCTTCTCTCAAGTTCTGATTCAAAATACAGCTTTACATGTCAAGCTGTGGAAATACCAAGTATGTCCATATTTCAAACTTATTTATTTGGAGGACAAGAAAAATACTACTAGTTAAAAAGTTCTCTAGTGGTTTTCACCCTTACTCAGGTTTGCTGAAACAGTCTAGGATTTAATATTGTTTATGACAACAATTAAACATTGTAGAGGAATTTTTTAGAGAGCAGGGGCATGATTTGCTATGGGATGTAGCCTGAGCTATCTTAAACTAGGCCTCAGTTTTGGGCCTGAATAGGGCCTCAGATTTGGGCCTTGTTAGTAGTGAGCAAGCTTGTGGCGCAGTTAGAAATTATATTAAGGTGTGCTTGGATTTAATTAATGTAGTTTTAGTAATTTTACCGTGGTGACCTTAAAGTTAAGATTGTTTACATTCCTTTTTAATCTGGTACCAATTAGAAAACACCTGTTCACATAAACTATCTGAGACTGTATATAAACCAGCATTTTGAAGCAATAAACGGAGAACATATGATATGACCAAATTGGTTGGACCTATGTTGCTCTGTCAGCCTCCCATGGAAAATGCCCTGGCTTCAAAACATTACCAGGAAGGGAGTGCTTTGGCCAGGTCCCTTCACAGAGTCGGAATTTACACGAGGGTTATAAGGCTCATTGGGGCTAATCCCTGCTAGCATTATACATCATCTGACAGTTGCCAAGGAGACAAGGATAATCTGAGTGAAACAAGATATGTGAGAAGGGTATTTATGGACATTTCCCTAACGATGCTGGTGGAATGCACCAAGAAGTGATTATTTGAGTGCCTTTGAAGTACTACCTCTTCTGTGATGAATATGGAGGACTGGTACACATGCAAAAAATGTCCCTGTGAAATTAAAGCAGCAACAGCTTGGCCTTGTTTTTTTCCTTTTATCTTGTAGTGGCCTCATCCAGTGCTGTGGGTGATGCCTTAAGATTTTAGCTTTTATATATTTCAAATCCTGTACTGCATTAGTGCATAACTCTAAATTCCATATAAAGTGTTAACTACTGTCTTCACATTTTGGTCAGACAAAACAATTCCTCTAGGCCTAAAACTGAAGGACACCCTACAGCCTCAGGCACTGAAAAGTATAAACAAAAGTGAATTGGGGGGGAGTGAACTGGGGGATTATGACTTTAGTACCCGATGCTGGAATTGGAGGATTAACACTGATATGCAAATGGACCGAACTTACTTCTGTCTGAAAAACTCGTGACCATTGTCCACCTTGGGTGTAGCCTCTAGGTGGCTTCTGACTGCCCAAGGTGTATCTATTGAAGGCCTTTAATAAATACCCACTCTTATTCTCTTAATCTTGTCCAGCCTCTGTTCTTGGGAGCCGCTCCAAGGCATCATGGGGAGAGGCAGATAAGGCTTTTGCAGTGCTGCGAGTTCCCTGTGTAGCCACCTGCACTCTGTGGCATCAGCAGAGCATACACAAGGATAAACAGTGCAAAGAAGCCATTTCAGTCTGACAGAGGCTTAACGAAAACTGTCCATCCCACCTGCTTTGAAATACTCGCAGGTGCCTCATGTAAAGGTCTCGGATGCCAAGTGGTGTGAGGGGAGAGAAGAGTGGAGGTGGTGGTGTACAGGTACTCACAGGCATGGAGGTGTGTGTGCTTTGTCAGTGGCTTTATAGACAGCCAGCTCATTCCTCCACCCTGCAGGGTGAGCCCAGCTGCACCACAGACACCTGGCTCTGGGTGCTTGTGTCACATTCACTGAGCTGTGAGCAGGGTTAGCACCATGGCCTACTTGGTATGCGGGCCTAGACAGGCATTTTGGTCAAATATGCCACTTTCCCTGACCTGGGGTGGCTTATAGCCCTGCTTAGGGAGATTAAAAGAGGCCAGAGAGTTAATATCTTCATTTGAACAAGTTCATGCTTAGAAAGGCTTCTGCACTGTTGGTTTCACACAGCAAAATATCTTCTTGGCAGGTGTTCCCTGGCCATGAAAATGGTCAGAGATGGTTGGAGGAGGCCCATGTCTGGGACCAGGAGCACTAAAGTTGTGTGGGACAGATCTGGAGCTGTCCCACACTGGGCAAACCTTCCCTTCCTGTGCTGAGGTAAGGCAGTGATGTGCAATGAGGGAGAAAGCTGCCTGTCTCCTTCCCTCTCCCTCAGATTGACCTTCTTAATCTCTGATGCTGTCTCTTGATGGAGGATTAAGAAGGATGGGAAGACAGAAGGAATTTCCTAAGTTTTGAATGCCTGATACAAATAACTCCTTTAAAAGGAGGGAGATGCTGAGAGCCAGCCTGCAGCTGATGGGCTGTGTCTCGTGATGCCAGAGTTAATCTGGGTAAGCAGAGATTAACTGAGCTGCTGGATTGGATAATGTCTGAACTGGTTTATTGCAGCTTCTGTTAATAAAGCAGCCCAAGCCTAGGAGACCCCTCCTTGTCTGCAGCTCTGCAGGGTGAGGGCCTGTGCCCATGGCAGCAATGCCTCAGGCACAGGAAGGCCCCAGAAGAGGTGGCATTAATGAAATCATCAATTTCATAAGCATTTGCCTGGACCCCTTAAAGCTTTAAATATTTATAAGTCAGATGTCTCTAAGAGTCTGGTCCCTTGTGCTAAGGTGGAGAGGGAAATAAAGGCTAAGCAGCACAACATTTAGGGAGAATTTGCGCACAAATGTGCACAAAGTGAAGTACAAGATCCAGTAAAGCCTAGGGAAATAAATCTCTCTGGAATAGAGGCAAACCTACAGGAATAATTTGAGTTGGCAAATCCCTGTGCAACTTCATAGCCGATCAATAGATGTTATTTAGACAAATATCACACTTACATTCTACCAACAATCTCTTTTGAACAAACATGGTCATTCCAGGCTTTCTCATTTGGCTTCTAAACATAAATCTGTTGAAAAGTATGACTCCCACAAAATCTGAGTCTATTCAAGCATTTTGAATAATGCCATTTACATTTGTTTTCACCCTTTCATTACTTTATGTCCATGTAGAGTTAAAATGTAAATCAGTTCCAAAGCCTTTGAGATCACTCGTTCCTTGTGAGTATTCCCTCAGGCTTCTCTTCCTCATTCTTTAATATTCATAAATAGCAACAAGACATGGCCTGATGTTAGTCAAACTCTTGCCTGCATAAAAGGGAAACCTCAGAAGGTCTCTTTCAGACTTAACTTTGCCTAGTTCTTCTCGTATCAGTGCAAAAATCGGCCAGCCTCCCTGACTGATGTCTATTTGGCCACTTCCCAAAAGTTTCCTTTGATGGAGACCTTGTAGAGTCTCTGGGCCATCTCCTTTACTCAGCCAAACTTACAGCTAGATTTTTTTTTTAATATCAGTCTAATTCTTATCCTGCAATTTATACACATTACCATTTATGTAAGGGGCATGGAGAAAAAAGCTTATACTTGGTCAAGGAGTAATGTCTGAGCACTAGCTTTACCCTGTCATGCTGTCAGTGTGAGACATAGAGAACTAAATTCCTATTCCACACCTTAAAAGCAGACAAAAAGCCCCATCCCAATTCATCCCCATTCTATAAGATCAAGAGAAAAGCTCAAACTCTTGTGTACTCTGCCTGAGTGGAGATTTTTCATTCACTAGGGTCTTGTTTATTGGTTTACACTGACAATTACTGCCTAGTCTGTCAGCGCCTCAGCTTCCTGGTGTTCCAATAAGATCTGTGCCAATCACTTGCTCACCAAGTAAAGAAACAATGGAGAACTCTTTAGGTGCTTCTCCAAAAGATGCTCTTCTCTTGAAATTTGTGGGTGTTTTTGTCCTGAAACACTTCACCTCCAAAAGCAATTGGGACTATGGATCTCTTCTATAAATATACACCCTTCCCTCCAGCAAGTCTTAAGGTTTGTACCTGTCTAATGCTCCTGGTGTGAGTGACAAATCTGCTGGTCTACACCTGAATTGTAGAAGACTTCTATTTTCCTGGATCTGAGCTTGTAGATAGCCAAGTACAATGGTGCTTTGTTCAACAAGTAACCAGAAACAGCTCAGGCTAAATAGCTGCCAAATGGAACAGGTTTCTAAGAGCACCCCTGTCACTACAAAACTGTGCCAAGTCTGGAAGTGAATTCAGGAACAGACTTTAAAGGATGTAGAGAACAAAGCAATCACAAGGTTAAATTTCGTTATCTTGGTGCACTGAAGTGCAAAGGAATTGAAGGATTTCATTTAAAGGGAAAATCCAACGAGCTGGACGCTTTAGTTACCCAAACATCTGCAGGTCTTGTAACTGTTCTGTGAAAGCTCTGCATCTATGACACATCTGCATTACTGTGCTAATCTTGGTAGAGTCATAACCCAGCTGAAATTATCCAGGCAGCCCTTCCTTCTAAAAATGTTCTTTCCATGCTTCAACATTAGAACCTTCCAGGTAAGATTAGTTAGGAGAGAGTGAAAACAGGTAATGGACTTGTTCCCAACACTTCTGACCTCAGCAGCCCCCCCTTGAACACTGACAGGGATCCCATCCATGATGGAAATCTGTTGCAGGTCTTGGCATTTACAGAACTGAGCCTCTGCAGAAGGATAACTACTGAGATTGTGAGGCCAGCCTGCATCTCCTCCAAATTAAATGCTCTCTTGGGCTGCTTATGAGCAGCCTTTTACTCCAGTTGCTCTGACATGCAGGTCCCTTGACTTAGTCTGTCAGTTGTTTCCTGTTGTACCCTTGCCTCTGGATACTGTTGTGTCCCTATTTGAGGTGGCATTTCCTATGTCTGTGGTGGTGCTGCCAAGCACGAGCCAGCTCTGTATTGCATTGTGGCCACCAGAAATCAACAAGAGTGTCTTGCTGATCCTGTATCTCTGCTCAAAGTAAATTGGGTTGTGCTAAAAGCCATTCTAAACAGAATGTTGGTTAAGCTCTAGGCTGTTTTGCAAGAGGCCTCTGATTTCATGGGTAATCAGAGCACCCAATACAGCTGGCAAAACTCCCTCAGTGTAGAAGAGACCTCCCTCTTGAGCTATTGTCTACTAATTTGCATTTTAAAAAAGCAAGCCTGCTTGAAAAAAGAAGGAATTTGAAGACTTTCATTATCAGGTGTGCAAACTTTATAACTCAGAAAGGGTCTTTAAAGATCAAACGCTTTTAATTGGTTTTTTCTTATGTAGCTATTTGCAAAGCATTCAGTCATGTTTGTCTCTGGTTCTAGCTAGTAATGCAGTGGCTGGATACAAACACCTTCTGTGTCCTACTTTCTAGAATCTCCTGGAGGAAGTGTTTACAGCAAGTGTGAATAAGCAGAAATATTTTGAAAAAATTTCTTCTGCCCACATGTTCCTACCTCTGAGCTACTGCATAATAGAACAATTCCAATAAACAACCTGGATGTAAACAGAATAGCCACTTGAAATTTTTAGTGCAGTGCCAGAGGGGAGGAAAGGACTCATTCAGAATTTTATCTTCTTACTCCAGGACAAGTTCAGCTTCAGTTTTATGTTGCATTCTGGCTTTCAGATGTTCACAAATTAGTGGAGCCGCTGATGTTTCAAGACAGATCCTTGCATGAACTTATGAAATCTCTTCTAGGACCACTTGCTGGAGGAGAAAGCTGGGCTCTGAACCGGGCTCAGCTGAAGTGCAGGGAAGAACAGTGCATGGCTGACTACCAGGGGCTTTACACCTACATGTCCAAGAGAGTGCTCTGGACACTCATTCCTTCAGATACACTGCCCAGTGAAAGAGATTGGTGATGGGACAGTAAAGTGTGGCTCCATGATATCCCTCGGGGCAGCCTCTGCTGCTCCATCCAGGCACCACCAGCCTCTGAGGGTGGGGGATGAGCCCTGCACAGCCTGGAGGCTCACTGGCTCGGGCAGACAATCATTTCTCTGGTGCCATGCTCCGAGCTGGACTCCCGGGAGATGCTCTGTGCCAAGCCCTGGCGGGGTCACCCTGCGTGGGCTCACTGATCTGCTCACAAGGGGCTCCTTTCCCCGAGGATATAAAACGTTTACCTGTCCCCCAGCAGGCTCGGGAGCTCCTTGCGGATGGTACAGACAACAGACTGCCTTGGGCTGGTACAGCTCCAGCGCGATTTTAGGGGGGAAATTGCCATGAGCAGAGGAGGAAAGGTGGGGAGGGGTCCGCGGGGGATGCAGAAGCGAGGCGGGAACACGTCCTGGCAGCGAGCCGAGCCCACGGGGGTGGCAGACGGGCCGCGGCCACCGCCCGCCTGTCTCGGACGTCACAAGTGCGTCTCCCTGCGTGTCCCTGACTGGCGTGGCATTACAAGCAGAGAAATCACACCCGGTTGCCGCAGCAACATCACCAGCTGGGACATGCCGCGCTGTCATCCAGCAACCAGCCAGGGGTCCCCGGGGATGGAGGGGATGCTCCGTTGCCCCAGAGGAGGATGAGGGTCCCACCCAGCTCTGGGACCCAGGGATGCCATCCTTTTGCCCAGGAGCAGCGAATTTGTGTAGTTCTACTGCCTTAACAGTTACATTTTTTCCCCTAACGTTAATAATAGTTTAATCCTTTTCCCAGGGAGGGCTTTGCTATTCATTAGCCTCTGTTTTATTCCATTTCATAGAAGCATGAAATGTTAAGGGATTGGAATGGACCTTACAGATCACCTAGTCCCAACTCCCCCTGCCACGGGCAGAGAATCCTCCCACTAGACCAGGCTGTTCCAAACCCCGTCCAACCTGGTTTTGAACATCACCAGGGTTGGGACAGCCACAACCTCCCTGGGCAACCAACTCCAGTGTCTCAGCACCCTCACAGGAGAGAATCTCTTTCTAATACTTAACCTAAATTTCCTTTTTTTCAATTTGTCCCCATTCCCCCTTGTCCTATCACTACAGCCCATTCTCTTTCTGCCCATTCCCTAAATGCTCATCAGCACTTGAAACCAAAGGACTCAAGGGTAAAAATCTTTCATGAAATGAGTGTGTGCAAAATCCTTGGGCAAATGCTATAGGGGTGCTCCTTGTCATGTTTGCTGAAATTACTTATTTGGTACTTCCTGTATTTATTCCTTGATGTCTGGGTGCCCCTGTTCCTGTTGGGTCCCAAAGCTCTGTGTGTCCTAAAATGGAGTTAATGGATGCTGCAGGCTTGGACTGACTCTCAGCAGAGGGCTGAGCCTTTCTCCTTGTTCTCTCAGAGGGATGGTGGGTAAGTGCCACTCAGCAGTGACCCGCGGTGTTTCACCATTACCTTCTAGGACACTGAATCGTTTCATTGAAGGACTCTGCAGGCGAGAACACGCAGCTGCAGTCACGTCCTATATTTACAGCTTTAGCATGGAAAGCCTCAGCACTCCAGGCCTGATGTGGCATGAAGCTGAATTATTAACAAGTGCTCTCTGCTAGAGGAGAAGCAACTGGAGAGAAGGAGCCTTTCTCATTAGCATTCCCTGGGTGATCAGGGATCTGGCTATGTGGCGTGAGGATCTGCTGATGCTCCAGAGGGGTGGGGAGCTGGGGAATGAGATTATTGGGAGGTTTGCTGGAATCAGTGTTTGGCTCTGTCTGGTGCCGGTGTCTGTTTCCTCTCACCTCAGCATGTGCAACACGAGTGAGCCTTATGCCAGGCACAAAACAGTGCTCAAGGGCTGTCTGCCTTCCCCCAAGGAATGAGCAGCCCCTCAAAGCCCTTGACAAGCAGGTACTTCAGCCCCTTCAACAGGGGGTGCAGTGCTGCCTTTTCTCCTGCAACCTCCCCTTCCATTGAATTTAGACTGCTCAGTGGTGATGCAGGTGAAGTTTTGCTATGCAGGACTCTGTGCTTGAGGAGTTCAGTGTAGAGTTCCTTATAATAAGCTACTCACTGAATAGGTCCAGTAAACACCTATTTTGTTTTGAAGAGCAAAAACTGGAGTTTTTATGAAAAATAATTCAGTGTAGTGGCTGATCTGCACTTTGAAATGTAGGAATAGTCAAAGCAACTCTTCTTTTGCCCAGGTTCACTCAAGATCTTTGTCTGGTTAAAAATAAACCCCCCGAAGCAGGACTTAAATTCAGCCTGACTTGCCTCTGCGCTAAGGATGGAGCTCCCAATAGACCCTGCTGGGCTATTGGAGACAACTGAATAAACAAGAAACATAAGGAGGCTTGCATTAAGCACCTGTGCAGATAAAATAAGGAATTAAAGACATAATTCATAGTGTAATTGCTACAAATCTCTGGCATGGCAAAAGCAGTGCATCTTGCCCAGCACACTTCTTCCAATAACTTTCTTTTTAAGTGAATAATCTGAATTTCTTAAAACCAACATTGTTCCTATGCTGATAGACCCATCAACCAACCATTCAGAAAAATCTCTTCAAATTAATAACAGACAACAGACCTGCCTCTCTTGTGTATTGTTGACCATAAAAGGATGTATTTAAAATACAAGTAGTTTGGAAAGGAGAATACATGATGGTCAGCTTGTTCTTAAATAAAAACCTGTTTCTTTCAAAGCAAAGCCAGGCAGTGCCTGCCAGTTCTCTAACATGCTGCATGTTAGAGCACAAAGTGAGAAACTTCAGCTGAAATATTACTGAAAGGAGGGTTTTGTGGTGAGTAAATAATACCTCCTTTGGAGAATTGTGGGCTGGCTGCTCCTGTTCTTGCTGTAGCAGAGGGATTGACTGAAACACCTCATTCTTTATAGCAGCATGCTGGCTCTAGATGCTGAGTGAATCTAAGGAGTTGGTGATTGAGGGCCCCTCTGAGGGATGCCACAGGAGCCCAGCGCTCCTCTCTAAACACAAGGAGCTGTTTCAGCAGTGCAAGATGACACTCTTCCACTGCCCCGGGAAACAGATTTGCATTGCAAAAACTACCTGAGCCTGACATTGTGAAATCGCTTTCCTGTGCTCCATGTACCATAAAAGAAGCCCAGCTGAACTGGAAAGGATGAGCCTCGCCCAAGCTACACGAAGCAAACAGCTCCAGGAGCCAGAGCTGGGGAGCAGGAAATGTGTGGGAAAGCCATCTGGTGAAGGCACTCAGAAACAGCATGGAAGTCTTTTTTCATTCACTTCCTGACCAAGTAGTAATGCGTTGCCTCATTATAGGAGGATGACTGCTTGTTATTATTTTTTGCATTAGTAACTCCCAGAAGCCCAAAGGTGGGGACAGGACTCTTGCTGTGTTACCTGCTGTGGGCATATGTAAGGGGAGACCTTTCCCTATACACAATCCCCCATCTAAGGACAGAAAGCATAGGATTGTGTTTTTTGTGTTTTTTTCTTTTTTTCTTTTTTTATCCTCGTGGGGAACTGAAACAGATGGGAGAGACTGAAGGAGCTGGAAACAGAACATGTAATAATTCCCAAGCCTTGACTTTCTCAGCAGAACTGTTCTTTGACTCCTATACTTCGCTCTGAGCAGTTCTGGTGAGTGTTTTGTACCCTGGCACACTGCTCATGAGGAGCTCCACAGCTCTCCTTGGTAAACTCAGCATTTAGCTTGGTGTGGACACACTGCTGAGAGCTCCTGCACCCTTTGCTGTGCTGAGGCAGGGGAGGGAAATCAAAGCGACGTGCAGAAGGGATTTTAATCATCATGTAGCAAATTAAAAAATACTGTGGAGGTCTTAAACTTGCTCTTTGGCATTTCAATCACGTCTTTCAGTATGTGCTCCCAGTCCAGCCAACCAAATTTTCCCCATGGTTTAATGCTGTTCTAACCTCAGGCAGTATCTTTGTTCTGCTAAAAGCAGAGAACCAAAGGCTGTATTTCAAGAGGAGGCAAAGTTCCTTATAGCCTACTTACTATTATTAGATATTTAAAGTTCTCCTATATCACCACCTCATTGGAAGACCTCAAACCATTTTAAGGACCTTATTTTAGCCTCTTGGTGACAGAGGAAAGAGGCTAATTTTTAGATACTGGAACAGACTTGAAATTCCTATCCTTGAGTTTTCCTTATCAGTCTTTGCTAGAACTGACGATGGATTTTTTCAGTCCCAGGCATTAATTGCAAGACAGAGTTTTCCAGGTCCCCTTGCTGTCCTTGTGTGGGTGTGTGTGCTTGGTTGGTTGGCATTTGTGCCAGGTTTAGACAAAGTGAGTATGTGTTGGCTTTTCATCTCTGGGAAGGGCAGGGTTAAAAAAAATGTCCTAAAGACTAATTAGTTGGTGAAAGTATGGCAGCAGCAGGAAGGAGGAGGGGCAGGATGAAGGAGATGGTGGCTGCTGCCCTGCTTTGAGGTAAAAGAGGCTGAAACCCAGGGAATCCAGAAGAAACAAGCAGGACCATGTGGGCTGGCAGCTCCTGAGGCTGTCATTCACACAGAACCTAGTGCCAAGGGGATACCTTCTCCAGGAGAGATGATCAAGTGTTGTTAAATGGGGCCATGAGGTGTTAATTGCTAAAAACTGTAGAAATTCAAATTTAAGGAGCCAGTACCTACTAGCGTAGAATGACTCTACCAGACAGAAGCCTTTGTGTCCTGTGAGTGAAGCAGAATATAGTGTTGGATGGGGCAGACTTGAGGCTCTGAATAAGGCTTATCCCAGACATCTCATAACCCTCTGCTCCCAAACAACCCACGGCGACACAAATGCAGAACCAGGAACACAAGGAGGATACCAGCAACACCTTAATGGTCACAGAAGCTGTAACAGCACCTCTTTGTAGGACTTTTCCTCTCCCAGTGCTCAGTTCATGATCCCAGGTCAGACTCCAGCCTGTGGCAGGAATGGCTGTGGACAAGCACATCCCCACAGCTCCTATTTGTCCTTTTTATTAATTGGAAGCCTAACTGGTAACAGGAGCCAGAACTACATGGGTGCAGGGCTTAGGCAGTGCCACTGCCTCAGGGATTATATGTGTAACTTCTTCAGAATAAGAGACCAGACACATGAGACTGAAAATACACTATGGAGCAGCAAATATGGAATAATAAACAGCCAGGAATCAAGTGCTAATATAATGCTGGGATTTTAAAAAGCCTCAGCTAAAGCCCTGAAAATGACATGATTGTTCCCCACTCTCTTTCAATTTGTCCAGGTTTTCCTGACTGTTGGAAGATTATTTACACCCTTGCTATACCCATTGCTGTATTTGAGTTACTGGCAAGTTTTGGCCAGGCGACAAACTCAATGAGCACTGGATTGTGCCTCAGCAAACATCAGCTGTGTCTCTATCAGAGCTTATCTGCATTGGAGAAAAACTGTTCTCCAAGCTGGGAGCGGGGCTGGGCTGGAATGGGAAGGGCAGCACCAACACTCAGCATTTTTGAATGTGCCAGTTCTGAAGTGGGTCAGTGAAGACCATTTCTGGCACTAATAAGGAGTTAAGGGAACAAAACCCATGCTTGGACACCAATGCTGGTAGACTTAACTTGGTAGTTCCTCTGACAAGGCTTTGTGGAGTGGCACTCTGAGCATCTGGTTGTGAGAGGTTCCTGTAGCACAAGTGAGAATAATTCCATGTGGTTTAAAAGCCCAAAACAAGCTGTCTGGTTAGCCTCTCCTACCTTCTAGTCTGTTTTTCCAGTTTATGCCTATGCTGGGACCACAACAAATCTTACATTCCCCTGACAGTGACAGAAATCATACATACATAGAAAATTATTGAGAGTCACCAGATCTGATGGGAGCCAAGTTCTTAACCCTGGATAAGAAACCTGACACAACACAGGGCTTGTGCAATCTCAGGTGTAAACTCTCATCCATGGTGTATGTGGAATATACTCTGTCCAGACAAAAGGTAAAAGATCTGTAGCTCACTTGGGACACATTGCTTTAAAAACATGGATAAACTTAGCAGCATTCCTGAGGTAAGGAAGATGAGGTCTTTTTAGTTTGTTTGGTTGTTGTTTGTTTTTTTTAAAGCCAGTTAACCAAACTGGACTAAGTGACTTTTTTAATCCTTGACAAGAAAATCTGCAGTGGAATGAGGAATGATTTCCTCAAGTGTCAGTACAGAGTGTCATACCCAAAACTTGCTCTTCTCACCTCTAAAGGCACAACTGCATACACAGCTTGAGTGAAGACCTGTACATTTGGCCTCTTCAGAGTCCTCTGATCCTAGTGTTGTGGTTGAGGTGTCCACCCTCCCATAAACAAAATCCCCATGTCTGCCCCAGAGACTCTGCTCTGACAGAATTTGTCTGAGAGATGTTCTCACAGTGTGAGATGGGTCTCTTCAGCATGAATCTGTGTGTGTGTTTCTGTTCTATGCTATTTTGGGAATAAGCAACTGATAACAAGCAAATGCTTTCGTCTGCTGGAGTAACTGTGTTCTCAAGCATTAAAATTACGGTTTCTACTAACTGTCCAGTGGGGAGGAAAAAAATCAAGGTTCTTAATTCCAGAAGACAGGTTAACTTCTGGGGAAGGAGGCAGAAACTGTTAAGTCTTTTGCTGTCAGAAAGAAACTCATGCTGCAAGTATTCAATCAATTAGGCTGATTTGTAGCAGCCTCACTATAAATCCTCTTTCATTCAGAGGCAAGTTAAGCTCTTTGATGAAACATGGCACTCCAAGGAATTTCAGTAGGTTCTCACACATCTAACCATGGCAAAGTTATTTGTAGTGACACACCATCTGAGAATGACATGGTATGTTCAATTCTACAAAATTACAGCCTCAAAAAAGAGAGGCCTGCAAAAAGCCTTTCACCCCACTGTTGCAGATTAGCCTTCTTCTTGCATGCTACATTTGTTCAGCCTATTAGTAAATTAGAAACAGATTTTCTAAATCAGTTCTAGACACAGAAACAGTTGAGAGAGACAACTATGCAGTAAATGACCGCTCAACCCAGAAACACAACTGTTTTGCCAAAGAAATGCATCACTCCTTAGAGAAGTGGAATCAGTTTAAAGGCAGCATGCCTTATCGAGGCACCTGTGTAACATGACCAGAGGCAGAATGGTTTCTTTCCCTGGAAGTGGGAGCTTTCCCACTCCTTTGCCCCGGAGGGGGATGACAGCAGAGCTGTGACCCTGTCCCGTGCCCAGCTGTGCCACCCAGCTGACTCACCCTGCTGAGCTGGTCCAGGAGTCTTTGGTTCTGCTCGGAGAGTTCCTGGACAGCGCGCGTCTTCTCCCGGTCGGCTTCGCGCAGGTGGACCTGCTGCTTCTCCAGCTCGTCCTGCAGCTGCTTCACGTCGCTCTCCAGTTCAGACACCCTTCCTTCCCACTCTCCCTCCTTGTTCTCAAATCGCCGCCGCAATTCATGTTTCTCTTGTTCCAGGTGCTAAAACATGGGGGGAAGAGATTAGGAAGGGAGGGAAAAAAGGTGAATGTCTCCTTTTCCTCTTCTATGCTAAGCTAAAACTTTGCTCAGGAAAGAGAAGGTTGCTTGAGCGTGACAATGCCATGGAGATGGCAATTCCACATCAGGGCAGGTCACTGGCACTACAGCCATTTTCCATTTCCAGCAATTGGCCTGTCCTTGGCCACTGAAGTTCAGCACATTGAATTTTTACTGAAATAACTGCCAAAAGAGTAAAGTAGGCTGCATGTCAATAGGCAGAATATATAGGTCAGACAGAGCAATTGATTTAGCAGAACCCAGCTTAACTCCAAAGCGATATTTCAGTGGTCAATGGCATAATTCTTTTAAAATTGCCTTTATAGTCAAAATACACAAACTGTATACCCTTACAGCTGGTGAGGAATGTAGATGAGGCATCCTTGTTGTCATATGGGTCTCATGAACAACAGTTGAATCATCTATCCATTTGCTCCTTCTATTCCTGACCTAATTAGTTGTCTGAGAGTTTGATAGTGCACAGTAACTCCATTGTTTGATGCAGTCCGCTCTGGAATGGCAATGGATGCAATGAACTGGTTGCTATAGATGTTATGTATGTGCATGTTCTGGGTTCAGGTTTCTTAGAAACCACTCTCAGTTCTGGAGACTCTGCTCTGCTTTGGATTGGCTGGAAAATGAGGGACAGCACAAATCTGGTGAAACTTTTGCATGTTCTACAGTCTCAGTTAAATGAGGGCTTGACTGAAACAGAGCTGCAAATCAGGTCAAAGCAGATTTGTGTTGTGCCCATTTGAAAGAATCCCTGCTCCAAAACTCTGAGCTTGAATTTCCCCTGGTGACTGAAGACACACATTTACTTTCAGAACAGTCACAGATTGAGGACACGGGCATGTCCCAGGATTAGCAGGGAAACCTGAAAAATGGGAGTCCTCTCCTTGTTGGTTGTCCTCTGATCCCCAGAATAATCTCCTGCTACTCTCTATCAGATTCTCCAGTCTTTAAGGAATGTGTCTTAGAAAAGAACAGAAACCCACTGGGCCAAACACTGGTAGCACTTGCCTATTTCTCCCAGGTGAATTGCTCCCTGGTGAACAATTCCCATGGCACTTCTGATAGGAGGGAAAAATAAACCTGCTAGGCAGAAAAGAAAATTGCACTGCATTTATGTGAAGTGGCTTTTTATTGCTTGTTAGAAACACAGGCTGTGAGGGGGCTGTTTCCCCTGGGTGCCTATTGCTGATGACACACAGCCTCCCTGGCAGGGTCCCTGTCACCTTCCTGAGCAGGTCTGAATGTCAAAAGCCTCCAGTTCCTCTCCAGCCCTCTGGCCTGTGTATTGCTAATCTGCCACCTTTTTTTGCTCTGCCATGCAGATGTCATGTTTTCTCTTTCTTCACCTGATCCCCAAATCCTTTCTTATGCTCCTCCCAGCTCAGTGTAGCAGCATGTTGCTTGTGCCCTTCCAAATCTTTCTGCAAATTCCAGACTTTCATGAAAAACCCTTAAATATGAGGGAAAGTTGATTAAAAACAGTGGCCCATAGCAGGGATTCCCCATGTTTCAGACACTTAAAGAGTGAGCATCCTTGCAAATGAGAGCTAAGCAGTAATATAAATATTTTAATGCAATAGGTAGACACGAGATCCCAGCACCTGGCCTGTTTGTAGTCCAAGCGTGGCTGGAGTAGCCACAAATTCACTTTTAGCAGCACACTGAAAATTCTGTCTTTTATAGCTCTGCCTTTTTCACTGCTAGGCAACGTTTAGAAAGATCCAGGGCCTTCTCTAAATGGAAGGTGGAAGTTCAGCCTGCTGAGAAGCAGCACTGCAGCTGAAGTGCCCCAGACACCCAAATGTGATTTAGAAACCACTGATAAGCCTTGTCAATCATTTAAAAAGCACTTTAGTCCTTCACTGCAAAAGAAAATCTCTACTACACACAGCCTCAATCCAAAGCCATCCACAAAAGCTGGCGTTAGAAGGAGGTGAAGAACATCAAGTTCATACTGTTGTGACAGAGAAACCAGAACAGAGCAGTGGGGCATGGAGAGGCTGTTGCAAAGAGGAGGATAACCCAGATGAGATGTGTTGATTGATCCCTCCTGCTTCTGCCAGCAGCCATCTCCCCTGGCCTGCCCTCATCCCAGCACCTGCAGGGCTGCAGATCTGGAGAGGGGATTTCTGCACGTAGTGCTGATAGGGCAAACTGCTGTCCTCAGTAAGGAAGTTTCTTGTTTCCTGAGTTTCTTGTCTCTCCATTCACCAGCTGCTCACTGATTTTCTAGAAGATGTTTTCTTCTGAAAACAAGCTGAAGCTTCTCTTCAACTTAACTGAGCTGAGCAGGTCCTCATCTAAAGAGATGAAAGCAAGGGGGAGTTTCCCAGCTGATAAAGAGGGTTCATGCTGAAAAGCGCCTGGACACAGCAGGCTCCTCTGTGGCAGAGGAACAGCAGTATTAACTGTTTTAATCCCTTACAGAGGATAAAACTGTCTAGAATCACATATCAGAATTTATTACAGAACTTCAATTTCATGATTAGAAATTAATTTAAATTCAGGCTGTGAAGTGAAATGTTTGCCAGAGTAGGTGTATGGCAGGAATGGTTTATCTCAGCAATGAACCCACAAAACTAGATGTTATTTAATCTTGAGGCAAAGCACCCAATGAGCAGACCAGTACCTTGGCTGTTGTGAAGTGGAGAGACTTCACTGAGCTCTTGTAACCAATTCTGAACTGTGAACTGGGGGAAAATATCTCCCTCTAAGTGCTGTTTAAACATCATTATATCAGGTTGTCACCAAGGATCTCATCTGAGACTTTGCTTTTTGTCACCATCAGAAAGTTCTCAGCACAGGGAAGGAGGGAACAGCTGTGGGTCCTTCCTCTCAGCTCCTCTGAAATTGAAAAGCTTATTGTGAAATTTTATTCACTTCAGTGGCAACAGGAGGAGGCCAAGATTTAATCTGCAGAGGCTGGGATTATCAAGCTTGTATTTTAGAAGATTAATGTTGAAATTTGATTTTTTGTGTGAAGCAGCACTGGGTTAAATTTGCCAAACCCAGTGGAAAAAAAATGACCCTTAAGTAGATAACACTGACTCCTCTCAAATGGGTAGCCTGGAAAATAGCAATCTGTTATTCCCCTGGAAAGTTAGGGTGATAGTAATGGGATGAAAATATGTAAACAGTTGGTTGTGTTTACAATCTCTTCATTTACCTTCTGAATGGGCCTGTGAGAGCAGAGGTAAACATTTGTGGGATGTTATTTAAAGTACTGTAAAGTCATAGTTTCTCCCCTCTCCTTTTTACCTCTACATTTTGCAAACAGTGAGTGGTATTTGAGGCTTCTGAACTCCCTAAGAGGCAGCTCGATGAGTACCTAAACTTGTGCGGTTTTCCTTTAACCATAGAAAAGGTTCTACTCCAACTCCTAAGGAAAACCATGTCAACATAACACCACATACGTCTGTTCTTGCTTAAAGATCAATGTGGAAACATTCACTGGCAAATTTTAATACTCTGGGAAATTCTAATTTGATAAAAAGAGCCACAAAGCAACAATTTGAGCAAATGTCACCTTCACTATTTTTCTATTAGAATAGCAAAGGCAGAGAGATTCCCCTGCAAAGAGGAAGGGATCAGCTGGGGTAAAATGACAAGTTTAATATGAGAGAGGAATTTTTGTCAGGAGAACAAAGGGCATACAGTAATTTCACAAATCCTCTTGAACTTGAAAAATATTAAGTCTGTGAGGAAGGAATACTGGAATATGCAGGACTGCAGAAAGGACTGGTCTAGAGCTGTGACTTGAAATGTGAATATTAATCCTGCACTGTTTAAACTCTCTCCACAAAGGTTAGAGAGGCTTTTCTCAGCCTTCTAAGCAGTCTTACTTATTGGAAGAAATACAATTTCAAGAGCACCTCTGAGGACGAGTGGATAATAGTGGCTCTCACAATTGTGCAAGATAGTTGTTCCAAAAAAAGCTGCCTTCACAAGTCTTTTTCTTTGTAATAGCTCTATTTTATCTTTAAAAATCAATAAATAGCTCAATCCCCCGAGTTCCTGGCAAACAGCTCTCTCCAGATACCTGTAGGCATTTTTCAGAGCAAACAGCTAACAGCGATGTATCATTAGGGCTTATCTCCTGCCATGCCTAAAGCTTTAGCTGCAACAGCTTAAGCATAAGGGTCACATATGCTCTGTAGTTCAGTACCTGCTGTGTAAATTTAACTTCCGAGGTATTTCTGTGACGAGATGAGCCGCGCACGTCTCTCTCAGGTGGTCCTGGGGCAGAATAGCCCCCCAGGAACCTCCGGAGCGCGATGCTGCAGCCCGGCCCCGGCCCCACACGCCGGCTCTCGGCCGGGGGGAGCGGGGGAGAGCGGCAGATTTGCCTCCCCCAGGCCTCGCAGGCATTGCTCAGACCCTCTCCTCCCCGTCACGGCCACAGCGAGTCCCGTGGGCTGCTCGGCAGGGCCCGCGCCCGCCGCCCGCCCCCGGCGCTCGCCGGGGAAGGGGCCGCGTTGCGCGGGGAGAACCCGCGGGCCGGGGCCGGGGCCGGCCGGGGGGAGCGCGGCGGGGCCTCACCTCCAGCTTGTCGGTGAGCTCCTTGTGCATCCTCTCGTACTGCCGGCTCATGTCCTGGTTGCGCTCCAGCAGCGCCTTGCCCAGCCGCGCCGCCAGCACCAGGTCCTTCTCCTTCTGCCGGATCAGCGAGAGCAGCTCGGGGTCGCGGGCGGCGGCGGCGGGCGGCGGCTCCGGCGGCTCCCCGGCGGCGGCCAGCAGCGCCAGCTCCTCCTCCAGGGCCAGCTCCAGGGCGGCGGCCCCGGGCGGCTCCATGCCGCCGGCGCTGTCCGCCTCCGCCGGTGCTGACCCGGCGGCGGGCAGGCGCAGGCACGGCGCCGACATGGCCCTGCGCGCCGCCGCCGCTCCGCTGCGCCCCCCGCGCCCGGCCCGCGGCTGCGGCGGCTGGGCGGGGAGCGCCGCCGCCCCCGGCCCCCGCCCCCCGGCGCCGGGCCCCGGCAGCGCATGGCCACCGCCACGGCCACCGCCACTGCCGGCACCGGCACCGGGCCCGCGTGGCGCGGGGGAAACCGGGTCCTGCTGGCCCCGGCTGCCGCGGGCAGGTCTCGCCCCTTCTGCCGCAGGCCCAGGCCAAAAATCCCCCCAAAACATCGGGGAGGCCCAAGGAGGGAACTTGGCACCCCCGAGGGGCACAGCGCGTTCTCCCCGCTCGCCGCCCGCTCCCCCAGAGCTCTAGCGGGGCTCTTTTGGTTGCCAGAGCAGCTCTCGGGATCTTTGTGCTCAGTAGTTCAATACGGAGAGCTGACTACAGCTTCCAACAGCCACCGGGGCTCGCTTTCAATTTCAGATTGTTTGGGATGTTCTCGGGTAACATTTGTCCTAAAGGTGCCCTCAGTGAACGTTGGGAATTGTAGTCAGTTCAGCTCCTAGTGCTATTCCCTCTATTAGGGGCAGGACTGCTAGGGGTTTCAGTTTTGTTTTTGTTGATTTTCTATCTCCTTAGATCCCAGTACAGGAAGGAGGCTGTGGCAGGATACAGCAGCATAAACCTGTATATTTTTGCATTTGCTAAGACCCTATTCCTTCAATTTCTGATTATACTTTAATTTCAAGCAAGGCTTTAATAGTGATTGCACAAAAACACTTTAAAGGAAACTTGTGCTTTTGATTCCTAGATTCTGCAGAAAGGAATTACGAGTTTTACAGCTTTTTTTTCTTTGTATGCTGCTTTTTTGGGGCTTGCTTTCCTTTCTTTCACTTAGACCATGTTCATCTGTATGCAACAGCCCCAACACATCAGTCCAATGATGTTTTTGGCTGGGACAGTTGGTGACTGATGCAGTTTTCAAGCAGGGCTGGCTCCTGCCTCGCGTCAGACCCAGGGCCCTGGAGAGCTGCAGATTATTCATAACAGTTAGAACTTGAATTGTGGGAATGCAAACTTCCCTCTGGCCATCTGCCACTGGGACTTGGCCTTTTGTGGGGATACACCCCAACAGCCCAGCTTGGGGGACCTGTTGATCCTTGGCCTTTTTCCTGGCAGCATCAGTTAACAGCAGTGCTGCTTTCTGCAATGTGAGCACCTATTCTCCAAGGACCAGGCCGAGACTGGTGCCTTGTGCTGCCAGCACCTGTCCCACCATGGGAACTGTTGGCCCTTATGACTGTTATGATTTCTTCTGTGCTGGTGACCCAGAGGTGACACCTCCTTTATCTCACAGCAATTCCCCTGGGCACTGACTTTTGCAGTCCTTTTGTCCTTGCAGTTCCACAGATGCTTACATTGCTGGAAAGAGGGATTGACCATAAGGTGAGATGGTTTGGGCAATAGTGGCCCTTTTAAAAGAACCCCTGCCCCAAGAGGAGCTGTGATTGCACAGATTTGATCATCACTATTTAAACACAGGAGGGCGTTTAATATTTAAACTGATTGTGAGCACCTTCTGCTGGAAGTGCCTACTACAGCAAACCAAGCCTCCTGGTGTGATTAATGAAATCCATTGTGGCATTAATTTTCATCTCTAATGCTTCCTTCAGTGTATAAAACAAAAAGAGATTATAGTGAGATGGTTTTAATCTCCCAAACAAAGCCTGAAACAAACCCCATTGCTGCAGCTGTTAGGATAGGGATGAAGAAAAGCTATTGCTTGGATAGAGAGGGAAAAAACACATATAAATCAGTGAAATGTATTGTAAATATGCCATCATCTTAGTCAGGCATCTACACAAGCTTAATGTTCTTTTGGGGACTATTGACTGCAAAACATATCTGTGTTATCTGGAGTAACCCTGGATTAAAGCTTTGTAGCACAACATATTATTGACTTCCACTTAAAAAAATAAATTAAAAAATCGATTGTCCTGTGAATTTAATTATTGGATTGGATTTTTAGAAATATGTTATGTTACTGCTTTTAAAACTTCTTTGTATGCTACTTTATTACTATTTTATTTTGTATGTGTCATCTCAATCAAATTCCTATGAAAAAGTGTTGAGAACAACAATGCAGTTGTTCTGCATTTCTTTACAGTGAAATGGTGGCATTATCTATTAGGGTCCTAAAATGTATTTCAGCTGAGAGTTGGGACAGTTGCTGCCCATAAATGGACACCCAGCTCCCATTTCTGCTCTTCTTGCCCTGCTTCAGCTTGGTTATGTCCTTTGGAGAACCTCAAGCCAGAAAAGAGATGAATTAGTTATCGGAAACAAGTCAAATATGAGGTTGTTTTGTTTTAATTGCGCTGCTGAAGCCTGACGTGAGACTTCACTCGTCAGGTACTGCAATAGTGAGTAGTTCTTGTGGAGATTTAGATCAGGCATTTCAAGAGCTGACACTCTTGCAACACAGATTGTTCCTGTGTGTACAGAACAAATGATCTTTCAGCCTGGAAATCACTCCAGGGATGGCCCTTTCTGAAAATGCAAAAAGGACAGACTGACTCAAGCACACAGAGAACCACAAGCAAGTGACTGATGCCAGTGATGTCATCAGAGAACACAGAAATGTCACCTTGCCCGATGAAGGACATATGAAAGCCTTCTTTGTGATATTAGCAAACAAGGGTGAAAATAAAGCATAGAAATAAGAGAGTGTTTGTAAGAGGATCAATCATTCTTTCCTTGCTCAGATCAAAATCTTGCAGGTCGGTATAAACTAGAAAGCAAAAGGGTCTATTCTTATAGGGCAAAAGGATGGCACTGACCTTGCTTCTAAGCAATTTTTTTCCCTTCCTGCTTTTCCCCATCCGACAAGTACTGAATCCAGTAAATAAGCCATGGGGAGGGCTGGAGAACTTGACTCAAGGAGCCATCCAGGGCAACCTGCCAGTGCAAATTCCCTCTCCTAAACAGGTTCCTAAAAGAGCAAGATACTGAAACAGGCACTCCAGCTTAAGCTATGAATACAACAATGGGTATTGCCCTTTCCAGAGGGTCAAGGAGAGGTGAACTCTAAGCTGTGCAGGCTCCTCAAGCCCAGTGTCAAGTATATTGTTAAATCTGACACTTTGAAATCTGTATTCTGCCTTGCAGGGTTGTTGCACTGGTTGGTCTGTTCACAAAGGAAGTGTGGCAGAGGGTCTGGACCTTTGGTGGTTACACCAACAAATGCTGGAACATGTAGGACTGTATGACTGGAGCAGAACAAAGCATTTTTCACACAACAGAAAAGCCGCAAATCCAATAAATGTCCGAGTGCTTCAATCAATACCTTCACCTTAGCTGTGAGGGCAGCACTCAGATAACAGGCACTGCAAGGGATCATCGTTTTTTGTTTAGAGTAAGGGGAGAAAAAGATGTGTCGTGGGAAAGCCACAGCCAGACCTGTAAAAGTAGATTATTGTCCTGTGCTTTTAAAGCCGACTGTGGTGAGAAAGGAATTCCCATCAACATCCTTAATCTTCCTGCCAGTGGGCTGACAGACTTCCAGGGGAGGCAGTACAAGCTATCAGGTTTCTTTTGCCATTTCTCTCTCTCTCTCTTTCTCTCTCCCTCCCTGCCCTACTCCCCCCTTTCTGAATGATTAATTGCTTTATTCTTCTCTCTGTTTCCCTGGACTTTATTTCTGACAAATATTTTACTTTTTCTGGTTGTTTGTGTACCTCTGTGCCGAGGTGTTACAGCCACAGCCTCCTCTGCTGCAAGAGGTGCAAGCAGTCTCAGAGAGTTTGCTGTTGTTATCCTAATGAATAATTAAAGGACATATGTGTCTTGCTTGCAAAAAAGGCCAGAACTGCAAAGCCAGAGATAAGATTCATGTATGACCTTTCTTTCTCTTTGCTTCTGTAATGTCCAAACCTATCCAGTATGTGTGTGCCCAGCTTTTCCCTGATGCTGAGCAGAGGAAATACAGGATGGGAAGCTGTATTTGCAGAGCTTTGTAAGGGTTAAAAACCCAGAGATTTATCCTTAAACAGAAGGGAAAGAAAGCTGTTATAAGTGTTAGGCAAGCAAGATGTAGTAAAATAAAAGACCATCCTGAATTTTCCCAAGGCTCAATATCTTCACAGAGTTTCTTACAAGTTTGTTGTTTCCCAGGATTATCAATATCACATCAGGTAGAACAGAAAGACCACTCATCCACCATGGTGACTCATGGCATTGAAGTCAGGGGAAATATCCCTTGACTGCTAAGGGGGTAAAGCATGGCTTGGATGACTCAGGAGTGCCCAAGGACAGAGCCAACACCATGCTGTGCTCACCCTACCTGTGTGTAAGGAACAAGGGGTGCAAAGGATAAAGAACAGGGGAACAGTTTGACTTGTAATATGGCACATAAGAGCTAGAGATGTAACTGTTTTGTACTATAGGTTTCAGTCTCTGTAAGTTGTGAAGTTTGGAAGCATTCTGTAACAGTCTTTCCAAAACAAAGCTGACAGAGCCAGGAACAAGCAGAACTACTCTGGACTTGGAGGAGTTGCATGGCCAATATTTCAGGCCAGATTGAGCTCTTTGGGGTACTCCACCAAGTTGACTTTGATTCACACCTGGCCCTGATCTGACACACATGCTGCCTTGCACCTGAGGCTCCTTCTTGGCTTACCATGCTCCAGGGAGACTCTGGACACAGGATCCAAGCTGGCTCCTTCTTACTGGGATGATCTTCCAACACTTATGCCAGGAGGCCTCCCATCCTCACACACCCTTGCACCAGCTGCTGGGATTGCAGTGTGCCTTTGGCAGCATTTAACAGACTGCTGGAGCTACTCAGAGCTGCTGGAGAAGCTGCAGAGAAACAAAAAAGGCATCAGGGGCATGGTGAGCACAACAGAGTGCAGAGCAGAGCTGGGCTGGGGACATGCAGGGTGGCACTGCACACTCATGTGAGGAGTGTTGGGTCTGAATGCTCCCACACAAACCCAGCCTTGGGCTGGCTGCTTCTGCAGCCCACAGGAGGAGTAAAGATGTAAGGGTTCCATGGGGAGATGTACATCTACATCTAGACTGGTGCTGTGTTTTTTTAATGAACTAGGTGTTTTCAGCAGTGGGTGTGAGTTCTCCCTCTTGAATCTTACCAATGTTTGCCAAACGTTTGTGGAACAAACACTCCTATTAAAAATTAAAAAGTAGCTTGTGCCTTTGCTCATATTAAGGCACAAACAGAGAGAGCTGTTCTTGCTTGTATTTCTTTACAGCAAACCCTTAGGTCCTAAAATTACCTGTCATGGTGTGTGGGCCATGAAGTTCTGCGACCATTAAATGATTGGACATGGCTTTGTGCTTTGTTGTAGGGGAAAAATATTTGTTCACTATGATCTTGCTCTGCTTCTTAGGGATATGCTGTGATTTGTAATGACTTGTTTTAGGAATGCTGGTCTTTGATCTGGCATTATTGAATTGTAATTGACCATGTTGACACAAAGCAATGTGGAGTTTAATGCAGCCTCTTTCACTCACTGTTGTGGTCAATTATTTCATGATAATGGCAACTCTGCCAGGTATTTTTGCTTCATTGAGCAATTAGGTTGTTATGGAAACTGGTATTCTATAAATTTTCTGAAGAGAGGCCTAATTCACTTCTTGGGAACAAGAAATTTTGAAGTAGAAAGTACAGGATAACGGGGTTTTATTAGCTGTATACTTATTTGTGTAATTACTAGTCCTTAGAGGTGTTAACTCCTTGGTGCAAATACCAGCACCTTTGTGCCCCTACAGGATCTGCTCCGTGCTCACATCATTAGGAGCCAGACAATCCTGCCCAGGGGGAGGTATCCTGGGTATGTGCAGTACAGAAGCTTTCAGATGAGCTTTTGCAGCACCCATTACCTATGAGAGTAATCCCCTTTCATGCTCTGAGCTGTTTCCTCAGCACTTTCCAAGAGCACGAACTACAATAAACATGTGGGTGGAAAACCACTGAACAGAAGTAATTAAGTTGCTCCTGGTGAGCTAAAGCTCATTCTACATGGATGAGGAATCCTGCATTAGCTTGAGGTAGTCAGTGCTATTCCTCAGCATCTTTCTCCTTTTTCATGCTTTCAAATTGTGATTTCTTTTGGTTGTTTTTAACATCTGAGTTACTAAAAAGAACACTGTCACCTTTTAGATGTTCAGCTCGCAGGACAGAGAATACACTGTCTCTCTGGGCCCCAGGAGTGCTCTGCATGGTCAGGAGCAATAACCTCTTCTCCTCTTGGCTCTGGAGGCACCTGGAAATATCTTTGCTGTGTCAGCCTGGCCATGAGGAGACCTGCAAGTACTAAGCAACCAGTTTCCAGATAATAATATGTTTCCCTGAGTAGTGGGGTTTAATTTGGGAGTCAGTAACCAACCTTGCTATAAAAATAGCCAAGTCTTAATTTCTCCAGAAAAATGAAAATCCTGTGTTTTCTCATTCTAGTTGCTGGTTTCTAAATCCCCTTCAGTTTTGTCAGCACCCTTCCGTTTCACAGAATGGCAAGTTGCCAGACTGGTGTATCATCTCCCTGGGGTCTGCTGCCCACATAGCAGGTATTCAAATTCAAAATAGCAGATTTTGTAAGAGTGCAGGACAGCTTCGGCTGGCAGGAAAATATTTGGGTTTCTTACAAATGTGGTTACATATTGGTGTATGAGAACAACTCACAATGAAATGGAACTTGCTATGAGTGATTTCCATTTTAAGCTCATATTATGTACAGGAGTTTTCAAGAGAAAAAGAATTGCCCAATAATAGCTAAGACATACTGTTGAATTATGGGTATTGCTTTCTGTTGTTTAATTACCTGCAGACTGCACTATCCTTATGGAAAGGCAATGACAGAACAGTTTTCATCTGGGAAAAGTATTTCTGTAGGATTAAAAAGTAAATTATTTTCCATAACTTGTACTGCTCAGAAAACCAATGTATCTTTTTTTCCCCCACTTGGGGACTTGAATTACAAACAAAAGCAGAATGTAGAAAGCTTATTTATTTTCTTGTTTTACTGCAAGCCTAAGAACTCCTCTGTACAGCACTGTGCAAAGATCCCTGGATGTGGCACATGGCATCTGCTTTTGGGGAGGAAGCAAAACTAGACATTTCCCAAAACTACACACTACCCCTCCCTGTACTGCCTGCTTTCCAAGGAGACTGAAGCTCTTCACAGAAACTATAATGAGGCAACTCTTGGGGTGACTTTGTCCTGTAATCCCTGTTCCCCTTTCACGGAGGGGTGAGGAGAAGCCAAGGCAGTTACTTGCCAATAGTCTCCAATGCCAATTGGATTGCATGCCAAGGCATGCAAATCTCATGATCAAGATGTGACCTACAGTCTTAACCCTTAGATCACAGTTTCTCTTCAAGAGCCAAGTCACAAAAGGAAAACAAAAGAGTTCCTGTCAATATCTCTTTGCAATGGCTACACTGCTTTGGTTTTGGAATCAGACTCCCAAGGATCAAGGAAGGAACTGCTGTAACACAGCTGAAGTCACAGATATGTAACAGTGGTGATATAAAACAGTTGAATAGAACAAGAGCAAGAGAGAAGCTCCAGAGGGCTTGAGATCAAAACATAAGGCGCACAGAAAACATGAAAGAGATTGGTCTTAAATATAGAAAGGACCAATGGAGAGAATGAATCCATATTACAGTAATTTTACTGGTCCATTTCACAGTAATTTTTTTAGATTTTAAATTGTGAGATAAATTGTTCTTGTAATTTAAAAAAGTATTTCTTTATTCCTGCTGGGAGGACCTAGTTGACATCAGTTGTAAATGTGTTAGGACAGAAAAATCAAAGTGTTTAACTGCTGCAAGGCACTCTCATCATATCATAATGCCTTTTGAAGCAGTAATTCAATGATTGATCAGAGGCAATCTAATTAACTGACTACATTGTATGAAAAAAACAACTATGGAGAAAGCTGTGATACTCTGGTTATCACATTCATCAGAATCTTTGCTCTGCTGCATGGGTGTGGGTGTTCTAAGGAAAAGCCAAACCTTCATTCAATAGATCACCTAAAAATAAACCTTAAGATTAAAAGTTTCCTTTCTCTTTCTATCCTGCCCGTCCCATATTATTGCTTTGCATACTTCTAGACATTTTAGGAAGTGCATAGACCATATTTGTCACTAAAATATTCAGCATTAAGCTAACTGCTTAAATCTAATTTTCACCCACACATTATCTATCTGGGGGTGAAATTTAGATGTGAACATTACCTTAATAAAGTGCTTTCTATTCTTGTTTCCCATTTTTGCATTTTGCTGTAGAGCATTCCATGCCTGCAGGGGCCGGGTGAGCTCAGTCGCGTTGGGAATGACATTTATGAACATTTAGTGCAGCCTCAGTGTCAGTTCACAGCCAACTTCTCCCATGGGGTGTGTGAAGGCAGTGATGTGACAAAAAGGGAGCCAGATACTCTTCACTGGGATCAATGAATACGTTGACATGCTGTTGTAGAAAGATATAAAGATTGGGTGCATATATTTCTTACTCAATGACCTTTCATCCTGGATGTAGAGACTGATAAAACTCCACAGCAATCCAGGCTCTGGGTTTGGCTGAATGCCCTTTGGTCTGTGATTCTCCTCTCTCTTGGAGATCAGGGTATTTTATAAAACTTTACACCTTTGCCTGCCCAGAACGACATGAAATCAGCCTTGTTGAACAGGAAGGGAAAGTCATCAAAAATCATATTTTGTACATTATTTCAGTACTGTGGGTTAGCTTGACACTTATTTGGGTATCTGGTTTCTTTCAGCAACACTTTGCTATTAAAAGTATATTTTAGTTTAAATAAACACATTTTTGCCTATTTTAGTCATCCTCTTTTTGGTCAGTGTCAGATGTAGCCTTATGTGAAGATTTTAATTAATTTTAATTTTCCCTCACTGTTTTCATAGAAAGCTACCATATAGACAGATGAGTTTTGCTTCCCCAAATTTACACTTAAATGGAGACCTTTCAGTGAAGGCCAAAAATGAAGGCAGCAGCTACCTTCCAAACATTCCATTATTGAATATCCTTGCAGAAGAGCCTGTATGGCTTCCCATTCCACAGTCTGGCTCATAATCGTTGCTACTCCCTGGGTCAGTTTTGTGCTATTCAGTATAAAATACACACTGTGTCAGTTTCACTCCAGTTAGTTAACTCCAAAGGAGTAACCTATATACAACTAGCTAAAATATTTATGGGTTTGCCCTTCAAGTGTTTTTGTTTGTTGAGTGTTTCAGAACTTAGTTGGTGGGAAAAAAGGAGATGCTTGCACATAACATGATATGTCTGCAAAGCTCAGGAAATATTGTCTCAGTTTTTGAAGCACACCAACATCCCTGCCCAGTGCAGAAGCCTCCTGGGAACTTGGTGTGGGCATGACAGGTAAGAGCTTACTGTGATTTTTAGTGTGTCTGCACATGTGTCACCCGTTTGCTTCTCTTTCTCTCCTGATGACTTATCAGCTCAATAAGGTGTAGCATAAATAACCTGCAGTGCTATAGCTACCAGAAATTGGAAAATCATTCAGCAGCACAGCCACCCCCAGCCAATGGGGGAAAGGCCTATAGGTCAGGGAGGTGATTTATGGGAATCACCTCTCAACTGCTATAGAATTAGCACCTAGAGTTGGAAAAAGAATCTGGAATAAAGAAATCTACCTCTATGGAAAAGTGCCCCATTCTGCACTTCAAATATTTTGTTTTAAAAGCTGGACTTATATTTATAGAAATTAAAATGGGGTTCCCCTGTGCCAGCCTTTTGTACCTATTATTCTAACATGCTCCTATTGAACTTATCTGGCTTTCTGCTACCATTAATTGTATCTTTTAGTTATTAGTCTGTTGAACCTTTCCTTTATCTCAGTTCTTTGAAGAGTAAGAGTAGTTTGAGTAGTTGGAGAATGCTGCCTAGGCTGGTGATTGTGTTTATAAAACAGAAATATTATGTTCCTCTTTATTTACAGTCATTGTAAATGAAAAATCAATCTATTGTTTGTGTTGCTCTGAAATTATGTATTGCTCTTTCAGACACCTGAGGACCCATTATCACCTCAATTTTTGTGTTTGTCTGTGAGAGAAAATGCCCTTTATTGTCCTTTCTCAGAAACACCATCTCATCAATTGGGAACCAATTAAGAATTCTTTTAATTCAGCAGATCATTAGAATATATATGACACTTCCAGGGAAAATTAAACCATGTGGAAGCAATAAAAGACTGGCAGTTATGTCTGATCAACAGCAATAGCCCAGCATCTTGGGAGAAAATAATCTATTTTAATTCAGAAGCCTATCCACATTTAACAAAGCTGAATTTTGTATTTTTAGCCCATTACAAAAGAATCAGTATTTGGAAATTGGTTTTGTATTGCTTGTGTGAATTTTGTTGTTGTTGCTTTGTGGGTTTTGTTTGTTTTATTTTGTATTTTTTTGGTGGGGATAAGGGGGAAATGTGAAAAGACAGACAGCTGCAAGGACTTGCAGCACATTCTAATTCTTTATTTTGGTTGACCTGATTTAACAAGCTTCCTCTGTTGAAATATCATCATCTATGTCGGGAATTATGTCAGGAAGCACAATATGTGCAGTGTGGGTGAGTGAGCTTGCAAAAACTGTCAATGAAGATCAATTATAGGAATTTTTGAATTACACATTAGATAAGAAGCAGATGACTTCTTTTCCCTTGCAACTGCGCCGTCAACTATTTTTGTCTAAATTAAAATACAGCCATAGAGGCAGCGAAAAGCTGTCACTGAGCGTCACAAGCTGCCCAGGCTTATTGATCATTTTCTTCTTTACGACTGAGGTCCTGCAGAGCCGTGGTCTTGGCACGGAGCTCTGTGCAGATGAAGCCAGAGAGCAGCAATCCACTAACAACCTACGATTTATATGCAGCTTGGGCAGAAATGGCCCTTTACAAATGACTTGGTAGGCATGAAAAGGAAGATGCTATTTAGGAGTTGCCATTTTCTGATGTGTTGGTACTGCTGAATGATGCACTGGGGGCTGTGTCCTCTCACACCACAGCTGGGTGGGCAATGACAGGGGGAGACAGCCTTGTTCCTGCACCTTCATTGTTTATAAATACCTTGGATTAGCCTGTTCATTGGATATTTCTGAATGTGGGATAGCATTTTTTGCCCCAAGAGGCTACATGGAAGGGGGGAAGGCTTTTGCAGACTCTGCACAGCTGTTGAACACCACTGCCAGCATTGCCTGGCTGTGCCTCTGGCTCAGTTTGGAGCTGAATTCCAGAAAACAAGTAGGATTTAAAGAACCCTTTCTAAGAGAGAAGTAGCAGTTCTTATTCACAGGAACTAGATGTTACATCATCTTTTGAGGTTGGGATACTGAAAGGCATCAGAATGAAAGCCAGGGGAACACAGAGCGGAGAGAGATGCAACAAACTATGCAGCCTCTGTGCAAATCTCTTATTCTAGCATCTTGTATTCTAAATAATCTTTATTTTGTAGTATCTGTTCATGGAGGAATAGGTTGATGCAGAAGCCAGATTCCTCCACTGATTTAAATGCTGTCTTCTGGAGGATTTTAAGTGGTAGCTGGTTGTTAACAAATAACGATTACTTAAGATAGATTTTTTTTAGTTATTGTTGTTCTTTGTGATTTGGAGGTTGGTATTAGGCTTTTTTTGATAGCTCTTTGATATGAAAAGCTGACTACTTTCTGCTTCATGCTTAAAAGGTTTAAGATGTGGGGGGTGCCAAGTCTGCACCTCTCCCCTCGTTTCCAAGGGACTAATTGCTATTAATTGTTCTCACCCACTGGCACAATTCATTAATGCTGCATCTGATCCATTTCAAATTTCTGAGAAGCAATGCACAAGATCCATTGCTCTGAGGAAAACTGGAGAGCTAAGTGGTGAGAGGAGCAAAAAGAAGAAAATATTCTACCTTAGTACTTAGGTAATTAATTCAATTGTAAAGGAATTTGAAATAGGAGCATAAACCCACCTTTTATTAAAAAGTTATTTTCAAAACAAAAGTCAACTTGTAGTACTTTAAAAACACAGGGGAATAAAGAAGTAGCCTAGAGGCATTTTTTTATTCAGGAAATGTTTATTCCACAGAAACTCTTTCACACGGAGTTTCCATTCCTCTTTCAAGATTTGTATTTTTGTATCCAGCCTTTGGCTAAAAATGGCAAAATGCAATTCCTTGACAGACCATGAGCATTGCACCATTGCAACAACTTCCCACCTTCCCAATTGTTTTTTTGAGGAAGAACATACTGGGTATGGAGCCTTTTCTTTCCAGGTAGTAAAGGAAATTTAAAAGTGTGAGAAAACAATGTGAGCCAGGCCAACCACCATGAGAAATGGTGAAGAGCACACCAAAAAAAGCAATTTGACCATGCAGTGACCTCCAAAGCAGCCAGAAAGTGTCATTCACTTCCTTTATGAATCTTAAATTACTTCACTGTTTGTCAGTGTTATTTCTTAATCACTTATTCATCACAATTCTTAACATGGAAAAGCTGTTTAAAAATGAGAATCCCACAAGAGTCACTGTAAAATATCTCTTGGCCTCCAAGCAAACATTATAGAACTAATTTTAGAAGAATTAAATAAAGTAACATGTAGGCTGTCATTGCCGAGTTCTTTGGGACAGGAATGAACACACCCACTCAGAGCAAGAACATCTAAAATCCATAAGGTACCAAAATCGTGATTCCAGATTAAAAAACAGGCAGGCAATCAAATCGAAATTTCTTTTAGTCTTACCTGGAAGAGTCCTTTGACATTAAACTGCCATTGCCTCATCTGCTGCTTTTGTTTATACTCTGCACAAAGTGCTACTATTGTTCTTTTTTACCCTATTCACAGTGCCCACCATGCTATAGGGCTGCAGAGCACAGATCCTTGGTTACTGGAATTTTTGGAATAAATCTTCAAAGGAAAAAGACAGAGTTTCTTTCCAGTTCAATTACACAAAGAATCCCAGTCTACCTCTGTATCTTAAATCATCAGAGTTAGTAAAGACTGGATTTGTTTTCTTTTAAAAAGCTGGCATCATTTTATCAGACATATTTTGTTTAAGTATTTTAATACTTAATTTTGATACTTCAGTCTGATGGGATTTGTTTTTGTAACAAAATACCTGGGCACTGATGCCCAATCCCACAAACAACCAAATTATTGCTGTAATTGAGGAAAGGATGCCTTTTCTGTGGATTTGTTGATTTAAGGCAAAGAGAAGAGTCCTGCTGTGAACATCTAGAATTCATTCACCCTAGGACCAACATATGATTAAATTTTAATAATAAGTTTTAATTGTGCTCTCAAAAGAATTCTGTCTCTTCACATAACAATATCACTGTTTTTCTTTTGGACTCCAAGTAAAATATAAATGGATATGGCCTTTTTTACATGATTATTCTATCTAAATTCCAGAGTAACTGAGTGTTATGTTAGATGCAGTTGCCATCTGATAAGCAGCACCTGTCCTGTTCTGGGGTTTATCTTGTAAACCAGAGTTGCCTTCCCCATCAATGAAAACAGGCAAGCAGTTCTTTAGGACATTTAAAACAAAACAGTTTTTATAATGGCTCCGATACTTTACCAGTTTTGCTTTAATTAAGCTCCTGTCACCTGTTGCTGTGCAATATGTAATTCCCATTAAGTCATGACAAATGTAGTTTTCAGCATCTCCAGGAGATGTTAATGTGAACACATCTATATTGTGTCTTGACAGATCGTGAGGTTTAATAAATTGCTTTCTATAACATAATTTTTGTGGAATCAGGGGTGTTCCTGTGATAGCACAAAGGAAGCCTGAAGCTGAGATATATAAAATATAATTTGCTTTTCACTGCATCTACAAGTTAATAAATTATTTCTCCGGAAAGTAATGAGGGATTTGTTTTAGGCTAAATATAAAAAAAAATGTAGAAGACAATTAAGATTAAAAAAAGCACTTCACTTTCATGTGGTTAAATGCTCAGTTTGCACATAAAGAAAGATTCTTACTGACCCAATTCTGTTACTATTTCATTTTGGTAACACCAGAAATTTATCATGATTATGTTTTGGCTTACAGGGAAATTCAACATATGGCTGTGTGTTAGGGAAGTGTGGTCAGAACTGAGCCGTGTGTGCTGGGATGAGGAACCCTCACAATTGGGATTTGGTCTGAAGAGCATCATCACATATGTCTGTTTGCATTTTTATGAATAAATCAAAAGATAGAAAACAACTATGTATCTAATAGGAAGGCCCTGTGTTTTAAAAACTGTTTTAATGGATTTTACTTCTGTAAATATAAAAAAAATAGAAGCAATATATTTAAAAACCCAGTGAACATTAGCACTTGTATAATACAATTATTAGCATATTGCTAATGCAATCAAAAAAGGCCTTTAATATTTTAGACAAAATAACCTTGAAGAATATTTTCTCTATGCCTACCTTCTAGTGAAAGTCTATGGAAGAAACACCAAACAGCCTTTCAGGTCTTTTAAAGTTTCATTTCCTTTTTGCTTATCCCAGGAGGATGACAGCAGAGTGGTCTTTTTCCAAAAATTCTCAGGAGGAAATTAAAAATACTGCAGAAGGAAAGACAATGTAATTGTTTTCCTGTGATTATTTCTCTTTGCCTTCATATCTTTGATAAGGAATTTACTTCCCTCTTCCATAACTCTTCTTCTCAAATCCATGTTGTGCAAATATTCCTATCCCCTGTATTGTGTAGGCCTATTATGTCAGGTTGGATACTTTGTGATAGTTTGGGAAAAGAAAGTGGAAAAAAATGTGTCACGAATCTAAGGATTATTTAGGTCCCATCAAGCAGTGGTGAGAGCTACACTTAGCAAGGGTTTATGCCCTTGGAATCAGCCAAGTTAAACCTTTTATTTTGGAAAAGGTAACCCAGGTGTGGTCAGGGTTAGGCCTGAAGAAAGAGCTTGGTTTATTACAAACTCTTTTAAATATTGGTGACTTAGAGGAAGGGATAGAGCTGACAAAGGAGAATTCATTTTTTGTTTTCATATAGAATTATACATTGACATATAGATTAGCTATGGTAAAGGCCTTGCTGAAGAGCATGATTTATTTCTGGGGCCCATATCCCCTGGAAGCCTTGGCTGCAGACCCACCTGCACGGGTATCATTACAATTTGGAAAGAACAGAGCTGGAAAGATTTGCAAGGTAGGACAAAAAATCAGATTTTTGGTCATACTTAGCTCTTAGCTTTGTGATACCACAAGCCCTGTTTATTGCTTTCTAAGCTTATATAAATTCATTAGCACCTTGGGCACAGCCACAAGTGTCTCAATGCTCCACAGATGAAGATATTTCCGAGTAATGCTGCTGTAAATACAGAAGTTCACAGCCAGATGGTGTTGGGGGACTTGGCAGCTCTCTGCCCATCGAAATATGGTGAGGTTAGTTAGGATGAGGATCTGAGCACCAGACTTTTGGCAAAAAGCTGGTGTACCTGCCTGCCTGGTTGTTCACTTCTACATTTACGTGGTATCTTAGACCTCAGGCAAGCCTGAAGGGTGTTACTGTGACAAGCAATCCTGGGAACACAGTCACCTTGGAGCACAATGCAACAGCATGAGGGAGGAGAATTTGGGCCAAGGGAAACCCTACTCTTATAATAAAATAATGTCAAACAGATGGTAACCAATTCAATGCATGGTGAGATGTCAAAACATGTTGAGCACCATATTGGGACCTGCTTAGGGAAAATCACAGAGCTATTTATTCTGTTACACTTTTGAACAACCTATTAATTTAATAGTAGGGATAAGCCCTTGCTTTGTACAGTTGCAGGTCTGCTGCTGCTCCTTCCAGTTAAGGGAGGTTGTACCCAAGAGCAGCTGTCAAGTTTAAGGAGTCATACATAATTTGGCTGTTACAAAGGACTGGTGCACTATGATTTCTCTTGATAAAAATATCAAAGGTAGGAAGGAATCATCACTTTCACTCTGAAGATTTCAGAGCATCAATTTAAAGAAAAAGAAAATATGGGTTCTTTTGAACAGAATATGTTTTCTTTTGAAAAGAAAATATGTGTTCTTTTGGTTTTTTTTTACTTGAGCCATTAGAAATGGGTACTGAGATGTTAGCACTGAAACTGCACAGTTTTTCTTTCTCTCCTCCTCTCATCTGCCATTTCAGTTGTTTTCTTACCATTTGATAACAGTTCTGGCACAACTGCATTTTTATGCTACTATTTTATTTTGCTGTTAGATATTCCTGTTTACATAAGTCTGTTACAGAACAACAAAGAAGAAAAAAACCCAGTACGTGATCTTGTATCACATGGCTGCTTCTAGCAAAATATTTATTTAAAGGCTTTCTTAAAGGGAGCTAATCTAACCTGAGTCTTCACCTAAATGATGAGGAAAACTGGACCTGTCCCAAAGGCTTTAAAGAGCCAGCTTCTTTGCTTGCAAACACTCAAAAATTTTCTTTATTTGGAAAAACTAAATTATAAACCTGTAAATCAGTAAACACGCTATTGCTGAACCTGTTGGGCAGCTGAGAGAGGCTCGTGCTCCAGCCAAGCAGCTCACCTGCCTGGTTAAATTTGGGATATTGTGTGGGACTCACAGAGCCAGTGTTCATGTTCTGAAGGGAAAGGGGAGCATTAATTTACCTGAGACCCTTAATGACCCAGCTCCTCTCGCAGTGTGTGGGTCAGCTGTTCCACACCACTCTGCAGAGAAGAGGGAAGGAGAATCAGCCACACCTTGTGATTTGAACACAATACAGAACTGAGCTGTTCAGGAGAACCCGGGTCTTCTGCTTCCCCCATTTTCTAAATCCAAACTGATGTCCAGATATGGTGATATCCCCAGGGGAATTAGAAACAGTGTGGATATTTAACAATAATTCTGGCAGTTAAAACAGAGGGGGTTAATGATATCTGCTGAGGAGACAGGCTGGAGAAAGGGAAAAACAGAGGAGCTTGAAGTTCTCTTACTTAGGACGGCAGACAGTGAGACTCGTTCAAAATCTAGGGTTGAGCACCTTTAGACATGGTAGGGCTCCAATATCAGGGCAGGATGTGATATTTTACTAAAATGCACTACACCATGGCAATTGCCCAGTACATGCACAGGAAGCTCTTTACTGCATTTCTGTTTAAGAGCTGATCTCTCCTGGGCAATGCGGATGTGGATGAGACACAGCCAATGACACTGTCCTGAGTGGAGTCCAAAACCAATTTGGCAGTGCAGGTAGTGGACAATAAATTAAGATTTTAAAAACTCTTTCAGGCTTTGTAACTTGGAATGAACACAGCTATGTAAGTTTGAGACAAGAAATACACCACAAATATGTCAGTGTTCCAGAGGTAGACTGGAGGAAGTGAAAGGAAGCACAAATCTGTAAAATGATTTGTATAAAGTCAAACATAATACATCCATCAGTGCATTACCTGGTCAGCAAGATGCCAAACCAGTATTAGCATCATTAAAACGAATGTTAGAGAGCAAACTATCTTATGTCACTCACAGCGACACGACTATTTTTAAGGACCACGACACCGGGGTTTCTGTTACCAGATTAATCTTGCCCGGACACTGTGTAACAAGGGGCTGTGTTTTGCACCCCTGTGATGTCTGCAGGTCAGACCAGCGCTCCCTGCCGATGTCCTGCACGGACATCTCCGCACGGACCCATCGGATCCATCCTCACGCAAGGTCAATCCCGTCTCCCACTGAACGCTCTGATGGATGCGTCACTTTCAGAGGAGGTGCCGAGCTGGAAGCCCTTCCTCAGTGCTTCACTTGAAAGTTAATCACTCTGTATCTGAATAAAACGGCCATACAAAAAGGGTCATAAAGGTCAGGTAAGCATTTTACAGAAGGAAATTTAAAGCTTCAGAAAACCTTTCCATTTCCCCTCTGGCTGCCCTACCTGGCAGCAGCCACTGCCAACCATGACGTCTGGGGTAGGGTTGAACCAGCTCCACTCAGAACTACTGGGAATGAGTCATTTTTCCCTTTTAAGATTTGGCAAAGGAAAACAAACTAACAAGAAGACGTGAAAAACACGACAAGCGCGAGCAAACCCGTGAGGACAGAGCAGCACCAGCAGTGCCCGAAAGCCCTCCTGTGCTCTCTCCGGAGCTGGGGAAGTCCCGCGGCCCCTCAGTGTCCCCTCAGCGTCCCCTCAAAGCCCCCTCAAAGTCCCCTCAGAGGCCCACGGCCACTCCCGCCCTCACGGGGCCGCCGCCACTCCCGGGCAGGGCTTCCGGCCCCGCCGGCCTGCAATTGGCCCACACCGATGCACCGGAAGTGACATCAGGAACACCACGCCCACCGCGCCGTTCAAACGCTGGCGGCGGTAAAAGCGGGGCGCGCGCGGGGACTGGGGGGACCCGGGGCGCCTGAGGGCGGGGCTTGGGACGGGGCAGCTCTGAGGGGGACTGGGGTCCGTCCGCTGCAAGCTCCGGAGTTTTAGGGGCTCCGCACCCTCCCAGTGCGGTGGTGGGGTCGCCGTCCCTGGAGGTGTTTAAGGAAAGACTGGCCGAGGCGCTGAGTGCCGCGGGGAAGCTGGCACGGTGGGGTTCGCTCACGGGTTAGACTCAATGATCTCGGAGGTCTTCTTCAACATAATTGCTTCTGTGCTTCTCTCCCGCTCCAGGCGCGTTTTAACTTATAAATTTTGTCCCCGAGGAAATGTAAATGTTATTTAAATTATATCCCCCCTCATCCATATCTTTTACTTAGAGTCAACCAGTCAAGCGCTTCCTGAATGTCCCTGTTCCCTTTTTCAGGTGATCGTTCATATGAGATAAGCTGTAAAGATGTTGAAGTTTAAATGTGGAGCTCGAAATCTGATGGAGGCAGGACCAATGGAGCCCATCACCAGCCGAATTTCTCGCCTAAATCTGCTCTTTCAGGTGAAGAACATCTGGCCTGGGAGCAGCTGATCTCGGTTTTCTCCTTGTCCGTTCCCAGAATCTCAAAATACAGCTTTGCTCGTTTGGATGCTGAAACCATGCTGGTGTCATTCTCTGGGGTAAAAGAAAGGGATAACTAGATGAAGTTCAAAGTGTATCTGGTTTGCACAAAATTCAGTGGATAGTAAATGGTCTTATATTTTGTGCATCTGTTGATGTTTTAGTCTGATGGATTTTTCCACGTAAAGATGGAATATTGCTTTCTGTGCCCTGTAATCTTCAGGTTTTTTTGTGAGTGAAGGAGCTGTGGGTTTGTCCCAAGATGAATTCACCTAAGGGGCTGCTTTTTCATCATCTGAGGTCCAACTGCTTTTCTTTCTAGAGCTTTTCCTTCTAGAGCTACTGTTGATGCTGATTTCTTAAATTGTTTGTACCGTGAAAAAACCTGCATGATGCAGTGTCAAGGAAAAGGCCAGTCAGATCAGAGTCATCAGGAGGATATAGATTGTTAAAATTTGAATCACAACTTTCTTGAAATGGTTAGTTTAGATGCTTGAAACTTTAAAGGATTGCTTTGTCTAAAAGAAAAATACCTGTAACAGCTATTTCAGATAGATATAGTGAGTTGATATATTTACCTCACACTTCTGTATCATTTGCCTAATTTCTGAAGTAGTGATTTCAAAATGGATAATATATAATGTGCTCTATACATCTGTTATTGATTTGAGGCTTTTCATTGTTGTCTGAGACTCCATCTGCTGTTGCTGCTTTTTTTTTCCAGGGGAAGCCACTCTTTGTGACTCAACAGCAGATGTCTCCTCTCTCCCGGGAAGGCATCCTTGATTCATTATTTGTTCTTTTTGAAGAATGCAGAAACCCTGCTTTAATGAAAATTAAACACGTTGGCAACTTTGTCAAGAAATGTAAGTTTGTTTAGACTAATTTTCAGGTATCACTTTATAAAACAGTTCTTAAGAATCTGGATGTTAGAGTAATGCTTTAGTTGCTTTGACTGTAACCCAGGACTTTGAGCATCTGATTTTCAGTTGGCAGACTCATCTCTGCAAAGGAGATCTTGGCAATCTTAGTAAGGATTTGTTCAGGTCTGAGAAGATCAAATACAAGTGGCTTTTGAAGTGCTGTGACTCAAATGTGCCTCCTTCTTAGTCTGTACTGTACTGATATTTGAAGACGTACTTTCTTGGAAAGTGAGTACTGGCTACAGCAAAGCTCTGAGTGTGCACCACAGAAGGATGTCAGAAGTTGAGAGCAGGATAGTGACTATGAGAAAAAAAGATTTGAGAGAGAAACTTGGTAATCCCTGGCTCTTTGACCTTTTGGATTCTGTGTGTTACAAAAGTTTTGCATGTGTAACTTGTAAAGAGTATTTCTGTGCTTCAGAAATACAGGTCCTAAAGGAGTAAATATTTTATTGATCATGTGCTCAGATTCCTTTTGGGGAAGAGCAAAGAAAATTTCCATCAATTTTTCCATTAAGATAAAGCAGAAAGTAACACGTTGTACCCCCTGTTACAGTTCTACCCAATGGTCTGTAGGTATCATTAGCAGACAGTAATTTTCTGCTAGTTTGAAGAATTTTTAGAACCCTCCCATGAGTGACTGATTATCACAGTGCATGCTGGCTGGAACTAGTCAGTGGAAAACTTGAACTGAATATCTGCAATAAATGCCAGTGGTTGGTTGTTAGATAATAGACTGGTGCCTCCCTCAGGCAGAGGAGCAAACCCTGCCCCTGGACTAGAACTTGCTGGGTAAAGCCCTCATGTTTAGAGAATATACTTTGTATTGATTAAGGATGGCTGGGAAGAAATTAGAAACCAAAGAGGTTCTCAGCCTCTGATGTTATGAATGGGACAGAATTATGGTTGCCATGGAAACTGTCTTAGCATTTCCTGATCCTTTTGTATGTACCATATTTCAGACTTAACTCTGCATTGATACAGTCTTTTTCTAGTTCTGATGCATGCTGTTATTTTTAAGAAGCATATTCTGGAAAGATTTAACATTTCTTGAGAATCTGGAACTAAATGTTGGGATTTTTTTCGGTCTTGGTTTGCTGGTTTTTTTTTTTTTATTTTATTCCCTAGTTTCAATGTTGTCTCTTCTTTATAAAATGCCAGTTGCCAAATGTAAAAATAAGTATTTTATTTTTATAGATGGAGAGGCTATCGCTGAACTAAAGGAACTGCAACCCAGTGTGAAGGACTTTGAAGTAAAGAGTGTGGTTGGCTGTGGTCACTTTGCAGAGGTCAAAGTAGTGAGAGAGAAAGTCACTGGTGATGTCTATGCAATGAAGGTGATGAGCAAGGAGTCCTTGCTGGCGCAGGAGCACGTATGTATATTTGTCTGTCATGAGAGTAGGAGGATAAATTGCAATTTGTTGAGCACTTCCTTTCTGTCGCTATTATTAGAACCAAGTTAAAAATATATCTTGAGAAAGTTCATCCTACATTTCAGTGAAGGAATAAATTTTGTGTGTAGTTTTGCTGTGTTTAAAAGCCGTTGTCACAGTCTATGGGTCTGTTGGGTGAAGTGCTATCCTCAGGTACCAAAACATGACCCTTGTTGTAAAGAGCTTCCCATCGAATTATAAGAAAAGAAAAACAGATGACGAAAACACTGAATCAGTATTGATCTTGTTGATGATGGTTTGAATTTTCAGACAATCTATTCATTAAGGGCTTTTTTATTTTAAAGAGCGAAGTAGAATGTCAAGAGTGGGTGTGAAGGCAAACTGTGGTGACTGGATTTTTATGGAGAGCCTCTTGCTAGCTTGAGAAATGTGTTACTTGGAAACTTAAAAAAGGGATAATGGAGGTTGTTCTCATACTTTAGTGAGAAACAGAAGTTAATCTTTGCTGACATGAGATGACAAGTAGGACAGAGATACTCAACGAGAGACCTCATGAATTTACACAATATCTGCATCAGTTGTTACCGATACATGGTGCAGTAAGGTTGCTCCTGATATCCATCAGCATTGTTTGTGGCTATGAAGTGGTTGAGCTCCAGAAATGGAGCTCAGCTAAAATTGCCCTTCCTGGGGCACAGATTGTCAAGAAAGTGAAGTATGGTACTACCCTCACATGGCACTTGCTCAGGAAACAGCGCTTAATAATTTCTGTGTAATTTTTTTGTGATATGTGCCAAGTTTTTCTAAAACTAGGGGATTCTAATGTATTCTCCCTCTCTTTCATCGTGATGTAACTGAACACTTTTTTGGTAGGTGTCATTTTTTGAGGAAGAACGCAGCATATTAGCTCAGAGCACCAGTCCGTGGATTCCACAGTTACAATATGCATTTCAAGACAAGAAAAATCTCTACTTGGTAATGCCTAGTCTTTGATTTTTCTCCTCTACTGAACACCATTGTTGTTGGTTTATTAAAGAACAATGTGATGGTTGAAATGTGCTTGTTTTCTGTAAATTTTCCTGCACTACATAACACCATTTGATATTCATACTGGGGAGTTGAATGGAATATCTTGTATATCTGCTCCTTTAAATTTGTATGTAGGTTATGGAGTATCAGCCTGGTGGGGACTTGCTGTCACTCCTAAACAGATACGAGGAGCAGCTGGATGAGAATATGGTGCAGTTTTACCTTGCAGAGTTGGTTTTGGCCATTCACAGTGTCCATCAGATGGGTTACGTCCACCGGTACGTAAAGGTTGCTTTGGGTGCCTCTATATTCTGTCCTCTTTCAGTATTTCACATGCTGTGTCAGAGGACAAAATTAGAAAATTAATCAGGCTCCCAACTATAATTGTAGCTCAGGGCATTAACTTTGATGTAAAGTTCAGACCAATATCAAGAAAGGATTGTTACATATATTTTTCTGGAGGCTCAGTAAAAAGAAGCCTTAGTGTTGCACTATAAAAAATTTAAATCTTTTCCATGGATTGTTGCTTTTGGCACCAAATACTATGGGAAATTAATGTAATTGTTAAAAATTGTTGTGTGCTGATTGGTGAACAGGGCAGTATAGGATGTTGGAATAGTTAAATATCACAGAGTTTTCTCTCAAGGCTTGGAAACTGTTACTGTGTACATTTTCAAATCATATTGGTATTTAAAAAATTATTCCATTCTGAGGGTGTGGAAATGTTAGGAAGTATTTTATGTTCCAAGAGTTTGTAGTGGCTGCACTTCAAGCATGGGCAACGGCTTTCTAGTGCAAGGTCACTGGCTGAGTTTGGAAGATGTACAGAAGTTGTGAGGGAGTTTGGGAAGAAAACTACAAAATACTTTACTGTAACTCAGTTACAACGTAGTCAGGGTGCAAAATCACCTTCTCTTTTCATATGCTGTCAATAATTATTAACCTTCCATGAAATAAGGGGAACTGTAATGCTTCCATATTTGCTTGGAAACAGGGCAACTGTTGGAAAAAGACTCCCACTGGGAAGGCTTTATTCATGTGGTTGAGTATAGCTGAACAGGGATATCCTGCTACCTGGATGTGACAGTAGGGAATGGTCTGGAAAGGTTCTGATTGCTTTCTTCTGGCTTACAGGGATATCAAACCAGAGAATGTTCTTATTGACCGAACAGGACACATAAAGCTGGTGGACTTTGGGTCAGCTGCCAAAATGACAGTAAACAAAACGGTAATAATGTGGATTTAAACTTTGTGGCTTGTTTGGATAGTCTAGTTGAAAGGGGAAAACTAAGTTGGTGTCTGTTCTTTGATTACACATTGCTCTTCTCTCTTCTGCCTTTCTTGTCCACTATGGAATCTATTCACAATTGTATTTTTCCATTTGTGAATGGCTTTTCAAGCATGAACTCAAGTATCTTTGGCAGCCCTCAGTAGATACATATTTGCTTATTAAAATATTAACACACAGGAAAGGTAAAGGTAAGTCTGCTTTCTCATGGTGCTGCACTGTGATACAACATCGCATTTCTACAGGTTCTTACAGCTGTTCAATACTGTGTTTTAAGAGGACATGGATTTATAGTTGGAACGAAAATTGTGCCTGTTTTAACTAAGGTGACATAACTTTAAAGACTGGGGAGCTCTTGGTCAAAATGAGTCACATTTAAATATTCTGGGCTTCACTCACCAGAAAGCACTGTATCAAATCTAAATCAGTGGAGTTTTTTATAAGTTGCTTGTAAGTTTTGGTAACTGCATACAACTTCCAGCGAAAATTTTTAAAATTTAAATGTATCTAAGTGAGAACATGAAGTTCTCTATCATATTTCTGTCTTGTTTTACAATTTTTATTTTTCCATAACATTTTCTTTGTAATGTGATTCTTAATATCCTGTTTTCCCTCTTCTTACATTTTCTCTGCATTGCATTTTCCTTTTAAATTTTTTCTTCACATTGTCTCTTCAGTCACTCACAGGTTTTTATGTTAGCCTGCCTGCTGTTTTGTTTCATTCTTTATGCCATTCAGTACAAAAATGATTGCAGCATTGGCTTCCGAATTACCTTTTCTAAGCAGTCCAGAAATTCAAGTATTAGTGCTTTGCTGATCATGAATACTAGGTAAAAAGGTAAGGGTGACAGAGAATGTAATGAAGGCAGGAAATACTTATGTCTGAACTTGACCATATTTGAAATTTCATCTATGATGTCCCTGTTAGAACTAGTTGAAGCAGAGTATGTTTACTGTTTAAAGCAAACATCAGTTTAGTATTTCTGTGCTTTTTGGGATGCTACTTTTCTACTTCAGCAGTTTGTACTTTGTAGTAACAATTAACTCTGTTAATTTGACTCTTTATACCAAATAGCTCGCTTTGCTTGTTTATCAGCCATTTCCTTAACCTGGCACTTATTTGCTAAACAGCTTTGCTTAAAATTACTTCCTTAAAATTCACTTGGAGGGCTGAAAATTATATCTCATTGAAAAAAAAAAAAAGAGGGGAGAATATAACTTTGTTTTATTACCAAGATGCCATTGTGTTGGAACCCTGGAGGCTGAAAATTTCAGGTTTTCTGAGCTGAGGGGTGCTGACCCTCAAATAAGCACTGCATTTGACTTGAGGCCTTGGAACAGGCTTCCAAAATGTTGTGATAGCACAGAGGTTGTGGGTGTGTAGTTTGAGTAGTGTTGTGTAATCTCACAAGGTAAAAAACTTAGAGTTTTAGTGTATAGTAATGTGTGTGGGCCAAGATAGAGGATTCAAGGCATTGTCTAGGTTCTTCTTCACCTTCTTTTTCCTTCTTCATAGTTTTGGGTAGTTTTCTCCAATTAAGTGAAAAGGGTCCACGTTGCGGGCCTTGAATAGTCATTATTAAATCAAAAGTATAAATAAGTGTCACCTTAGTATTAAGTAATTATCTCTTAAATAGCCTTAGTAAAAGTTAGAAGCTCTCCATTTTACCTCGTTTCTCTAGCTTGCTAGTTAAGCTTACAGCTTGTGAGCTTGTAAATACTGTAAATAGATAAGATAAAATAAACAACCAAGACCAAACTCGACTTTGCATCTCCCAAGCCTTTCATCCTAACCTCAGCCAAAATAAAACAGGCATAAAACTGTAATGCCATTGAACAGAAAGTGCTGTAATTTCACTTGGTTTATCTTTGCCCCTAGGTGAATGCCAGGCTCCCTGTGGGCACACCTGACTACATGGCACCAGAGATGCTGACAGGGTTGAGTGGGGATGGCAAAGCCTCCTATGGCCCCGAGTGTGACTGGTGGTCCCTGGGGGTCATTGCCTATGAAATGATTTATGGAAGGTCTCCCTTCACTGAAGGCACTTCAGCAAAAACTTTCAATAACATCATGAACTTCCAGGTAGGGATAACTCCTTCCCTGTTCTCAAGTAAAAAGGCTGTAACTAAAGGCTGTTTTTCTCAACTTTACATAAAAGTTTATGGATGTCTCTGACTTTGTCATGTTCATAAAATATTTGGAATGTATGCATTGTATTGTATTTATGTCTCTGTATTGTAGGTATCAAGTTATTTTTTGTAACATGTATCAGCATCATCCCTGATTCAAAAAATCCTAAGCCACAAACCTTTGGAAGTTTGTGAGAATTTTCTGGGGAAGTGTCTTGTTTTACTCTTCCATTTGTGTGTACCATTGTTTAGCATAAAACGTTGACCTGGGATAACATTTTCCTGGGTGGGAATCGTTGTTCCTGTGTTCTTATCTTTACTGCAGTAAATGCATATAAAAGCCTACTTGGATAAAATGCACCATGCTTTTATTTGTGTGCTATAAATATTCATCCTTTGTACCTGACATATCTCAGAATAATGAAACTTAATCTTCCTGTTCTGAGCCTGTTTTCCTACTGAGCAGAAATCCATTTCTTTCTAATGCAGAGATTTCTGAAGTTCCCAGAGGATGTGAAAGTTAGCAGTGACTTTCTTGACCTAATCCAGAGCCTGCTCTGTGGGCAGAAAGAAAGGCTGGGTTATGAGGATCTCTGCTGCCATCCATTTTTTTCTAAAATTGACTGGAACAATATCCGTAATTGTAAGTAGAATAAAATTGTATTTATGAACAATTTCTGGGTTCTTTTGGTAATGGGAAAATGTGTACAATGAGTATTTAAGTGTGTTTGATTTGAATAATTCATAATGAAACAGGACTGGTTCCTGGAGCAGGTGTTTTTAACAAAACAGCTCATTTTGGTTTTTGCAAAGGCTATGTTAACCTCTCAGGTGAAAACTGTAAGGTAAGAGGAAGTTAATTAAAACTCCATAGGAATTTGTGATGCAGTTGCCATATTACTGCAGTCACTAGACTGTAAAATCAAAATGGTCCTTTCCATGTCCTTCCTCAGATTAAAAGGCATCAGTATGTTTTTTCAGTCCTTTCGTACCTTAGTTTGTTTAATTTTGGCTTCATTTGTTGTTGTTGTATCTTCAGCTTTCTCTTTAGTTACTTGTGAACCAACTTTACTTAAGTTTGGTTTATTTTTTGTAGTTCCAGTAGGTGATGAAATGTCTTTGGCCATAGGGCCATTGGAGCTTTTTGTCAAAGTCAAAGGGGATAATGTATTATTACTTTTTTTTGGTCCAAAATCTGTTCATTCAACCAGGAATAGAATAAAACCAGTGAACCAGATAATTCTCTGTGCAGAAAACTGTTATAATACTATGTAAGCAATGGAATTTGGTATTTGGAAGTACTGAGGCACCAACTCCATCCATGGCAAAAACAAATATTTCACAGTTCATCAGTGATCTCTGTATGGGGATCTGATTGTGTTGGAGAGTATTTTAAATTATTTGGACTGTAAAATTATCTGGGTGAGCAACATGTCTGCCTTATGTTTTTTATCAAATATGCTGTAAGGGAATGATTGTGCTCCATTTTCCATGATAAATTGCTAAGCCAGTGCTTTTACTTTTGATGACTATCTCAGCACTTCAGCTGTCAGCTCCACAGACTGTTTGCTCACTTTTCTGTTGATTCATTAATTTTGAACTTGTGGAGCTGCTGTTCTGCTAAATTCCATTGTTCTTGCCCTTTGAGAGCAGTTGAGCCTCGAGCCCTTTCTATCACTTTAGCATACATTTCCCAGTGCTCTCTGCCTTCTCTCCCCAGAGCCCTGCCTAAGCCACCAGTTTCTGTTGCTGAATTGTGTTGCATTTATATCATGTTATCTCAGATATAGAAAGAAGAATGACATGTGAGCATATGTTCTGGTGTTTCCTTGGCAATTGCCTGTCTACTATTCACACAGCTGCCCGAGTTAATGGAGCATTTTGCCAATTCGTGTGGCAGTGGTGATGTTGATGGACAAGCCAGTAGGCAGCCCTGGTGTGGTTATAAAGTTGGAATAATCATTTGGGATTTTAAAAATCCCATTTCTGTCTGCAGCTGGCCAGCAGATTGCATCACTCCCTGTAATATCCACACCTACCTACTGTGAGGATTCATGCAGTTTTGACCCCTCACTTCATTGTTATGCCTCATACTTTACAAACCCCCGCTGTAACTAGCACAAAACGCAGCAGTCTCCGTGCTTTAAGCAGCAGATTCAATGTATCACCTATTGCTTTGCTCTCTGTAGTGGTTCTCCCTGTGCTGGTTTTTCTGAGCAGTGTTGCTGTCATTCTGTTCAAAACCTGGGTCAGCTTTGACCTGGGCTATCTAAAAGCTAAAGGTTTTTTCCTAATCTTGACCTCTGCTGACAGTGATGTTTAACTGGAGAAGTGGCAGCTTGGGAAGATGGGTGATGCAAGAGGTCATAGCATTTAGATTTACATTAAAGAATCTCACTCCCCCAAGTTAATCTGGTAGAACACTTTAAGGTTGTGGAGTGTTGGGACTGGGTGATCCTGAAGGCTTTGCCAACTGAAATGACTCTCCGATTCCACAATTGTTAAACAAATTCTGTGTCAGTAGAGTCAGGCTTTCCTATAGTCTATAGGGGCAGTGATGTAATGTCTATTTCAGGCTGAGCAAGGTAGGGAAAAAAATCGGTACCTTTGCCTTGCAGGTATTTATCATGCTGAGAGCTCCAGGATAGCCATTCTTAATGCACCGATTTTGGTTAAGAATGTGTCATTAAGGGGCTTTTCAGTGTTACATTTTGTTGTTATGGTAACCTATGAAACACTTGACTTTTTAGTAAACCCCTTTCCAAAAGATCATTGCCTCTAAAAAAAGCTCTCAACTTCGCCTGGGTCCAAGTTATGTGTGCCTGTTATGTAGAAGCAGCTCTTAAGTTACAGAAACAGAATCAAACCATTAAACCTAAGGTCAGGTTTATCTGAATTTGTCTCAACAGGTGATTTTTCCCCTTCATTGGAGTATTGTACTGAAACACACTTATAGATTCTGCTCTCTGTTGGTTTTCTGCTATTTAATGACTTCTAAAGCTTATTTAAAAAAAAAAAACAAAACCACCCTGAAACAGATACCACCGCACTTCCTCCCCAAAACTAAAATAAACCAAAACTTTCAAAAGTTTGTGTTCATTTACTGAAGAGTTTTCTGAAAATATTTTGGAATTTATTTGCCTGAAATAAACATATTTCTGTGTTTCAGCTAAATGATGAGGTATTTCACTGGAAAGTTGATAACAGAACCATTTGAGTACCTAAAAAATATCTAAAATCAGAAGTAGATGGGGGAACGACGTACTTGAGTTACCAGCAACAAGGCTACATTCTGTATAATTTGGGGATTTTGTTAGTTGTCTTTCGTTATTTGACATTCATAAACTGCATCAGCTTTTTAATTTGAAATCAAAAATCTGCTTGCTGAAGTCTAGCTGGGAGATGGTCAGAAAACTTTCATTCTTACCTTAGCAATATGTGTACAGCATGAAGAACCTTTCATTTTAAGAATTGCTTTGCAACTACAGTCCAAGAGGTCTTGGAAATGGAATGGCATATTTGGACTTGCACATGGAAATTATATTTATGAAAAGACAAGAGTCAATGCCTTGTAGAAACAGAAGAACTTGAGAAAGTATTCAGGACTGATTTTTAAACTGTTTTCTGCTGTTAAACATGCAGGACCCAAATTTCATTAGTCGTAAGTTCAAGACACTTATCCTTATGAACACCACATTGTCATTCAGGATGTTAACAGTTGCACATTGTGGTGTTTCATGTAAATTCTTGTCTTCAGAAAAATGTGTTGACTTGTTTCTTGAAACGGGGATCACTTGCAGGTTGGAAATCACTTTTATTAATAGAAATGTATGCGTTGGATCACTGTCTTGACAAAACAGTAAAGGTGTTAAGATAATATTGTATGGATAGGTTAGAACTAGCACAGTGCCTTTTTTATAAGAGGTGTTAGCAAAAATTTCCTTTAATTTCATCACTGGGATTGTCTATTTTTCTTTCGTTACACTTTCTCAAATAGGTCTGTTAGAGCCTGAGGAAGAGGAATGCCTAACCTATTTAAAAAGGCTGTGTGGATGCTTTTCCTCAGAAAGCATTTATAGATCACCTTGTAGATCAAGAAGAGACACATTTTTATCCTTAAGAAACATTCTGTATTGCCTTTATGTTTCCTATTTCAGTTGAGTCTTTCACTGTCCCAGGGGAAATGCAGTCTCTCTTTTCTGAATTTGCATGAAAATATTTTGAAAGGATAGAAAGACCTGGTTAAGGCAATGTTCTTTGTACCAGCCATAAATACACACACTGAGGCAGGGTTTAAAAAAAAAAAAAAAGACTTTTTTCCATAAAAGACATTTTATCGACTCTTAATGATAAGCTGATTAAAGTACTGGAGTATGTGTGGTGGGTTTGGATTTTTCATTTTTTCATTTTCTTTCTTTTTTTTTTTTCCCCCTTAAACTTAGCAACTTACAACACCCCCTTTTCCTCTGAAAGTCATTCTTTGGAACAGATGGAAGAGGGTTACATCCTTCCACAAGTGGGGATGTATCTAGGCAAGGAATTGGCTTTTTTAAAACATGCAGTTCTCTACAAGATACTTTAAATGGTAAACAGAACATGTACGTTCGTTGTAACGTGTTGGAGACAAAAGGAGCTCTTTGTACCCAACCTGTTTGTGTGAGTAGAAGCACTGGGTTTGCTGTCTTTTTGAGTAATACTTTTGCCTCCCTTTGGAGTGAGCCTGAGAAAAGTGCAAGTTTATCACCTTGTCAGATGTGATGGCATGGTGCTCACATTTATTTCTCAGAGGCTTATCTTGACCTCTGCTGAAGGATCCTTCCCTTTAAAGAAGCAATTGATAAGCACATCAATGTATTTGCATTCACCAGTCTTCATTTTGTTCTGAAAATGCTGTAGTTGTGTGACACCTTTCTGATTTTAAGCAAGAAATAATAACTAGAGATCGTGCCATTGTGTGACCTACACTTGAGAACAAAAGTGCTTGTCTGTTTTAGCTTGGTTTTACAAGACTACTCTGTTTATTCTTGTGGGTATTTTGGACATGAGATGAAGAATTCCTTAGTCTGAGGAATAAAACTCTATGAAGAAGCTACCAAATAATTAGCAACATCAGACAGAGTGGATCTAGCTTTCTTTTTTTTTTAAGTTATTCCCTCTTACCCCTAAGTGATTTTTTTTCTACAACATGCTGAAACTTCTTCAGAAGTTCTGCATCTCATTTTCAGCCACCGTTGACAAGTTCAGAGCTACTTAGCATCTAGAGGTGTTTCCCTGGAATGACTGTTCCAAGTTTTCTCTTTAGTTGCTACTATTTCTTGATACAAATATTGTAACAAAGTTATGCTGCAGAGTTGCAGAGATTTTGGACTGTTAGTCATGGATTTTAGTGAATGCAAAATAGAGGGCAAAGGATTTTTTTTTCATTGTTTTTTAGTCTAGTATTCACAATTTTTCTTCTTTGTTCTCATATTTTATTAAACATCAGAGGAAGCTGTAGTGTAAAACAGTGTGCTCCTTAAACTGGTTTCCCATCAGCCCCAAAGGTTTGCTCTGTCTCACATTCAGTTTTATCTTTGTGCATCCGTTGTTCCCCCACTGAGTGCTTTTTCATCTTTTTATGTGCATGCATAGCTAAATGATATTTTCTTTTATGCATGTGGTTTGAGTAGCAATTCTTATGGTTGGTAAGAGGAACAACTTTCTGTTTAATTGCAAGTGCTTGAAGATGACTCTTAAAACTTTCTTTGCTCTTGTTCTGGTGGGAAGTAAGGCTTTAGATCTCTCTTTCAGAGATGAAGTTATCTATCAGGCTCTGGGGAGTACAGAACAGGGTGCTTGTACCATTATGAAAAGGCAGCTAAGTTGGTTTTTGCTACCTCTTTAAAAACATTCTAGACTTTTGCAGATGAAGTGAAGAGTTTGCTGTTTTTTCTATTATCTTACCTCATGGACAGTATCTGTCTTCAAAAACAGTGTTAAAAATCCCACAGCAACCCCTTTCTGTGAGAAAAAGTGCAGAGTTCTTTCAGCAAAGGTCCTGAAACTAAAAAATACTAATCCTGAACTGATCCTCATCTGCTGTGAATTAATTACAACTTTGGGCTTATCTTTGTATTAAAGATTATATGCTTCCAAATTCTTTCCTGTTACTTCTCTGTTTTTAATCATTAAGAGTATATGTAAGAGTAGCTGGACATTATCCTGACATTAAGTGTTTTTAAAAAGGAAATAAATATCCCAATAACAATCTATATTTCAGAGCTATGTTTATGGTGCATAAATATTGGCATCATATTATATATTTTTATTATAACTATTAAAATAGAAGAAATTAATACATTTGTAATACTGACATAAATTTTAATGTTCTGGAGCTGGTAAGTTCCAGTAGGCTGAAACTGTTTACTACAGAACCCATTTAATTTGTATATTTTTCCCATTTATCTCATTCTAATGTACTTGGAACTACTGTACATGAACAGCATCTGCTTCATGGAATTTCTTCTCACTTCCCTGCTTGGGAGCAGCGTCAGAATGGCTCTTCAGGGAGCTGCTACCAAAGCCTGCGCGTGTAGCTGGGATTTGGCAGTTGATGCAGACAGATTCTTTATTTTATTTTGGCAGTTCATGCTGGTCTGCTGGGTAGTTCCAGCAAGGGAATGGAGAGTTAAAGGCGGGCAGTGGAAGGCTTTGGCAGCCTAGAGGGAGCCAGCGCCTCCAGCCGTGACTCGCTGTGCCCCTGCCACTCACGGGCAGCAGCGTCTATCACGCTGCAGGCAGGTAGGGTTAACGCCGGCATGCGGGGACCGGGGAGCAGGGAGCCTGCACTGCAGGGGTTGGAATGTTTGTTCCCGGTCCTTCAATCCTCATCAGCCCCTCAGCTCCAGGAGATCCATCCTGGATCCATGGTAACGGTTTTAGCACACTCCACTTCCATCAGCTGGTGACAATGGGCTGTTCTAGCTGCTGGCTAAGGAGCTGTCTCTTCTTAGCTAATCTCAGAGTTGCAGTGAGTGGGGACCCGAGTGATGAAATAAATAAATAAATAAATGCTAGGAAACGTGATTTAATGAGGTAGGGATTGCACAGCAGGGCTTCTGCATTCATTCCTTTCCCACACGTAGCCAAGCCAGCAGGTAGCTCGGGTGCTGCACATCACCGAGAAGAACTTGTCCTTTTGTTCCTTAGGTTAATTAAACTGAAGCAAGCACGAGAAAATCATCTGAAATTAAACAACTGCTTAGCAAGTTAAGTGGTACCAATTTAGAAATTATAGTAAGAAATACATTGTAATTCCTGCTATTTATACCTCTCTTCAGAGCTGATTGTATCAGAGCCAGACTGCAGTGGTGTCCCGGCAAGAGTTCCAGATCTTAAGCAAGCTCTTCTAGAGAAATAAAATCAATCTTCTTTTCCTAAAGACCAGTGAGCTTTTTGTAGCTATAGTTTATTAGAACCTTCCAGGAGAAAGACCAGTTTGCTGTTGATTAGAAACCCATGCTGGTAAGATTCTTGTTAGTGTTAAAGGGTAAGATATATCCCTTAGCTGACTAGCACAGCATCAGGCTTCTTTCTCAGGTAGTGTCACTAATTGGACAGGTTGGAGACATTTTCCTTTTCAAGATGAATCAGAATCGACAGGCTTCTGGCTATATTACAGGAATGGTTTTCTTAGCCTGGTGCTTTGATTTTATTATTTATGTGTTAAAAAACCCAACATCTTAACCTGAAAAAACCCCAAACCCCAGAATCTCCAATGCCCAAGGTAAATCCCAGTTTGATCAGTGTGGGAGATGCTGTGCCTGCAGAGTGGTAGCCATGTTGGCAGCTCAGGGGTTAATCTCTTGTTGCTGTAATACGCTTTGAGAGCAGCAGCTCAGTCTGCTTGTGTTAGCAAGATTAAAAGCAGGAGCTGCAGTGCCATTGCAAGCACTGAATGAGTGGGACTGTTGCAGAGTGAACTGTAGCTGAATTTTGTCTTTTCTTCTTGCTTTTTTTCCACCAGCTCCTCCCCCCTTCGTTCCTACTCTCAAGTCTGATGATGACACCTCAAATTTTGATGAACCAGAGAAGAATTCGCGGGTTTTATCCTCTACGCGCCAGTTGAACCCAGCAGGATTCTCGGGGGAAGATTTGCCGTTTGTGGGGTTTTCATTCATCAAGGCTTTGGGGATACTCAGATCAGAGTAAGTAGAAATTATTGCTCAGGTGGATAGGACTGCTGGAAAAATGGGAAGGTTTTTTACAGAGAGGATGGTGTATGTGTGAGGAAAAGGTGTTTTAACTGACCTGTACTCTGCTGTAGGAAAGCTGCCAGATTCAGGCTTTATCTGTTGCTGGTGTGTCTTGTGCCTGTCCTACAGTTCTCTGATTATTTCTGGGATGAGGGGAAGGAAATGGAATGGAAAGATTCATTCTAAGCCAGTTATTATTAAAATTGTAGTTCAAATAGTTTGAATTAGTTGTTGCTGTTAAGCAGGGAGCAGTAGGTGATTGCATTTCTGGTACTGCAGATCCCTGCAAGGAGGAGAATACTGAGGAGTTCAGAGATGGAAAAAGGGGATGCTATTATTTTATCGGGTCAGAGAGTGTGCACCAAGTGCTGGGAATGTGTAAGGCTGAATCGGTGATCCACAGAAAAGGAGCTCCACTAACCTGGGAATGTGCAGTGATGGGTCAGTGAGCAAGGAAGGGAGCTGCATGGCAGCTGGCTCTGTGCTGCTGGGTCAAGTTAAATAGGAGGACTGGACATTGCTGTGTTGTGTGTTCAGAGACTGGAGATTCAGATGAAATATGCAGTGGCTGTGTGTGGAGAGATGTAAAGACCTCAGAGAAATGGTTTTCAATGGAAAGAAAGCATGATTTCTGAGAGAATGGAGTCAGAGAAAAAGAAGAATATAAACAATTTGATGTGGTGATATAAAGCATTTGATGTGGTGGGTGGTTGGTTTCTGATGACAGAGCTATTGAAAAAGTATTAGTGCAGTGTGTTAAGTTGGGAAGTCCTCAGCTCAGGACCAGGAGGCCTCTCAGGAACGCAGTGGCTTTGGCTGGGTTAGTGATCCAATGCACTGTGTTTTCATGTCAACCCTCATTCCCTGCTGCTGGCTTGCTCCCTTCAGGGACTTCCTTGTCAATCTGTCTTAATTGAGTTTCATTTTGTGTCATATTGGTTGTGATAGTTGCTCTGCAGTAAGCTTGTCATCGAATTTGGTGATACTGTTGACATCTTTGATCTTGCTCACACTGTGAATCAAGGTTATATGATGGTTATGCCAGAAATAAAAAGGGAATCTTTGGCTGCCCCTCCTCAGCAGAGTTGCTTTTATGGCAAAAGAGGAAGGAAGGGAGAGGATATAAAACCCCAGAAAGTGTTCTTTTGGTGAAATGATCTAATATTGTCAGCAGGATGGAATGTTAGATCTGTAGATACCTGGGGTTAAAATCTGTTTTAATTTAGGAATGAGATAACTTAGGCTGTTATCTTGTCTGCCTGGGGAACTGCAGTCTGTGTACCTATGTGGCCATTTAGGTAACAGCCCAAAAAGCCTCAACAGTGACCATATATGTGTGATAAAAAACATGCATGTAATTGGGCCCAGGACTAGAACTGAAGAGGAGTGTGGGGTAAAGTCTCAGAACAGTGGTGTAACTGTGCTGCAGGCTGAGAGAGCTGTAGCAGATGGACTGAGGTGCTTTCTCTGTGGAGCTGGTACTGAAAATGCATATGGAAGTTACATTTGAATTTTGGGAATAGGTGAGAAGGAGTATAGCAAATGAATATAGAGATTAATGTCCACTGCAGAAATTCTGACTGAAGTAAAATTTGTTTGGTGTGGCCTGTTTTTTCTTAAACCAGAACAGAAAGTCATCTTATATTTAATTTTCCCCAAAATAATTTTAATATGAGTAGATGTAAATTTTTTTTTCTTGAGTGAGATTTTGATAAATTCACTTATTTTTAGCAGTAAATACTTGCCTTTTGTTCTAAGACGGTGATTTAAGTATGGCAAAGCCCTTATGGAGACTTTAAAATATCTGTATTTAAATAATGCAGTGATTAGTTTATTCTCAATACCACTGTAAATGGGTCACAAACATAACTTCTTCCTTATAAAATATTGTCTGGTGTGTGTTTTACTTGAGGAAATACTGTACTGTTTCTGTCCACACTGCCTTGGAAATCAAATTCTTAGATGAAGAATAGTAAGGCGTGGAGGGGGCTTATCTGTTGTGAATCTTGGGATGCCTTCTCTGGAAGGTCCTAAGTCATGAAGTTTATCAGTCCAGAATTTTTTTGAAAAAATCTTTTCCTGTGCAAGTCTAACCTTATGGTTGCTAAGTGATGCAGATCTGTTTTCCTGTCTGCAGCACAAACCCTCTAGTGCTGCTCACAGTAAGGCCAGGCAGCTGCAGAGTGCCAGTGACGAGGTCCTTGAAACTTTCTGCACTTTTAATCTGGGGGCTGTCAAATTGTAAAGGTGAGGGTTATGCTCCTGCCCTTGTCCACTGGATGGTAAGAAGCTATGGCTGAGCTGGGAATTTCAAATACTTCAGAGAAAAGGCAGCTAAAAAAGAAGGACAGAAGAAGGATAACAGAAGTTCTTTTTTCCACTCTCCCAATGACTTTGGGCTAGAAGATTTTGCCCGAGTCACTTAGACCTGTTGCCAGAAATTACAAGGTTGGTGTGTAGTTTAGAAGGGTCCCTTGAATTACAATGCTCTTGCTGCCCCATACCATGAGATTTGAGAAGAATTTGTGTCCCTCTAACAAATATGAGATTTAACAAAAATGCAGAAGGCACAGCAATATGTCATAGGAGGCAATCAGGAGAAATCAAGGGCATTGCTTAAGTCATGGATTCCTGTACTAGCAAAGTGTTTAAGTGAATCTGCTCTTGGGAGAGCTGGGCTGAGGCTGCAGAGAAGGAGCAGCTAACTCCTTCTCTCATCATGGCCTCTGAATTCTGGATGTGGGGGAGAAAAGCCTGTCTGACTGCAAATCTGGCTGCTGGTTTAGCTGCAAGCGTGTGACTGTGACAAGATAAGAGGCAACCAAGGGTTTAATTCCATTAAAAGCCAGCCCCACCTTACTTCCTGTCCCTAACCATGGCTGATCTCCAGTGCTTAGAACAAGAGACAGAACCCCTTAGCTGCCAAAAATATGCATCAAGTGGTGGAGGAAAATTTTTCTTGTCCTTTGCAGGTGACTAGCAGAATCATAAGATAAATATGTTACAAATCCAGGGCTAACCAAGTATACCAAACTGCCTAATAAAAATACATACCTAATAAAATTAGTGCCTAATAAAAATAAATACCAAATAAAATGTATCAAAATACCTAATAAAAAATAAGTGCTTAATTAAAAATAGTTTATTATGCAAATTTTTGCCTGCCTGTGTTCTCTCTGTAAGGTCCTAAGAAGTGGTGTTACTCAAGATTTCTGGGGTTTTGTTTTCTGGTTTCTTTTGGGTTACTGGGGTTGAGGTTTTTTAATTTAATAATTTGGTATGGATTCGTGACTATCATTATAAAATACTGAGAGTTAAAATGGGCCATTCCTCCAAAAAGAAGGATTTCTGCTGATTTCTTCCAACAGTTTGTTGGGTTCTGGTAAGCTCTTTCACCAAAGATAGATGAAAGAGGAAGCACAGGATGAGCATACCAAAAATATGCTTTGCTTCAGCGAGCTCTATTCACAGATTGATGGTATCACTGTTTGTTTTTGGTTGGTTTTTTTTAGGCTTGAGCAAGCATTTACGAGGGGGTGGAAGGTACAGATGAGTATAATGCTAAAAAGAATAGAGCATGAGGGATGGGGGATGAGATTATCAGCATGTTGTGTGGGGGCCAGGATTAGGACAGATGGTGCCCATCGTTGTGAGAAGGAAGAAGCACAGGGGGTTTAGGACAGTGGCAGAAAAGGACACGGGAAGTTCCAAGGTGTGATGGGATGCTCAAGGTACGAGCTGGATACCCAGAATCAGCCTGGAGCTTTTCCCATGGCAATGCTTTTTTCTTCTTCATCTCAGCCACGTTAGGACTGGAGGAGCTTTTACACAACCAGCACCATTTCTGCTCATTCTGCTGGTTGAGGCTGCTGCTGATCTAGCTGTGAAATCACTAGTCAGCTCTAAGTTAACTTGGCTTGTAGTCATGCAGGCACTGCTTCTCTGGAAAGTAAATTGGCACAGCCAGTGCTGTCAGAGCTTGGTACTCTAGACTTGGCTTTGGGGTTTTTTTTAATCTTTTATTGCAATTTTCTTGTTGATGGAGCTGGTTACCTTTTGTTAATCTTTTTTTCCACACTTGAGAGGAAACTGCAGAAACTGCTCTGTTGTGCTAAGAGAATTGATCCAGATGTAGCAATTAATTAAATGAAATACTCTGAGATGGCCCCAGCCTCAATGATAGCTTTGCATCATGGCTTTTGATGTTGGGTTGTATGTGTTTAATTTCTGCAATGATGCTGACTGAGGAAGAATATAAGTGCCCCAGAAATGTGGGTATTTTCCACCTTGTCATGCTCTGTTGATAGCTTCTATCACCATGACAAGGCTTATTAGATTAGCCAGTATTCCATTTCTCTTGATTTCCTCTGTCTGCCCCTTTCTGATACTTTGAAGGTTGTATGAATGTTCAGGAAGTTGTTCAAATACAATTTGTACACAGGAAAGAATTACTGGGAGAGCATGTCTCCTAAAAACTCTGTGTCCAGTGCTAACTGAGATCAGCTTCCCTTGGGGATAAGATGTACTGTTTCCATGGCAGGAAAATCATCGTGTCACCAGCACATATATTTTTAAGGAATTTCTTCTTCACTTTGGACAAGGATGGAGAAGAAAGATTGTAGTTGTGTCTGCGCCTTCCCTCCCCTTACAAAGCCAACACCAACCCTGAGGAGCAGCTCCCTCTGCAGTCACCACATGAAATCCAAACTTGGGCAGTCTCCTGTGCCCTGTCCCATCCCATCCCACCTGGCTGAACCACCTACCTTTTACAGAGTTCTTCATTTCCTTCCCTGAACCCCTCCTGTGTCCTGCCTGCCTTGCAGTGCCTGAGGATGCTTTCAGCTGGCTCACCATGAGAAATTTTTGAAATACAAAATAGTGCCTGTAATATTAGGCTGTGATTCTTTTAATAGCAAATAAAATAAACAAGCAAAAATGATGAATAAAATTAGCTCCTTTGGGGAGGTGGAATAAAAGACACAAATAAAACCAATTCTGTGAGAACTGGCTAGAGTTTTCTTAGGTAATGTCTCAGATCTGAGAAGAATGGAAGTAAAGAAGTGATGGTTAAGGTTGAAACTAGAATTTTGAAAAAAGAGTGCTTTAGCCAATACAGTTCAGACCTATAAAACTAAGTTTTTATTATAAGAAGATTTTCAGATTTGTCTCAGTACATATTTGCAGCTATTTACATATATTTGATTAACATTTGAAAGCAGATTCCTTAGTGTCTTTTTTAGTTAATGTGAGCTTTAATTTGTATTTTTAGACTGCTTTTCTCAACTATTCATTTTTAGCCTTGTTTGTACACCCAGCTGTTATGGGATTTAATATGCATCTTTCTCAGATGGTTGCTTTTTCTCTGTAGGAGTATAGACACGCTTTATAAATTGATTTTTAAATATGGTAATTTGACGGATCAGATTGATTGGACCAGGGCTAAAGGAATGCTGTATAAAAGCATTAATTTTAAACACTTTTTTAGTGAGTCCTGATCATATCTTTATCACTGAAATGCAGGATTCTTTCTTCCAAGTTTTTCCATGTCAGGTTTCTGAAGAGATGTATTCATATCTGACCTTTCAAGGCAGCATTGGTGGATTTTGCTGTGCTTGTTTACTGATATTAAAACAGTGTTTCCTAATCACTGCTCAAGGTGGTGGTGCTGAAGGTCTGTTTGATCCAGAAATGTTGCTGCATTTTTGTAAAAATCCATGTATATCTTTCTGTGCCTCTGCTGCATATCCAGTTGGATTAAGGAGTAGATTTTTCTCAGAAAATGGTGGTGATGGAATGAAACTTTCCTTGGTGTTGAGAGGAGCCTGTGCTGCTGTGTGTGGGTGTCTGGCTCTGTGCAGAGAGCTGCTCAAAGCTCCTTTCTCTCCGTGGGGATAACTGGCTGCACACCAAACTGTGGCCAGGAGAAGGAGAAAGCAACGTGTGGGCAGCCTGTGTGATCTTTTATTAGCACCTTTATTGTACTGCTGTGTTTTCATCTATCAGTTAACACTGCTTCCATCATTAACTGCTCGAGTCTCTAATCTGAATCATTTTATGCGAGGGAGAATGTGATTTTTAAAATTGTGTTTTGATGTGGTGTACTTAATTTTTTGGTTGCAGGTTGCATATTTAAGACTGTGCAAAGCACTAAAAATATGCTCCTAAACATCAGGTGGCTTCCTATCACTTTCTAAAATAAATTTAAACTAACAGGAATGGTAAACTTCTTAAATGCTGAGTCTCAATTAGACAGAAAGCTTAAGAACAAGTAAATATTTTCCCCAGGTTTCTGGAGTCAAATTGTTTTGAACAGTAGAGTTGTGTCTCAGGAAAAAAAAAAAAATACTTCTAAGTGGAACTCAGAAGTTCTGCAGTGTGACTAATCATATTGATATTGATTGGGTTTGTAGGGATCATATGAATTGGGTCAGGGAAGTTTCAATTTTGATTCGCAGAATGTAACTAAGGATATTAAATTCTTCTTCCTGTGGTGCAGATTATGACATGTTGAAGTTTGTAGGGATTTTATACTCTGATGATAATTTAAAAACCCGTTTAAAAATAAAGTATCAAATAAAAAGCTTTTCTCTGAAAATTTGTTATCTTTCCACATGATTATGTTGACTTTATGCTCTGTTTTTGTTGCACCTATAAATCCCTACAAATCATGCAAAACTGCTGCTGTGATTTATTGTTTTGCACTCTGACATAGCTATTGATGGAAAATATTAATATTGTAACTAGAAGTACATGTGGATTATTTAATAATGATGTACTGTCATTAGCTTTTATGGTACTTTTGATCTGCAGTGATGGCTGTTAGGCTGTGATTGCTGCACAATCACATTTCTTTTATCCTGGAATAAGTAAGTACCCAATGACTTTACAGAGGCTGCATAAATCAGATTTCTTCACCTTTTGCCCATATTCATGTGCTGTTTGGCTTTGCTCTTTTAGATCTGTTTTTTCAAGTGTGGATTCCCCAGCCAAGGTCAGCTCCATGGAAAAGACACTTCTTCTCAAGAGCAAAGAACTCCAAGACGCCCAGGACAAGTGTCACAAGGTATTTATTTATGCGATTGGCCACACCCATTGCTCCAGGAATCTGCAACCACTGTATGTCCAGGGATCTGTCAGATGCTGCTGATCATCCAGACTCGTGGTGGGCAAAGTGCTTTTCCTTCAGAGAGGTGGCTTCCTGTCCAGTACAAAGGGAGATGAATTTAGGCCATGCTGTTGCTGTAGATACTTTTAACTTAACAAGAAGCGGCTCTGGATTTTAAACAGTGCTTTTCTCAGCGTGCCACAGACGACTGCTTCTTCCTGCAGGCCCTGCCTCTTCATCAGACACACATTACAGCAGTACTGTTCTGAGGGCTCTTCCTCACTCATCAGCTCCTGCTTATATAACTGTTGTCACGTCACTGCTTATGGTGAACGTCTTGTAACAGTTGCTGTGCTCCAATAAAGGGAACCTGGTGGAGTCTTTTAACACTTACTGCTGGTTTTGAGACTTTTATGAGAGTTCCATTACTTTTCTCCCCGCTCGGTTCTGGATTTGACCATTTGCTCCTGACAAGGAGATGGGGGGAAACCATCTTCTGGTCCAGCATGGATTTGGGATAAGGTTAAAGTGACCCATCTCTGCAAGTCAGGTGAAAAATGATTGTGTCTTCTTTGCTAACTGGGGTTCGAAGAATGACTGAATATGAACAAGCAGCTTGAATGAATGGGGTGACTTAGACTTACTACTTTGTCCTTAAGAAGAACTGTGCATTCCTGGAGCAGAGACAATGGTATCGGAATTTAAACACCATTTGGAGAAACATAGCTAGAAGTCTCTTGGAGACAAATTCCTTACAAAGAGAGCTCTGAAAGTAGCAGTTAACAAAGCTTTTGAAGCCCCTCTTTATAACCTCTTGATATTTATTGCAGATGGAGCAGGAAATGACGCGGTTGCACCGGAGAGTGTCAGAGGTGGAGGCTGTACTTAGCCAAAAGGAGGTGGAACTGAAAGCCTCTGAGACCCAGCGATCCCTCCTGGAGCAGGACCTGGCCACCTATATCACAGAATGCAGTGTGAGCCCTTACACCAGTCCTTTCAGCTCTGAAGGCCTGAGATCTGGTGGTCTTTGTCTTTCTCTTCCATCATGCTTTCAGTGGGGTACTTGATGGAGAGAAAATACTCTGTGAGAGGATATCTGTTGAACATGGAGCCCTGAAGTGTTTGCAAAAGCTTGATTGGTAGTTTTATTCAGATGTTGTTTCATGGTCATGTGCTTAGATCATGCAGGAGTGACTACTGTCCTGGTCTTGCTGAAACTCTTTGTGATGTTTGTCTTACTGGCTGTGCTAGAACATGCCTGGGTTGGGCTTCTTGAAAGTTTCTTAGCTGGAAGAGGATGGGGCCTAATCAGTGCCTAGACAGAAATCTTCAAGGACAAATAGGATTAGGAAGCAGTGGTGTTGCCTCCATCTGTGGTGTCCTGAGTTCAGACCCATCCCGTTCCCCAGCACAGTGTCAGGGAGGATCTAGGACAGGTGCTATTTTTCAGGTGGGATATAAAAATGAGGCTGTAAAACCATGTCTTCAAAGATCATTTTTCATGAGAGCTGGAATGTCTGCCCAGTTGTCACTGGCAATATTCCAGTAAGGATATTTTCATTCTAGTTGATAGTCCCTGTATTTTCAGTTAGATACACAATTATGTTTCCTCTCTTGTACCAAGAACAAAAATGCAGCTAATACTCTGTTCCAGAGAATTGAAAACCATTTCTGATGTCTTGGTTTGTTGGGAAGGACATCTTAAAATGGGGCCAAGTGATTTTCCTATACTGAATGCTACTAGGTAAAGAAATAAAATTCAGTTTGTATCTTTCTGTTGATGAATAACACTCAGTTAATAGGAGCACCACTCCACTGGTGACTCCAAATTTGGAGGTAAGGCACGTGCTGAGATAGACTCAGCTCTTCTGTTCCTTATAGAAATTTAACAATGATTAAAGCATTTGAATCACTTAACAGCAACAAGAAAAATGTAAGTAACATGAAGTTGAAGGATTGTATCTAGGTTGTGAATTAATAGTGCTGGATAAAATATAGATAAATGCTGTCAATAATGGATGCCTTTTGTGATCTGTGTTTGGTTTTTGTCTCTAAACCTGATGTGAGGAAGTGGAGATTTGAACTGAGATTTAAGTTGAGTAAACAGTGTTTGCAAAATGGGCTGCTTCTGTTCAGATAGGAGCAGCACTGGCCATGAATTTCATTAGGGTTCCATCATTGGTGCCTCCATTTTTTTGATGCCTCACTGCAGTCAAGGAGGCATTTGTGTAACTAAAGATCTTCATTATACAACCATTTGAGAAACCAAAGCCTATGTATTGAACATTTTGCTTTCTGCAGAGCTTAAAGCGAAGCCTGGAGCAGGCACGGATGGAGGTGTCTCAGGAAGATGATAAGGCACTACAGCTACTTCATGATATCAGAGAGCAAAGCCGAAAACTGCAAGAGATCAAAGAACAGGTATTCCTGCTTCTTTGGGGAGCAGAGTGGCTGCCCACAAATAGGCATTCTTGGCATATTCTAGCTCTGGTGCCAGGATTACGCTCGGTGTTGATAGGCTGTGATAACTCCCAAGCTGTGTGATTTCACGGGGGTTCCTGAACAATACAGCAAGCAAGAAAATTCCACTTGTGTATTTTGCAAGTAAGCACAAACTCCAAACTTCACATTTTTCTTTTCCTAGTCCTGAAAGTACTTTGTCTATACAATTAGTTTAGGAGAAAGTTGCAATTCTTTAGTAACATGTTGCACTAGAAATGACCTATCCATTTTAAATGGTTAAGGTATGGAAATTTCACAAGTTAATCAATCTTCACCTGGGAGAGAACTGAGCTAACCTGAATTTTGTGGGGTTTTAAAAAATTTTTTCTTCTTTATCTTACAATTTAAAATGCTCAATAGCATTTCAGAACAGAATGTGTGTTGCCTAGCTGTTCTTCTCCTGATTTGATCTGTTTGCAAAGTAGAAATTAATAATTTTCTTTTCCATCCGAAGAATGTTGAAAATTCATTAATTCACATAGCTGCTCATAAGAAAAAAAAGAAGTCAAAATTAAATGAAAACATTGTGACAAATGTGGTCATTGCAAGGGAGAACCCATTCAGTTTTATGAATTAACATACTGCATTGAGAAAAAGAAATTGAAATTTGCTATAGCAGTCAAACAATTCTTTGTGTTTATCTGTTGGTTTTCATCTTCAAAGCACTTTACAAACATTAACTGACTCATTTCAAAGTCTCTGAAACAAGGAAGCCCAGAAACCTTGGTAATAATTCTCCAGACATGAGTAGCTCTTATGTAAAAAGTAATGAAATGCAAACCCAACCCTCTGGATGTAGCTGGCCTCCACAGACTTCCCCAGCATTTTTCTGGGTGGTTGTTTTATGTAATACCAGGGATCTAAAGCTCCCTGCTCTCTCTTCTGGTGCTTTGCTAGCAAAGTTGCTTTAAATACTGAAATGGGGAACATTTTTGATGATTTTAAATATCCAAAGATTCTTAGGCAGTACAGACACATGTAACAGAGGAAACATAATGCAAGTAATTTTTAATCAAACATTTTGTCCCAGAATCTCTTAACTTGGCTTGTGAAGATTCACAATGACATAAAGAGGCTGCTTAGTTCAACAAATGAATCCTGCAGACTTTCATGTCTGTGGTGGCCTTCTGAGCTCCCTGAAACACGTGTGCAAGAACTTGGCAACCAAAACTGCTGAGAGATTTGTGCTGACTCATATGAGCAGGTGGATCTTGGCCATTAAAGACTTGGACCATGATTTTTAAGTCAGAAGTAACTGGGAGTTGGAAGAGCCCCTTAGAATTTTGCTGTTGGAAACCTGAGGCTTGAGAGAGAATGAGTCAAATCAACAGCAAATCAGAATCTTCAAAACCCAATAATTAGGCATTTGATATTTTCAGGGCGAGGCTGTAGGTTCAACTTAACCTCAGGTACTTGGATAGAAGAGCATGGTGGGTTTGTGGGGTTTTTTGTTTGCTTGGGGCTTGTGTTTGGTTTTTGTTTTGTTTCGTTTTGTTTTTTTGTTTTAACTAAACCTGTGCTCTGGTTGTTATTTGATGAAGAGCTGTACTAACAGACAATCTTGCAACAAATCAGAATCTCTATTTTTTTTGAAAGCCCCACTCATTTCTATGTAGCTCCCTGATGTGATTTGCTTCAGGTACATGCCCAGAACTTGTCTAGTAATCTGTGCTTAAATACCTCTTGGTATTTTAAAACTCTGACCAATGCATATCCCAGAGGTTTGTTCTGTGTTGCCTTGAATGGTGTGGCCTGTTTCTCTGACCTGATCTTATTCAAAGACAGTCTTGCAAATGTGATGAAACAAGAAAACCTGAAATATTACTAATTATCTCCTCTTCTTTCTTCTTTTCTCCCTCCCCATTCTCCTCCCTTCCCAACTGCTCATTGTCACAGTGGCAACTATTGTCATACCTGTAATTCTTTGTTCAAGTGTTTGCTGATATAAAAGCCCAGTATTTTAGGAAGTCTAAACTAATTATGATTTCTGAGCAGAACATTTATTCCTTCAAACCGTTCTGCCTTTTTTGTTCAGAAATGTATTGGTATGAAAAGAATATCTGAGTTAATACATGCTTAGTTATGAGAAAAAAGCTCTAATTCATTCCAACAGGAAAATAAGATCATCCTTCCATAGGGGAGAAACTGGAAAGAGTAGGTCCCTGTCTGGCTTACCAAGTGGAGAACCAATTTTGGGATTACAAGCCAGAGAGCCATTCTTTGCTCCCTGTAAGGGACAGTAAAGCAATCTGCTAAAGGCCTGGCTTTTTTCAATATCTGCATAAGCTCTCCATGCTGGAGAATGAGGAGCTGCCATCAGGGTCAGTGCTCATGCAGTCACTTGTCGAGCTGAAGGCAGCTGCCTGTCTGGAGGGAGCGATGACAAACCTGATTCTGTCACGAGACACTTACTCTTCTGAATATGGGGGTAGTCAAGCATACTGTAAGATATTAAAATGGAAAGAAAGATAGACTCCCCCACTGTCAGGCCTTCACAATCTTTGTTCCTGACTCTTGATGTGCATGTTTTCTACTTGTTCTCACCTTCATAAAAAATACTTCAGTTTTGGAGAGGGCTTTTTGCTGTGGGTTTTTTTTTTTGCTTTAGAGTAATTTTATGAAATGCATACTTGCAGGACCTAGTAAATGCTAAACATAATTAAATTCTTTTCTTCCAGTGAAGATATGTGAAGCAATCTCTCAAGCTAGTCTCAGTTTGTGTTCCCAGTCTCATTGAGATAGTCAATTCAAATGTTCTTTTCTTCTCCCACCTTCCCCATCCAAATACCCTGTCTTGTAGTCTCCTACATGGGGAGTCTTTATTTCTGCCTGTATAGGCAAATATCTTCTATGAGCAATGTGAGTTTTAGATAGTTTTTCTAAGATAATGGTTGATTTTAGGTTGTCTCCCATACTGAGCAATGTGATTCTTTTTAAGTCTGTCAAGAGAAAGTAGCTGATGGCTGCAAGCCACAGTGTGCTACCCCTCTGCTTCTCCTTCTTTCCTTTTACCCAAGCTGTGCAGATCTGTGGTAACTGTCATGTTATCAGCCTGAGAAAATAAATCTTGAGGGAGCATCTGGGCATTTAGTAGAGACATCAACTCAAAGGCACATTTCTGTTTCAGAAATTAGAAATGTAAGTAATTTTTATCACTTGTATATATGTGTTCCTGCACTCTCAAAAAGTCAATGTTTTGACTTTGAGGTATTGAGTTGAAAGTGGCAAGACTCAAACCAGAACACCATGGATGTTATTTTATTTAGTTTTTACCGTTTCATTTTGTATTTTACCTTTCTTCTACACGCTCTTAAATGCATCTGTTGCCTGCAGTCAGTATTCTGGAATGTGCTGCTCCAAGCCTTTTCCCCTGTTGCCTCTAAACTGTAATCCCTTCTCCTTCCCTTCCACCCCAACTACAGGAATACCAAGCTCAAGTAGAAGAAATGAGGCTGATGATGAATCAGCTGGAAGAGGATCTGATCTCAGCTCGCAGGCGCAGCGATCTCTACGAGTCGGAGTTGAGGGAGTCCCGCCTGGCAGCTGAGGAATTCAAACGTAAAGCTGCCGAGTGCCACAACAAACTGCAAAAGGTAGTTTAGGCTTCATGGGAGAGGGGGCTGAGGCTTGTTGGAGTATTTAGGGCTGTTTGACACATGCACACACAAGTTGTGGGTGTGCCCTTCAAAGATTAGCGTGGTTCCTACAACGAACACAACGTGTTTTTCGTGATGTGACTTAGACTTTGTGTAACTGCTGGTGTTTAAATTGCAAGAGGTGATGACTGGATAGAAGACTAGCTTTTCCTGAGATTTTCATGTATTTTTGTATTTAAGTTACAGGTTAAAGATCAAGGAAAAAATGAGGCAGGAGAGTTGTATACCAAACTGGAAAAGGTATGTTACTTCAGTGTCCTAAATTTTACTTCCTAGTTCTTTCATTTTATGCACAGAAACCAAGAAAGTCTTTGGCTAGTCAGTGGCATGCATGGCCTCACAGCCCCCACCCCCTTTCATTTTATGTTTTAAGATGTCTTGGTGTGATTCACTGTTCTCTCTGATTTGATATAAATCTGTGTCTGGATAACCTGTTCCTAAAGGATTATGTTGAGAAGCCAGGCAAAGATAGGCTGTTATGTGTCATCCGAGTTTGGAGTAAGGTTGGGGATACATCAGGGTTTTCTTTACTCAGAAAGAACAGCAAATACAAAGCAAAAAGAATTCTGAGTGTTCTCACACTGAACAATCTTCTTGGTAGCAAAAATATTAAATCAAATGGAATTTAGCAAAATGGGAATGGATTTGCCGAGAAGTGTTTCGGTGTGTTGGAATTAGAGGGGGAAACCAAGATTTTTGGGAAGCAAATTAAAACAACTATGATTTAATCTTCTCCTCTTTGGTTTTGACTCTTTTTCTCCATCTTTTTTTATCTAACTGTAGATCAATACAGAGCAGCAGGCCAAAATCCAGGAGCTGCAGGAAAAGCTGACAAAGGTAACGACTGGGTGGTGAAAGTGAGTGTTTCACAAGATTTCCCAGTGAAACCTTAATGAAGAGGAGGGATGCACTTTGTTTTACCCTCAAAAATAGAATTAGTCATAGCATGGGGGATGATAAGGAAAAAGGGGTGGGAACTGGTATCTGAAATCACTGGTGCTCTCAATGTGCTTTTGGCTCTTGAGACATGTCAACAGTGTTTATTTTTACAAATGAAGCTGAGTCAGAACTGGAGTAGTGTAGAGAAATTCTTATTTAAAGGCCTATTTGGATATGCTCTGGACATTGCACTGGTCCCTTGCTTCTGAAGAAGGGTTCAGCTGGTTTTAGCTCACTAATAACACACGTGTTGGACTTGCTTTAGTCTCCCAGTATTCTCTGCTTAATCACTTGACAGTTCAGTTCTTCACGGATTCTTCACAGTAAAAATGTTGAATGATAAAGATTGAGAACACCATTAAAACACCTTATCAATGTTTGCTGAAAGTAGTGCAGAATGTCTAAGATTTGCTGTCGTGGTCAGTCTGGCACCTGAGGTGTCACTGTAAGAACAGTCAGGGACCTTCTCTTACTGGAATCCTTCAGCAGGAAAGAAAGGGGTTGTCATAATTATCCCCTGACTGAGCTTTTTAAGCTTGGCATCTGCTGAGAGAGGGCTATTTCAAGGGTTAATGAGGGTTAAGGGAACATGGAAGCCAAAACTACACAGAAATAGTACTTCTAATGTTTCAAAACAATCATGTTTTAATCCCCTGTCTCCTTTTCTACCTGCATTAATGGCAAGGAATTATCTGTAGGCCAACAGGTTATTCTCCTTGTCCTTTATTAAGAGTATTTTGTGAGTTCTTTTAAAGAACTTGGGCTGAATTTGGGGATAGATTTAGCTTTCAGGATGTAGAGTCAAGGAACTTGCAGCATAGCAAGACAAACGTGTATCCTAAATTTTAATTTTTTTTTGGTGAAACAGAGGTCAAAATTATGTAGCAGAAGTTAAAATTTGGACACGTTAATTTGCACGGTTAAACCAAAGTTCTGTGCTGGTTTTATTGACAGTGTTGACCATCTTGAAGTTCTGAACCTTCCACACACCAAATTTTTGTGTTTGCTTTTCATCTAATACCTGTGTTTTCTTCTCTCTTGACCTTCAGGCTGTGAAAGCCAGCTCAGAGGCAACTGAGCTCCTGCAGAATATCCGTCAGGCAAAGGAGAGAGCTGAGAAGGAGTTGGAGAAACTGCAGAACCGGGAAGATTCTAATGAAAGCATGAAGAAAAAATTGCTTGAAGCAGAGGTGAGTGCACAGTGTCTGTCTAGAGTAAATTACTTATTGGGATGTGTCTTAGTTTAGGAACCCTCACCTGGGTGGCTCTGAGCAGCATGTATTCCTGTAGTAATTCTTCAGGGGAAAGTGTTGTTAGACATTAATCCATTTTTCATTCAAAAACATATTTCTTTGAGGAAAACAGAGGGGTTTTATTTTCAATGAGGGGTTGATAAGGACATGTGGTTAGCCTGGGGGATTTGGGGCGGGATGAGGAGTCAAAATGTGAAAGCCAGCCATATATTGACTGCTTCAGCCTGTTTTCTCTAGAAACTACTCCTTGCTTTGTGCTAATGCAGAGTTGGGTGTCCTAAACAGCAGCTCATAATTGCTCTGCAGGAACGGCGCCATTCTCTGGAGAATCAAGTGAAGAGACTAGAGACTGTGGAACGAAGAGAAAACCGCCTGAAAGAAGATATTCAAACTAAATCTCAACAGATTCAACAGATGGCAGAAAAAATTCTGGTGAGCAGAGGTGAAAATGAAACTTAGAGGGTAAGAGTTTGTGAGAAAGGAGTAGGGAAGAATCAGAAGATGTAGAATTGCATTGAATAAGGTGGAAATTGTTGAATAAAGGGATTTGTTTCCTGTACTAGTCATACTGGAGAAAGCTTAAACATTCAAATAATATTTGCACCTCTAGTTACAAACTCACTCCTGTGCCTTTAGTGTTAATAGTGCCTCAAAACTGGAGTCATCTCAGTGGGAAAACTTTTCAGTCAATACAGGAATATTTAAATTCTTTACCTAGTGATTGTTTCAGAGGTAAAACATTCTGAGGGCGGGTTACTGCAACAACAAAAACATCTCTCTTAAAGTAAATTGCAGAGGAATTTAGAGGTCAGATCTATTAGAAATGCTTACATTTTAAAGCAGAGAGAAATTAGTCATCCAAACTGTTCATCTCCGAAGATATTTGTTAGGAAACCATTTGCACCCACATAACTTTTCAGTTGGCAGTTTCTTGTTTCTCTCCTGGTTAAAACTATTAAGGCAAGTTAGTATGTCAGTCTCTAGTGGATCAAGCAGAGAGTGTTTCTAATAACTTTGCTTCCCTGGGACAGAAAGCATAATTTAATACTGGAATAATTAAATTTATTTTGCCTTCCTCATGAATTTTCTCTGTGTGTTGCCAATATGACAAGGAAAAAAAGGATTATATTTTACTGGTAGTAATCCCAAGCTGAGACACACCTGAGGAAGGCCAAATGGAAATGTAAAAATAAACGTATTTGGCGTCAACAGATGACCCAGGCTTGCTCTGGGTGTATAGCATCAGAATGCTGAGCACTGTCAAGAAAAGGTAGAATCAGTTCTTTAGTAGTGCTGTTCCTTTCAAATTGTTTTGATAGCAGGAGTGCATGGTAAGTGGGAGACTATGGTTGTGCTGGGCACAGAGCCAACTGTATGTTTAGAAATAGTGGAAAACTTTGAATTGTTTCATAAGCCTCTTGTGCGTATTTGGGGATTGTTCCTTGCTTTTGATTATGTTCTCTGTGGAGGAGAAAGTGGAAGGGAAGGCAGAAATATCGACTAATTGTTTTACACCATGGGATATGTTTCTCTCTTCTTATAGATAGTTTCCATGGAGTCCTGACAGAATGTTGGAGGGGTACAAAAGTGTTTTATAAAAAAAAGTCAAACAGGCATTGAAGAAATAATCCCTACAGAGTCTTTTTCTAGTCCCTTGCAACTGATCTGGGAGCTCAGGGTATTATTTTTTTCCTCCACTCCTACCCTGTACCGTCCCTCAAGTTGTCTCTTCAAACATTTTTTACTTTTCCTGATATAGAGAGGTAAGAAGGGAGTTGAAGATACAGAGTTGCATAGAATAAGATAGAAATTGTTGAATAAAAGCACAGTTTTCATGTACACTCCTGTAGCAGTACCTGAGAAGTACCTGCTCATCTGTCTGTAAGGAGCTGATGAAGAAGTAAGAAACAAGTTAGAGAAGATAACTTCTGCCTGCCTGAAACTGCAGATCATTGCTGTGATGCCAATAACAAAGTCAGTGCTACATAGAGAATACTGAGTGAGAGCAGGAATGGTAGGAGATTACCTTTTTAAGCCCACACTGGCTGTTAAGTGCCACTGCAGGAACTGGTGAAGCTTCTGCTACAATATGAGCAGTCTGATGCTGGGAGCTTTGAAGCTGCTGCTGATCTGGTTGTCTGATTCTCTGCCAGGACCTGAAACGTGTGGGTTTCTGGGGGAGGTGAGTTGTCCCTCTTGTTGCTGGGAGACATATTTCAATTGCAAAAAGCAGCAATCTCCATTCCATGCAGGAGTGTCAGGGACTAGGCACTGTCGATGACCTACTTTTGGTGAACCTCCTTTTTGATTCTCACTTCTGGAAAAGGAGGTCTATTGCAATTACTGGAGAAAAAAACCTTCAAGATGAGGAAGATCAGGATAAAACGTATCAAAATACTGTGAAAAGTACTAAAACACACACAAATATCAGGAAATTCTCCTGTGCTATGCAGTAATGAGGGCAGACAGTAGATGCAGATGCACCTCAGCACCTGAACCTGTCTATGCAAGAGTCAGCCCAGTGGTAGTGAATGACAGACCTGGACCTGCTCCTCTTCTAAGGAAATTGTTGGAATGGCAAATATGACAATAAATGAGCACAAAGTTGTTAGCTTGGCTCTTGAGAGGTGTCCTGTTGAAAGGTGATTAGAGATAGACTCCAAATAGTCAGACTGTAGAAATAGCTAATTTATGAAATACAGATTATTCAAGTCCTTGCTGTGCATGGCTGAAACTATCTGATGTGAAATAAAGAGGCTAGAAAGATTCTGCTATGTTCCACCACATATATTGCATCCTGCACTTCTCATTTTTGAAGCCATTTATAAATAGCATTCCTGACAACATTTGTCCAAGGAATACAGCAAAGTAAATGCTATTCCCCCTCTGAATGCAGAATGAAAAGCACAGACAGCAGTACCCCATTATTGAGGTCTGCTGTAAGAAAACAAGTGAGAGACCTTGTTAAAAATAGATCTGAACTTCCTGTGATGCCACTGCAGCTATAAAATGTTTATAACTATGTGTTTTCACCAAATGTCCTTGGCCTATCTTTGGGTATATTTTATTGGGAGATGGAGATTCTTACCATGGCAGTAGAAATCTTTGTCTGTAGCAGTATTCCCACTCTGCAGTAGGTGGGTCAGCAGCAATATGCAATCTTAAAGTTGACAATGTTCAGATCTCATAATGCCTTTTTTTTTTTTTACCATGACAGCCCTGGACTTGGGATTTTCATAGTGTGAAGCCTTAATAAAGAGAATGAATGTTTGGTACCTGTGTAATAGGTACTCACAGCACCTACCATTTCCTTGTGTCTGAATATGAATTTTTGCTGCTTTTAGGAGCTGGAGGAAAAGCACCGTGAGGCTCAGATCGCAGCACAACATCTGGAGTTGCAGCTGAAACAGAAGGAACAATTCTATGAGGAGAAACTCAAAGTAAAAATATCTTATCTTCCTACAAGCTTTTGTGGGTAGAATGAGTTCAGGGAATAACAGTTGCCTTTAGGCTCTGATTGCTTTGTCTTGTGAGTTGCCTTCTTGTTACATTGCTGCAATGTCAAGGATGCTTAGTGAAATCTAAATCAGTTTTCTCCTGTTTTTTCTGCCATTGTACCTTATCTGTCTGTGGCACTGCATTAGGAGAGGTAGCATTTGAAACCAGAACTACAGGAAGGCATTTGTTGGTTGTAATTTGACTTCTGCTGACTAAATAATACTTAGTTAATGCTGTTGGATCTCACATCCTGAAGAAGCTTTCAGTTCCCCCTGATTTTCTATGAGTGTTCACTCAGCCTACCTGCAAGTTTTAAATGCAGCAAATAGTAGACCATTTCTGAAATTCCATCTTGGAGCTGGAACATCTGCCAACAAGCCACAGAAACCACCCACTTTGTTTTTGTCTTTTCCAGAGCAGAATTAACAAACAGTTAGAAATAGACACCATCTAAAATTAGGAAAAACAAGCTGGCAAATAGGAGTATGCACTGGCTAAGGATTTTTCTAAAGAACTTGCAGTATGACAGCCAGTAAATGCATTTTGTAAGAATCTTTGCTAAGAACAAATTATTCTCGGTAGAGATAGTATTTATCTTGTACTTTTATCTAGTACTTTAATTCTACATTTTTGCTTAAATGTGAGAGGATGTAGTATTTAAGAGGAGAAAAGAAATTTCTGCAGGAGAAATAAGAAGGGAAAAAGAGAAGTAAGATTTTCTGGCAGATCAGAGCATGTGGTTATCAGTAATGAGAGTGATAGAAAGCCAGGAAGATCAGATGTAGATGTTGAGAAAGAAGTGGTGATATAAAAACTGGAAAAGAGGATAGGCATTGGAAAAAGAATAAAAAGAGAACTGGTGAATTATGGGGCCCTATGATGTAGGGTTTAATAGGAGAAATCAGGAAGTCAGGTGAAAGAGGTTCAAAGGGATAAAAGAGGACACAGGGCTTTTGTAACTGGAAAATTCTGTGGTGTTCAGAATTTATGCCTTTGAAAAACCTGCCTTTGAGGGAAGAGACCTTCAGTTTAACAACTGATTTAGAACTCTGGTCATGCATACACAACATGCATTTCTAGAAAAATGTAGCAATTCATTACTTTAGTCCTGTTCCCAATGACAGCTATTTGTGTCACAAAAAGAAGTTTTTTACTTTCCTGTTAGAATTTTGCCTCTGACTGGAAGAATTCATGTGGTATCAGTTGCTTTCTCATCCATACCTATGGAACTCACAAATTACTTGTGAGCCATATTGGTAGGGCAGACAAAGGATGGGCACTTTCCTATTTCTTCTGCTGTACATATTGGGGTAGAGAGTCTTTTCTGTTTTCTGTTGCATTAGGCTGGAACAGTTATTGAACACAGTTTATATGACTTAAAATCTACAGTATCTCCATATCTCTATAAAATCTTATTGTTAAATTCAGTCTTCAGAGATAACTGAGAGAGTGCTCTGTTTGGAGTTTGCTCTTCCATGAATTTCATGCAATTGCATCATGGATTTAATTTTGCTTGAGATATGACCAATTGCTTACAAAAAAAAATCTGTATTGATGATTTTCTTTCTGCTTGCCCTTTGCCCAGTGAAACAGATATAATTTAGACAAAAGAAATGTCTTCATTTAGGTGTTGGAAAATCAGATGAAGAAGGATCTTGCAGATAAGGAAGCACTTGAGAATATGCTCAGAAGACATGAAGAAGAAGCACGTGAGAAATGCAAAGTCCTGGCTGAACAGAAGGCGGTATGTGGTGCTGAGCTGAAAATCAAAGCTGTTTGAAGAGTAGCTCTCTGAGGCTGATTTCAAGCAAGATAATCTTGTTTGAGGTTCTGTAATGCTGCTGAGCTGCTTTGAAGGAAATTCATTGATTAATATGAATTTTAAAATACATGGTTTTTTTAATTCAGAGTATCTTCAAGAGTATTTCCTTAAACAAAGCCATGCAGCTTGCTGTCTACCCCTTGTTTTGTGCCTTGATAATGGTTGCTTTTTCCTAATATTAAAGCAGTAGAAAGCAGCTGCAAATAGCTCCAGTAATTGCATCTGTGTTGCTCATTTCGGCTATTTGATCAGTTTTCTTTTAGGTCTTTTTGTTTCTGGAAAAAGTTCAGAATTTTTTATAAACTTTATTTTTGTAACTGCTGTGTTGCACAGTCTCAAAGGCTCTCTGCTGTGTTTCAGATGATCAATGCAATGGATTCGAAGATCAGGTCACTGGAGCAGAGAATTGTGGAATTGTCTGAGGCCAACAAACTGGCAGCAAATAGCAGCCTCTTCACCCAGAGGAACATGTAAGTGTGGCAGCTGCTGTCACTGCTGAACAGGTCTCAGGAAGATGACCTTAAAGCCTTTTCCAATTGAAATGATTCTCTGAGTCACCGTTGTAGAAGTGGCTCTTTTTTGCAGGCCTGCTGTGCTCTCTGCTTGTTTTTCAGTGATAGCCTCTCAAAAATATGCTTTGTTGTTCAAATAGTTGGGGCTCGCTGTGTATTTTGTGTTTTCTCAAACATGACTGGGAAAATTGGTTTGTATTACAGTGTTTACTTTGGAGCATTTCCTAAGGCAGGTGATTTGTGTAGGTTTGCCAAATATGTTAAATGAATACTAATAATTTTATGTCTAAAATACCTCTGGAGAAGCACACATTCTTTCTTTAAACATAAACAGTGCTAATAGATTTATGTCTTACTCAGTTCCCCTGACACATGATTTTGAAATTGAAAACATTAAACACCCTTCACTCACAAACATTGTGCCTTGATGGATGAGAAGACAAGGAAGAACACTAGATTTTTAAGCCAAGAATTTCTCTGCATGTTTTTGAATTCTTCTGTTTCAGATCTTTTAGTCTGCCGAAACTTTAATTTTCTTTGGATTTTAGCTGAGATTCTTTATCCTTACAATGATACTTTTCCTTCATAAATGACCTAGAGGTGTTCTACTTCAAGCGCAGGAAAAATCATGGATTGTTTGATACATCCTGCAGAGCAGGACTAAAACAGTAATTTGCCCCTATTGAGTTCAGAGATTCACCAGCTTGGTTTGCACAAAGGTTTCAGTGTCCATCAGCTGCTAGATCCAGCATCAGGCAGTGCCTTTGTGGGAAGCACTTGGATAGATTCACCTCTAATATTGGATATTGTATAGAATACCTGAATAGAATCAGACAAGGAGGAGTTTTGGCAAAGACTTGCTTTGTTTTCATTCCTTTTCTGTGGTCATTATGCCCCCAGATATGTGATGGCTCCAATTTTCATTGCATTTCAAATACCTTGCAAGTTATTTTAGCCTGAGCAGCCAAAAATATGCAGAAATAACTGAGGAATTTGATTATGTTGCTTAATGCTCCAGATGACCTCCAGTTAATCATCCAGGGAGTTTGTTGAGGCAGCAAAAGCCGTAACTTACCTTCAGTCTAAAATAAACCAGAAATGTCTCAAGGTGGAGCTGGGAAGGGTATGGAAGGTTGGGTGTCTCAGTCATGGGTGCTGAACTGAGTGTGAGGGCTTAGAGCATCCTCTGGGAGCCATATCCTTCACTGGAGAGCCACAGAAAACAAGAAAAACCATATAATAATGTTTTAACATACAATTCCAAATAGATTATTGAGAGACATATTGTCAAATGATGAACTTTGCAGCATTGGTAGGAGATAGTACAGAATTAGCAACATTTTGAGAGAAAATTGCTTAATTATGCATGCAGATAGTTAATGAATTTGTGCTTATTTTGTGAATTGGGCTGTTGAAAATGTATAAATTGTTGTTGGACTGTGTTTTGAACCCACAAAAGCTGCAGCTAATCTGAGCATGCATCAAGAGGAGAGCTAGTGATTAAACCCTTCAGAGGAGAGGGGAGCTCTGCAAGCTTTTGTTCCAGCAGTATCTGAGGAAACCAATGATTATCAGGTTCCTGAGAAGATAGCCCAGTAAACAGCAGGAAATGAAATAACACCATTTGACAGTTCTGGCTGACAATAATCTGTAGAGGTAAATTAAAAAAACAGAGAAGGTGAAAGGGTGGTTTTGCTTGCAGTGCAGAGAAATGTGAGTCAGAAGACTTAAGTTCTATTTTTAGTTTTGTTAAGTCTTCCCATTTGATCTTGGGCAACCCACATAATTTCTCTGGGATAGGATTAATAACAGCTTATCTCACAGTGAACTTCTTAAAATATTAATTCATTAATATATGTAGAGCTTTGTGAGGCTTCTAAGTAGAAAGCACTTTATGAAGCAGAATTTTCCAATGCATGATAACACAATTCCAGGAACTGTAAATAATGCAGAAAGACCCCTTTTTGAGGTTTTTTTGAGGGTGTCCATTTCAAATGGTAATAATTAATCATTGCCAGCTCTCAAAATTCTTATGAGAACAAGTAATTATTTTGTTCAGTTTGTGAATTAAAGCTTTGATCAGATAGCTTAACTTCACTTCAGTGTACGTCAGGTTCTATGTCCATCACAACTTTCAAAAGCCCCCAGCAAAACAGCCCCAATCCTAAAGCATGGGGTTCCTCTTGTCTCATGGAAATACCCTGTGACAAAGCAACTCCTAGAATTTATTTTTCCCCTATAGAAAAACATGTGACAAGTAACTGATGAAATGAGAAGAATGGGTTGTATCTTTAATAGCATTATAGATTACCCTCTGCAAGCTTCATTTGTCTGTGCAACTGGCAAATACGGAATTTTAGTGCTCTGGGCATATGTTGATGAATACACTAGTATTTTTTATTTTTAGCTGGAATGTAGAATTTAAGCCTTGAACTTAACTGTTCTACTTAACAGCAAACTTGTGCTCTTCCTTACTCCAGCCCAGTGCAAGGACATATGTTTAAGGGCATTTTAGGTTTGTCACTTGTGCATTTCTCCTATCAGGAAAGCCCAAGAGGAGATGATTTCAGAGCTCAGGCAACAGAAGTTCTACTTGGAAACACAAGCTGGAAAGTTGGAGGCCCAGAATCGAAAATTAGAAGAACAATTGGAAAAGATGAGTCACCAAGATCACACTGACAAGAACCGCCTGCTGGAGTTGGAGACACGGCTGAGAGAGGTGAAAACATGGCTCTAATCCCTCTCAACAAACTTCCTTAAATCTATCCCATTTCACGAATACTGTGAGAACTAGATTTAACTTGTTGTAGTGGTATTTGAAAGTGTATTAGTAATTAAAAAAAAAAGCAGCTCATTAAAAGGAGATAAATGTAAATATTAAGGACTTATCATCCTGAATCTGAGTTTTTAGATTATTTTGCTTTTTCAGAATTCTATTTCTGTTTGTTTGTACAATACCCTTATAATATTGTCTGGGTAGAGAATAATAGCTCAGCAATGTACAATGACTAGACAGAGATAACCTGTAGCCTGAGAGTACAGCTTAAAAAAGCAAAGGACACAGCAGAATTGCTGTAAGAAAAAAGGAACCTGCTGCTTCATGCACCATTTTCAGAGTTTTTCGAAAGAAAACCTAACAGTCATATGGAAATATACACTTTTAAAGATCTATGCTTCATTTTTAATTTTGTATTAACTAGTTTGGATGTACAAATTCTTCTCCAGTCTCAGTCCACTAATTTTTAGCTAAGGCTGAAATCTTCCCTTCAGCTAAGGTTGTTGGACAACCCACCCGTCCTTCTTTGGCCAGAAGCTGACTGAGACCAGTGTAAGGTTTCTGGCAGCCTTGTCACACATCTCAAGCACAACAGACAGGTTCCCTTGGGATAGCAGGAAGCCTGAAGAAGGTGCTAAGGTTTGGAATTGATTCTGAACACTGAGCTCTGTTCTAGTTGTTTATTTCTTATCCCTGGAGTGACATGTTTATCCCTGTGTGTGCTGCAAGAAAAGCTTCATCAGAAGCTGTTCAGGTAAACCCAGAGCCACATGAGCTGGTGGGTTTCTTTAAAAGGAATCTGAAGGGAAGATGAAACATGGAAGTTGATTGCAAAATGTATGTAATGTATGCCCGGAGATTCCCAAATGAAGATCCTTAGAGAGTCTTAGCTTCAGTGAAAAAAGTTCATCACAAACTACTTCAACATTTGATATCAGTGGTTTTGATATGTCTGAGTTACACCTGGAACTATTCTTGTGCCCCTGTCGTTTCAAAATGCCAGGTTGTTTTTCCCAAGAAACCCAGCAGATTTTAGGGAGTAGACAAAACTGTGTCCTTGATTTCTCAGTGCCTTAAGCAGTCTGTCAGGATGTGATTCTGGGAATAGACATGGCAATGGCATCTTAAAGTGGGTTCTGGAATGAGACTACATTGCCTGCCATGTCTTTGTTAGTAACTTACATTTGGATTCTACTTTGTCTTTCTTCAGGTTAGTCTAGAGCATGAAGAACAGAAGCTGGAGCTCAAGAGGCAGCTGACAGAGCTGCAGCTGACCCTGCAGGAGAGAGAATCCCAGATCACTGGGCTGCAGGCTGCACGGACAGCCCTGGAGAACCAGCTCCGCGAGGCCAAGACCGAGCTGGAGGAGACCACGGCCGAGGCAGAGGAGGAGATCCAAGCCCTCACGGTGAGCCCTGAAACTTGTCCTGGGAGCTGCAGAGACACACTAGAATTATGTAGGTGCATGTTTTGTAAAGAGGTTAAAAGGAGTTGATATGATCTAATTCTTAATTTTCAGAAATGGATATGAATTGTGGCTTGTGTTGATAGAGACGTGAATGGCTGAAATGTCAAATTTTACCTTTAACCATATGAATACTTCCTAGTAATGGGTCATTGCTGCCTAAACTGACTGATGGCTTGTAGGAGCATTATTACTTTCGCTTTGAGGTGAAAGTTGCATCTGAAATTGGTATTGTTAGGAGTCTAACTCTGTGATTTACTTATTTAAATAATAGCTCATGAGTTTGAAGGTACTTGATGGTCATAAATGTTTTGATGATTTTTTTTTTCCTATCAGTTACCCTGCTTTGAGGATACTTATTCAGGGGAACAAAAAACCCCACCAAATTCCTAGGGAGAGTGTTCTAACACATAATTTTATTCCAATGCTTGTTTCATTAAAAATTGCCACGTGTGTCTTGCAGTCTGGTGAGGTGTGTGAGTGATAGAAAGGAAAACAAAGTTCAAGTCCTGCCGCCCTCTTCCACCCTGCCCCCTGTAAATGGAGTTCTAGATTATATGCTGCTGGTTGCTGTCTCTTGAGCACAGAAAGATGTTTTCAAACTGTTTGATTCTAAGAAATATTTCCTTCACAAAAGATTCCCAGGGTTGCAGGTAGAGAGTTTGACCTGCAACGAGCTAACCCCCCCTTGAGCAGCAGCCTTTAATGACCTTCAAATTCTGTGTTTTGGACGTGTTGAAAATATACATTCTCATGCTCCAGTGGCATTTAATCAAAGAACTGTTCCAAATATTGCTGCCATTGCTGGTTTTTGGGAGGGGAGGTGGGCTCAGCTGACACGGGCACTGGTTTATGCTGATGCTTTGGGTAGATGAGTGGCAGAACCATTCCCTCAGTTCTAAAGTGGGCACAGGCTGGGCAAGTGCAGCAACAGCATCGAGGCCTAAGAATAAAAATATATTCTATATAATAGAATAGAATTCTATAAGAATAGAAATGGCATTGGGCTCCTTTTTGCTCAGAACTGAGGCAGTCCCTTCCCAGCTGAAAGCTTTGCATAACAGCCGCTATCACTGCCAGGGGCTGGCAATGCACTTGGGATCTTTACCCAGCAGTGAAACAGATGAATATTCATGACCTGTGTTCACTCAGTTACTGCTCCAGTTAATGGGGCAAACTGGTAGTGCTGGACCAGCTGCTGTTAGACAGTCCAGCCCAGTAGGCTTGGGACTATTCCTGTCATGGAGTTTTTTACATACTTTTATTTCTCACATTGCCTGTTGTGCTAAGATAGCTTTTAAGCTCTCATATTTGACTTCTGCTGAACTTTTTTTTCCTGTTTAGTCTCTTGGCTCGAAGGAAAATGTTCTGAATGAAGAAAGGTGGCTGAATGTGCTTGAGCAGTAACCTTTTGTTTCAGTTTTCAGATAGCACATGACATTAGACACTTGTTAAATCACTTTGAATTTTGAAAGAAGCCATGAGGCTGAAACAAGAACTTTTGCTTTGTCATGCTTTGCTTGTAAATTAGGGGATAAAATGATGCATGCAATACTGCATTCTTTAAAATGAGTGTTTGAACTTTTCTGTACTTTAGATGCTGTCCTCCAAAGAATTTATTATTATGTTTTATCACTGCTTTTCAGAGAGGCTCGGGCTTAAATTAGACTTTATGTGGTAGGATTCAGGTAGATTGGCAGAGCTGTTTGGGGTAGCTTGCATTATACATCATTATAGTTTTTCTTTGCAAGCATTAAATTGTATGCAGTATTTATTTTCTATGAAACACCAATCTGGGTATGGAAATAAAACCAACTCAAATTAAAATGTCAAGAATGTAAAAACTTGGGATCAACAAGTCTTCTGGTGACCATTTCAGATGGAACCTGTTACATAATTCCAATCTTGAGCTTGTACATTTTCCTAAAGCGCTTCAGAGTTGGGAGCATAAGTGTATTTTGATGAAGTAGGATGGGACTTTTGCTAATCAGTTCTTTGCCACTGCAAAGTGCTTTCATAGCCTGCAGCATCTGCCTTCCAAACTTTGCTTGCTGGTAGATTGTTCTGCAGTTTGTTTAGCAACAGCATTCTCGAATTCTAATGTATGAAAAATTGATGATTAACTTCTTACCTCCTTTAGGCACATAGAGATGAAATCCAGCGTAAATTTGAAGCCCTTCGTAATAGCTGCACAGTGAGTATTAAATACAGATCATTGAATTATTTTAAAATTAAGGATAATGAAACAAACAATTTCCTCATTTAATCCTTGATGACACTAGTTCCTAATGTGGACTTCTGGCTTCAAGATGCTAGTAGGAGCTGGATGGATTGGATTGGATTTCTTTTAGGTTTCAGGTAAACCTCAATTTTGAGGTTTTAGTCTGATAATGAAATTGTCACTGTTCTTCTTTTTGGAGAAGAAAGTAAATTAAAATATCTCATTGCAGTGCAGCTAATAAGAATGGTGTAGCAGCTGCAAAAAATGACTGTAGGTGAAGATCTTTTCTGCTCACAAGAAGAAAAGATCTCCCTGTCCGAATCCTGAGCTGCATTGTAGATCTAGGCCAGAGTGGGTTTTAAAGAGGACTTCAACACTGTTTGAAGAGACAAGAAATGTTAAGGTTCCAAATAATACATTGACATACAGCAGAGAGAACTTCAGGATCTGAATTTTCACCTTCTGTTGCTGGAGATCTTTGACATGTTTTCAGATTCATTTCATCAGTCCAGGGCAGATGTCCAAGGGCTTTGTCTATCCACAGAGATTCTTGCAGTTTAACAGTCTTCACACTTGTTTATGGTAGTTGATGGAGAGTATCTGCCTTCCAATGACATGAATTACACAAGTGTTGGATAAGGACCACAGTCCTCTGGGTCAGCACTGATTGTAAATTATTCTGGGCTTTTTCTCTCTACCCCACACTGTAAGCAGGGCTTAATTGCTGGGACTTTTTATCTTGATTGTTTTGCTGCCTCCAGTGACTTCCTCAAATGCAATTTTTCATGCTGTAAGAGTAAGTCTCTAATGTATAAGTTTTCATCTTTTAAAATATCTTTTCAACATGAGAGTCATTCTGTTTTCCTCAGTTGCTCTTTAGCACTAAGCAAGGGGGTTCTTCTGGACACAGAATGTCTAGATAGGAAGAAGTGAGGAAGTACACCTTTGCAAAGTGTTTTAACCTCTGCCTGAAACAAATCCTACACAAGAAACTTCACTTTCTGTTCCCTTCCTCATTTTCTTCCATAGATGGAATATCTAGCTCCCTATGTGCCATCATAGATCTTACATCCAGAGCTATCTTCTGTTGCTCTGGACCTTGCCTTTCATTCAGAGTGACAGCTTTCTGTGAAAACACTTGTGATCTCCATGCAGGGAAAAACCAGGTGTGGAAACTCTATGGCTTCAGTTCACTGCAGGGCCAGCTGCCTTGCAGAGCTTTAACTCATTGTTCAGTGACACTTCAGCTCTGAGTGTGGGGAACAAGCTCCAGCAGTGAAGAATGACCCATAACATTTCCAGAATGTCAAGAGCTTCAAAGGACTTGTAAAAGTGTTGTGCATTGTAAGGCCCTTCAGTAGGATAAGTGGGATCAGACATCCTCATCAATAAGAAATTAATTAAATAGTTCCTAAATGAATAATACATGCCCATCATACATTCTCTTTGCAGCCCAGGAGAATGCATGTATAATTTAATTGACCATGGACAGATAATTTCATGTTGTGTGTTATGACTGCTCCTGGCTGTCCATCCTGTCTGAGGAATGAGGAAATCAGGGCAATCTTTTTATTGCCAGTGAGGGTCAAGAAATGCTAATTACACTGCTTTCACCAGATGTTTCAAACTTGTTTTTATCTGATGCTACCAATATGATGCAGGCTGTGCTTATTGGTGACCGTGTGACTCCACTTGAAGGTGATTAGAATTTATGCTCCTTTTAAAATCCAACAACACTTCAAGGGAATAATTGTAATGTGCTGCTACTTATACAGCATGATAAAGGATGGATTTATTCTTTCAGGAAGTTCTCAAAAGAGATCCTTTTTAAGCTGACACAAACTCCTTGAACTAGTATGGCAAACTTTGGTAGGCAATTACTTTTTATTTGATCTTATTGAGAAGCCCCAAACAGCATAAGAATTACAAAAATAAGATTAGACAGGAAAAAAATATTGAAAAATTGAATTACTTCAGTACTTCTGTGGTCTCCAAAAGATAAATAAAAATACTTAATACTTAATCTACTTTCTTTGGTATTGTTCCTGTTTCTCTAGTTTCACAAAGGTCACAGCTTCTGATTGTAGAGATGGCTGTGTCTGCTTTCCTTGTGTCCTCATTGCACACTTGTTCTTCCTTTTGCTGATGTCTCTGACTGACAAGGCGTTTTTAGGTTCTCCTTTTTCATGCTTTCTCTGTCACTCAGTTGAGCAAGAAATAATAGGACACATAATTACAACAAAATTTGTATACTTGTGGTACCTGCTGTACACACACGTGCTCGTGGGCACACACAGAGTCATATCTTACCACAACCTTCTCACAATGACAGCTCATCCAGCAAAATCACATGAGGGAGAAGAACTAGTTCCCTACATTTATTCTGTGAAATAAATGGTCCATTTGAATGTCAAAAGTATTTTCCAGGCAATCAAAGAAAGATCTAGAAATAAAAGGCATTCTTAAATAAGAAAATTTACGCTTCTGTCAGCTGTTTACAGATACCTCTGAATTATGGCTTGTTCTGAGATCACCAACATGTTTAAAGTTAAAAATACAACTAAGTTATCTAAATAATAATAGAATTGTTTCCAAAGGGAAACTTCCAGTAAGCAGGCAGTAAAGTCTTTAAATATTTAGCAGGAAAGATTCATGTAAAAGCCTTGCACTCACCTTAGTAAAATACCAGAGACCCACCATCTGGGTTTTTCAGGTAAAGGCTATTGCTTTTACTCTAGCAATGAGTGGCATTTCTTATTACTGTTTGGATATTGCATTTCCATGTATTCAAATTTTCTCCAATAAAACAAGATTTATCTTTCCCTTCTTGAGTTTCTTTTGTCATCATCTGATGTTCCAGTCTTAAACATTAACAGGCTTGATCTGCACTTGTGCAAGAGATGGGGTACTGAGGCATTAAATCTGTGAGCCCATCAGACAGGTATAATTTTAGTTATGTGTGAATTCCTGCCAAATTCAGTCTAAGATCCTGATTCCACATTGGCTCAATAAGTTGACACACAAGAATAATCTGTGTTCTTGTGAGCTTCCAAAATAGTACTCAAAGATGTTACTTTGATGCTAAATTGTGTTTCAGAGTAAAGGAATCTTGCCCACTGTGACAAGGCTGATACCCAGGCAAAAACTTTAATGTGGTTTTGTTAGATTTTTTTTTTAAAATAGTAAAATTCCTGTTGGGTGGAATGGGTTATCCTTGGCTCCCATTTCACAGAAAATATCATGGCAGATATCAGTTACAGGCAGATATGAAGCTTTGTAGTTTTTGTAGTCTGACAAAAAATCAGAGACTTCTGACTTGTTGCTGTGAGAGGTTGATGAGACCTTCACTGTGGACAACATCGTCATCATTTGAGGAAGAAGCTCCTGTTTGGGAGAGGCAGCTCGTCTTCTGGGACCTAGGACAGGAACACGGGGACTGGGTGTTTTAATCCTGGCTTGCTGTGAGAAGGAGAGGAATGCACTCTGGGCAATGTCCTACTACTCTGCAGCTCCTAGTGTCCCTCAGGATAAACCAGGATGAGTTTTGGAGACTGAGAGCCATGTTTAAGGTGTGTTTCAAGGCACAGATGTTGTCTGACTATGGAGAGAGGAGGAAAGCAAGGGATTCATTGTTAGGTATTGATGGAACAGGTAGAGATACAATCTGTCTGCAGCCCTGCTGGGGAGCCTGGGCCTCTCACTGTTGGGATTTCTCTGCCTGAAAAGCTTTGTCTCAGAGTAGGTAAAGACAAAAGGAGTCTGATGTCTGTGCTTGCTTCCTCCTCACAATAATTTGCAGCTAAGAGACAGCTTTTTCTTGTTTCCTATTTACTTCTGACAGGTAGCTTTCTGGTAAAGATTAGTGGGGATGGGGAGGAGTGGAAATGGATAGAGCAACACTATTAGTCTGGAATTAGATTAAACTCCAAATAAGACACTGCTGATAGCATCCCAAAACAGTTTCCTTTGCTGTGTCTCCTAGCATTTTTCTGTATGTCTGCTGATGTCATCTGAGAACTGAGACACCTTTATGAAGGATTAGGGTATGGGGAAGTTAGCAAGCAGCAGTCACTAGTATATAAATAAAACTCCTTAATTTTCTCCTTTTCCTCATTATTGTGCCTTTGGTTTTGATATGTGGAGCATATGGATTAAATTTAGTACATTTTGTCTGGTATGCAGACCAAATCATCATGGCCCTGAGTGTTTGTTGCTCTGATATTTGATTTGATCCATGGCTGGAGAGGTTTGTAGGACCAGGGGTAACAGCTGTGAATCTGCTCAGTCTCACTAAGGGAACACTTTGCTTTCCTCAGACTATTCAGTGGGAAGGGAATTATGCTGGATATGGCCCCTTCTGCTGAGGAGCTGCTATCCTTGGGTTGCTCTGCAATATTTAAAAATGAGATACAGTCCTCTGCATCAGGATAAAGATAAGCTGTGTGCTTAGATTTGGTGTGCAGTGAACAAATGTGTTAGTTAGATGATATCTCTGTTTTATGGATTAGTTGTGATGAAGATGTGCATAAATAGAGGAGAAAATTCCAGTTGCTCTGTGAGTGGTGATGCAGTGGCACAGATACAGTGGCTGTCTGGATTGTCTAGAATTGCTTTTCCAAGGTTTCAAGTGTTTGATTAATTTATACACTTAAAATGTGAAGATTTTTCTAATTATATTATGGGTTTCTAAAAGATACAACAGCATTTTCTTACTGACTTTCCTTTAATATACTTCACATTTACCTCAGAATAGCTCAGGGTTGGTTGGTTAGTTTGGGGTTCTTTGGGGCTTTTTTGTTTTGCCTGGGGATTTCCTTAACTGAAAAGAAAAATATCTAAAGCTATTGACTCTTTCCATGTACTGGGTTCTGGTATAGGTTGTATGTATGTATTATGCCTAAGACAACATTTCCAATTAAATGTGGGGGTTTTTTTGATCTGTGTTTGCTTTTTTGTTGATCCCCAGGCATTTATATCACACTACATGCCATTTTCCTGTGTCAATATTACCCATTTCTCTTTAGGCTTTATAGTGTTAATAAACTCTCTAATCCTGTTGGGTTATACATAACTGTAGATAGCTATTGCATGTGTTAACAAACATCCCCTTTGCCCATGAAAAATGGAAGATTGTACCAAGAGGAACAAATTTTCTCTTGTTAAAAAAAAAATATATCTATCTATCTATCTAGATTACATTATCTAGGTTATATTATATTTGGAATTTAAGCCAAGGTGTTTTGGAATTGCCAGTAAATACAGTGTTAGAAGAAGGAAAGAGATCAAGTCACATCTTCTGGAACCCTTCTTTCTTAACTGCTTTGTTATTTGTCTGAAGCTTTCCAGAAATATCCCACTAGATAAAATGTAGCAGTGAAATATAATATGATCTGGTTTAATTTTAGTTGTATTCAGGGAAAGAAGACAAAAATCTCAGAACCTAGAATAAAAGAAAATGGGAGCTTAACTTCCAGCCCTTAAGGAATAAAATCAACTTGAAATACAGCCAGTTTTAATAATTAATTAAGTAGTTGGACATATTAACTCTGCATATTACTTTATCCATTTTGTGTTTCCCTCATCTTGGTTTTCTTGTATTTCAAAACTAGCTTAATATTTTTTTAATAGAAGTTACTTGTACCCGTATATAAAATAGATGTGGAAGAAACCGTGAATGTATAAAATATATCTTGAAACTGCCTAGATGCATGATGTGGTTAAACATAAAACAAATGGAAGAAAAAGTGAGTTTCTTATCTGGCAGTTAGTAGAGATCTCAGCTGTTATAAGAGCAGTAGGTAAAACACTGTAAAAAAATGTTCTTTTTCTCCTTTTTGTTTGTATAAACATCTCTAAGTTCTTTTTTCTGTAGCAGTATAGGCACTATGTGTCCTTACGACACAGGCTGCCCTCTCTGAAAGCTTGGTGCAAACAATGCAGAGGAAAATGTGTATTTTGAATAGGGCAGTGAGAGTGCTCAGAAACAAGCACATGATCACATTTCTTCAGAAATGTTGTGTTTTGAAGTGTGAATCATCTTGATCTGACCCCAAACATATGGGTGGCAGGAACTCCCCTTCACCCAGCAGGGAGTAATGGCTGTTGAACTTTTTCTGCTCACAGTTTAAAAACCAAATACTGTTAATTTAGATCTAGGAGAGGCATGGTAAAAGGCTGCCAAAATATGCGTTACAGATTCTTCAGAAAGAAATGGTTGTCATCTTTCCAGAGAGCTGAGAAGAGCTGTGTGCTCTATCCTCTTCTGCTTTAGATATTTAAGTCCTTGGCTTGTGTAGGAAATTGGAACATTTAAATTTGAATGTGTGGCCAACTGTGCTCTGAGATTTTATTTTTTCCCATTTAATGAAGTATCTTATTCACTTTTCTTTGACATTCAGGCAAAAGAGCCTCTAGAACATATTTTTAAGAGTTGAATGTGAATTATATAGCATTTACCAGTTTCTGAAATTCTTTTTATTAAGCTGATTTTAAGATTATACTGAGATTTCTTTCTCTTCAGTTGTGGCGATACTGGTTTTGAGTTAGGAGGAGGTGAGGTACATATTCATCCACCCTGTGTTCAGGCCTTTCATTCATAAAACCAACTGTGAAAATGGCCCACTGTTGTTTATATTTGCCTTTCAATTGGAGGGGACTGTGGTTTAAAGCTTTAGTTAAGGCTGATTGAACAAATGGATGCTCCCACTTCGGTAAAGACCTTGTTGAGTTTTTGCTTTTCACTGATTTTCCGTGTTGTGTTACCACACTGGTTTCTTCCCTCATGTGTACCCAGCTGCCATCCATAATGCTGTTACTTTGACAGAAGGTATTTCTTAACATTTTTCTGCCTTTCCTGGCTATACCCAGTGTTACAAATAATAATATAAGCAATTCCCAGAGATATCTATCAGGTTGCACTGCCTCCACTGTGCCTCTTGGTCTGTTTTCTTCAATACCATGCTTTGAAAGCCTTTCTGAGAGTATTTAGCCTCATTGTACTTAGGGGAGATTGAGGCAGAAAAAGGTGAAGTGCTTTGGCAAAAGGTCACTGTAAGTCAGCAGCAGAGCTGAGAATCCAGCCAGAACTCCTGGCTCCCAATCCAGTGCTTTAGCTATGACAGGTCTCTCAAATAATAAATTACACTGCAGCATATTTATGCTCTGAACCAGATTTAAAAAAAAAAAAAGCTATTTTCTCTAAGACACAAAACTCTACTCCTAATACAAGTACATTACTATGCACAAAATATGAACCACTATAATACTGCCCTTTTGTTTGAATTAGAAAAAATGTAAAAGCTTGGCAATAAATAACTGTGTGAGAACGCTTTTTCAAAAACCTGTGCTCGCTCACATGTAATTTATTTTTCTTTCTAGGTGATTTCAGATTTGGAAGAGCAGCTGAACCAGCTCACTGAAGACAATGCAGAGCTGAACAACCAGAATTTCTTCCTGTCCAAACAACTCGACGAGGCCTCAGGGGCCAACGATGAGGTTGTCCAGCTGCGGAGTGAAGTCGATCATCTCCGCCGAGAGATCACTGAGAGGGAGATGCAGCTGACCAGCCAGAAACAAGTAAGGCTCTCCAAGTCTGAGTCAGGAGCTCTTTGTGGGAGCTGGCAAAAATTCCTTTTACATCTGGAAAGCCATAAGAAGTGATGATGCTTCAGGGGGCATTTAAGCCTTCCTTCCCAAGGCAGTTGAGTGTATGGAAATTCTTGGGATTTCCCATTGTGTTTTTACACAATTTTGTTTAGCAATCCTGCACTCTGAAGGCGTTGCCATTTAGAATTACTCATTTTAATTTTGTGGCCCTGGAAAGCTCAAAATGTTCATAATGAGAGTGACCTGACATTATGAGGGATCACAAGTGAATGTACAGGAGCCTTGAAATAAATGGGCTGTGATTTCCCAGCTCCTGTTCGCTGCCGATTTGCATGTACTGTAATCGAAATGGTAAGGCTGAAGCTGAAAGTGCACGCTTGATGTGGGATGTGAGAATTGATAGGAGGATTTATTTTTAGACTATGGAGGCCTTGAAGACAACATGTACGATGCTGGAAGAGCAAGTAATGGACTTGGAGGCCCTGAATGATGAACTCCTGGAGAAAGAGCGCCAGTGGGAAGCATGGAGAAATGTTCTAGGGGATGAGAAGTCCCAGTTTGAATGTCGAGTTAGAGAGTTGCAGAGGATGCTGGATACTGAGAAACAGAGCAGGTCTCTCTCTCTTCCTTCCCTTTTATTAACTTTTATGAAAATGCTCTATAGAAGCTAGTACAAAAATTATATTTAGCATAGGATATGGGAGTTGGAGCTAAATATAAAATCTTGTGAGGTAGTTCTAAAAATGGTTTATTAGTTAATAGTCATCGCTGATATTGTTCCTTTTGTTTCTTTGCAAGTGAACGATTCGAGGGGAGTGGTATTTATCATTGTAATTTATAAAATGTCTTGATTTATTATCTTCTATTTTATTTTATGGAAAAATAGTCTTTTCTCCTGACTGTTCCTGTGGGGTCTTGAAATTTTTAAGGCTGTAGCTCTAGCAGGGGCAGGAACAGGGTTATATAATATAAAAATGTTGCAGCAAACAGTCTGGCTTTCTAATGTAACATCTTGAATTTGAGGCAACCTCTGAAAGAGTTACTGATACCACTGCCTGCTCTAGGGAGAGGTCAAGCCTACAAGGAGTTAGGTAACATTATTTTCCATTTTAATGCAGAGTGAGAGCAGATCAGCGTATTACTGAGTCTCGCCAGGTGGTAGAACTGGCTGTCAAGGAACACAAGGCAGAGATTCTGGCCCTGCAGCAAGCACTCAAAGAACAAAAACTCAAAGCAGAGAGCCTTTCTGATAAGGTAAGTAACTTTCAATCCTAGACCTCCATAATTAGATGAAATACTTTTCCAGTGATATTACTTTTAGAAATGTGGCCTTGAGCAGCCTTTTTCCAAGATGTTATAGAGACAAATTAAGAAGACTGGAGGGCATAGAATACAATTCTATCTTCAAGCCAAAGACCTCAGATTTTCTTTGAAAAAGACTAAAGCAGACATCAGCCTATGATGACTGGAATGAAGTCCTTCAATAACTTGGTATCTGCATTTGAACAAGGCAAAATGTCTTTTGGCTGGTTTTTCCCCAGCAACCACAGGCTAATTGTATCATTTTTCTTCAGCGTGTGCTTGGTGAAGTTGGATTTTAAGACTGTGGAACTATATTTATTAGTGTACAATGTTATTCTGACCCTCTTTCCCAGCTCAATGACCTGGAGAAGAAGCACGCCATGCTGGAGATGAACGCCCGCAGTTTACAGCAGAAGCTTGAGACAGAAAGGGAGCTCAAGCAGAGGCTTCTGGAGGAGGTAACCTTGGAGATTCATATTAGAACTTCAGAAGGTTCCACATCTTGAGGAGGGGAGGTTGTGTGAATAAGAGTTACACATCCATCCTTCTTCTATATAACTGGGGAGATTAATCAAGTTGAGGGAGTTGTTTTCACTTAAAAGTTTGCTGAGTGTGTGGCCATGGCAGGGAGCAGTAAAAGTGAGCTGCTCCTCAGGGGCAGGGGAGCTGGCAGCCAAGGGGGACAGCGTGCCAGACAAGGACAGGACCTTGCAGCCTGCAGGCTCAGACCCACAGGACCTGAACAAGAGGACCAGGGCAGATTTGCTGAAGGTACCAGTGATCCTTAGAGAAGCCTCTAGTCATGAGGCACGTCCTAGGTCATGTGTGCAAGGCCAGGTCTGTGCCCGGGCACAGCTCTGACCAGGCCAAGGGCAAGGGCCATGGCTTAAAACCAGCTCTGGAGCCAACATGCTGAGGGTGCACACCTGGAGGCCACAGGTGAGCCTTCTCACAGCTCTTTTCATCATTAATTTGGGTCCCGGGGTTTGGATCTATGGTCACGCACCTGCACCATATCAGGGAGTAATTGAATGCAGGCAACCAGTGCTGGGTGGTGAGGGAAGAGGCTCCAGAATAGAATTTCAGGGGTTGTTATCTACAATTAGGGCAATTACAGCTTTCTGGTATTCTTGGGGTACTGACAGGTTGCCTACTCCTTTATGCATCACCAAGGAAGATTTCTGTTTCTTGCTTTGTAACATAGGCATGTTCATGGTTTTCCTAGTCAGGGACCTTCTTGTTAAGAAAGTGTAAATCCTAAAAGAATTAGGAGTATTTTATCATGTGCCCTCCTCTGGTGTTAATTGGAGACAAAAATGTACACAGCTGGCCATTATTTTCCTTATCTCATGTGACTATGACTGTCCTGGTTTATAGTAAAGATTATAGCTTTAACTTATTTTTACAAAGTCCTGAGGTGGCTTCTGGTGGTTGTACAGAGAGCTTGAGAAAATGGTGTTGCTACATATTAATATAAATACACAGAAATGCTTGTTTAGTCACAAGGCATTCTGAAAGGAAAGGAATCTTCTAGAGTATTGTAATTTTCCAGCTTGTGAAGAATTATGTGTTTATTTATAAGTTTTGCAATGATGATTATTTTACAAGGAGTGACAACATTTAATAGCTTTTACTTACAAACAAAGGAAGACAACAATCCCAAAACACTGGCCTTTGTTTTCCTTTCAACAGCAGGCAAAGCTGCAGCAGCAAATGGATCTGCAGAAGAATCACATCTTCCGACTGACTCAAGGTCTGCAAGAGGCTCTGGACCGAGCAGATCTTCTGAAGACTGAAAGAAGTGACCTGGAATATCAGCTGGAAAACATTCAGGTGAGGATGAGGAAGCAGGGCAGTGCTCTGCCTCATTCCCTGTGAGGCTTTAGGATGTGATTTACAGTTAGTGTGGCACTTTCTTTACAGTATTTTTTAGCTCTGTTTTGCTATCGAGTTATTTGTTTGTTTCTTCTGTTAAGATGAAATTTCTTGCATCTGTGTGTGATTCACAGGTTCTCTATTCCCATGAAAAAGTGAAAATGGAAGGCACTATTTCTCAGCAAACTAAACTCATTGATTTCCTGCAGGCAAAGATGGACCAACCAGCAAAAAAGAAAAAGGTGGGTGAAGAAGGTTTGAGAGGCATGGAATGAAGTGGTTTTGTAATTAGTTATGTGCTGTGTATTCTTAATATTCTGTTTTATCTTTCTTTGTGTAATGAAGTGTTGTCCTCATTTAAGACCATTCTGAGTTGGTGAACACAAACTTTACTAGGCAGAATGTGTTCTTTGTGGCTTTTGCTGGTATTTTGTTATTCCTACAACACTTAGGTTACAACCCATTAGCTACACTTCAGTGAGGCTGTAGGAATACAGAATTTTAAGCATTTTTTTTAATGGTAAGTATGTATATGTGTACAAACCTATTGTGTATCAAAAGTGGTTGTCCTGTAGTCACAGCATAGGACTGATCAGTCAAGTGATGTGACTGGTGTCACATCTTTGTCATAAGCTGTTCTGTCATTTTGAATGAAGTAATTTAATTTTAACCACATATTTTGAGATCCTCTGTTTAGATGCTTTTGGAAACTCCTGGTGTGAGTACTAACAGGTAATGTACGTCCCTCTTTAAATTAATCCATATCTTGACATTTTTCTCTCCAGTGCCAATATGAACTAAAAATCCATCCTTACACATAACAGAATTGCCATTAGGCCCTCTGGCCGGACTGCCACTAGCTAGTGTCACTTTGCCTAGTTTAAGCCATCTCTTGCTAGGAGTTAGGAGTTGTCTGTGTGTTTCTGTTGCTAGGGCCTGTTTAGTCGGCGGAAAGAGGACCCTTCTTTACCCACACAGGTTCCCCTGCAATACAATGAGCTGAAAGTGGCACTGGAGAAGGAGAAGGCTCGTTCTGCTGAGCTGGAGGAGGCTCTACAGAAAACACGCATTGAACTCAGATCTGCTCGTGAAGAAGGTAGGGGTTAACAGAAAAGGTTAATCTGGAAGGAGGCACACGTTTTTGGTCTGAAATCATGCCTTTAATTGTGTGGCACTCTAGCAATAGCATATATTGTTTAATCACCACTGCTGTGAAGTTACAATAAGGCTACGCTTGATTCTGTGGGCTGTAACTGCAGACTGGTGACACAGAGCCCTGCTAGGAACCAGAGTGCCACGTTGGTCATGTTAACCAGGGACATTTGTCTTGTCTGTAGCTGCTCATCGGAAAATATCCGACCACCCTCACCCCTCCACCCCGGCCACAGCCAGGCAGCAGATCATCATGTCTGCCATAGTGCGCTCCCCGGAGCACCAGCCCACGCCCATCAGTCTGCTGGCCCCACCCTCCAGCCGCAGGAAGGAATCCTCCACGCCAGAGGGTAGGCTCCTGCTCAGCTCCTCTTCTTCTATCTCTGTCAGTGCCATCTCTTTATTGATTTAGTTTTTACCCTGCTGATGAGTTTTGTCCCTTGCAGAGTACAGCCGGCGCCTGAAGGAGCGAATGCACCACAACATCCCCCATCGCTTCAACGTGGGGCTCAACATGAGGGCCACCAAGTGTGCCGTGTGCCTGGACACGGTGCACTTCGGCAGGCAGGCCTCCAAGTGTCTGGGTAAGGGCAAAACACAGCACAGCTCGGGGGGAGGAAAAGGCAGCGGCCATCTAGAGCAGGGAAAGAAATGACCAGGTGTGAAGACTCTGAACATACTTGGCGCAAACATTCAGAAAACATCTGGTGGTTTGGAGTGGAAGGGGAACCTTGGAGAATCTGGGATTTGTATGTTAGAAGTTGAGGCAGCTGTGTCATGATTTTCTTCTTTTTTTTTGTCATTTAACAGAAGTTTTTCCCTGTCCTCTTGTCAGAATGCCAGGTGATGTGTCACCCAAAATGCTCAACTTGCTTGCCAGCTACTTGTGGGCTGCCAGCAGAATATGCCACGCACTTCTCGGAAGCGTTCTGCCGGGATAAGATGAATTCCCCTGGCCTGCAGCTGAAGGAGCCAAGCACCAGTCTGCGTCTTGAAGGGTGGATGAAAGTGCCAAGGTATAAACAGGAATCTTGGTGTCGTGTCAGGTGCTGGAATATTTGGCCTTATATTACCCTGGCTCTTACAATGAGATAATTGGTACAGGCCCATTACATGGGCATTACAATTACAATGGTGATTACAATTGCTACCACTGAAATTTCTCTTTTATAGGAATTGCATGCTTGCTTTATGTAGAATCCAAGCAGAAAATCCAACATGGCTTTGTGCTTATTTTCCTCAGGAATAATAAACGTGGGCAACAGGGCTGGGACAGGAAGTATATTGTCCTGGAAGGAACCAAAGTGCTCATTTATGATGCTGAAGCAAGAGAAGGTAACTTAGAATTTCTAGCAAGAACATATTTTTTGATCTTCAGATATTGTTTGGTGGATTCAGAGACTTAAAGATTATTACTGTTTGCTATGGCTGTACCAAATTTAGCTAAATCTTCAGTGATTTAGTGACAACTAAAGTTAACTGATCAACTAAAGTTAATATCACTGATCAACTTCAGTGATAAGGCAACATTATTTTTTTCTACCCCCTTAACCATTTTATTGGCTGGCATATCATAATAATCCAGCTGTGAAAACATGCAGTGTGCATCCACTTCCTTTGCTATCACAGTTATTTTCTTGCTACCTGTTTGTCTGTTCCTAATCTGTCTCCCTATCTTCCTGCAGCTGGACAGAGACCTCTGGAGGAATTTGAGCTCTGCCTTCCTGATGGTGATGTAACTGTTCATGGAGCTGTAGGAGCTACTGAGCTTACCAATACAGCAAAGACAGGTGAGAATATTACATAGATGAGGTCAAATGGATTTCATCTGCTTTGCCATCGGTTAGCCTTGTTTGGCTGAACACAATTTTCTCCCTGGAGCTTTCATTGTGTAACGCTGTGATTTACCTCGATCTGAATTAGGGGAGTAGCTCAGCACTCATCTAGTTACACCCAGGCTGTTGCTTGTGTCGTGGTAGAACTGTGATTAATATAGTCATCAACCCAAATGGAAGTAAATTTAAAGAGATTTGTAGCATAAACACTCAGTTTATTTAAATTTCTTCTCTATTAACTGTGATGTGTCATAACTCCTGCCACCATTGTGCTCTGACCACAAAGCCATTAACTCAGAAATGCTGTGGGGTGTATACAGTCTCTTATTATGAAAAAATGTTGATGTGTTGATTTGTATGTACGGAATAGAACTGATGGATAAGATTCTGTATGTCTTGACTGTTACATTAAAGGATACAGACTGTTAAAAACAAAGGTTTCCTTAACCAATTTTTACAGATTTTTCTTAATCAGTACAGGGAAAACTTTAGTCAAGTGGCTGGTTTTGTTTTTGTTTTGGTTTTTTTGGTTTTTTTTTCCACAATGGAATTCCTTTCCCTTTTGAATAAAAGGCAAGAAATTATTTTTGTTGTGTTAAAGACAGCCTTGTATGTATGGATTGCATACATCCAGCTAATATTTAGGTGTAAGTAGCTAGCCTGTGCAGGACCTGTAAAGGAAAAACCAATGTGTAAATTGCCATGGTACGTCATGATAAATACAACTTCTCTCCAATGAGGCTGAAAGGTGTTGATTTTAAGTCCACTGACAATATTCCAAAAACTAATCTAAGTCTTATTCTATCTATATAACATCTCAGATGTGCCATATATCCTAAAATTGGAGTCTCATCCACACACCACTTGCTGGCCTGGTAGAACACTCTACCTGTTAGCACCCAGCTTCCCTGACAAACAGCGCTGGGTCACAGCACTGGAATCAATAGTGGCAGGTGGGAGAGTTTCCAGAGAAAAAGCTGAGGCTGATGCTGTGAGTATAAAAGTTTCATTTAATAATAAAATATTCTGGGAGGGAGCAGAGTTTTGAAAAATATTTTTTCGGTATTTGACATACTGAGGTTTAACTGAAGGTAAGTTATTGCTTCTGCCTTATGATTTGAGCACCAGGAGCCCGTTCAATGTGAGACTGATGCTGTGTATTACAATACCCTTCTTTAGACTTGGGGAGTGTAGTAAGAGAATCCCAAAATATCTCTGTAATTCCAGCAGAGGAAGGAAGAGCAGTTAGGACATAGTTTAAATCCAGTCTCCTAATGTACCACATGGAATGAGTAAACCTTAAAGGAAGCAAAGACTCCCTCCCCTCCCATTCTTAGAGAGCCAGAGGTTTTATATTTCTTGCTGGGGGGAGTTTTGTGTGGGTGTGTACTTTTTAGTTTAAGTTTTATTCCTAATAAGAGGTTATACAGATTTGTTTAGGTTTTGGATAGCCTTTCTCACACTGTTACACTGATAACTCTATTTTCTGGTAAAGGGAGGTTGGATTCTGTGGCATTGCATAAGAGAATATTAGCTCTGGAGGTAGGGAATATCCTGACTGTAGGAAATACTCTTTTTTTCTCAGGCTCACATTTCTTTTGTCTCTGAGAAAAATACATGCTCCCACCAACATTTATACTTTTCTTTAATCCTTCCCCTTGGAAAATTCCACTGCTTTGTTGTAGGAGGTTGGGGAAAATGGAAAGAATAGAGACAACAATGGGTTCTGTCTGAATTCAGGATAATTCTGATCAGTTTGCCTTACTGTGTCTAAGGTAGATAAAAGTTTACTAATTCTTTTGTAGGAGGCATCCCTGCAACTTTTAGCTTTCTGAGAAAAAGAAATCTGTGCCAAGCTCTTTGCCTGTCTGAAATTATGTCCTTACATTGTTAAAATACTCACAGATAAAGAGATGAAGATTAACTCAACAAGAAAAAAAATTTTTGTCATTTGCAGAAACTGCTGGGCAACTCCCTGCTGAAGCTGGAGGGTGAAGACCGTTTGGATATAAATTGCACAATGCCCTTCAGTGACCAGGTAATGGTCATGTGCACTTGGGTGTTTCTCAGTAGTGGATAATTGATTCAGGGAAATGGTATCTTGATTGCAGTATGTGTAATTATGCACTTGTTTGTGGGTTTGATCTTTCTCTTCACTGCTAATGAGTATCACCCAAGTTGCTGTTGGAGCATTCCTTGTTCTCCTCACGTAGTGCTGTTTTCTTCCCCTGTTGTAGGTAGTGCTGGTGGGTGCAGAAGAAGGTCTTTATGCCCTGAATGTACTGAAGAATTCCTTAACGCACATCCCAGGAATGGGAGCTGTCTTCCAAATTCACCTCATCAAGGATCTGGAGAAACTACTCATGATAGCAGGTACAGGGCTGTGTGTTCCCACTGGCCCTGCAGTGGCTTTGTGCTGCCAGGTCCTGCTTGCCTTTGGATTTGTTCCAGGATTTTTTCTGGTTTTTTATCAGCAAATTGGCAGGAATGACTTGCTGTGGTTAACACAGGCTTGTCTGAGGCTGGTTGGTAAGGGATTATGTGAATGAGTGCTCAGTTAAACCTTCACGAGAAACTGATTTCAGAGCTGAGGGAAGGAAGAACCAGAGATAAAACATTTCCAGGTTAGAGGTCAGTTGTCATTTTAAGTTCAATTTAAAAAGTGTTGAGCTAATCAGTGAACATCTCTTCCTAATTATTGTATAACCTTTTTAGTGTAATTAACTATTTGAGGACCACTATGTGATAACTGGGGCACAGGGCCAACTCTTGTCCTCTCTTGCCCTGTAACAAAGCTGGGACTCCTGTCAAGATTTAAGATTTCTTTATGAAAGGCACACCAGCTTTAATCTCTCCATCTGCGGTTTTCCAGAGATAATCCTTCCCACACGGATGTAGGCATACTGAACATTAGGCTGTATCTTCATCTGAAAGCCCAAATTATCAAGTGTCTATATGACATTTGTAGGGAATGAAAAACAAATTCTCTCTTGTTCTGGTAGTTATGTGATTTTTTTTTCCTGGTAAGGGTTTAAGATGTCCATGGTTTATTTGTGTCAGGGTAGTACAGAACAAAGCAAATCTCACACATAATGAGAAGCTGTATTAATATGTCACTGGACTTCTGAGAGGAATTGGCCTTGGGCTGTAATGCAATTCATTAGGGCAGTTCTTGGAAATCCCCTGCCAGCTCTGCTGGCACAGAGTGATTAAAACATCTTGTACTTGAAGAAGTTCTGAAGGGCAAAATAAAACTTCCTGGCTAATTTTGAATAGTGTCTTAATGAGGCCACAATTACTGTGTTCTGCTAGACTTCAGCAACACTAATAATCCACGCAGGGAATGGTTGTTCTCCTGGTGGATTTACTGCCTGTTGTAGGCTTGGGATTTTGTAAATTTTCTTTTTCAGTTTGAATAGGAATGATATGGAATGAATTCTACCTGGTACCTTGTGACTGTTTCCACAGTAACAGCCTGTAACAATGAGCTGCTGCTTAGGTAAGACTTGTAGAGAATAGGGAGTTCTCCCTTGATAAAATGCAACCTTTTTTTGTTTCCAGGAGAAGAGAGGGCTCTGTGTCTTGTTGATGTAAAGAAGGTGAAGCAGTCTCTAGCCCAGTCTCACCTCCCAGCCCAGCCTGATGTCTCACCAAATGTCTTTGAGGCTGTCAAAGGATGTCACCTTTTTGCCGCTGGCAAAGTAAGTTACAGCTCCCTTGTGCCCCCAGATCACCCCTTAGGCTGCTCTGAGTTTAATATTTTAAATATCAGCATCTTTATTCCACTGGCAACACATTCAAGGTCTATATTCTTGCTCTGAATATTTTTCTTCAAATAAGAAGAATGTATGGGCTGAAGAGAGGCTGAGCTGGAGACAGAATGGGGGATTTGCTGCTAATGTGAATCAATTCAGTCAGGGTGCCACAATGATATAGCCTAAACTGCTAGATAGTAAGAAATTCAGCATAGCATGGTGCTACTGCCTCCTCACTATTGACTTCAATTTTGAGATTTTTAATTAGTGAATTCTGCCCAGTCTTTGTTCTTGAATGTCACACTTCCAGGCTAGCAAATTTCCTTAGGTGTTTGTGTCACTTTAATTCTAGACATTTACACAGATTACTGGGTTTAGTACAGAGCATTTAACCACAGCAGAAATTCTCCTTAACAATTACTTCTGTGGACTACTTTGGTAACAAACTGAACACCACTCATTTCAAAGTGATGCTTAAGATAAGTTTTCAGGGGTTAAAATGTAGACCTAACCTATTTCAATTTGTCAATCCTTTTTCTGTGGAAAACCTTCTCATTTTTTATTAACGTCTTTCAAGCATAAAAGAAGTCATCGAAGCCATTTAAATTCACGTTCTTTTTTGAGAATGTGAAGAGGCTTTTCATTATTTCATGAATTCACAACAATTACCCTATTAATAAAATGTACTTGCTTATCTCTGCAAAGTTCTTTTTGTGGCAAGAGGTTCTCGGATCTGTTTCACACGCTCAGCAGTAGAATTTATTTTATTGCCATCCTGAACTATGCTTGTTATCTTCCTTACAGGTTGAGAACAGTCTTTGTATCTGTGCAGCCATGCCCAATAAAGTGGTGGTTCTGCGATACAACGAGAGCTTGAGCAAGTTCTGTATCAGAAAGGTGAGTTTAGTAACTCCCTGCTGTAGTTGAGGTTAATTCACATAGTGCTCTAAGCCTTTGCTTAGGAGCAAACATCTAAAACCTTTCTGTGTGCATGAGAAAATCTGTTTGCCAGCTAAAATGATAACAAATTGCACTGTGCACTGACTCAAAGTGGAGTAGGCAGCAATTTCCTTAATAAGAGTTGGCATTTTTGGAGAGATGCAGAACAGAACTGTGATTTTTTGAGATATTGGACTGAACTGTAATCACACCTTCAGAGATCTCTCCTCAGGACAAAAAGTTTGAACACCACCTGCCTTAAAACAGGCTGGCACCCTGAAACTCATGTCCTCTCCTAGTCATAAATTAAAGGATGTTTCAGTCAAACTACACCTCACTGGGAGGTTCTGCAGGTCACTTTGCAGGCACCAGTTCATTTTCCAGTGTGACTGAGGCTGTTACCCCTGAGTGCTCCATGGGCACTGCTGGAGGGAAGCAGTGGGCACAGTCCTGCAGATCTGGCCTCCTCAGAGGAGGAGAATGAGTGATGGAGATCTGGGCACAAACAGTGGGGATGCCAGCACACCTGGAATGTCTACAAACCTGCAGCTGATATCAGCTCCTGCTCACAGCAGGGAACACTGAGGGTCTACAGCCCTTCCTCTCACAAGGGCTTACATGCACAACATGCAAAGGCTGTTTTAGAGGGCAGGTTTTCCTTATCTCCACTAATCCAGATGACTGAATTTAGATCCTAACAACATGGCAGCAAGCCCAGAATATGCTTTTCTTTCCTGCCAACTAAATTTCCAGATAAAGTAGGATTTATGCAAGGAATCTTGTCCTCAGAAAATCTGGGGATCTGTGTGTTTGTGTCAGGCTAACCTGCAGAGCTATCCCAGCTCTTCTGTCACAAGGCAGGTCTTGGTGGATATCTCTCTGTCACGTGCAAAGAAGGAAGGAAGGAAGATTGGCTGTGACCTACTGTAAACAGGGAGCTGCTCACTACTGCTCCTGAAAACTGAGCTGCAGAGCAGCAGAACATCTTCCAGAACAGAATATTCTTCCAAAAGAAAGAGGATCTTCCTCGAGGCGAATTGATATGTAAATCTACGTTCAAGCAGCACTTGCAACAAAACAAAACTTTCTTCTAGCAAGAGTTTTTGTCCATATGCTTTTGAGGGACTGTTAGGGTCTTTGAGGTTGCCACCAGTCCCTTTTGTAAAGATAAATGCAGCAATATACAACTTTCCAGACTGAGCATTATCTGTAAGCTCATACAGAGGACTAATATTTGTCCACACTGTCCTTTTTTCCAGGAGATTGAAACCTCGGAGCCTTGCAGCTGCATCCATTTGACCACTTACAGCATCATCATTGGAACTAACAAATTCTATGAAATTGAGATGAAGCAGTACACACTGGAGGGTAAGAGATAATTCCTGAGAAATGCTCCAAGTGGCTCCACAGGTTCTTTTGTATGGCTTTTCAAAAGCAGTTTTGGAAAAAAAGTTGGTGCAAATCAGTGTTTTTCTCCATTCTCTTTGCAGAGTTTTTGGATAAAAATGACCACACTTTGGCCTCTGCTGTGTTTGCTGCTTCCACCAACAGTTTCCCAGTCAGTATCATCCAAGTGAACCCAGCAGGGCAGAGGGAGGAGTATCTGCTGTGTTTCCATGGTAAGTGGTGGATGGTTGTGCAGGTGTTGCACTACTCCTGTTAATGCTGTTGAATTTTGGACAATCTGCTTTGGCTTAAAAGTTCTCCACGCCTGGTGGATCAGTTGTTGCACGTAGGTTTCTGTGCCTGAGAGAAGGACTGCAGGCAGTGTTTTAAGTGCAAACAGGTGTTTGATTAACCTGATAAGATGCTCAGGGGCTCTCAGACTCGGGCTTTGTCTGGTTTCAATGCAGACAGATGAGACTTTTTAACCTTCTGGTGATTAAATAAGAGGGTGTTATTTTTTTGTATAGCTGCTTTTGCCCTCTTATATGCTGTCATGGGAATGCACAAACCTTCTAAAGCCCTCTAGCAGTAATTTTGGGTGAGTAATGGTAGGAATCTCATCACCTTCTCAACTGTAGATTAAATAATGACCTTAGTTTAGCTGGTACAAAGAGCTGTGGAATCACAGCACCTTTTGGCCAGTATTCCTACATCTAACCAATTCCATGGCAATCTCAGATTTATAAGATGTCCCTGATAAAAAGCCTGGGAACAACTGCCTTTTTCCTTTCAGAAATAAATGAATAAAGCTCAGGCAGATGCTTGTGACCTGATGTGACTTCTCTTGGCAGAGTTTGGTGTCTTTGTGGATTCCTATGGAAGACGCAGCAGGACAGACGACCTGAAATGGAACCGCTTGCCCTTAGCTTTTGGTAGGTGTTGAGGGACAACCCCTTGGATTATGGAAATTACTGAAACCAGAAAGCATCCTTGTGGAATGGGTACTTTGCACTCAGCCCTTCTGTCTCTTTTTCCCTTCCCAATTCTTCCACAAACTATGAAGCTTTTTCCCATGATTTAGGCTTATTATAAATCCAGATGGCAAACTCTCTGAAAGATAAGCAATTTAAGGAGAACTAAACCGAAGTTCCATTTCCTTAATGTTCCTGGTCTGACACTGATTGAACTGGCTAATGGAAATTCTAACTATGCTCTAAGTTTCTGAAATAGTGAAGACTATATGAGGGCAGCATGGTTCCCTCAGGCCTTTTGCACTATTAACTGAATGAAATCCCATTAGGTAGTCTGCTTTAATGCCTTTTTCATGATACTTTGGTTACTAAAGTCCTTGAGACACAGTTTCAAAGCAACAATTCTTTAAGCTTGCATCTCCCCCTTTACTGATGGTGTCTGTGTCATTACATAAAATGTATTCCTTGGTTTTCCCACAGGGCTGTCAGCCTCTCTTGTGCTTACTGTTGTGTTTTAGAAGTTTTTAACAGAGAATGTTTTTTGTGTTTTTTCCTGCCTTTGCACTGCTCCTCCAGCCTACAGGGAGCCCTATCTGTTCGTGACCCACTTCAATTCCCTTGAAGTGATCGAGATTCAGGCACGAGCTTCTCTAGGGTAAGTTGTTCACTTTTCATTCCTTTGAACAGCCTGTTTTGCAGGAATATATGGAGTTCCCAGGAAAAGGTACTGTGCTGCCACTGTAAAGACTTCTTCCTGCAATTTTCCCCAGAACTCCGGCCCGAGCCCACTTGGAGATCCCAAACCCACGGTACCTGGGGCCTGCGATCTCCTCGGGAGCGATCTACTTGGCCTCCTCCTACCAAGACAAGCTAAGGGTGATCTGCTGTAAGGGCAATCTGGTGAAGGAGACCAACAATGAGCAGCAGCAGCAGCAGCACCACAGAGGCTCCTCTGCCACGCGCAGGTGCGGGGACATCGGGGTGTCACGGTGACAGTGTCGGGGTGTTCCAGTCCCTGTGTGCCTCAGGAGCAAACTTCTCTCCTGATGCCTTTCCCCCTGGTGTGGTGGGATGCCCTTGTTCTGTTCTTGGAGGCTGGTGACAGGCAGTTACTGTAGTGCTGGAATAGAGTCACTAATGGCTTAACATCCACAAGGAAACAAACTTCAGCTCTAGGAAGATGTGGGTAATCTCCATAAATGCTTTGTGACCTTGTGATGGTTTGCTTTGGTGTTGTGATAGAGCTCTGGCTTCAAAGCTTTTTGAGCTCAGATACTGTTGATGTGACACTAAACACAGCTTGGCTGTAACAAGCTGTAAAGCAAGAGCCCATTTCTATCAAATAATGAGTCTGCCTTATGGAGATAGTGTTGGGAAGCTGTGATGTGATACAGGGGTAAATTAATACTGGGGCTGATGGTGCCACTGTGTGCACAGGACACTGAGATGTTAAGGCTTGTAGTTCATCCCAGCCTGGTCTGAACATCCGTGAGCTACAGAAAATTGTGTGAAAACACATATCAAATTTTAGTGTATTTTCATATGGAAAAGCATATGGCTGGAGTGTATGAAAAGGTGTTGTTCTCTGGCCTGTTCTGTACACATGACTTACACTGGCAATTCATTAAGGCACTTTGCCAGTGTGGCTCATGTGATGGATACTCCAGCTGCCAAAATATCTCTGCATTTCCCATCTTGGCTCAGGGAGGGGCTGATGCTTCTCACTCGAAGGGTGCTTGGGGAAAAGTTGCATTTTTTTGCTAAAAGAAAATGTAAAGGGAGGTTTTTGTCACTCAGCGGTTCATATCAATTGTTTTTGAATGACAGCAGCCCAAACAAGAGAGGCCCTCCCACGTACAATGAGCACATCACCAAACGCGTGGCCTCCAGCCCAGGGCCCCCGGAAGGGCCCAGCCACCCCCGGGAGCCCAGCACACCCCACCGGTACCGCGAGGGCCGCACGGAGCTGCGCAGGGACAAGTCCCCGGGGAGGCCCCTGGAGAGGGAGAAATCCCCGGGCCGGCTGCTGAGCACCCGCAGGGAGCGCTCCCCGGGACGGCTCTTCGAGGACAGCAGCCGAGGGAGGGTGCCCGTCAGTGGGGCCAGAACTCCTCTTGCTCAAGTCAATAAGGTAAGTCAGGAGCCTGCAGAGAGTGTCTGTTCTCAGGAAAAGGCTTGTATGTACTGCAGAAGGGCTGGTGGCACTGGAAAGCACAAGAGCAGATCACATCTCACCCCCCCGCTCCTCAAATTCTGTTGGAACAGAGCCCACATGGTGTCATACACTGGCCCTGTGACGCCCTGCCCTGGGCTGGTTCTGGCACTCCAAAAGCTGCTTGACACTAGAATGGGCTGAAAGCAAAGGTGCATTTATTAGCAAGTGATAGAGGATTTGAAGGGGAATAATGTTTGGAGCAGGGAACGTGGGAGCCCACTGTATTCAGTGATGCTGACAGTGCCTGCCTTTGTCAGTGTTTGTGGATGACAGGAGCCCTGGCTCTGTGGGAGCAGCAGGTGATGTACTGCTCCCAGCACCTTGTGCATGGACAATAAATACCTGTGACTTGTAACTTGTCCTTTTATTTCCCTGCCAGGTCTGGGACCAGTCTTCAGTGTAAGTCTCAGCTAGACAAAGTCACTCATCTTGACCTGCAGGAAAAAAAGGAAATATACTGAGTTATATGCACTCCATCTGTCTGCAGCCCAGTTCCCAAACAGCATTCCTGGGCCAAAGCTCGCTCCGCAGCGGGAGCCGTGACGCTTTCGAAGACCGTTCGCAGCTCAGTTAATTTCTCTGCACTTTCCTGCACTCCTGTTTTTGCACTTTGTACTACTGTTACTCTTTCAAGCAGTTCATGAACTTTTTGTATCCACTTTAGTCCCTAGTAGTTCATCCAGGAAATGGGACTTGTGTCCTACCCCAGGTCATCACTGTGGTTAGCACCCCTTAACAGAGAGTTGGTCATAGTTCTGAGACGTGCTGGGAGCCCCTGATGGCCTGGAAACAGAAGGGCCAAGGTGAGTGAGTCTTTCAATAGGAGCTGTGGTTGGATGTTCTCCATAGAACACATGAAAAATTTCTTCTGATTAGCCTGTTCACCTGCCACTTCTGAAAGTTATTTTGTTCTCACTAAAATCGCTTTAGAGCAGCTCTGATGGGGAGGGAAGAACCCTGCTTTAACCAAACCCCCTGCCCGGCCCTGAAACAAAGTGCATTACCTATAAGCTACTGGGTTGTAAGACTTTATCCAGGTCTTCTGCATGACAGTTCACTGCATGCTGCTGCACCATCACTGGCTCTCTCCTTTTAGGTTGCTTTGCTGAGTAGTGTATTGTACCTCACTTGTAAATTAACTGAAACCTTTAGATCACGCTGCAAAATAGCCGTTAATTACTCTGGAAATTTGGCACCGAAGAGTTAACAAGCCTTATTCTATGACGAGAATTACAGTTACACTTGTGTTCTCCTCTCAGCACTGGACATGGTCTCTTCAGCAATGAGTCCTGCCAGCCTCAGCTCCCCAGGGGGAGCAGCCCGGGCTGGCTCCTCCCGTGAGCTGTAGCTTGTGGTGCAATCAGATGCGGTGTCTTGGCACAGGACACCCACAGGGAGCAGCTTTGGCAGTTGCTGACACACCTTTGCTTCCCCGTGTCTGACCTCGAGCCTTTTATTGCTTCCTATTCTCTTTTGCTGTGAACATGAAGCAGAGAGCAAATGATTTTCAAAGCAGGTTTTGACCATTCACTGCAATATCAACATTCTAAGTGAACAACCATGTTCTTTACAACTGGAAAGAGCAAAACTGCATCCAATCTTCCCTTGGAGCCACACTTAAACTTCTGCTAGTCCCTTGCAAGCCTGTGCTAACCTGTTCTAGAAACCCATCAAAATTCCAATGCCTTGTCAGTGTCCTTTGGCGAGTTTCATGAATATTGTATTCTGTTCTCTTGTCTGTTGGGTTATTTTCAGTCAGATGATTTGGCAGGAAATTTGCTGAAAGTTTTTGTCTCCCAGTCTGAATATTTTGAAAGGTCACTGAGATCAGTCTTTAAATCTTTGCATCTCATGGAAGATCTTCAAGACCTCAGAAATGGGCTTGTTGAGTCCTGAAAGTGTATATCTTGTGTCTTGTTCGTGAAATGCTTCCTGCTATAGAAATAGCTCAAAGGACTGTACATATTTACAAGAAACTTTATATTCGTAACAAAAGGGAATTGAATTGGTTTCTACTTTTTTATTGTAAACTGTGCGTTTTTCAACACTAGCTTTTTGTTTTACTGGTGGTTGTGGACAGCCATCTTCAGACACTGGAGGGGCCTCGCCTCAGTCCTCCTCGCTCCCATGAAGAAATATTGTAACATTAAATTGCAATTGAAGCTTGTTAGCATAATGAGGTTTTAGGTCTCTAAAAGTACAGGATTTTTCTTCATTACCTTTTTATTATTGACAAGGGAGGGAACCAGAGGGACAGTTCAAAGCTCCACCTGGAAAGTATTGAACTTTGTTGTTGAACAATAACCAAATAAAACAAATAACTATCTTGACTGGCATGGTGAAATGACGGCTTCCTTCTCTCTGGAGTGCCCCTGCCCTTCCTGCCCCACACCTGGCTCTGGGGCTGGGGAATCCCAGGTGTCACAGCTGACCCAAGAGCAAGTCCTGGCAATATTTAGCATTTAATACTCATCATTCCCTGAACAAACCCCAAGCATGTTCACATGCACCAACCCAGGTGGATTTATCCAGGTACTTCACTAGAGCAGCAGTCAGCTGCAAGCACCGACAGCTCAATCCTGCCTCACCCCTGAGATGGGCAGAGGTGAAGCTCCTGAAGGTATCTGGGAAAACAGTCTTGCCCTGGTAAATGACCCCACACATCTTGAACTGGAAGAAAGGCATCTTAATTAACAACAGTGTGATCTAATGACAGGTTTGGGACTTACCCCAGCAGTGTACTGGGAGCAAAGCCGAGGGAGGCAGTTCCTCATCCCACTGCTGTAACATGCTGGTGCTTTAAGGCCTAATAGCTGCAACTTTAAAAATAAAGACCATTCACAAATCCAGTCAGATTGAGTACAACCTGCAGTTACTGTACAGCTCAACTTACACCTGCTGGGAAAACTTGCTAGATCAGACTTAAATGTAAATACATCTATTTTTAACTGAACTAGTTTTTACAGGGTCTGAAGTATTCTTTCACAGGAAGAGGTTTTTAATATTCACACTGCTGCCTACAGTAACTTAATTTGTCCTCCTACTGTTCAGTGTTTTTGGTTCTGTGCACATACCCACCCCCTCAGCCCCGAGAAAGGGCTTGTTGGAGGCTGTGGGGGTGGGTTACCAATGGCTCCTCTTACGTTTTGGTCTACATGACATTCTCCATGAAAATGCTCTCCATCAACCCCGAGCTGCTTGATTTATCTATTGTGCCTACTATGATGTATATGATGAAATGCTGACTTGTTCAATGTTCCTTTATTTCTTTTACTGTGCACAAACAATACTTACTTAAAGCTCATTGTTGCAGTCCTATGATGCATGATCCGAATTGTAACAAAACTAAATTAATCCAGAAACTGGTGGAGTAAAAAAAAAAAACCTAATTATTTATTAAGCTTTTTGATTCCCAAGAACCCTGCACAAATCCACGTCAGCTTGACCCCCCCATGCTGTGCTGAAATTCAGGGGGTCGGGGAGGGCAGGAAGCTCTTGTTATTCCTGTACTGGTTTACTCCAGGGTCCCCTAAAGTGACTGTAACAAAAGTGTCTGCATCTACCTTTAAAAAATGTGCTCTCCTAGCAACAGCCAAGAATAAACATAACAGCACAGACTGTGAGCTGTGGGTGGGGAATGTAAGTGAGCTAATAAATCCAACTCTTGATCCAGCTTTTGCCTTTGGAGGGATTTGATTCATCCCTTTGCAATAAGGGAACACAGAGTGATTAATTCATTCACCTGTTGAGTAGAAAGGGACCTAGCAAGAAAACCCAATAAAACACCCCAAAACCCACCCCCCAGAAAAAACCAAAACAACCAGCTTACCTCTTCCCTCGTCCACCCTCCTGCTGGAGAGAAAGGGATTTGGGGGGCTGAGGGTGGCAGTGGCTTACCTGAGGAAATTCCTGGCTCCTGGGATTGCCAGTTGAGGCCACAGGTGCCAGGGAACAGATCCCCTCCATCACCTGCTGCTCGTGGCTGGAGAGGCCTGGGGGCAGCTGGGCTTGGTCACCCATGGACAGGAAGGGTGGAGCAGAGCCAGGGCCACTCCTGCAGGCCCTCACACAGCCTGGGCCCCAGCCTGGACTCCCCCCTGGCCCTCCCAATGTTTTGGGGCTGCAAAAGCTGATGGTGCAGTAGTAGCTGCAGTCCCTGTACTGAGCCCTCTGCCAGCTGAGACAGGGCCAGGGGCTACAAACCAAAAATCAGAATTAAAAAAGCTCAAGCTTTCTACACAATAATTGTTCCTGTCCTGTGGTTCTACTATACCTGATGCACTGATGAAGAACGTAGAGTGCCCTGCAGGTACCAGCACTGACCACACATCCCACAGCCTTGGCATTCCCTGGAGCTACTGGACACTGCAGAGGCACAGACTGTCCCCTCACACACTGGACCTGATCCCAGTGTCACCCTGGTAAGGACAAAGACTTGGGGAAAAGGTCTGCTTTGAAGTGGCTGCCAGAGCAGAGAGAAGCTGACAGGAGGCTCAAGGCCCATCCCAAGCTTCCCAGCTCTGTTGCTGGAGCTTTTAAATAATTGGCCTCTTGTCCTTCCTCTAAACTTTACATCACAAATAAACATGAACACCTTGGTCTTCTTCACTGACTGAGTGCAAGAGGAGAAAGTGTTTCAATCTGCATCTCTGAAGGAAAGGTCTGTACAACCCACCAAGGCACAAAACTGCAGTCAGGAAATCACATGTCATAAAGTAACTCACTGAAGGCCAGGTTACCACAGATGGGAAGGGTAATAACAACACAAGTCATCCACTTCTCTTGAAAATGTTTTATTTGTTTCTAAAGAGGTTGAAAACAAGCAATTCTGTAGTTCAGAATACGAAATACTATCCATAGCACAGAATGAAGAAAGAGTTTTCAGAGAAAACCATTGCACTAGACCCAAATCTACTCAGCTACTGAAGATATTGCAACAAGGCTGGTGAACAGACCCCAGGATGGCAAGGCACCCTCCCACTGTGGCTTGCTGCACTCCACGCTGGCTGCTGCAGCTCTGTCCCCACTCAGACTCCTCACAGACTTGTGCAAAGTGCTTTCCCTCACAGTGGGACGAGGCTGGTTATCATTGGCACAGTCACGGTGCCCCAGGCACCAAAACAAGCCAGGGAAGGGCCCCTCCTGCACTGGCTCCTCCTAGGCAGGCCTGGGGCACGCTGGCAGCAGGTTTGCATTAATGTTGCATTTGTTTTGGGATAAAACAGGCTGTCAACACCAAGGACAGGCAGCCTGGCATTACTATAATCACTTAGAAAACAGAAACAGAATAAAAAGTGCCCGGCTCCAGCCCTGGGCACAGAGGGCTGTGGTGCTGCTGCATCCAGCACTCTGCAACTGCTGACACAGGGTAAATTTGGCCACTGGACACAGGAGAGTTAAAGTCACCTTCAGGATGTTACTGAGGAACTCATCCCTAAACTGAATCCATCCATTCTCTTCCTTCCCTTCCAGCCACCTCTGCCAGCTTAAGGAAGTCCTCATCAGTGACAGCAAGAGAAACTGGTTTCCAAAAGCAGATTACTGCAAGACGCACTTACGATTTACAGAAAAATCCAGCCATTAAAAACAATTGTCTTTACCAGAAATTCCACAGGGGAAAAGATGTATTTCAGTTCTCATGAGAGAAAAAACTAGAGCTATTCACAGTAGAAACAGTGCACCCCACTCTACCGTAAAATAATAAGGAGCTTGTAGTGATTATGTTGCTGATTCTGCCCAGAAAAGACTGCTACAAAATGATCATCAATATTCACACTTACTTCAGCCAGGCAAGTTTGGAACTTGCTACTGAAATAATGTCTGATGAGAAACGGAAGCAGTAATGAGCTTGCTTTTGCTGAGTGTTCTGCTCAAATCAGATTCCCCAAGAATCCTGAACTTTCTAGGCTTTGGGCTGGCAGACTCCCAGTCTGCCTCGCTGCTAAAGCTCTTTGATCTGTTGCTGCCCTGACATTATTCAGCCTAATTAAACTGATGGTTTTTTAACTGAGCTGACAAGGGGCACTGACACCTTTGCCACCTGTCTGGTTGCTGTGAAGCTGCCATTTCCAAGAACTTCCAAGGTGGGGCTAACAAAATAAGGCAAATACAGGAGAACCCGGAAGTCTCAGGAAAAATATGAAATCAGAGTTCGTTTGCTACAGCACAGAGCAGAAGTACATTTGGTTAAATGAAGCATTTTTGTCTGAGACTGCACTGGCCCAGAACAATTGGTCACAAATGACTGTGATGCTCATATTGGCTTGTACAGCAAAGTGGTGACGTATTTCTTCTTGTAACGGTGTGTAGCACTGAGCACCATCACTCCATCCTGCAGGGGAGGGAACACAAGTGAGCAAGTGCCATGGTCAGACACCCAGGCTGGCCCTGTGCAGGACATGCCCTGGCCTCTCACCTTGATGGAAAGTGCATACAGGTGGTTCAACATGACGTGGTTGGGCTCAGGGAGCAGAGCGGGGTCGCACTGCAGAGAAGAGGGACAGTGTGACAGTGACAGAAGATACAGTTCACTCCTCACAGCTGAGGGGTGACAAACAGCACCTGTGACCAGCCACACCCCTAGGACATCACTGCTGCTCACAGTGAGTCCATCAAACACAGTCACCATTTCAGAACAACCCTGAGTCCCTCTGGGTAAAACCCTCTGCATCCTCACCAGGACCATGAATCAGACTGTGATTATCCCTTATGTGCTTCTGGTGTCTTAACAATTGACAAGATTAAGGTTTTGGGAGGAAAACAGCAATCTAGTTTTCCATTTTAAAGACAGTCAACTAGAAAAATAGATTTACTTCAGATGAATCCACCTAGACATACATAATACGGAACTTACCAACACAATAACTTATCCTAAGGGTTTTCCTAAGATGTCCTCTGCCTGTATCCAGATTTTCCCCATCTGTTCCCACCCTCAAGGGCATTATTCAGCAAACCAAAGTGATGTACTCACAGAAATGCCCGTGTCCTTGTTCAGGATGACCTGCAACAGGTGTGGGGGGAGAATGGGGGGAGATTTAAAGCGTTCCTCTGCCTTACAGACATAGGGCTCCTGGTGGTACGGTCCTGGGGGTGAGCTGGACAGCTCTGCCAGAGAGATTGTAAATATTTAATCCTCAATACTTTGTAAGAACATCTGCTTTTAATAGGTACATGCAGCCTAAAGGGATCAATGGCACTTAAGTACAACAACTGCAGCAGCTGGTGCAGTGCCAGAGGATCAGTCACTGCCCAAGAGGAGATTTCAGGTGCCCAAAGTCTGACTTGGAATGAGCTGTGAGGCTGCGGGCAGCAGAGTTCTGAGGGCACAACTGCACTTCAGAACTTCTCTGTCACCTCTGCCCAGCACTCCACAGTGCGGGCTGCCCTGCAAGGTTCCCCCCAAGGGATGAACACAAACATGGAATGCACCTGTGAAAGGCAACTGCTCCCCCCTGCAGACTGGGCTGTGAAAAGAGCCCTTCAAAGACTAATCAGGGAAAGGAAATGTTGCTACAGCCCGTGGGGGAAGACATCTGCTAGAATCTCCTCCTGGCCTGCGCTACAAATAACACTTTCTCCAAAAAGGCTTTGTCCAGGGCAAAGTTGCACAGAGCAAAACACACCCAAACACACCTCCTGCCTCAGGTTCAAAGGTCTTCTGAAGGAGGGTGTAAGGTACTACTTCAGCCATGGCCTCCATCCCCACAGAGCTCAGTAACCAACAGGGCAAGGCTGACCTCACACATGGCTCAAGCTAAATCCACCTCTCTCCTGTTACACTAGAACATGAAACTTAGGGCAAAAATTGCATTTTTGTATTATTCTTAGATAGGTAATTTATACTACACTGTGAGGATACTCCCAAGCCTGGGTTAGCACTGACATGCACCTAAAGTGCAACTTCTGATCCCCTCAGCCACCTCCTTAGCAGAGGAAGACTGAATTAGGAGCAGGGTAGGCTGTCAGTGTTGTTTGTTGTGGTAAAGCAGAGACTGACCCACCAATGCCTGCCCTTAACCCAGCCACTGCCCACAGCAGGGGCAAACAGTCAGTGAGCACCCAGGACTTCCTCCTCATCAAATCTCTTTTGCTTTGTCATAGGCTTCCTCCTCTGTGCATTCCACTTTCTTCCTTTGGGCATTTATGATTTCTGCACACATCCTCAGGGCCTGACACAAGTGCAGATTAATCTCTGCTGGAGCTTTAACTCAGATGAAAAGGGAAAATGAAAATTTTAACAGCTCTAAAAGGTGTGACATAAAGTTACCAGAAAGCTCATACCAGACATGTCTGAACATTTCTGGGAGTCCACCATCAAAGCATCAAATACTTCAAAGTCAGTTTTCTTCACCTGGATGATGTTGTTGACAGTACCCAGCTGGCTGGTTACCACTGGCTGGCAAGAGACAAGACAGAAAAATCAGAACAAAAAAAGCCTGTGGGACTAATAGATTCTAATAGATTCTCAGAACTACACAATCAGCATTACCAAGAATGAGGTACATCACTTTTGAAATATGACAGACCCAGATATGAGAAGAACTCAGTGAGTGTTAGGGTAAGAAGAAGTGCAGGATTTTAAGGACTGGGAGGGGAAAATGCCAGCTGAACCTGGCCACGGGGCTCCAGACAGGGCAGGGCTCAGGTCTGGGCTGGAGTTACCTGTGACACCAGCTCTGGACACAGTTCTTAAGCACATGGGGAACTGCTGGGCAGGCTGGGGTTAAAGCTCATTTTATAGCAGAGGAGGAAAAACAGCCCTGGTAGATTTTGGCACAATTATTGGACTATGAAAAGATCTAGAGCAGCAGTGCTGGCACAGAGAGCCAGGAAGGCACAGCGAGCTCTGGGCTGCCAGCAGTGCTACAGTGCTCTAAAAGGCAGTTTGGCACTGCACAAGAAAAGCCTGCCATCACTTATAAACCAATGGCCAAGAGATCCTGGCACTCACTGCATCTCCTGCCCTCTGAGCTCAGTCTGGTGCTGCCACCCAGGCCAGCAGACATCAGAACCTCTCCCTCACCAGCCTGACCAGCCCCCTTCTCCTCTTCAGATGCCTCAATCAGTAAACAGTGACTCAAAGCAAACATTACCTCTGCAGGATCATGTGTCCACTGCCCATCCACGAGGAACTTGTACTGATGCTCTCCTTCTGGCAGGTCCAGGATTGCCACAAAGTTATTGTGACTGAAATTTAAGACAAACAATCAGCCCTGCAATATTCTGAGAAATACCTTCGTCTCTAAACTGTGACACACACTGTGACACAAAGCACAAACCTCCTCAATGTGCAAAACCTTAAAAAGGCAGAGAATCTCTGATGCAATCCAAAGGTAAAGAATCAAATGATGATTAATGCTCATGATAATTTCCTCTGTGACAGTGAGTCCCCCCACACTCCTGACATCCCATAACTGGCACTGAGCTTTTGTAAAGTCACTCTCACATCCTCATGTTACTTGTTAGCACACGAGACCTCACTTATCTGCTGATGGAACAAGATCAGCTTTCTCATATTTCCTTGCCTTTCTGTATTTGCCATCATAAATTGCATTTCCCAAATGCCCATGAAATAAATGAACAATGAGCAGATAAAAGCAGCAACTCAATACTTCTGGGTTACTTTGGGTCTGAATAGCTGCTGCTTGGCAATTTCCATACTCCCTGGGCCGTGAACTCCCTGATTCTGCAGAAAGCTTTACCAGCATCTCAAAAAAGCTGAGAAACTGTTGATGCTGCTCCAAGAGGCCACAGTCTCCAGACCCCTGAGCTGGGCAAAAGCCACTGAGGTGGCAAGGATGTGTCATCAGAAACACTGTGCTAAAACCAGCTTCCCTTTCCACAGCCCAGCCCCATTCCAGGCACAGACTGCACAGCAGGGCCTGTTAGGGGTTCTCTGTGTGTTGTGCCCAGTGAACTGACACACAGCTCAGCTTCCACCCTGTGCCATCCAAGAATGGAAAAGCCAGATTGTCATCAAGGGCTTGAGGAGAGAAGCAGGACAGTGGTGAATCAAGCACAATCCCATCTCTCAGCTGACCACCTTTGTCATGGCACTGAGCACTCCCAGCCCGTGGGGAACTGCAGCAGCACTTCATTACCTCCTTGTCAGAGGAATTTTACTCCAGTTGTTGAAGGACCCTGATAAATAAACTTCTTTCCCTCCTCCAGTCCAGCGGAAGACTGTTGGCCGAGCTTGAGTGGGGGTTTTGTCATTCACTTCCAGATCTTGCTGCCAAGCTAGAAATTCTTCTTTCTCCAATGGAGCCTACAAGCACAATGTCTCAATCAAAAAGGGTTCTTTCCTGGCAGACTCAGACAACCTGTGCTGCACTGAACACTTTTTTTGCCTTCAGGCATGATTCTCTAAGTCTCCACAAGCAGTTTTTGTCAGATGCAGAACAGAAGCTGCAGTTCTAGGTACTGTTCACAAATTCATTTGCACAAATTCTGCAAAGGTGTTAAAGCCTTCCAAATTTGTAGGAAGAGCGGAAGGCAAAATAATGCCTCTCCCTGCAGCTGCAATTATACCTACTTAAACACCAATTCCCTCTCTCCTTGGCATGGGAAGGAAGGGGAGATGGTCAGCTTTGTGTAAACTCAATGACAAAATCCCTGCAGGCTGCACACAGCCCCAGAGCATTCCAAGCAAGCAATGGTGGGAGAACAAACCAGCAATACCTTAATTTCCTCTGAATGGAACAGGTCTGCATCTTCAGGACTGTCCATGAGGATTTTTGGTCTGTCCCCCTCTTTGGTAGTGATGGCTCCTCCTGAGCTGTCCCCTCGGGCAGCTTTGTGCCCATGACGCTCCAGCCCCGCTCGCTCGCTGCTCGTGTTCCCCATTTTTATGGCTCTAAAAGAGCAGGGAAAGCCAGATCAGCACAGGTACTCCCACAGCTGGAACACCAGCAGGCAGGAAAGAAAACTCATCAGTAGCCTTGGGCTGTGCTTTTGAGTTAAAGAGCCTCAGAAACTTGATTAATGCATTGTAAAGTGATACCATACTCTGAACAAAAGCACTAAATGACAGTTTTTAGCTACTCCTGATAATGTGCTACAGTTCTATACATGAGCACCTCTACTGTTATAAATTCACATCTACCAGACTCAGCCACGCACTAGCCGGTCCCTGGCACACAACACAAAGCTGCGGTGTCTCCCCAAGCTAAGGGCTCGTCCTTTGCCTTCTGCCTCCCCGTGCGCACAGCGCTGACCTCGCCAGCTGCTACACCAGGGGAACTTTCTGTCAGAACGCTCCAAAAGCAGCCTACGTGAAATGTGACTTCACTAGAACAACGTTACCTCACCCTGCTGAGGATGCTGAGAGCAGCTGAAGGGGGTTCTGAACAAAGAACCACAGAATATCCTGAGCTGGAGGGACCCACAGGGACCACCCAGTGCCGCCCCTGGCCCGGCACAGACACCCAAAGCTCCCACCCAGTGCCTGCGGGCGGTGTCCAAACGCTCCCGGAGCTCTGGCAGCCTCGGGGCCGTGACCACTGGCTGGGGAGAGCTCAGTCCCGCTGCCGCTCCCTCTGTACCCGCTTCCCTCTGGGAGAGGGAGCGCCTGCAGAGCCCCAGCCCCGCTGCCGCCCCACAGCCCCGCGTGGATGCGCACGGAAGTCCCGCCGGAAAAGACCCGCGGGAGCGCACCGGGAGCTCCGCGGGGCACGGGGGGCACAGCCCGGCCTGGCAGCCCCGAGACCCCGACCCCGGGAGCCGCCCCTGCCCTGCCCCGCCGGGCCCGGCACCGGCACCGGCACCCACCGCCCGCCGCGCTCCCGCCGCCGCCGCAGCGCTTCCGCTTCCGCCGGGCCGCGCCCGCGCCTGCCGGGGGAAACCGAGCCCGGCGCGGCCGTTCCGGGCTGCCCCGGGCTCCCGGCCGGGCTCCATGCTTTGGTCTCCCCGCTCCTCCTCAGCACCGCCCTGGTGCCGGGGCGCGGCTCTGTGCCCGCCCCGGGAGCCGCCGTGCCCGGGGCAGCGCCTGAGGGCGGTGTTGGAGCCGCGGGCAGTGGCGTGGCCCCGCGGCGGCCGGGCCGGAGCGCCGCCGTCAGAGCGCGCTGGAACCATCAGCTGTGGCGTCTGAGGGAGCACAGATGGGAGGCCAAGTCCTCACTGATAAATGTTTCCCAAATGAAATTACATTGATACATTTCTCAGAGCATTGCCACTTACACTATCTGGTTTTACCCTTGGCTCTCCCCCAGCTGTTGCTGTTTTTTCTTTCACTTTTCTCACAGCCACAGAGCTGAGGCCTGCACGTGTGTCACTGTTCTCTCTACAGGTAAATTGTTTTCTTTTTTTTTCCATTACAAATAGCAGCAACCTGCACACAAACAAAAGGATTTCTACCAAATGGAAGTATCCACGCACTAACATTGTGGGAAGAATCCTGCCGGGATGGTTTTGTCAGTGCAGCTCCCGCTGTGTTTTGGGGAACAGCTGCTCCCTTTTTTCCTTTGGGGGTCAAACACTCTGCCCGGGACAGGCTGGCAGGGGCTGCCAGGGCAACGTGTGCAGGCAGCTCTTCCCCAGCCCTGCACAACAGCCCCTGCTGTAAAATGCAGCTGCTGTTATTTTGGCATTTCACACAGCTTAGTGCTCCTAAATTCCTTGTCTCCAACCCTGTTGTTTTGTTCTGCCTGGTTTTCTTGGCCAGCACTGTTTGCAGTACAGGGTACCGTGTCTTGCCCATCACTTGCCCGTCCAGAACCATTGTGATGATCTGCACAACAGCCACATAGACCCACTATAGTCCATGGTACCTTCATCTGGGGCCTTTGCAATGTTTTTTTGTTCTTCTAAGAACCACAGAGTAGTAACAAACTGCAGGGTAAGGACTGCTAACAGATCACGAGGCTGTGATATCCAGTCTGTGGTAGGTACAAGCATTTATTTTAAAGTCTGGTGTTAAAATGTGATGGTTCCTCCATCCATGGTGTGTTCCATGCCAAAACCTTTGGGAGCTGCTGACCCGTGGACAGGACAGAGGCCATGGACAAGGCATCTCAGCCTCACTGTTGCTGCCTTCTCCTCCCCAATTTCCCTGTGTCTGCTCCCTTTCCAGGACTGGTCCTCGTCTCCCCTCGCTGTGACAGGGGAGGTTAGCACAGTCCTGGAGCAATCAGCCTGTAACACACTTTGTCAGGTGCTGGTCCCTGGGAATACTGAGGGCTGGATGACATTACACCATGAACAACTAAATCATCTCCCACCTCCTCACCCACCTCTGTGTGCCTGGTCCTTGCATTCACTGGAGTGTTGTTTTCTCCCCTCAGCCTGAGTGGGAGCCCCATTCCCTCACAGCTGTTAATGCAGGAGATGTGGGAAGCGAGGGATTAGCCAAAGACAAGCCACAGGGGCCTGGCAGAGCTCAGCCGCCCACTGATTCTCTGGAACCTTGCAGTTTTGCTCCTCCCTTTAACAGCATCTGTGACTTTTTGCCTCCTTTTATGCCTTGCACCCTGAAGGGTATAAAAACTCCCCCTCTTTCACCCTATCTGAACCAGCCTCCACATTCCAAAGGAAGACTACAAAATACCTTTTCTACCTCTGCCTCTACTGCGGTAAAAGGATCAGGGGAAGACACAAGTGATTAATTCTGAATAAGAAATTCCCCTAAAAAAAAAAAAAGACACATTCCACTTTCAGACTGTTCACAGCCCATAAGACAAGATAAAGTAATTGATGAAATGCTTTATCTGGTGTCATGACTGTGCCACACCACCTCCTAGGACAATGTGAGGTTTTAAAAGCAGAGGCTTGTAAAAGACCTTGCAGGGTATGAAGAGCTGTGTGGTCTCTGTTATTTGCCATGTCAGCCACAAGCAAAGCTCAGCTCCTTTTTTCCCTCCCTCCCTCACACCTAACTTCTTTAGTAAACATGAGCTAGACCTGGCCTGACTATTAAATCATAGTCAGAAGTTAATTTTAAGGCAGTTTGGTTCTTGGCTCTTAAAACGATGAGACTCAGCAGAGCTGGTCAAAGTTCTGAGAATCATTACAGAGCACTTTCAGTGCTGTACAGGCTGAGGGGTCAAGTGAAGTGACATCTTTGCTACTGAGTCACTCTACCCCCTTGGAGATATCACTTACCATCCCTCTCTATCAGCTGACTCATTTTAAAAGAGAGTAAGGACCAAACAGGATAGGTCTGAGGTCAGGAGAGATCTGTGTTAGGGGAATGCATGTCTTGGATTAGATGGGGTGAAGATTGACTTTACAAGCTTTTCAGGCATGAAGTCAGGGATGACACTCACCAAACACTGTGCTCTAGGCCAGGATCTCTCATTTTCACTATTTGGATTATCTCTCTTATTATTTGATTAAAATCAAAAGGCAATTAAGCCCCCACTGAATACTGTTTGAAAGGTGAACATGAGGCTGCCACGGCTCACCATGAGCACACAGCCTGCTTTGGTCTGGACACTTCACTTCCAGTGGAGTTTCCCCTTCTGTTACCTCAGAGTAGTTGTCAAAAAAGAAATGCAGTGGCCTTCATCCTCAGGCTGTGCAGTTCAAAGTCCTGAAGAATCCCTTGGTGTCTGGCAATGTTCTTTTCCCTTGACATGATGCAAGCTTATTTAGCCAAAGAGAAGTCATTGCAAGTGAAGTGGAAGCTGACTCAGCCCTACAGTGAGAGATGACAACCCAGAGGAGCCATCCTCAGATGTGAGCTGGTAGATCAGATTCACACATGCCATAAATCACATTGTAAAGGACACATGAGCAAGTGCTTCTTGCAGCCTGTGTGCTGTGAAGAGTGAGCTGTGTGGGAGCAGAACAGAACTTACCCCAGAGTTCAAGACAAGGTAAATTTAACTGCAGAAACCCTCTGGGTAAACTTCCTACTATGGTTTTCCATTCTGCCTCGGGGTCCCAAATTTGTTCCTCCATCTTTACAGTGTCTGAGTGATCTGCTTCCAGGCCCCCTCCTCCTTTTAGGTCACTTTTGGATTCAGCCCACTTTGCCAGGCTGGCAGGGAGTGCAGAAGAGGAAGCCAGGCAGCCTCCTCAGAGGCTCAGTCCCATCTCAGGGACACGTGTCCTGCTGTGCATGCAGAACATGCCGTTGTGCTTGGGAAACGGAAAGTTGGGAGCACACAGAAGGAATCCCTCACACACCACTGCATCCCTTCTGTGCTCCAACACTGCACACCTCCCGAGACCTGCCAATTCAAAATGAGCCTGGAGGCGGGTTTGTAAGAGGAAACCAACATTTAGATAGTTTTTGAGCCTGAAGGTGCTGTCTGTGTAGACCAAGGGCTCAGTCTCAAAAAGCTGGGGGTCAGGCAGGAGCCCTGCAGAGCCCTGAGGACTAGAGCCTTGGCTGGAGGTATCTCCTGCAAAGCCAGGGTAGGTTCCACATCTGTTCAAGGTTTGGTGATATGGACTCTTCCCTCTAGGAAACAACACTTTCCACAAAGGCTCCTGAACAGGTAACCAGATGTTTCTAACCAGCTTGATCCCCATCAATCCAGTGACTTTCTCTGACATTTTACTGCTTCCCACCTCCCTGTTTCATCAAATAACATCATTCAGTACATATGTAATATAACAGGGGTTTCTTTGTATTTAGATCTTACTTGCCTTTGGGAATTCAACCCTTCAGCTCTTCGTGTGTGTGTGTGTGTGCGCACAAACACACAAAATAAAAACGAATGGGGGAGATTATTCCATCTTCCCCCTTCTGAGGCAGTCAGTGATAAGTAACTGGCAGACCAAGTTAGGGCCCAGGGGAGGAAATGAGCCTAGACAGAGATGTTTGCACACTTTCAGCAGAGGCAGCTGAACAGATGCTGAGAGTGAGGGACACTGTGGCAGCAACCAGATACAACCCATTTCCAGGCTGAGAGGCAGAACACACTGTGAGCACATATCCAAAGATAGAGGTACAAAAGCTACAACTTCTGGAGCCTCACCACTCACGGATCCTGGCTGAAACCACGTAAGTGGAAGAGCCAGTGCTGATCTTCAGGTGAAAGTGTAAACCCCTGGGTGTGCCTGCAGGGAGGCACCCCAAGAATTTAATTCCGTATTGTCCCTGAGATTATTTTTTTGTTGTTGTGCAATCTGATGAAATTTACACCACATGTTGAGTGTCTGGCTGACCCCCTTCATACAACAGCAAAGAACCCCCACTTATATTTAGAAGCGTCTTCTAGGATTACATATCAAGATACGTGCACAGGGCTGTTTTGCAGAATGCAGCTGCCTTGTAAGAAGCCAAAGGTGCCAACATGATCCAGGAGCTGAGGCCAGCAATTTCAAGTTTCCATCTGTCTCTGCCTGTAATATGTGCAGGAAAGAAAAGGGAGCTGGACCTGGGGCATTAGTTGGTGCCTTCAGTGTGCAAGGACACTGTGTCCAAAAAATGGAAGCCTGAAGCAGCTTTGCAGAAGGGAGACTGTTCATGCGCCCAGGACACAGATGTTGAGTTGAAATACATTTTACTGCTTCCCACCTCCTTGTTTCATCAAATAACATCATTCAGGACATATATAATATAACAGGGTTTTTTTTTCCTACCAAAAAAAGGTAGGTCCAATGCAAAATAATGGATCAAATCCAAATCTAGATGTGTGACTATGAAGAACTGGTAATTTCCAGAACCTGTCAGATATAATGAAATTTGTTTACATGCCCCTCAAAATACAGAGCAGGCACAAATTCCTCAGTCAGACACCTTCATTCTGCCTTCCACACCCACTGCTGGCACTAGGGCCTTGCTGATTTGGGCACTAAAACGTCATTTAGGCCCCCTGTGTTTGCTGCCTGCTTTGGGATGTCTGTCATACCTACAACAGAACAATGTGGTTGTGCAAGGACCATACCCCTTTCCAGCACAAGCTGCACTTCCCAAACATGGTTGAAAATTTATGTAAACATAAATAAATGAAGAGAACCAATACCAGTACATTAGTAATGCAAAAATAAGATTACCTATGACACAGAAGCACTAAGGACATTAGAAGTATTGCTGCATTCTCTCCTCTCTGTCACATTAAGTGGTTTAATATAAAGCCTTTATTTTTATACCAATCAATAGCCCTGTAAGGTACCAACATTTATCTTCAGAAGCACTGAAGGTACAATGGCTCAATTCTCAATTATATTAAGAGTAAGACTTCAAAGATATTTATGAGGAACAAGATGCAAGTTAGATTTCCAGTATGGTTTTCAAAAGCTTCTGAACAAGTCGGGTGTCTAACTCCTATTGATCTCAACCCTTGTTGGGCAGTTAAAAAAATATTTCAAGTTGCCTATCCCTATCCTCTGGTGCCCACATAACTTTGGAAACTTCTTTTGCTGTGATTCATTTTATTCTGAAACTGTCCAAGGGGTTAGAAGAAAGGATATTACTCTTTCCAGTAGAAGAGGCAACAAAACTTAGGAAAGACACTTCCCACATACCAGAATAGACATGAATTAAAAGTAATTTTATTCCACTTGTCCATGACATTTTTATCATATCTGATAATAAGGCAAGCTACTAAAAGTCCCACAAGACATATCAGACCATTAAAATAGTATTCAAAAACCAAAGAGGAGTTCACAGAACAGCCAATTCTTGGGATCATCAAAATCAGTGGCAAGATTCCCATCTGGACAAATCTGATCAGTGTAAATGTTTAATAAATCAGCTGACTTCACCAGTGTTTGTGAAGTTTAATACTGCAGTAATTAAGGAGAGGTGATGCTTCACTGACTTCAATGAAAAAACAGAATTTGGCAGCAAGGAAAGCGAAAAAGCACATTGAAAATATAATATCAAGGCACAAAAAATACATGCTACTTCCAGGCATATGCTTTAACAGGTAAAGGTTTCTGGGAGAATTTTTTTGTTTGTTTTTAATAGGTTGTTGAACTCCTGACAGATGATTCTTCTCTCACCTGCACCTGCAGAACTCGCTGGATTTCTGGGCAGTCACTCCAGTTGATGCTGGTGCAGGGAGAGGGAGTGGAAGTTGGCACAGCTCACTTGGAGGTGTGTGTAATAAAGCAAACAGAGCAGCAACTGCTGAGGATGCAGCCACGTCTTAATGCTCACCAGAGCTTACTCCTTTTAACATGGAATATTTGTGTGACAAAACAATTGTATTCTGTGAAAGAGTTTCCAGCTAATAAAAACAGCAGTCCCATGCTAAATTTTCACAAGGTATCAAGAAACTGCAGTAATTTAGAGGCCATCAATTCTGGAACCTGAGGCTGCTCGCTGAGTAGTGTCTAAAGATCAGGAAGTGTGTCTGTAACTAGGCAGAGGTGCAAAAGTCTGTCCATCTCTAACTGCAGTGATACACAGACCAGTCACAGAGATGAGAGGATGAACTAAACAAAACCCACATGAACAGAGCAGAACACAATGAAACTATGTGCCTTGCTAGAAGCACAACAACAAAGGGATGAAAGACATCTGTTTAAAAAGTTTTTTTTGTCAGATAAAAAAAATAGGAACTTTTTACATATGTGAAGTTTAAAGAGGAAAATATGATCAGTGCAAATTCAATGCAGGACTGGAGCTAAGTCAAGGGAGTGCAACAATGAAAGACAACAAAACAAAAATAAATCATTAAGAAAAACATGAATGCTATGGAAGAAGAGTCTCTCATAATAATCAAGTGATTGAAATCGGTCCCAGGTGCTTAAAAATCCAAGGTAAAGTTCTAAAAGCTAAGGATGACAAAAGAAAGCAGCTGCTGAGTCAGAGTGCGCCCACAGCATTATAAAATCACAGAGCAGGACAAAATCACAAACCCATGGGTACAGTTGTGTCATGTTAAAGTAATGAAAAAGTCCTTAGTGGCCTGATCCAAAATCTGCCAGAAGTAACATGAGTTCTCCTACTAGCTTCAGTGGGCTGTGCACCAGATCTTACACTGTGCACCCTAAACAGTCTGGATACGTTGGCTTTGTCTGGCTGGGGTCAGCCAGGGAACATCACGGATCCAGCATACATTCCATGGAAATGAGAAAGAAAAGGGATTTTTTTTTTTTTTTAGGGAAAGATCTCATTATACATTAGGGTGAAAGAGAAAATGCTGCTTTATACTGAGATGTCTTATAAATAAATAATTTTGAAAACCTGGTCACGCCATGCTGATTAACTAACCGGGCTATCAGTTCATTCACCAGCAACATGCCTCTGCAGACTTGTAGGGTCAGAGCTAACAGTCTGGAATGGTTTCCATCTCTTCTTTTTCCCCTCCAGAGGTTTACATGTTGATATCATCCAAGTGCAGTCCTGGTTCTTCAGATAGCATGCTGCAAGGACACAGAAATATGTGTGTTTAAAGGAGGAGAAGACAGGGAGTTTGCCCTGTGAGTTTAAATTATTAATTCTACAGATCTAATGGATACATTATGCCACATTAGTGGCACTTGTTCTCTTAACAAACATCCCTCTAGACTAGCAGCTCAATACAGTTTTGAATCAAAGAGCTGAGTTTCTAATGGCATTGGTCATCTGTCAATCCAAACTGAATTTTTAAACTGGGTTACCTGAATCAATGCAAATTAGGGCCCTTCATTGCCAGGAAATGGGCTCTTATTTGACAAAGATTCATGAGGTCAACAGCATCTCTGTTTCCTTGGTGTGGTACATAAAGCAGTCAGACAAGAACAGCACTCCAACAGTGGAGGACTTGGTAAATCCAACAGTAATACACAACATGCTTTAAAAGGACTGGGAAACCTGTCCTGTGCATCTGCATTAGGAGAGGAAGGAGTTCCCTCAAATTCTTATGTAGGGGTAAGCTCTCAGACAATACCCATGGATGCCCTGACCCATCCCTGGATTCTGGGTTCTGCTGGAGTCTCCTCCAGCAGGCAGCTACATTCCAGCAGCTCCTCAAGGAGGGATCTAGGACCCAAGGCACTGCACAGTGAATATGTCCTGCAGGTAGTGTTAATGCCTTTGCTGATTGTCTCTTGGATGCTACTTGTGGCTCCTCTGAGTAGAATCTGTTGTGGGAACATCTCCTCTGTGCACAGATGAAACAGCTGTTTCTGGACCAGGATTTTTCATGTGGTTTGTAAGGAAGTCAGGCTGATGTAACCACACTGTGCACCTGCACACTGTGCCACTGCTCAGCCTCCCAGCTGAGAGAACACTTTGAGAAACAGGTAGAGGATTTTAGGCTCCTATGTTTTCACAAATCCAGTAAACAAGGTATGGATCAAGGAATTAATGAGTATGTGCCCTTACCAATAGAAAAGCAGCAGTATGAGCTCCCTGGCTGGCTGGACACCAAGAATAAAAGAACAGGAATGCCCTGACTTCAGGCTTGGAGCTCTATCCCTTACTGGCAGGCCAATCCCTGCAGCACAAGACCCTAACTTGTTTATTTTTATGGTAAGGTGCAGAGGACAGAATGGCCAATGTAAAGATCTGAAGGTTGGCTGAGTGATCCCTGTCCTCCTGCTGGTCTTCAGCTTATTCTGTCTCTGAAAGACAGGCAGTCACTGAGTGAAATGTCTGCAAAGGCTTCTGAGAGCCTCAGGAACAGGACAGCAGAGATTATAAAAATAATCTTGCACTCCTTTTCCTCCTGAAGAATTATTTCTAAGTCAGTGAGGAAACTTTATTTGTACATCTCTCCCTGGTGCACAGTCTAAACACTTACTCCTTTTCCTTCTACCCGGAATTACCAATGCTGCTTTACTGCATGTGTGCTTGATTTAAAACCCTTCTGATTCTGAGCAGTGCAAGCTGGTGCTTTCCTCACAGCCTGGCTGGCTTTGTGTTCCTTGGAAGCCATGCTGACAGGTGGCATTTCTGTGGCTTCCCTGGGGCGAAGCTCTAAATCAAGTGGGATTAGAGAAGGGGTCAGAAGTTCAGGCTCCTCTACGAAAGCATTAAAATATCATAATGGTTTGCATAAAATTCCAAAATCACAACATTTTGGCTACCCTTCCTCAGAGCAAAACTGTTGCTGTCTCAGTCTACTGAAGTTTTTACTTCTCTCTAACACCTCTCACTCATCCTCCACATTTCTGCTTGGCTCACTCACTCCTACTTGTCCAGACTGCAGAAATCCACAAGAGAGGAGCACAGAACATGTGGGTTGCATATGAAATGCCTTGTGGCTCAGCTGGGTGGCAAAACTCATGTGAGCTCTAGTTCAGCCCTGAACAGCATTGTGAAGTGTCACTCAGACACTAGAGATGGTCAACAAATATGTGTTGTGAGGAGCTGAATATTGTTCTGAACTACTCACATGGCAGCATGAAGTAGAGTGATCCAGTTAAGAAAAGGGTTTGGGATACCTAGGATCTCCTTTGCTTAAGTAAGGAGGGTCCAGCCCAGCATTTAGTTTCCCTAAACCCTGCCAGCAGAACTCAAATGTAATCTGAGAGTGTCTCATGTCAGCAAAACCCAAAACAAAACACAATTTGGAATCTGCTTCAGAAACATTGAGGCTGCTCTGAAAACACAGATTGTAAATGACTTGAGAGCCCTCACTGACTGACAAAATTACCACTTTTGCTGAACAAAATGCTTGGAGGCGGGAGGGCTGACTCCAAGTCTGTGCAAGCCTGGGGAAAGGTTGCTAAGAGGGGCGTGGGAGCAGTGGCACTGGGTGGGAGCAAACAGGGTATGGCACACACAGGCTGTGGCACACAGCCCTGCCCTGCTCCAGGTCACGCTGGTGTCCCCTCAGGGAAGGCAAATATGTCCCATTTCTCACTGCAGTTCTTGATGGACAACATGCCTGAGGCACACATGCAGGGCCAGACTGTGTGACACAAATACCAGCTAAAGTTACATCTGAGCAAGCCCTGGAAATGTAACTCAGGACTGGCAAGGCAGGGGCGCAGGAGAAGCTGACAGGAGAGGGTAAAAGCAAATGGGGAAGAGTAAGAATAAATTTGGCCCAGTGTGGAACGAGGCACAGCCCTGATTTCCCACACACCCCAGCTCTGCACTGAGTACTTGGCACAACGAGGGACACGCCACTTTACACTGATCAGGACACACAAGTTTTATTGCTGGGCTGTCATCTCCAGTGATGCAAGTGATGGCTTCCCCTTGCCTACATTTAGGGGCATGACTGCAGAACGTAGATGGTTCCCAAATGTTGGGTGGGCCCTGTTCCAGGATATAAATATGTATCACTACATATCTTAATATATGTTTCCTAAAGATAACATGCCAACGTTCAAGACAAATGAGGTTCTCCAAGGCAGCAGGAGAAGCCCCAAGCTGACTTAGCTCTGAGTAAATCTTCAAAATGAGAAGTCAAGAGTGTGTCTTCCTGCAGACGTAGGTGTTGGCTGCTGTTATTCCTGTGCTACTGTTGCTCTGTGACTGAACAAACCAAGGAAGGCACACGAGGACACTTGGAAGTAGGGGTTTCCTGAAAAGTGAAAGGGTCTTCCTTTTCCCAAGTTTGCCACTATTATTGAGGGTACATTTAGGAGTACTATTGGTGGTATAAAATCATTGCTCAAAGCAGGAATTTCCTGCCCTTCTTCTCTCTGCAACTTCTACCATTTCTACCCTCGACACACCTGACTTGATATTTTTCTCCTGGCTGAGGCATGTGGAGTTGTTTTGAAAGAGGCTTCAGAGCCAAGTGAGTCTGACTCAAGTTCCTGTACCAAGAAGAAAAGTTGTGTAACAATTGATAAAGATTCCCCCCTGCCAACCTGACTTGGATGTCTCACTTTTGTTGCTTCCCAGAGGCTGGATGTTGTGGAAGAGAACTCAAGTTCTCAGTACACTTTGCATCTTTTATACTGGCAGCAGTATCTCCCAGAGGTAATTTGCAGTGAGACTTGTTATCCTTTGAAGACCAAAAAAAGCCACAAGGAATGTCAGCAGGAAGAACTGACTACTGTGGTACCTGATTCATTTCAGTGGATAAAGTACACAGGAATCAATCTTGGAAGGGTCAAGCTTTTCATACATACGTCTGAAGTTGAAATTTCAGGAAAAATGCATGTAGGTCATGGAAATATTAAATCTGTGCTTAATGGTAATCAAATAAATCTGCCATTTTATTGTAGCAAGGCTATTTTGTGCTACCTTACTAATATTGAAACATACATTAAAGTTAGCATAGAATTAATTTACAATCACTTCACTTCAGCAGAGGCAAAGTGGCTGTCAGTAAATAATCATAAGAAAGGCACAAATGGGTGTGAGATCACTGAATGGAGTGTGCAAAGCCATTCACAGCAGTGGCACATCAGACTAAGACAATTTAATATAAAGCAAAAACATCCAAGAGTAAGGCAACAGAGGGGACCCAGGTAAGCATGGAGAGTGGAAAGACCAGTTGGGTGCTTCTGTTCACTCATTTTCACATCAAAAGATTGTTATTGCCATCAGATCCTTTCTTTGAAGCAAAGGCTTTTTGGAGGGTGACAAGTGAGAGGGAGAAAGGGAGCAGTAAAGATGCTGGAAAGGCAGAGAGCAGAGTGAATCCAGTAAAACCTGACTCCCCACAAAAGTCATGGTACCATTTGGCCAAGAAAGATTTCTGGAAACTATGTACAGAAGTTAATATCCCAGCAGTGTGCTGAGGGTTCCCAGGCACCTGGCTGCTTCCACCCAACAGTTAGTTTTCTCTTTAAAAAAAAACCCAGAACCAGAACCAATTTTAAAAGTCCTCAAAAGAAAAATGAAGTTGTATTATACTGGTTTACTGCTGCCTGGTCACTGTGAATGCTTCAGGCCAGTGCTGCCTGCCACTCCTCACACTGCTCTTATCTCCCCTACTTTAAAAAAAACCTGAGCTGCTCTACTTGCCTGAGAAATGATGAGTAAGGTGGTGGAGGCAAACAGAAGAATTTACTGCTGCTCTCAATTACAAAACTTGGCACTCCCAGCCTGAAGGGACTTGGGTTTAAATCTATGAGCGCTGAACGAGCTGAACACAAGTTGAACCAAGGCTCATGCTTGCAAAATGCATAGAAAATTAATGAATGCACAGGATGCTTCAGAGTCTGCAGCACCATCTAATAATATCCCACAGAGCTGGACCTCGTGTCCAGTAATTTCCCTGCAGCTCAATGTGTTGTAGTTCAAATTTTGTATGAAAATGCTGTACATGTTTAACCCGTTACTCCATTCCACTCCCCAGAGATGTCTTCATTTCAGTGGTAAATGGAGTGTTCTCTGTTTATAGTTTATGCATAAGTTTGTACAGTGCACTGAAAGGCCCTCCAACCACACCAGCCAATAATAAATTCACTTAAATTGGCTATTTTAATGGGAAGCACACAGTATTGTGGAGAAAAGAACACTGTTGCACAGCCTTCAGAAAGATTACCAATACCCTCAATTACTTTTGTCCTCTTTTCTAGTAATCCATCTGGGTAACCCCTGTGTTACAGATGCATTTGTTGAGCTTTGTTTCTATTATTGCAGGTGTGGGAAGGCAGGACAATAACACAGCACGGAGAGTGAAGGGCCTTACCCCACAGAGACCCAAGTCAGAATGACATTTGTGGTCACTTCTGATATAGTTCTGGTCATCTGTTTTACTGTCAAACATTAGAAGAGTGACTGTTTGTCTCCTCCTTGCAGAGTTAAAAGATCGTTGGCCAGACTGCGAGACTGAAAATTAGCACCTGGGGACTCTGTTACCTGAAATTTAAAGATCTCAGGTCACTTGATCTGGAAGATGGTGAATCTGAGGTGGAGAAAAACCAAAAAGCAACTGGCCAAAATTGGAAAAACATATTGGAGCTGCAAGAGTTTCTAGAAAACCCACTGCTGCTAAGACAGAGTCGCTTGTGTTTAACCACAGACAACAGAAATTTCTAAACCATAAAATATGAAAAAATTCTTTTGGAAAGCATACATGCATCCCTAAATAGATAGAGATGGTTGGGGCAGTCATCAGTGTCTTGTTCTGGAGCCCCTGCAGAGAGGGCTGTGAGAGCACGTGCTCACCGTTGTGAAGTGAACCACGCAGTAGATGCCGATGATGACGAGGCCGATGATGATGGAGGCCACGGCCACCCAGAGCGCGTTGCGACCCAGCCGCTTGGAGCCCTCTATGTCCCCTTGGTTGTAACTGTTCAGAGCCTGCAGAGGGGAAACAGGGGATCACAGCTCTTCCTTTAAAACAGAAACCTATTGGCAAAGCAGCGTGGCAGCTCCAAACCAACAGAATAAATCAATGTCAGCTGCCAAGGTAAGCAGGGAGTCCAGTTTTTTGTTCCACTCATTTTCAGTACCTTTCACTGAAGCTACAACTCTTTTTTTTGTTGTTGTTTTTTTCCAATGGTGAGGCTTTATTCATATGATACACACCAGCATAAATGTATCAAACCAACATCCATCCACTTGCATAAACCAGTCCCTTTTATCTTTGGAAAGAGTTTTGTAGTATACGGAAATTGTTCATTGGCCACTTCACTGTCAGTGAGATTAATTCTTATGCTTTATGGGACTATAAGCATAAAAAAGTGCATAAATAGGCTGCATTTTTATAGGAAGTCTCAGCAAAGCTTAAAAAAGCTTACTAATTTCCTACTTTTCTAATACATTACTTTGCCAAACAAAGCTTGAAGAATTAATAAGTAGTTTGCTACTGGTGGGAAAAATACAAACCAAAGAAATATAGGTCATCTGAACAAAACATCTGAGTGCCATCCTCATGGGCTAGAAGTTGTGTTCCTTTGCATTTCTGGAAGACACTGATAATTATTATCATATCCATCCTGAGGTGTGCATCAGATATCCCCATATTATCTGAAGAGACTCAAGTTTCTCTCTCCCACCCATGACTTAGCAGATGCTTTACATTCATTACATGCTCAGATTGCAGTGTCTGATAGGACCACTCTGACGTCTTCGTTTTTGCGAGACAGACTATAGGATTTTCTGAATTAATTTTTGGTTTAACCAAACCATTTTTAAAGGAAAAGATTCAGTGAATGACGCAGAAGTACTGTAGTACATGAGTCTCAACACAGTTTGTAGTATTTTTTTCCCAAGAATGAGATGCTATCAAAGCATTAAAAAGGGAATTATTCCTAAGAATTCTTTTGTAAAATCAGGAGAGTTTGAGTTCATAAACCATAACGCTGAGTCCTGATTTCTTGATCAGATTGCACTGTTGAACTCAACATACTTCCTCAGGGAATCAGATTAGTCACAACATGGTTTTTAGTATCTTGTATATATTTCAGGAGGTATCAGAGAAATGGGAAGAGTAGGGGGAGAGATATGGGGACCTGATCAAATTAACTGTTCTCTGGACTAAAGAATTCAGATTGTCTCTAGAAAACGACTGCATGAAGTATCACCAAGTCCTATAATGGAAGTTCTTAACTTATAAATCACTTTTCGCCAGAACAACAGAGTGAAGAGCTGAGACTGTGGACAGCAGGAAAGGAGGAAGTTCAGAGCACACCAAGCATTGCTGAGAACCATTTCTCCCAAACAGGAAAGCAATGAGAGGCATGATGTGTGTGCTGTGTCGATTAGCGAGCACACAGAGCTAATGGGCAGGGTGCACTCGTGGTGTTAGCACTGCAGGAGCATCAGCCCCGCCCAGACAGTCCCAAAGCAACACAGCCTGCATTCCTAGAATTGCATCTCAAGGATAAGTGCAGGTACTTATTCTCGGGAGTCTGTGAAAGGCTGAGATGCTGATGCACTTGTGTCCTTAAAGACAGCACTGATACATTTCTTCCCTTCCTGGAAGCCCACATGCCTAAACATTTCCCTGGTTTATGTCCCCAAAGGGTATCACTAATACCTCTGCTCTGCTGTCAGATTTCATTGAGGTTGGAAAGCACATAATGGGGGAGGAGGGCAGAGATGGAAATGGGAGATGGGCACGAGCACATGATCCAACAGGACAGTGCCAGCCCTGATGCTGGTACAAAGGGGACTGGCACAGGCCTCTCACCTAAGCCACTCCACTGTCCCCAGCAGTCCTGGCTGCAGAAGAGCTTTCTCAAAGTACATTTGGGAAGGGCATTAAAAGGATTATGAAGAGAAACACAGCACAGGTTGGTCTTGAGCAGACTGACCTCCTCTTGTCTCTGCCAACAACCACCAAGGCCACTGTGGCTGCAGGGAGAAACACAGAGAAGCACCACAGACACCCTGGGCCTGGACTTTGGGCTCCCCTCTTATCAACGGCCTCCCCTTGCATGGCATCTCCAGCGGGGTTCTGCAGACACCATCGACTCCGTTCCCCAGGCTTGTGGTCTCAAAAGTCAGACAGAGCTGTAAGCAAGACCTGACAGCACCAGCTTGCAGTTCTGGGCCATTTTACTAATGTATTTAGGAAGTCTGGAAAATTTCCATGTGATTTCTGCAGGTACTGCATAAATAATTCACTGTGCAAACTTTAATAAATAATGTCATTTTAATACAAATCCACGATGAAGAAGAGAAAAACAGCATTAATGATAAAGAATAGGATTTGGGAGAGACAGGAAGGAGACCAAAGTTTCTCTATGAAGAGGTTTAAATTAAATGATAAATGAAGTAACCTAGAAAGCATTCAATAAAAAATAAGAGGTTTGAGGGAGTGGTTGGGGTCTGATGCAAAGGTTTTTGAAATTCATTACTTCTATCTGCTTCAAGGGGCTCCTGGTCAAGCTTCCAGTTTTCAACATTAGACAGAGATAACATCAACTGTTAAAGCCTTAACTGTTACATCTATTTATTTCCAAGGGCTGGGCAGTATATTGAGAACACAGCATCTGTATGAGGCATTTGGTCTGTCCAACTTTTAAAACAAATTTCAGCCCTTTTCAACCTAACACCATATGCTTTCTCAGGTTTCTGTTACCTCGCTGGCTATGAAGTCATAATGTAAATTAAAGCCACAGTTCTGCAGCTGTTTATTTACTTGAGTAATCTCAGTGACTTCACCAGGTTCACACACATCTATTTATAAAACATTCTCAGTTCAACAATAAAGTGACTTGACCTCATGTGAACAGAAATGTGCCGAATTAGCTATAAAATATTAATCCCTTTCTATGTGTATTTTCTGTTCCACACTCCCAGAGCACTGATCATGGCTAAAGCAGAAAGAACACTGAGTTACTTCAGAAATCTTCCTCTACATTTCTTACAGATCTGGACAGACCGGACTGAGGTTCTCTGATCAGCATTTTCTGGGCTCTATAAGCCAGACTGCGTGAACCTTATTTGGCTGTGTCTGGAAAGGAGACACTCTCTAGTTCAGACCTAAGAAAGAACGAGACCTGCTGACTCAGGGTGACTCCTCACTGTAGGAACAGCTCACAGGGAAACACAAAGAAGAGGGGGAACTTGGGGAGCAATTCAGAACAGGCAGGTGCTGAAAGGGAAGTTTGCTCTGCACAGCGTTGCAGAGGAAAAACAAAATCCTACCAGTTCATAAAAGCAAGAGCCATACAAAAATGCCTTAACAGCAGCTGCTGAGCCCTGTTGTTTAATATTCCGGAATATTAAATATGTTGTTAAATATTCCTGAAGTGAGTACAGGCTGTCCCACATGGTGTTAGATATCCAGGTACTTACAAGCTACCTAACGAGGGATGTATAACTAATAAACTCTGCAAGTAAACTTTCTAACCACAGAAACACTGGTCACTCTGTTGGCCACAGCCAACACATTGCACATGGCTCATTAGGATCCCAGTTAGAAGAGGGGGCTCTCTGAGAAAGCAAGGTCCATCTTTTCCTGTCCCCATGGCTCCCACCACCCTCTAATTTGTTGTCTCTGCTTAGGGAAACCCATATAAAGACAAGGCATCTGAATCCAACAGCAACAAATGCAGACAAAGAACTTGTTACTATCAGAGGCAGATGAGCCAAGATTGTCACAGCTTGACCACATATGTTGTTTGAAGCATGAAAGTGATTAAACAAAAATGTGTCAACAGACAGAGTGAGTTTGGAGTAAAAATCAGTGAGAAATAGCTTTGGAGAGACTGTTTGGAGGTTGTTACAAATGTAAGGCCCTATGGAAGTACAGAACTAGTCTGACATAGAGATCTTTGAAATAAAGACAGCTGAAGGGGGGTACAACCTTGGGGGAGAAGTTGGGGGAAAAAGGCCAACAAAATGTGATCAATTGTCAGACCTCAGTGCTGGCATTGAAAATATCCCATTCATTTCCCAGAGTTATTCCACAGCCTCCCTCTAGCTCTGATCCCACAAGCCAGACACAGCCAGTCCACCCCAGCCAGGTCTCAGACACAGCTGGCAGCTCTCTGAGAGCTCCTTGGGTTCACCACTGCACATAAGGAGCCAAAGAGCTCAGTGACACAGTGCCCACCCCAGCCCTGCACCAGAGAAATCTCCCATGCCACAGAAGCCTCCTGACCTGATACCTGCCCCCAAACTCTTACTCCTGATGCCTGTGGTTACACCTGTATGAGAAAGAAAAGGGCAAATCTGAGGGAGGCAGCCCTGGGGCTGGGGCAACAGATGGCACAGCAACAGGACACAGCTGCTCACAGTGATGCAGCCTCTGGAAGCAACCAGGAGCAGAACTCGTGGCATCTGGCTGGGGCTGCAGAAGGTGTTGAGAACAGGGATCCTACAGCCAGGAGTCCTGGGGAAAACAGAATCCCATCTGCCAAAAATGCCGAGCAATGCTCACCCCTGAGAGTGGCAATGGCTCATTGGAGTGGGCTCTTGTAATGCCAATATGGTGCCATTAGTGTGCTTTCTACCAGCCCTCCTCTGGCCCCTGCCATGAGAAACAGACAGGTAAGGAACAAGGAAAGGTTGTTATTGCAATAAGGAGAACTTGCGAAAGGTTTATTCTAAAAATAAAGTAAAGGAGGTAAGATCTGTAACGGTGAGGTTTGAGCCTCCAAAGGTGAGAAAGAAGTGAGGAAACCAGTGCTGGAGTTGTAAATGGGGCAGCAGAAGAGACAGAAGAGACTGAAGACAAATCTGTCATTTATTTTGGGTGTGTGTTAGAGCCCAGACTCTACTTTTAGAGTGAAAACATTGTCTGAATTTAGAACAGTTAAGGAGGACATGACACAGGTACACAGGGTGCTGAACCATGCCCTCTCTAGAAGCCAATAGGACTTCCCCTTTAAGGCCCATTTTAAGAAGTGGAAGTTTGTAGAGAATCCACTTGTAAGGGTCTTTAAATCTGACCCAAGATCTCAGGTAAGCTCTGCAGATGGTAAAGATATCTTCTATAAGAAAAGAAAATAACCCACTCTTGTGTCTCAGTGTTAACCCTTAGCAAGTCCAGCTGAGAAAGGGAGGGAGGATGCAGATCCCAGCAGAAGTGGAAATAAAACCAGCACAGGCTAAAATGCAGAACCTGCAGCTGAGGATAATGCAGCAGTTACAGGTTGCAGCTTGGAAAGGCAGGGGTTCAGGCTGTGGAAAAGAAGTTGGATGTGTTATTTTTATAGAAAAGGAGAGGTTTTAGGTAGGATGCTGTTGAAACAGAAGCTATTCCCAGACAGGGGAGGTTATTGGTCTGGGTTTTGTTTCCCCTGTAAGAGAGTGGGCAGCTGAGACCTGCACAGGCTGTTCAGCATTCAGGAAGTGCTCTTCCCACCCTGGTTCCTTCATATCCCCTGCTAACAGTTACTGATGCCTGACTCCAGAAGCCTGCATGAACTTCAACCAGGCTGGGGGTGGAGATTTCTCCATATGGGGTGCAAAAAGCTTTAGAGGCCAAATTCTGTCCTTGACAGTTAACTTCTGTACAGCCCCAGCACCTTGATGAAAGCAGTGTCACAGTGAACAGACGCTCCCAGCCCCAAATCATCAGCTCTCATTACTTTATATAGCACCCTCAGTGTCCATGGACAGAAAGGATGCTGAGTACCAGCAGAACCAAATCTTCCCAAAATAAGGAAAAGAGCATATTGTATAGTTAAGGTAACAACAAAGAAAGTGAACACTGAAGGGGGGGGAAAAAAAAAAAAAGAAGAAAAAAAAAAAGGCTAATACTTAACTAAAAAAAAAGAAAAAATAACAAAGAAAGAGACTTGAACAATGGCTTTGGAATAGTAGTTTTCAAACTTCAACAATGTGATTTCTCATCAGTCTTTACTCATCACACTTTACAAGAGTGTGTTTTGGGATATTTTAGACATAGTTAGCTATTCTTACACTTAATTGTGAAAAGAAATAACTACATTTTTACTTACCTTCTCAGCTTGGCTGTCAGAGAAAAGGATGAAAATACACAACATGTTTTTAACCTTTTTCAGCTCCTAAACAACAGAAATACATTGCAGTATTACTGATAACACTGATCATGTATATGACTAGAAAACTCTGGATCTGACTCTGCAGCTTTTAACTCCGAGAAGGAGATTCTGTTCCAAGAATCCTTTGGAAGTTAAGGGGACTGCTGGGTTATTAAGGACAATGTGTATCAATTACAGATTGTAGGAGTAAGGCTGTTCTGTCAGTGTGTTTGGTACTCAATTTACATGAGCAATCGCCAACAACCTACAATCATTATCACTGTCTGTATTATTCTAATAAATAGTATCAAAGAGCCTGTTTACTGGATAAAAGGCACTCTTATTAGATTTGATTAGCTGAAGCAGAAACCAAATCTGATTTCTGTTCTCCAGCTGACACTTCCACACAGATACATGTCCAGTTCAGCGTGCAACTTAGTTAATGTAACAAACCCCATTAACTGGAATAAACCTGCCACCTGATAGCCTGATAGTGAAAACTTTTTGGAAACTGCCTTTCACTCCACGTTTTCCATCGCTGCTGGGATAGCTCGGTGGAGCCCCTGCCTGCTGATGCTCCCAGGCTCGCTGCCTCACCCGGTGTCCGCAGGCTCCCGGGACAAGCGGCTCAAAGGCGGCTGGATGCCCCTTTCCCTGCCGGGGCCGGCGGTGGCCCCTCGGAGCCCAAGCCGGAGGTGCTACTCACCATGACGGCGAACACGAAGGCGACGATGTTGACGGGATAGGCGGGACAGAAGCAGGAGAGGATGCTGAGGAGCAGGTAGCTCTTGGGCCGCTGCTGCGGCGGCCCGTCGGGCAGCTCATCCTCGATGTTGGTCTCGGGGCTGTTCTCCAGAGCCCGCTTGATGTCGGCGCCGGCGGGGAGCGCGGACATGGGGCTGCGGTGCGGCGGGCGGGCGGCGCGGAAAGCCCAGCGCTCCGGGCAGGCGGGACCGAGCGGCGCCGAGCCAAGGGAGCCGCCCCGGGACGGGGCCGGGCGGGGCGGGGGGGCTGCCGCGGGGTCTCAGCGCGGGGCTGGCTCCGCGGGCAGCGATGGGAAGAGCACCGAGCCCGACACCGCCCGCCGAGGCTCCCAGCGCCGCGGGGTCCCCGCGCTGCTCCTGCCCGGCCCCGGGAGCGCCCCCGGCGCTGCCGCAGCGCGGCCGGGGCGCAAAAGCTGCGGCTGGTCCGGCCTTGTGGGAACTTCTTCAGCGCCTGCAGTTAAAAGACTTAAGCCAAGTTTGCACAACCCCCGGGAGAACCGCGCTGCGTTCTTAAACTCGCGTTTCCAAGTGTGCGAGCTGCTTCAGCAAGGGGGGTAAAGCCCGCAAAACCTTTTCCTCGCATCTGGGCTGAATTTGCCATGTCCTGACCCCAGCCTCTTGCTGAAGGTAGCAAAAGCATTGAAGAGCAGCAGAAACTAACGAACTTAGAGCATTATGGTCAATTTTAAACAAACGATTCAGTCCTTACTGAACATGACATCTGTAAGACATGAAACCCACTTTGGGGGAGGCATGAAAGGGAGCAAGGAAAGGAATATTGTGTCCAAAACCTAATATATGGGGGCGGGGGGGAACCATCCTAACACCACAAGTAAATAAAGATCTACTTCCATAATGGTTTTCAAGCTGGTGAGGAATAATATGGCAGCCTACACTGAGAAAGGAACAGACTGTTTCTGCCATGTGATATTAGGAAAACCTTCACACCTGTATCAGCAAAATGGAGACTTTTGGTTAGGTGAAGGCTGAAGTTGAGATTTTGCTCTCCCTGGCTAGTCCTGAGAGCATTTAATTAATTTAAGTTACAAAATATAGTAAAGTGTGTGTGCAGCTTTATGAATAAGACATTTTCATCCCTGGGAGTTTTGCAATAGACTTGAATGGAGCCAACGTTTCCCAGTTCTGTATGTTATCCTATGAGATGTGACACAGTAAAGACTTTTATAAGGAATAAACGTGCAGTATTTTTACTTTCACAGACCTTAATTGTCTCTCAGCTCCATGTCTGGAATATAACATGGAGTGAGAATCTGCTGATCTATCCAAATGTCAAAAGAAAAGACTGTACATCCTTAGGAAAGAGTAAGAAAGACCAGCTTCCATCTGCTTGCCAATGTAGCCATTAATGTTCAGGCACAAGCTCTGTGCAGCTGTAAAATCTCTGATCTGTTTGTTCTCAGGGGACTTTAAGCACAGTCACCAGACAAGTGCAGGAAAAACAGTTCACATCACACCACACGCTTGCTGTTGGGGCTGATTTCAGTAGGGATGGAGTCCATACCCTCTGCAAGGGATCAGCATCTTCAGGGCCCCTCAAGCCTTTAATCCATGGGCACACTTTTGGGACCCATTGTAATGGCTTAGAGCTTGAGTTTGCCTGCTGGTGGTTGAAACACAGTTAAATAAGAACCTGTTATCAGGCTCGTGGATGAGAAAATCCCAGCTGCTTAGGGCAGTTTGAGCCATCCAAGGTGGATATAAATGAGGACTACAAAAAGCTGTGGCAAATCAGCTCTGAGGAGAAGGCAAAGTTGTGTGCAGAGATCAGCCAGAGATATGACCCTGGGCTGTGAGGAATGGATGTAGATTCTTCCTGTTTAATATCAGATATTGAGTTTTAGTGCTTTTCCAGGGGACCTCCAAGAGAGTGATCCAGAGACTGCAGAGTTACCAGTGACATCAACAACCTCTGTTAAATCTTTCTCTGAGGACAATGAAGTGTAGGTAGAATTTGGGCTCTGTTAAGCTGGACTGTGTGAATCCTTTCCCGGGTCTCTCAAAGACACAGACCTAATACTAGAACCTGGTGTTTCTTGTGTGTTTCTAGAAACCATAAAGTTTAATTGTTCAAACGAGGCTGCTAACAGATGCTAATGGATTGCAGAGAAAGCAGGAGATAGGAAGTGGTGAGAAATTCAGGGCCAATTTGTGCTAATGAGAGCTCATTAAGAGGTTCTTGAGATAAAGGTTCTGTCAGGAGGCAGTTAGGGTGGATGAATTTAGTGGTTTGTGTAGAAGATGGGTTAAAATCCAAGAACTATGTCCCGTTAGGACAAGAGTGATTAAATTTTAAACGGCACTGACTTGTAGCCACTTACTGAGGTGAGGGAAAGGAAGGGTTTCAGGTCCTCAGCCAATAGTTTGGGTTCGCAGGCTGCAGTGAGGGAGGGCAGTTCAGTCCCGAGAGCCTCGGAGAGGTTGTAACCTCAGAGGGAAGAACCATTGCGCTGAGACGGCTCAGCAGAAAGCTGTGAAAGTGATTTAAGAACTTGAACTGAGAGCTTTAAGATATAGTTCCATGAACAATCATAAAAATAGCCTCCCAAGGGAATGAGTCAGAGTACCCAATATTGCTGCTTACAGCCTTGCACTTCATGCTGAAACTTGAAAGAGAAACCGATCACTCTGCACAGAGCAGCAATTTTTCCACGGGTATGAGTAAGGCAGGATCATGGATAAATTGCTTATCACGATGGGCAAAGCAGATGAGCCAGAGACATGACAGTTGCAAAATACTTTTTTTGAAAGGTCTTCTCCCGATTTCAGATGCCATGGCTTGCCAGCAGGATTCCTCATAAGGTGGAATATGGTTTCTCCACCACATTTTGCTGTATTCCTGGCTGGTAGGACTCTCCTCAAAGGCATGTTCACAGCTCACAGTAGTCCTGCAAAGAAGTTCCAGTGTCTGCACACAAGTCCACATAAAGACCAAAAATGGCAGTTTAATGCCCAGAGGGACTAACTTGTATGTCCAGACATGAAACAGTAACAGTCAAAGGGCACTGCAGGCTCCAAGCTGAGTTCTACTTATCTGAAAAGAAGGCACTCTCACCATTTTCCAACATTTAGCCATGATCTGTCTTTCCTGAGAGAACAGAGAACCTGCCTACATTCTAAGGGAAGAAAAAAATGTAAACTGGAAATTAAGTAATTTAGTGCCTAAAATTGTCATACTGCATCCATTGCAGAGTAATTTAAAGTTCTTATATACTTCATCACAATATCTCAGGATAGTAAAATCCATCCCTGTTTTAGCCCTCGGGGTTTGAATTGTGCATACACAGCAGAGCTGTTACTTCTGTCACATAGCTCAGTATAATTCTTTCCCTTACCCAAAAGGGGGATCACTTGGAGATGGGACACAAGAGGTTGGATGGAGGCCTCCCATATTCCAAAATATAGTATTTGGGCTTGGTTTAATAAGTCTTTGTACAGAAATATTCTGCAAGGGAGCAGGGGGAAACTCACCCACCCTTCTCTTTTCAAAGACAATTCTGTATGTGGTCATTCTGGTCTCGCCAAGCGTGTGGGAACCTCCCTTCTGTGGGGCTGCCCATCCTCAGGATTGCCAGGCCCCTCAGCAACACTTCCCAAACTCAGCAACTGTGGCTATGAGGGAACGAACCCAGAGGTGCATTATTGGTTCTTGGTGCTGTGAAATTGTAAGGAAATCTGTGTCACTCCAGCAGCCACTGGAGAGATATGGCTCCCTGGCTGTTCCCAGGCAGCCCCGCCAAGCCAGCCAGTGTCTCCAGCTTTTCCTCTTTGCAGGTCTACTGCTAAATCAGTTCTTTCCTCAGTACATTTTGTACATTTTGGTGTCCAAAATTGCTTTGCATAGGTCTTTGCTTGGAAGCCTCTATTTATAGTGAACTGAGGTGAACTGTCTTTTTAACTTCTGCCTGAACTTCAGCTGCAGAAAACATTCCATCTCACCCTCCATTTTTCCCTGGGGCATTAAAGACAAATACATTCACAATTTGGTTTTTTAAAGTTTTGTTTACTGGCAGGCTTTGAAAAATATCCATTATGCTTTTGGTTTTAAATGTCTTGGTATCTTTTAGCTGCTCTTCAGGTGATTATATTGTTTGTAAAGTGAAGCTTGTAGATAGAAGCATTTTGTTCAGGCATGTTGAGAGCACTAAACTTAAGCATGAGAAGAAATGAAAAGGGAGAGATTTGGGAGGCTGCTTAAACTACTCATTAGATAATTCCAAATGAATATATGAATCAAATTACTTGTCAACACTATGCAAAGGAAACAGCTCATTGTTCCTGCTTTTGAAGTGGACAGAGTTTAATGTGTGGCATATTAAACAGTGGAAAATGTAATGACTGGAGGGATGCACATTCCCTTCCTTAAAAATTATGGATCAGGACTGGTTTTGCTGTTGTATTTCTGTGTGTTACTGCGTCAGCTGTGGGGCTCTACTCTATACACTGACGCTGTAACAGGTATTGTGAGAGAAATGTCTGTCTTAGTTTAAACCAAACTTTTCAATTTCACCCTTGCAGCTGTAGATTCCCATTTTTCACTGTGGGCCACAGCTGAGGGCTGTGGCTTTGGAAACACCAAAGATTTGTGATGAGCTGTTAACTTTGGTAAATTATTCATGGTAAATAAATATGTGACCAGTGAAATGCTCAGATAAAAATGAAAGTTTCCTTCACAGTCTGAGATTGCTTTTTCGTTCAGTGATAACCTTCTGGAATGCTATCACAATTTGAAGTCAATAAATAAGTTGACTGTGCAAGCCTGCAAGAGCTCAAACACATGTGAAGAAGTCTTTGGGTGTTTTCCATGATCTGTCCTTTCCCATTCTGTCTCCTGGCTTCTGACCTGTCTGATGAAGTCAGATATCAACATCAGAGGAGCTGTTCCAGCAGCTCAGACAGTGCTGGGCATCTGCTCAGTGCCGTGGGTGACCTGTGCTGTGCTGGGAGGAGCCCTGGTTTCATCTCAGTGCTCCACTTCCCTGCAAACCAGTTCATGTTCTTGGAAGTTTTTCTCCTTGTGACTGGCAAGACAGTCTGTTGTAGCACTGAAAGGGCAGGATTTTATCTTACCTCACTTTAATGCTCCGAAAAGAGCATCAAAGCTCAGCTCAGTCAAATTTCCTTCAGAATCCATGTGGAGAGCTGCTTCAAGGAAGTTTAATAGCAGATACCTTCTCATTTATATGCTTCTTTTAAACTGAACACTTAATTTTTCAGATTTCCTGCTATGAGGATTCATTTCAGATGTGGCTGTGCAATGCAGTGCTGTGAATTCAGCATTTTGGAAATATTACTAACAATTTAATGTCTATGAGTTCATGAAAACCATTTATAACAAACTTTTTAGTTTAAGAATTTGAACAGTTTTGCCAGCTTGAGAGGTATTTGTATTATTAAAGAAACTACAAACTGATTTGTAGAGGCAAATATTGGAAGATTCCTCTTTTGAGTGTTTTTCACAAATTCGTGTTTATGGAAATATTTCAGTGTTATTTAATATTATTTCATATTCCATTGATAAAGGTATTTGACACAGACCATTAATTTAATTAGTTCCCACTCCACAGTCAGCCTGGAATCTTTTAATGGACTTGTCTGGGTCAGCTCCAGCTTCACACAACACAAGCAACAGGGAAACTCAGGCAGGGCTGTGCAGTTATGCTACAAGCAGGATAAGCCTTGAACAAAAGGCTAAATACACCCATTAGGGAAAGTTTGGATCTGGACTCACATCTGAACTCGTGGGAGGAGCTGAATACTAATTGTTCTATAAATATTTAATATACCTTGCACTTTCCCATTGTGTAGCATCCCAAAGGAGGCATCTTTCCTTCTCTCACACATCCACACCCGTACTCTTCTTTCATTAAGGGCTCCCAAATACAGTAATTAGAACAGTCATCAAATTTGCATCTGACTGATCAAGGCCACTCCAGCTTTATTTCAATGTAATTGCAGTGGCCTCGGGTGAACTGGTGAACATGGCCCAGGGCTCAGGTAATTATTGTATCAGAGATCATTTAATGAGGAAAAAGCAAGTGAGACTTGGTGGGATAGGAACCCACCAGGAAATAACCTGCTTGTAAACATAACAGGACCTTGTTATTTCTCCTAATTTATACATTACATTTATCACAATATCCCAAATAATAATAATATCCCAAAATATTCTGGTTTGGGACAGAGTTACCATGCTATACCCCATGGCTGTCAAAAATCCAGGTGCACTGTTGTCACAGGGCAAAAGGATCCTTGGAGGGCTACTCAGAGGGTGTAAGAACTTGTGGATTTCTGTGAGGGTGAGGGGCTTTTGCTCCCCTTTAGCTATAGAAACTGCAATTGTAGAGAAAGATTAACAGCTCCTTTCCCATGACTGAGGAGCCTGACCACCCACTGCTCATCCCCACAGAGGTTCCATGCTAAATGGTTGTCTTGTTTAATAATTTCAGTATTTTCCTTTTACACTTTACGTGTGAGAAAATCTGGTAACTGTCTCGTGGAATTTGTAGAGGGCTTCCAAAAAAGTTGAACAACTTTCAGCCCTTCCTCATGCCCTGGATTCTTTTTAGAAGCCTGCAGTAATCAAGTCTGGTTTTTTTCAGAAACAAAAGCTTGGTTTTCTGCCATTTTTCTCTCAGCCACTTAGATTATGTGTGTCACAGTTCTTCCTCTTTTCCTACAAGAAATGGGAACAGCTGGACATTGTAATTGTCCCCCTCACTTTTAATGCAAAGTTTTCATTACAGAATGTGTGTATTTCCCTTAGCCTCAACCTGCCCTCCTCTGTAAGCACGGTTTGAAGAACCACAGGTAAAGAACAGCAGCCTTTGAAAGGCAAGGATTTGCTGGAATATTCTGAGAAATATTCTGGTGAACTGTGTTCAACATTTTGATGACTGTTACAGTAACAAGGTCCTAGAAATAAATTCAGTGCTGGAGTGGTCAGTCAAATGGAGTTCTTTTAAAAATCCACTACAATTTATGGCACAATGACCAAATCTATCATTTAAAGGTTGGGTGTAATGTACAATGTAATGTACTAAAATACAGCCACCCTAATAACAAGCCATATAATTCACATGGGAAAGAAACAACCATTTGCCAGGGGAAAAAAAAATAAGATATCAACGAAGAGAAAAGGATTTCTTTTCAGCCTTCCCCTGCTTTGGGGTCTAATCTTGCCCCTGTGGAGTGCACTGCAGAAGTCTGGATCCAGAATGGAAAATCAGAGTCCTGAAAATGGACATTGTTCATCAGGACTGATACCACTAAAAATAATACTAATGTGTGGGGCTGATGCAGCCATCAGCCCAAAGCCTGCAGGGGGGCTGTGTAGCTGGAGCATTCCAGCTCCTTGGGGAAGCACATTCTGAGGGGAAAGAGTTTCAAGGTTGCTGTACTTTGTGCAAGAGTGAGTTTTTCCCTTCTGGTGGAATACACCCTCGATTTCCCTTTTCAACTGCAAAATAATCAAGGATCTGACTTATACTACATCAGGTAGATCAAAATGCACCTACAGCCCCTTTTTGATGTTCAGTGACATGATTAAGAAGAGTACAAGAAACAGGGCAATTTCAGGGTGTTTCAGACCCTGGTACCTCCTCCCAGCTTCTCATCATCAGCTGTTTGTGATTCAAAATCAAGAAAAATAAGCTTGGGACACTTGAGAATTCTTCCCAACTGCATATGGTCCCATCTTTGTCTGTCTTTGATCACTTTCTTGTTGTGGTGGGTCAGTTTTCCTACTGTGAAATGTATTCTGTGTGTAGGATTGTGGCTACACCGACCCAGATCAACCTGCTGGTTACGAGATCAGCCATGGCACTTGTAATAATAATCTAGTCTGATTTTACAGTCATCAACACCCATCAGAGTCAACAAGAATCTTTCCACTGAACTTAACAGGAGCTGGAGATGATCCCAAACATCCTGGAGTTTGTAAGCCTTAGATTTTATCTTCTGCAATGCTACAACAGTGATATTCATTGAAACTTAGAAAGAATTGTTATTAGTGTGCAAGGCTAAATATAATTCCATCTCTAACAGGCTGGTGTGTACCATTAATTCAAAAGACAGCAGAACAGAGTGGTGACATATAAATCTGAAATTCTGATTAGGAAGATGTATCCCACTTTCTGAATTCCCCTCCAGTGACATTTCTTTCCAATAAAACAGCCTATCCCCAAGAAAGACAGAGATGTTTATTTTATAATCCCTATTTATAAGATGCTGCTTTTTATGTCCAGTATAAAACACAGAGGGACTATTGTTGATAAAATAGGATGGTTGGCTTCTTTTCTACCATGGTGAAATCTTTCCTAGGAAAAGAGAATAGAGGTGACAATTTCAGAACCTTTGTGAAGCAGAAGGGAAGGGTGAGTGCTGAAAGAGGCATTACTTACTCTTTTAATTGATGAGTTTTCCTGTAGCACTTGCCAGCTAAAAATGCAGGGAATTCTCATGCAACCAGAGCTTTCTGGCCAGTGACACCCAGGCAAATGTTCTTATTTCAGTCACAGGTGAAACCTGAGGAGGGAAGGGTTTGGGTGACACTGGGAATGGACAGCAGGAAATAGTTCATTGCCTGAATCCTCTTCAAGCAAGTGACCAACCCAAGTTTTCATGGCTTGTTTTGGCTAATGGAATTTGTTAGTGACTGCTCCATCAGCTGAAATTGTAGAGGGTCAGAACAGGATGGGACAGAACACTGATCTGAGCAGCTCCACCACACGCTCTGGTGACCTTTAGCAAGCTGCTCGGACTCTTGGTGCATATCCAGGGGTTAAATGGGTTACTTTGAACCTCCCTTGCAAGGGTCTGCTGAAATTGAGAGTCTAAGACTGTGAGATTGTTCATGGAAGTATTTGAGAGAATCCAAGATACATGTAGGAAAAAGCCCTCAGAAGTTTAAAAAGCCCAAATCCTCTTTTATCTGAGTATGGATCTCTTAGTGTTCTGTTTCAGTCCTTTAAATTGGTAGATAGAGACTTGAGTAGAGCTGAGGATCTGCAGATCTAAGGATCCTTTGCCTGAGGAAACGAAGTTTTTCAGGAAGCAGGAAAAGGAAAGCTGCTTTTTTGCTCCAGAGGAGCTCTTTGACACCTCAAAGTAAAAGAAGCAGAAAATTTTTCATTATGCTGATGCTGCAGAAGCAAAAAAGACAATCTGCTTTCTTTTTAGAGGAGAAATCTGGTGGCAATAGGAGAGAGAAGAGCCATCATCAAACAAAAGCATTCATAAGATACAAAACCATTAGAGACTCCTAACATTCACACTGGCATCCTGTTCTGGGAGCTCACAGAGCTGCTCAGACATTAGCTAATTACATTTGGCACAATCCTCTCATCTTACATACAGGCAGACACATTAGGTTGCATCCTTAGCTGGCATAAAGTTCAGATTTTGGCAGCATGGCTTGTGCCCTCCAGCTGAGGACAAGCCCCTTTGTTTCCATTTTTTATATGTGATATATAAATAAATTTCATTTATTAATGAAATTTCACAAACCCTGCCTGCAGTTCCATACAGTGAGGAAGGACCAAGATGAGGGTTCCACCCTCTGTAACCACAGTTCAACCAGGAGCTTCCAAGCTGATAAATTAAGATTTCTTTTTGTTGGCCACAGGGTAACACAACAGCTCTGACAATGAAACTTGACCCAGATCATGGTGAAACGATCCCAGAAGAACAGCAGAACTGGGGGCTCTTAAAACCTATTGAGGGCTGCAAGGAAGTTAGAGGAAATAGAGGGAAATGGTGGAATTGAGGTTTCAGAGATCAGGAGACCTGATCGTGCTTATCTGCTAGAATCACTACAACTGATTTCTCTGAGCACTATATCAGGCCTACAGAGCTTTTGGAGGGAAGTTTTTCCACTGGATTTTGAGATGGAGGAAAAGAAAAGCATGGACAGGGAAAATATGACTTCTTTACTTGTACAAATGCTAATTTATCACTGCCACATACAGAAAGAGAAAAGCAGGAGCACAACATAAGAATGTACTTTACTTTAATGTCTGTAAGTCAAAGAAATCTGTGTTCTTGGCTCTTTTCCCTGAGAAACAATTACCTCTTGATAATGAGGGGGGACAAAATAAGACCATTAATCAGTAAAATATTACACATCAGTGGTCACTGTGCTCACCTGGCCTTGTTTCCCCTTATTGTGGCTGAAGGATAAACAGCATTTCTCCCCAGTGAGCCCTCAGGAACCTATGACAGGCAGGCAAGCAGCTCATTAAAATCATCAGCTAAGAAAGTCACTGGGTCACCAATTCCATCATCCAGCAACTGTGACCCACCAGGAAATACACATTTGAGCCCAGACAGGTTCACAAATATCACATATTTATCACTGTCTACAAGTTCAGGGATGTGGTTCTACTGCCTTTCCCTGCAAAGTGATGGCAAACATATGCTGAGGTAATCAGGGGAAAATGTAAAATGTACCTTCAGCTGGAAACCGGGGAAATGCATCTAATGATGCTTGGCTTTTCAATACTGATGTTAATAAGGCAAGAATTAATCCATAATCTGGAAATAACTACAGAATAAACTCAATGCCAACCCCCCACCAACCGAATAACAAATATAAAATAATTAATGCAAAAATATTTGTCTTAAATCTTACAACTTCCCTGTGTTTGGGCTATTTTTGTATAAAGGAGACCAAAACTGAAGAGCAGAGAGAGACAATGCTGTTTAGATATGGAAATCAGTTATCTGTACTGAGTAGATGCTTCCCATACTGTAGGTATTATTAGAGGAATGTTATAAAACATCAAGGCAATACAGAGAGTCTGATCTAGACCTGCTGGGTGCTAAAACTTTGCCTTTTTAAGGCATGATAACGCTCGATAAAATGCAGAATAAACTCTCAGAGATTTCTCTTGGTCCCGCAATCAGGGGAAAAACTGTGATGAGAACACAGAACACGAGGTGGCATCGTTGCCATTTTGGTCAGAGGTACCTGGTTACACTGTGCAGAGGTAAAAGCTGTCAGAGTGCTCTCTTCTCCTCTTTATGTCCTTCCTCACCGGCCAATATCTTCCAGAACTACAAGAGTTGAGCCCAGCTTAAGATCTTGAGGAGCTGTTGGTTTTTTAAGCGTTGCTGAAGCAAAACAAAGGTATCTGCAGAACTCCAGGATCTGTGACAAATTTCAAAACCTGAACAGCTCATGGATGCAACGACTGGGAACAACCCCCCTTTTCAGGGGGTTGTTATATTCAGAGCACAAGTTAATGTTTCTCCTCGAGTGTCCTAACGGTTTATGACAGATGTCACTTACACTGAGCTGGTAAATAAATCAACAATGACATAATAATCAAATGATACTGATTAATAGGCCAATGGTTGTCATAACATCTTTTCCCCTGAAGAGTTCAAAGTGTACTGTGTAAAAAATGAATCTTCATTTAATGAGATCCTAAATGATTTCATCTGGTAATTTTTCAGTGCAGGGATTTCAGCCACAGGTGCCTGCTCTCCCCACCCTCCTCACACAGGGAATCAAGAACCGGGCTCCTCTCACCTCCACAGCTGCAGCAGTTCTGGAGAACACATCTGCAGAGGAGCCAGAACCTTAAAAAAGGTGTCTAGGTGAATTTTCAAATCAGGATTCTTCCATATTTTTCCAGTTTTTCTGTACGTAGTGGTCACCCTTCACACACTCTGAGAGTTCGGCAAGCAATGCAGGAAACCTTTAGCAGAAAGAACAGCAATAAAAGAAAAGCTTTTGGGAACAAATGCACATCTGATTAATAACTCTGAGTTTGCCTGGCATTTCTGCCACTTCACAGCCTCCATAACTTCCACAGAAAAAATGGCTCTTTGGGGAATGCACCACTCAGTGTAATTCTGAATGAATCATAGAATGTTTTGGGCTGGAAGGCACCTTTAAAGCGAATAATGTGAAACAGCTTTACTTTATTGGACTTGAGCACCAATTCCCTTTGCTGGGCATTGAAATCAGCACTTCTTCATTGTTCATCGAATTCTGGATGACAAACTTGGGTATGAAAGGAAATAATAAAATCCCAACAAATGCTTTCATTTTACTGTAGATTTGTCCTCTTCATCTTTTCTCTATTTATTTTGTTTGGCCTCTATGGATTTGCAGTGCAATCAGTGCCTGTTCTGACACACTTTCTGATTGTCTTTACTATCCCTTTTCCCTGTGCTATCATCATTCTCCTCTCTCCATGTGCTGACATAAATCTCACTGATGTAAGTGCTCTGCAACACGCAGCCTTTACCATTTCACTCTGAATGCAGAGATACAGCAGGAGAATTACACCTTACAATAAAACTAAAACTCTTTTGAAAAGACTGCCATTTTTAAATGTTCTGTCTAAATTCTGCAGTGCTGTTTTGACAGTCCTGAGGACTGATGTTCCAAACCTTTCTAGCCTGTGCATGATTGGGCTGTGGCTTCCATTGCAAAGGCTGAGGATTTGGAAGCAAATCATCAGGAAGAGCTGCCTCCCATCAGTTTAGGATACGTGTTACTGGGACAGGAGGAAAGCAGTGAGAAATTTCCTCATTAAATCAGTAGAAAAGGAAACTCATGGTTCTCAGCTTCAGCAGGGCCACTTCTACACTCAGTAGTGTCTTGATTGGTGTGGATGTACAGCCAAGTCCTTATTATCCCTGGCTGGATTATCCAGGTAACTGGAATCATGTCACACACAGCCTCCAGTCACACACAGCCCTTTTACAGCCCCTCCATGCACTATTTTGAGAAGGGAAGTTCTGCTCAGTGCATTCTTACACTACACTGCTCATATTTATTTGTTTTTCTCACTTCATGAGAGAGCCAAGACAAGCAGCACGCAGCAGTCAAGTGTTCCTCTGTGATTCAGCTTCCTTGGCAGGCAGAGCATGGAAAAACCAGCCCCATTGTAAACGAGACAAGTGCCTGGGGAAAGCAACGCCTCTGCCATGGCTTTGTTTCTCCACGAGAGGGGTGACCAGCCTTGTCGGAGCAGAAACTGAGATTTCAGTCCTCACAGGCAGCCCTTGGCAGGGCAGGGCTGGCACAGAGAACTGAACACGTCTGTTCTGTGCTGGCAAAGTCAAAGCCACCCAGGGGTTCTGTGCCTCCTTATCAGTTTTGTCCATCTTCACCACGTTCTCTTTCAGTTCTCATGCCCAGCTGTCTTAATCTGTCCATGTCACTTCCAAAATACTTCATTTGTTTCAGAGCCTGGTATTTCTGAAAATATCACCCTTCCTGCCTGCTGAAAAAACCCAACCCAACCCAACCCAACCAACACCAATTTAAAACTTAAAGTTCTGTTTTGAACATGATTATATTTCTGCAGAGTTAACTGGAACACACTAAGGAAGGCAGAAAATAATGAATGTGAAGAACATATTTTATGTTCAGCCTGTGGGCATTAACACCAGCTTTTGCAGTATCCTGTATACATCCCTATCTTACAAATATATTAAAAGTGTTTATATTTAATATCAACTTTAGGCTGTAGGTAAGAAAATTCTTCAAATTGCAGACTGTGTGTGGGCTGAATTTATTATTCAATTTTTGTGTGAAAAGGATTACAATGTCCAGAGTAAATATATCCAATGCCTATGCCCAGAAGAGTCATTCAGAAATAACTCCAAAACACTGCTGTAAATATTTAACCTCTAATGGATTTTTTGTACACAGTCATAAAACTGTCCATCATCATTCCTATATTTTTATTTTAATGTCAAACCACATCACTTCATCTTTAAAAGGCCTGAAAACAAAATCTGGTCAAAGGCAAGGTGAGTTGTGTTACAGGAGTTACAAAAACCAGTCTTTTCCTACCTCTCAAGGCTCACTGGGGTGTCATGTAAGGATCAAGCTGCTTCTCCATGACCTTCTGCCTCATATTGGCAATGAGATGGATTTGCTTTTAATGGAAAAGCTTTCAGGGCAGCTAAAGCAAGACAGAAAACTACAACTGACATCCTGTGGTAACCATTTTGTGGCAAGCACCAGTGTTGCTCAGAACATACAGCAAGACCTCTTATTCCCACAAAAAAAAATCTGAATTTAATATAATGTACAGGTGGGGTTTTTAAAACTCAAATTGATAAAATAATTTGATGCATTTTAAAAAATGGTAAATGATATTGAATTTGGATTCTTACCATCTTTCACCCCAGTCACATCCTGGCAGGAAAGTGCCCTCACATTGCATTGGGATGTACTAAAAGTGCTGCAAGGTTTCTGTGGCCTGTGCTGCTCTTGTGTCAGAAAATGCTCCCTGACATTTGCATGCCAAGTGCTTTGCATGCAGAGGGCTGAGTCTGTACAGCACACCACGTGCCTCAGAACCAGTTCTGTGTCCTTACCCTGCCTTCTGGGCCTCTGCTTCCTTGGTGTTACACTCTCATGGTCCTTTAATGAATGGCAAGTTCACTCTGTAGTTCTGCTGGCAGCAAACCCTAGGACATACCCACCTTTAAAATAATGTACACTGTGCCTGCTCCAGGATGTGAGACATTCTACAGGTGCTGATAAGACATCCTTAATATTAAACACTTGATGGAGCTATCCAGGTATAAAATTTATTTCTCTTGACCTCAAGGGGAACAAAAAAAAGCTCCAGCAAAGTCTGTTTGTAAGAATGGTTTGTCATGTTGATCTTATAGCTGTGGAAACTACCACAGAGCTGAGTGATGAGGGAACACATCTCATGTTAGCTGCAAATGTTGTAGAGAGACTGCTTATTTCTGGTGGACATAGAAACAATTCCACAGAAATAAGATAGAACATTGCTTTTTCTACAAAGCTGCTGGAGCACAGGATCTCTTCTGTTTGCAAAGACAAGATTTATGGAGTATTTTGCAGAAAGTACATACTGCTTGCACAGCAGCAAAATGGTTATTCTGCCACCCATGCAAAAAAAATGCACATATTATCTGAAATTACTGAATGCTGAATTAGGTTGTTTGGAGGGAAAAAAAAAGAATAAAAAGAAAGGAAAAAATAAAAGGCATAAACTCTGCTCTGATGAATTGCTTTCCCTTGTCATTCAGAAACCCATCAGATAACACCTGCAGTCCAACCTTCTTAACCACTTTTTGTTTATGGACACCTTTTGACACCTCTTCATGTCTACCTGTAGAGATGACAAAAAATATTCTGTAAAATCTTGCCAGCTCAGAGTCCATCCCTTCCAGAGAGGATGCCACATATGCTGGCCTGAATGAGACATCCTAAAGAAACCTGCTGCTTAGTATATCTGAAAATTACAGTTTCTTCAAAGAAAAGCAGATTTTTAGAGAGATTTCAAGATAGATACCCAAATACAAATGCACCTATTTAATTAATCACTGTTGAAAAGATAAGCTTTGTTCTTTCAGCTGTGAAAAACCCCAGCCACTAAGTAGAAAACATGAAATATTTTTGCATTAGATGCTTATAAAAACAGTGTATTAGGAAATAAGGTAGATTTGAACAAACTCTGAAGAAAAGTCTGTTTTCTGTGTCATGCTGTGCTAGTGGCATAACTGTCAAGTCTGGTGAATTCCTAAACCTACTGTATCACTTTGCCATTCTTCTTTTAAATGTCATGTGGAATTTAATGCATTTAACACCATCAGGTATCTAATTACATCTCTGTGTCCCCTTATCAGCATCCACCACCACTCCAGACATCCTCAAGCAGCCCTTCACTGGCTGCAGTTTCCAGACTCCCCCTCTTTGAGCAGATCTCTCTCCAAAAATACCCTTTACTCTTTCTGCCTCCCACTGAAAGGTGAATGATTTTCTTCTCTGCTCTCTGGAACACTTACAAAGTCAATTTAACTCACTGTTTTTCTTCAAATTAACGTCTTTGTTGTCCTTCCCACTGCTGTTTCATTCCTGCTTTGGTGCCAACCCCCGGGAGAGACAGACACACCCATTTTCTCTGTGTTATTCCCTCCAATCACTCATGCAGTAAAACACCTGTCAGACTCCTTAGCAGAAATCCCAGTGTTAGCTGTCAAATCCTAAATCATCCTCCAAGGTGCTTGGTGTGTCCCACATGGTAATAAGTGACATTTCCCAGAGCACAGAACACCTTGAAGCTGTAATCCCCAAGTTCAAAAGGTCCTTTTCCTTATCTTTTTGGGAAGCACTGCATACAGAGGAGGAAATGGCTGCTGGATGGTGGCTGTGTTAAATAGCAGCCCAAGCTATTTCTACACGGTAAAAGTCAGAACCCTGCTTGGAAGAGCCCAGTCCTTTCATTCATCTCCACCTGGAGAAACTGAAGACAAATAATCAAGCTTGTCTGTATTAATAACAATATTTTTTAAATATTAACCTCCATAGCTGTGAGCTACTCAGACATTAATTAGAAAAGAGAAAAAAAGCAAAGAAGGATTTAGTAATTCATCTGACTTTGATTTCTATGGCTTAGTTAATCATCTGCAAAATGGGGTGCTATATTTACCTGTTCTGCAGAGATCTAACAGTGATAAATCAGTTGAAGAGGCATTGATCAACCTCAAAGAAAAGACCCAAATTCAGAAATAAGTTTTATAAGGAAGATCCTCTGCACAAGTACTTATATCCTCTTTTAAAAAATACTTTTTTTTATGGAGAAGCCAAAGCTAAACTGCTGTCTGGAAAGCTTTGTGGAAAAAAAAATCCAGTTAGTGTTTAATCTCTCATACAAGTCCCACATTTTCCTTTGCATTGTGAAGAAAATGTGTGTCATCTGAACTGCTCTGCACACACACATTGTTCATCATTACACAGGAACCATGAAAAATTAGGCTTGCATTTTGTATATTTGGATCATATACCGCCTGTCTGTGGAAAATGAGATTTTTAATTTTTCTTAAAATGGGGTGAAGAAAGCAAGCTTAGAACTCTAATCTGCTTTGTAAAACCTTTGACTGACTGGGTGGGGACTGAGTGATAAATGATACTTCCTCAGCAGTGACCTGTTGTTCTACCACAGCTGCCACCACTGCAGCTTCAACATTTACCCCTGTCAGCATGATGTAACATTTAAACCTTTGCACTAATGTAACTCCTCACTCAGCCACCAAGCAGTGAAAAATCCAATTTGTATAAGCAAAGGTACCAATGGACAAAAGGCTTTGTATTGAGTCATGAATTCTTAAAAGAAATCTTTCTGTTAGTCACGCTCAGTTGTATCCACAGATTATCTGCCTGCTACAGAATCTCTTTCCCAGCTTTGAAATATAAATATGTGCACATGCGGGTTAGGGTTGTGTGTGCTCTCAAAATTATGTCTGTATGAGCTACATGAAGATTTCTGAATTTGGGGTATGAGGCTACAAGACAGCTGTACTTGTAATCCATTAATTGTTTTTCCTTCTATTCTGTTAAATTGTGTTTGCACTTGAATGTACTTCCAGCAATATATTGTAGCAATGAGTTCCTAAATTTAATCATGCTTGAAAACACTTCCCATTGCTTTAAATTTTCTGCCAGATAATTTAATTTGGTGTGCAATAAATCTGGTGTCAAGGGAACTTGTGAATAACCACTCTCTAATCACCCTTTTTCCATGCACTCCATGATGTTAGAGAGATCTGTCATAACCTTGTCTCCAGCCATTTCTCTCCTGCCCTGAAGAGCCTCAGTCTGTTTAATTGGTTCTCATGTGGAAGTCATTTCAGATCTCTACCATATCTCACCATTTTTCTTCCAATCAAACTTTACTGCTTATGAAACCAGCCTGGGTGAATGGGAAGGACAGGAACTGATAAAGCACTTAAAAAATATTTATGTTTTTCCATAACATATTTTCTTTCTTAGCTTCCTCTTCATTCTTAGGGTCTTTCTTGCCTTTTTGACAGCTCCTAAACAGTCTCTCCCCAATGGCTCCAAGAGCTCCTTCCTGAGTGGTAATTTAGAGTGTAGCAGAGCATGCTGTCAGCCTAATAATGATAATATAAATATCAATTAAAAGGTAATTAGTAGTACTAAATGGTAAACGTGCCTTTCTAGTCCAGTTTGACTTGGAAGGATATGAAAAGATTTAAGATCACCTAGTTTTGTAGTGAACTGCATGGCAGAACCAACAGATAAAGAAAGACTGTCAGGTCTATCAAGTGGTCAGAGGCAAAAGGAATTTTGCAAGCAGAAGCTGCAGAACTGGAAAACCTGGGAAAAATCCAAAGCTCTGGGCATTTATACTCAGCTGCCAGCCTGTACCTGGGAGGCTTGCTGACAAACTCCTTTATCCCAGTCTCTTCGTTGGTCCCCATAGGTAAAAGGGTGAAAAAGCCATTCACCACACACACCAGGACTGCTTCTCTCCTCCATTTTATCAGGCTAATTCTATATAATGCTACTTTCATGCCTCTGTTATATATAGACACAGTTTGTCTTGACTGAGAACACAGACAGAAAACACAACAGCTTTGGAGAGCTTTACCCTGCAAGTCAGAGCTTAACTGTTCACTGTTCTTACCAACCAACCGAATAATTTAAATACACATTATGTCAACATTATTATATTGACTAAAAAAAAATTCAAAACCTAAATTACTATTTACTTTTGGCAGTATAAAAGTTCAGAAGCAAGAGATCTTTTACAAAATACCCATCACTGTCATATATAATTGATAGAATAAAATCAACTACTAAATATCACTTAATAGCTGGCTTTGTTCTGTAATGATAATGTATATGGAATTCCTGTTGAGTTCAGTGGGATAACCTTTCAAGGAAAGGCTGTGGGAATATATATACATCTATTACTAAATGTATTTAGTTTGCATATTTATTAGCCAAAAGAGAAAGAGGGAAGAAAACACAGATTTGGCTGGGATCAGTATTTTCTCCTGATTCTGCAAGCTGCAATAAGAGAGGAGGATGCTGTGCTGCTGGTCTGACTGTACCACTCCCTGCTGACTGCACAGGGACAAAGTCAATCCAGGTTTTGTTTATGGTGCATGGCACTGAATTAATAACATTCCACTGAAATGGTTATTATTTCTTGAAAGAAGAGAAACAACAACATACAAAGGACAAAAGGTACCCAGCACCTCACTCCTTCCCCTTGGATTCCAGCAGGGCAATATGGAATAGGTCAAACTGTTGGATTTGAGAGCCAAAGCTTCCAAAAGCCAGTGTGTGGCACAGAGCTGTTGGAAAAGGTGTTCACTGGAAAGTGGAGAAACCAACATGTTATATTCTAGTCAGGGAAAAAGCCCAGCTGGCACTGTGTGGGCTCAAACAGAAACATCCAATTATTTCTGCAGCAGGAGCTTTTAATTGTCCCAGTGGGTTCTAGACACCTCTCAAGGTTTTTCTGGTATAGATACATAACTCTGTGTCCTCAAAGAATATTTTTGGATGTGAAATTTCCAGTGGGCTTATCTTGATGACCTGCCCAGTGCTTTCAAACCTAGGAGAATTCTGACATTTATCCCATTATGGTGTGGATTCTTGGGGGTTTGGATTCTGCAGGAGCTTCTAAGTTTTGCATTTATGTAAAAACAGTGTGCAAGTTTAAAATGTTGAGCTCATCTTTTTCCAAACCAAGATTATCTTTGGCATTCACCTTGTTCCATATAAATATATAAAGACAGATTTGCTGAGCAATTGGATTAATGAACTTAGAACAGACCAGACTGTGTGTGTTAGTGACTAATCCAAACTACAGGGAAACAAACATAGTACAAGCACTGCCTTCTCCCTCTCTCTTTCATAGGCCCACTTTTACCTTGGCTGATTCAATTTTAATTTTCACAGCCTTTCCTTAAAATGAGCCCAATCCTGAAAGCTACACCACATAAAACATTTTATGCAGTTTAGAACTCACTGAGTGAATGTCAGCAAGGCAAATGACATGTGATTGTGCTTCTGCACATGTGCACATACAAGGTGTTCTCCAGGATTCAATCATTTAATGTTCAAACTTAACAGTTGCTAGCAGTAAAGACAGACTGTATCCCCACCAACACCTGCAATCCTCAGAATACAATTTCAGCAGCTGAACAGCAGCTCTGGGTGTACCTGTGATGGGTCTGTGTCACTGTGAGTTTCACTCATGTCCTACCACGGAGGGCAGGACATGAATCTTCCTTCAAACTTACCTTTTTGCTCCAGGGTGGTTTGGAATCTAGACACTGGCATAAACAGTAATAAATGACTGTAAGGTCATCTTTTTTTCCCTCTTTCCCGACTTCCCCATGTGGCTGTCTCCTGTGGGAAAGAAGAAAGACTGAAGTTAAAAAAGTAGTATGTGAAATGAAGGTAGAGGAAATAAAACTGTGAATTGTTTTCATCACACTTCCCCCTCTTCTTAGCTTTTAAAAGAATACTTAGATGCATTTCTAAATTGTTAAAGACTGTATTTTCTAGCATTTATTAATATTGAAAGTTGGATACTTCTATGTTTACCAGGATATATAATTTTAATTTATTTCTAATATGCTTACAGTACTTTCTAAATTATAAATACAGTATTATTTGTATTCACACATTTATACTACTGCTTATTATTAGCAATTAAGCATTTATGTGAAATCAGATTTAGAGGCAGAGGAAATAATGTGACTGATTTGTTTGAGAAGAGATGCTGACACACTGCTGGCATTCCATTCTTGTTTTCACTTGTTTTCTGTTGGAATTATGCCACTGGAAGTGGTAGGATTATATACTTGAGGCCAAAGTTTCAAGATGTGCTTCAAATTCTGTTCAGTTTTTCCTGGGTTACCATGTCGTGGGCACAGAAAATAACAAAGATTAAGTTGAAGATTCACCCCGGTGAGAAGAGTCTTAGCCAAACCAGTGCAACAGAAAACTGAGCTTTTTACAGGCTGGGGGTGCTGCTCATTCACTGCCACGAGGCTCTTGGACCTGTTTTCTCCTTCTATCACACTCTCTCTCAGGAATACTTTGTTGCTTTCCCACCTTTTCTAGCTGTTCAATTAGGGACCATTTAGAATGCTGTATACTCAATGTCACTCTAATAAATATGATACTTTTCTGTTGAGAATTACTCAGCCTGTCTGTACTACTTGATTGGCTTTTTATCTGGGTTTTTTTTGTACTCTCAGGAGATATTTTATTTCTTATTTTTTATTAATGGTTAAGTATTGTTGTCTCAGTTCATGACTAGAGCATGATGGCATCTCTGATGAGTGTGGAGAGTGAGTTTTCCAAGTCAGTTCATGAGAGGAAGGTGGTACCTGGGAGTGAAAAAGCCACAGCAAAGTGATGAGAAAAGACTGCTGGAGGTGGATGAGTTTTTGATGCACTAAAGCTCCAAAGGTCTGTAACCTTCAGAAGAGTCCCTCTGTCCTGCAGAGCAAGGATTTAATCATCACCCAGTGAGAGCTGGCAGGTGGAAGACAACTCCAGTGTTACAATGGGCATTAGAGGTGCAATAGGAGCCAAAAGACTGAATCACAATTCAGTGATCAAATGGAGAGAAAACCTGAAGAAGGTTGTAAGTAATAGGTGTGGAGTTGTGAAGAAACCCAGCTACTTCTGCTGAGTATAATTCTATTTTATTCTTAGTGCTGTGAGGTCCCACACTGGGGAAACAAAAGCATGGCACAAGCTCACCTGTTTTTTTCTTTTCATTTCTGAGGTAGCTATGAAACCTCTCCAGAGTTCACTCACCTTCTTGCTGCTCTCTAAATGTCCTCTTTTAAAAACCACTTCAAGCACTTTTTCCTCCATGCTTGCCAAGTTTACAGCTGCTCACTTACCCAGACTTTAAGCATTATCCCTTTCTAGTCCATCCAAGGGAACTACCTCAATAGCAAGGACTGCCAGAAACTGGAAACTGTCACTTTTTAAAACCACTGCCCTCAGATCACCCAAGGACCTCTGAGCTGACTTAGGTGTTTATTTGTTCCTTTGACTCCTCTACATCAGAGGAATATTTGGGTGGCTGGAACTCAGTTCTTTCTCATGTGCCCCGAGCCTACTGGGCTGCTTTTGGTATGCTCTTCCTCTTCAGTGATTCCTAACCAAGTATATGAAAGTATTCTCCACCTTGCTTCACAGAACTGAGGTGATGCCTGCCAAAAATCATCACAACTTGGGCAGTGTTCTGATCACACACTATTAAATTGATTGTTTCCTCTGTTGCCCACCAACTTAATTTTTAAAGGTGATTTCACATCCTTCTATATTCAGGAGTTCAACATTAGTATCTCCCTCTGCAATAAGATAACAAAGGACAACAATTCCCCAGCATGAACTGGGAGAACTTTCTCTTCCCAGGCTATTGGATGTCTTGAGCTCAGCATCACTTTGCCCAGTACTTGGTTAAAAAACACCCTGTCTAATCCTAATTTCTAGCAGTACTGGACTCCCTGTGTGAGCTCAGCTGCCACTGCCCTGCAGCTGCCTGGTCACTGCTGAATTCCACATGCTCTTGGAAGGCTGCACTGGTGAGGAAAAGGGAAGGTGCTAGCGTAGTCTGTCAGTGAGCTGGAGGGAACAGGCAGGGTATTACTGAAGTAGAAGGAAAAAAAGAAATTACTATGCTGTGGTGCTTGTGGGATAAAAACAGAGGTTAAAAAATAGAAGAAGAAAAGCAAAGGTGATGGCAGTGAAAGGGATTTGGCACACAGGTACTCTGCAGCCTCAGAGTAAAATGTTAGTAAGGATGTAGCAGCAGATCCAAGTCCAAGGAGCATCTTACCCCACACTACAGGACACATCCCTGCCTGTGAACGTGCTGCTGACTTTTGAGTCAGGTGTCATCAGACTGCATTGATTCTTTCAAACACAATCCAGCCTCGAAAGCTGAGCCTCATTTGTTTTACTGACAAGTAATAACTCTCTCTTCTTACCAGAGGAGTTAAAGCACCCAAAGGCCACAAGGTGCTCATGACTCTTGGGCACAGGATATGACTCTTGGTGATGGTCCTGTGCAGGGCCAGGAGTTGGACTCTGTGATCCCTGTGGGTCCCTTCCAACTCAGCATGTTCTGTGGTTCTGTAATTTCAGGCACCAAATTCCCCAGTTCTCAAGGGGAGAGGTCTGCTCCCTCCTTCCTTCTCAACTACAGCAAAAGAAATTAATAACAGAACATTTAACAGCAATGCAGCATATAAAAGAGCTGTAATAACCATCTGATTTAAACACACAAAAATATCTACTCAGAATTTCATATTTTGGGGTATTTATGAATGATCCTAAAGGTTCATGGGCTCTTTAAAAAACTCCCAGTAAAATAAACTCAAAATTAAAATACAGAGATAACCAATGCACTCTTCTACACTGTAGATTTACAACATATTGCTGGAATATGACATCAAATATTTCTCCATTTGAATTTGGGCATCACAATACCCTGTTTATACAATAACTTAATAAATTTGGCTGGGCTGCCTATTTGACAAGTAGGCGAGAATCGTTCATTAAAATGCAAATGTAATCAAGGTGAAATTTGGAATACGTTTATTAAAGTAATTGAGCTTCAGTCAACTGTAGTCACAACACAGATTTTCAAGTGCCGTTCAGACAAAAGGATATGCCTAATTCTTCTACATTAATATCTTTATCAGCAGGAATGTTAAAAGAGTTTTCTGAGCAGTAATAATGTACTGTGGAATATTTCCAGTTTTCTCTGCAGGAATATATTATTACAGATAAGGGTCAAAGACACGCACAAAGGAGTGACCCAGCAGTGTACTGCACATACAGAAAATTGGTTGCAAGTGTATTTTCAGTGCTTGGTGTAACTATGCACTTACTAAATTACTCTGTAAATCCTTTAGAGACTCAAGGTCATCAGTTAATTGGCCATTAAAGTGTTGGAAAATTGAACTTTTACTGCTAAGATTTGGGATTCTTGGTGCCCTTGACTAGGAAATTACTCATAAAAATAAAAGGAAATCTTAAATTTGTCCTAGTTTATGATTTAAGTGCTAGTAAAACAGTAGGAAGCTGTGATAGTAATGTCAGAAACCTTTTCATTGTGATAAGGACAAGCTAGATATTTACCAGGGTTTTTAATATAGTTTCTAATTGTTTAAGTACCCTGGGTCATCTTCACTGCCTTCAAAGGAATCACAGCAAGGTTGTATTTGTCCCAGAAGATCAAATTTTATAGTTGATAATGTCAGATCTATGGTGTGCAAAAACAAATTCAGGGGAGAGATGGTTATTAAAGAACTGATGTGATGCCAAACCCTTGCTCAGCTCAGCTGGTTTGGCTGCAGCCTGAACAGAACAGCCAGGAAAATGGGAAGAAAATTGCAAACCCTTGGCTGCTCCGCTGTTTGATGCAATGGGTGGTCTCACCAGGTGCTTCAGCCTCATTAACTCTTTCTCCTCTTCTCCCTCTGCCCCATTCCCTGAGGCTGGAGTTGCAGACAATTTACATCAGCTTGATTCTCTGTCTAAGGCTGAAGATTCCTGGTGCACAAATATTTTAAGCAGTAAATAATTAGGTAGCTATCAGGCAAAGTATATACAGGTATTTCTCTGATCATGGAAATCATTAGCCACCATTTTATAAAATGGCTTATTCAATTTTCTTACCCTAATGGAATCAGCCTTTATATCAACAAAGCTAATGACAGAACATCTCCTGCTCTGGACACTGTTGGAAAGAATCCAGCCTTTTCCAGAGGCTTACAGCCAATTGTAAATATAAATGAAACCCATGTGTCACTGCTCTGAAAGCCACTGTGAGCACAGGCTAAGGGCCATTTCCTTTATTTTCATAAAAGCATTTCAATGTGCATCTGCAGCAATTCCCTGCTAGACTCATAAAAGCTCCTCTTTGGGCACCAGGCCAGTACCTGCCGAGGGTGTTGGGAGGAACCTGACTCACTGTGGAAGTGGTAAACTGGAAAGGAGCTAAGGCTTCCCAGGTGAAAACCAAGTGCAATTTAATTCACACTGCAACCATTGCCAGTAAGTATTTTCTGTGGCAGAAAATGTACTACAACAATCCATTTTCTTATAAACCAGAAAGCGCAGGAGGCAACAACTTTGAAACTACAGCAAATACAGCAGAACTGTTTCCTGAGCAGACTAAAACAGTATTCAAACCCACCACAGATCTTCTAAATGAGCACTGTGCATTATTTGCAGCCGTGCCATCATGAGCTGTGATCCCATCACAAATCTCAAATGAGGACAGCGAGCATCTGGGCCCTGAAGATTTCAAAGCAATATCCAGTGAAGGAAGCAGGTAGAGCAGGAAGCTGACTTCATTTGGATTAAACTTTAAATCTACACCATTCCATAGTTTTGGGGGCACCACGGTACTGGAGGAGTTTTTTTAACATATAGTAAAATCAAATTCTGACAAGCTGAAGGATTCAGGATGTTACAGCAATTCTCTGCAGGAGCACAAGTGTTAACACTGCATTAATCAGATTTCAATTGATTACACACCACTGCCCTCACTGCTGTTTCACTTTTAATAAGACACTTTTTAAAAAAAAATCCTTCCAGTCTCCCAAAATACATTGAATGTATCTGCTTTAGAACACATCAGACTCCACTGGAGCTGTTGCTGCATTTTAATGGCTAAAACAATTCTTCCATGTCCCTTAGCTTTCAGACAAGGTGCTGTAACAGCTAAATAGCAAATAATTGTGAAACTGCAGGAATTGCCAAGATAAAAGAAAATCCATAGGTACACAGTGCTTTTCTTATTTACAGAGCACGCACAGAACAATAAGAGAGCAAACCCTGCATTTCTTGTAAGCTGACAACAGTGATACTGATTTACACCAGTGTTGCATTCTCTTATCAGCAAACACTGGAGCTGCTGACCATTTCACTCGGTACTGCAGGGCCTTACATTCAGCATTGTAATTTATATCCACGCCAGTATGTCCCAAATTTATTTATATTAGGACTGTTCTATCACCTTTCCTGAGCAATGTAAGGCAGTCTCACTGTAAATGAGAATCAGGGCATTGTTCACTTAAGAATTATTCAGTGGGTTATTACAGGGCACACACATTATCTTGAAATTTATTTCTGAAGTTACCAAAAGCCCTGAAGTTGAATTTACGTGGTGGTGAGTCTGAGCTAGCAAGTCCTGCTATTGAGCTCTGCATTTGGGCCATGCTCTGAAAGCTCAGCATGTGAACAGAAAAAACTTGCAACCACTCACAGTTCAAATGTAGATACTAATGCCAATTAATTATAAATTCTGGTTTGGTAGCGTTCACAGCCAAGTTTGAGATGCCCACACAAGGAATCAGGAACACAGTGGTGACTGCTCCCATTCAGTGCTTGAATAATTACACACTAAGAACCAAATGGATAAACATTCATCCACCCACTTCTCTTTAATTTGGTGAAGACCAGATGATAATGACATTAAAAAGCTATTAAATATAGGTACCAACCCACAGAAAATCACACATCTGTGATCATTTTCCATGCTGAACCACCGATGAATCTGCCAAGGAACTCAAGTAGCACCACATCAACATCTGTCTGGAGCAGTTGAAGACACACAAACAATCTGGAATACCCACATTGTTTCAGATGTTGATTCCCATTTTATTCTCCTGCAGATGAGTACAATATTCTGTACTCAAATGTCTGTTTAGAAAACAAAACCAGGATTTGCATAATGGGAAAGAGGCACTTATTCATGGAAATCTGACCAGGAAATAAGTCACAAAACAAGTTCAAATAAGACATGAGCAAATCTGTGGTACATTCACAGAAGGCTGTGTGGCAGGAAATAAAGATCTTCAGTAGTCAAAACACCACCCACACTGTGATAGGAGATGTCACAGGTAGATGCATTCACGTAGTACTGCATATTTAAAGTGTCTCAGAGTGGTTTTCAATTAACCACAAAGATGTTAAAACACAGATGCTGCATCCATTGTGAAATGAGACAGAACCTCTTGCTGGAAAATGAGGAGGTTCTCTAATACTGACAAGCCCAAACACATTTGGCTACTAGGAATTACAAAAAACCTGTCTCAGGAGGAGTACATAAACAAAGGTGAGTGGGCGAAATACTTCCAGAGCAGCACCAAAAAGTCAGTTTTGTACTGATGAAGGGCAGAAAAATAGACCTGTGAAAGATCAGAGTTCTGCTTTAAATTTTTTCTCCAAAAAGCTGTTGGTAAGCTATTATCAAAACTTCAAAAGAAAAAAAAAATCATGTGAAGATTTCTGGGGTTTCCATTTGCTAGCTGCAAGAATGTACAATAATGACTTTATGTTCATATTACCAATAAAAACTCACTGCTTATTAAGTGGAATTTCAGTGAGGACTCTCATCCTCTACCAGGAAATAATGCTGCTTCAAGATATTCATGTGAAAGTAGAAAACAATTCTTATGACTTAATGTCTTGCTTTACTACATTAAGGTATTTACAGAGTAATGATATTTTACTGGTAAATAATGGAAACCTCAGTTTACATGTCAGCATTGTTCAAACATCCAGTGACAATGTGTCATTGGGGTACCAGAAATGTGAGATTACACTGCTGTGTTTAGATGAGTAGTAAAATCTAATAAGGATGAACTATTTCTACTTAAGAAATCTCAATATAAACAAATATTTTTGCCTAAAAGGAAAGGAATTGAGACTCAAAGGAACAGCCTCTGGAAAGGCAGAAATGCTGATAGGAATAGCAGTCTTCCCAGTGATTGATGATAGAGATTATGGTTCATACATCCATACACTTAAATGGCTGTCTTTCCCCATGACTGCTGTCTAATTAATGTGAGCCATCATTCATGTAAAAGAAAAATTTTGCTTCTGGAGAAAAAAAAAAAAAAGCTGCAAACTGCCAGCAGTGACAGTGCTAGAAACATGCCAATTAGAGTGATTTCTGCCACGCAGCAAAAGGGCACAAAACACTGGTTTCCAAGCAACTGACATTATAAAGTATTAAATACACTGGAAACTAAAATTGGCAGATAAACACTTCACCTTCTCGGCACTGCCTCACTCTGTCTTTGCTTCTTAACTCTACATTGCCTCTCCTGCCTGTTCCTATAGACTCCACTGCACCTTCCAGTGAATATATGCACTAAGGGATGCCAGCTTATCACACTCCTAAACACTAAACATCTTCTGTCTGCATATATTCGAGTAGCACTGGGACACATTCACAGGTAAGGACAGACAAGGTCGTAACCAGAACTCCAAAAACAACACATTAAAGTCTCTCAGTACAGGCTGCCATTTCAATCACATTGAAATGGTTTTCTACTAAAGGGACATCCACAGCAACTATCAGGAAAAGAAATAGGAGAAACTGCTCTTCAGGTTACAGTCAGTCTGTTGTTCCAGGCAAAGGATGGATTAGGAGAGGCTGGGCTTTCTGCATGCAGAGTGACTTTTAGAGATGTGCCTTCAGGAAACTTGAACCATTTTAAAGAGCGATCCAGTTCCTAATTTAAACCAGAAAAAGCAGCCGGTTGAACACTGCTGAACTGCCAGCAGTTTGACATTTCGCTTTATCTAACCAGAACAGCCCAGGGAAACAGGAGCACAGGAGGCATTTCCCTCAAACTCTGGCTAATTCCATGCAGAGGTTCTGTGTGCCCTTTGCAGGTAAGGGCTTGGCTGGCTCATGGAATAGCACGGACACTTTCCCTTTGGGCTTGCAGCTCAAAGCTGTCAATTCCTAGACACTGAGGATGACCACAACTTGTCCTTTTTACATGGCACCTTGTGCTTAGATGACTGTCCTTGCAAAGTTTGCCGGTTTTTCTACCTCCTTTTTACACACACAAAAAAGTTGTTTTCAGCCAGTTTCATTTGAAGCAATATGCTTTGTTTTAAATACTATTTTTGTGAACAGGAATATGTCCTGTGAACAGGAGTATATCATTTGCATAGTCTTGGTGGGCTGAATTGGTCTCAGAAATGGTTTATGGCAACCTGCTTTTTTTATGGATTAACCACTACAAGTTTCCAATAGTTCTGTAGTCTCTCTTGCTGTGTAGCTGTTCTTAATGCTTCTGCAATTTGTTAAATATAAAGACTTCTACTTTCTTGGTTCTCATACAGTACATCCTCATGCAAGCATGGATTACTTACTATTATTTCTGAATCCCATTTACAAGTGTCACTGGAACAAAGCAATAAGACAGGATCTCCCTCAGAGCTCAATGTCATTTTGAAGGGACTGTGCTGCTTGAGTTTACTCAGTTCTAGTAAAAATAGCAATAGAAATGAAAACATAATTCTTAGCTCAAAACCAGATATTTGAATGCTCAAGGACAAAGGTGGTATCTTTCCTACCATACTGTATTCCACCTGCCGAATCCAACACTGGGAAGTACAAAGCAAAGTCCTTCTCGTGTTTCCATGCTGTGTGGGGGTACAAGGATATCCAGGAGGGGACAGGGGTCTCCTGGAGTGACTGGCACAGCTCATCAGGGAGCACTTCACACCTGGGAATAGTGACTGATAGTTTTGAAAGATGAGTTGTTTGCATTCTGTCTCATCATCCTCTTTTATATCATCATGGGGACTCAAGAAAGTGTTAAGAGAATATTACTGACAGGAGGCATGAGGTCATAATTATAAGGTTTATCTTTAGTTTAATTATGTTTTTTATGTGTAAGGCAGAATATTAAACCTGCATGAATGCAGCTAAGTCTGTTCTGCTAATGACTCCTCAAATGTTTCTCAGATGATTTTAAAATTCTTACAACTCTGCTATGTCACTGTGTTCATTACAAAAACTTCCTCACACTTCCTTCCATTATACTTTTTCATACAAACAAGCTGCAAGATCACAGATTCTACTTCCTGTGAATATGTATCAATTAACATCCAATTAAGACAACTGCTGGGTGTCCTTTTCAATCAGGAGGAAAAACAGCAAAAACCAAATCCACAAAGGTCATTTGTATTCACTGACTCTCTGTACTAAGTATTAGCATGCTGATCTGCTAGCCTGACTGCTTTAATTGAGATTAAAAAGTTGCTGCCCTGGAGAAGAAATCTCCAGTTTTCTTTTTTATTTCTTGCACATTCCATTCTGCTTTTTTTCCTAATATATCTGCTTCTTTAATGTCTGAAATTATTACGAGAAGCATTGCTGACACGGCCTTTGATCCAAACCAGCAGCATAGTCATTCTTATTTGAAATTATGTTCTCCTTCAACTTCCTATTTCAATATTTGGTTAAAACATCTGTGGGGTTTGATTTCTTTGCCATTCCTGCTATTTCTTTTTTTTTTTTTTTAGATTTAGCCAAAGTAACAAACCCTTAAGGTGAATGGCTAACATGTTTTCATTGTGAAAATGTTTCCACCCAGGCATGGGAAATCATGTGAACTTAGTTCTGAATGCAGCTGTGAGTGAAATTTGTGGGAATAAAAGAAGATGGCCGAAGGATGCTTAATATGTAGGGGGTTTCTTACTTACCGTTCACACTCTGCTTGGGATGTTAAAATTAAATTGGGTTCTTTCCATCTTCCGCATCAGGAATAAAAGGGATTCTGCAACCCAAATTTTATATCCAAGAACAGTTTCCCAACTCTCTGTGGGTTGGAGGACAGGTCTGGTCAGGACTGAACAGACAATTCTGCTGGTAATGTATAAAAAGGACCTCAATCATGTCTCTCCCCTTAGCAGCACTGGCTGCTGTAGGGTGGGCAGGGATGAAAGACTGAAATCAGGGAGTTTAATCACTCAGGGAAAAAAATATGACATCAAAACACATTAAGGTCAAATCTATTAATATCATTAAAAAATATACATTTAACATAATTTTGCAGATTGCATTACCATTAAAAATTCAGTGGAAGGCGAATCTGCATTTATCATAATGTGGCCCAGGAAATAAATGTCCTCAGTAAAATCAGGCTAAACAGTCCATCTGTTTGAGAGAACAACTGCACTCCCCCAGAGTAATGGGCTGCAGCTCACGAAAAGTCTTTCCCTGGAGATTCTAATTTAGTAGGTCAACTTTGAAATTAGAAATAAAATCAGAGAAGCAGAGGCAGCACTGAAGTCTAGAAGAATTAGTAAGGTGAATAGGATATTTACTTCCCTGAGACACCCAAAGTTCCAATTGTAGCTGTAAAAGTGACAATTAATCTTACATCCCCAATTTGACTTTCATAATTTAGCCCTGAGAGTAATAATATTTATCCACCTAATATCTATCAGTGCTGCAGAGATGAACAGGACAATGCTTGCACATACTTGAGTACTAGGCATTATAAGATTTATCAGATTAGCATTCCTAAAAATGTAAGAGAGTGGTAATAAGATTAAAAAAAAAATTCAATTAAAATAGTAAGAACAAATATTACCTATGTATAAAAACCCTGTAACTTGCATTGAAATGAGTGGTCCATCCTGCTTCATCTAAATGCCTACAAATCAATGTGTTACTATTTAAGCTGAGCAAGTCTTTTAATACCAATTAAATGAGGGTAATTTGTATCCTAGAGAACACTTGCAGTTATTTCTCCTCCTACTCATTTGAAAATAAAGAATGCAAAACCTCTATTCTGGGTCTGTGCTTTCACCCCCAAGGAAGGCACAGACCCATAAAAAGCCCTCAAGTCAGACAGAAGCACAATTTTGGGACTCTCTCAACCATCAGTTCATTCAAGTGGAAAAAAAAGCAAGCTTCGAGCACCTGCAACTCGTAGATCAAGAAGTAAAGTGATCTTTGGCAAGTTATCATCAAAAGAACTTTAACTTGACCTCAAGGAGACAATCCCTCTGAAACTTAGCAGAGAATAATTACTGCAGGCAAACATAACTAACAGTGCATTTATGGCAAAACCAAGTCATGCTTTACTAAAATGGCTTATCTAGCCTTCAAAATACATAGGATTTATTATTCTGTTTACAGTTTATTACTATTTTCAGTCAAGTTTATCAAGGGAAAATCCACTAAAACTGATTCAGTTGACTAAGTGAATAATAAAAATAATTGGGGGCAGAGAAGGATAAGAAGGGAAGTATGTGAAATCTAATGGTACCACAAGTAAATACTATAAAATTTAGAAAATGCTCTCACATAAAAATTTGAACATTTAAACCACTTAAATTTCACTTTATTGTGAAATGTAAAGCTCTGGTTTCTCTACAGCAGTACATGCAAAGAAGCTGGTTTAACTTCCTTGACTTTTACACAGTTAATCTCAAAAAATACAAGAGCTTAATTTTTCTTCAACATATGCTGATACAATATCCCACGTTGTCTCGACTGCCACATTTGCTTAGATTTAACCTAATTATTAAGTCTTTATATAGATGTCTGTCTTATTGCTGCTTGCTTTAATTCAACTTTTTCCCCCCAGTGAATGCTCTTCAAAGAATTAAAGTCTCAGAAGCTTGTAAACACTCGTGTAATTTGTACCCTGCTGGGGCTGGCAGGGGTAATTTGTCAGTTTTATTTGCAGCAGGCTGTAACTAAACCCTGCCAGATGTAAATCATCTTTTTGTACTCTTTGCTGTTCAATTGCAAATGAATCTCTTTCCTTAGATTAACACTCCCATCAACGAAGTCAGAAGTTTCCAGAAAAATTTAGAAAACCCTGGAGTCACCTACTGCTAGGCTTATTATGCAGTTTAGCAACTGTTTAAGGTAATTCCAAGAAAACAGAGTGAGTGGTCTCTGCAGGCAAGTTTGGAGTGCAAGCAGAACTTGTGAGTGCCACAGGAAAGCAGAATGAAGCCTCAGTGCTGTCAGCTTAAGCAGCACCTGCAGTGGCAGTGGTGACACCTGGGTGACAACACATTTTTACATACTAAGAGCACGAGTGCCTAAGTGGGAGGGTACTCTGCCAAAGCCTGCTCTCCACAGACCCCCCTGTGTGGGTGTTTTGTTTCATTTGCTATATTAGCTGTCAATTTTCATGCCTAGTCACTAATTGGTTTTGCTGTAACTTCCTCGGAAGAATCATTTCCTTGCTGAACCAACACACTTGGTTTCTAATGTTCATTTATTTATTTAAATGAGACCATAAGAAATGTCCTGCTGGACCAGAAGTTTGTTGTGTCTAGTGGCAATAGAGGATGGTTTCTAGGAAAAGAATGTATAACCTTGTACAGCCCTGCCTGACTAAAGTTTCTGTGTGCTTTGGGTTCCTTCCCTTGACTCAGATCCATTCCCAGTTCTCTAAAGGGGAAGAGCATCTTCCCTGGTTCCTGTGGATCAGACTGAAAGTCACCAAACTGAAAATAAACATTGCAGCATCAATTAAGAACAGTTCAGCACAGAGAAGGTATGTGCAGTCTCAGGGTTTGGTTTCAATCACCAAATATTTTCTGAGCTGGTCATCACCTGTGACAGCATTGTGTCATCTCACAAGCATGGAAACAAGGCTGACTTCAGGTTTGACAGAGATCTTGCAGGAAGTTGAGCAACCACGACCTTCATTAAAATACCAAACAGGGAGAAGAGCTTGTTCAATGGTCTAGACTTAAAGAATGGCTGCTGTGAGTGCCGATGGATTAACAAACTACAAAACTTACACATAATTTTCAAAATGAAGTGGTGCAAATAAATTTTTCTACTGAGATGCAAACTAGAGCAAAAGTGTCTCCACCAGTCTGGTGTAGAAAAACTTTGTATGCCAGGAAGTGTCTTTGGTGCACAAATAGATTCACATAGGAAGTACCTGTGCAAAATGCAGGTATGCTTTATAAATTGTTATGCTTAAATGTGTAAGAAATGTAACTTTTCTCTTGGGAGACTATTATATAGACTACTGTGTCTAACATAAAAAGAATATCCAATTTCCAAACCCAGGAATAGAAAATTACTTACTTGTAGCTGCTTTTCCCTGAAGATACACTCTGTCATAAACCTCTATTCTGGGTCTGTGCTTTCACCCCCAAGGAAGGCACAGACCCATAAAAAGCCCTCAAGTCAGACAGAAGCACAATTTTGGGACTCTCTCAACCATCAGTTCATTCAAGTGGAAAAAAAAGACACATTCCTGCCTATTAAAAAAATTATATAGGTAGATTAATAAAAGACTTCAGATCACTCAGCTGTGTCTGGAGTTCAGGCTAAAAAGAACATGAAAACAGTAATTCCTTCCTGCACGTGTTTTAGATCAAAGGGCTTATTCACTGATTGCAAGCAATCCAAAGTTCCAGGCCCCCAGAATTTGTGTCCGTGTACTCGAGGTAGAGCAAATGCACAAAAAAAAAGGGCCCAGCAGATTCAGAGCTGTGGCTGGAACACTTGCTCTGCTGTGTAGCTTTTGCACAACAGAGCAAAGCCCGAGAACATCCAGGTCCTTCAAAAAAAATTGGAGGAGAACATTTTGCTCTTTGGAATCTTGGCTTAAGAAGGAATAAAACTCATTTTAAAAGCTGTGCTCCTATCTAAGATTTCAGCAGAACAAAGGTTCAAAATGTAAGGAGCAGTGACTCGGGCACCCAGCTTTCACCTGCTGGAAATCCCAGCCAGAGATTACTGGACATATTCAGCATGGAGAGTTTCTTACACAGAAATGTAAGGAAAATAAACATTAAGTATTTGTCATTACATAAATTTAGCAATCACTATTTGACATATTTTTCCAGGGATCAAAGCTATTTATTGTAACAATTAGTAATAAAATGCAGGTTTAGAATATTAAATGTGTTCATCTGTGGAAATAGACTTCAAAAGTATACTGGACTTTAGAAATTAGTTACCAGACAAAACACTTAAAAAAAAAAATCCAGCATAAAAACATAAATATTTGTAACTTCATTCCTGTACACCCAAGAACACAACTGATCTACCCATAAATAATGCCAAAAAGAGAAATAATTATTTCCTCTGATAAGCCCTTCTAAATTTCACAGTACTCTTGAAGGTAGAAAGGTGCCAGACGGATGAAACAGACTTTGTGGGTGGAACACCTTCAGAGAAGTTGCTTCAGAAGCAAATTGGTTTTAAAAACTGAAGTTTTCATTTTTTGGGCAATATTCAACTTGTATTAGGGGACATGGCTTTTGAGAGTTCAGTGAAAAATCCAATAAATTCTAAGTATTTGAACACCCTTTGATCTTTTTTCTCCTTTTCAGTTACCATTTCCTCGAGGCTGTCCTCCCTGGCATGTCTGTAATCCAGAACACCTCCTCAGCACCATCCCACAGCACAAAATAGAACAACAGCCCCAAATTCCACGAATTTGTGCCAGCTTCCTCCTCACCTCTGCTACAGGAACAGCATGGAACAATGACTCTGACAGGACTTGTTATTTTGTTGGTTTTCCAAAAAAATTGCACACATTGTATTTATAGAAAATATTAGAAGAAACCTGACTTGGATACCCCAGGAACTCTAGGGAATTTCCAGTTTGCTTCGTTCGTGACACTTACTCGGTTTTGTTTTTCAGAAGCAGTTGCCAGCAGCCAGGTACCATTAGTTCTTCCCCCGATGGCACAATTAAAACAAATTTAAAAGGCTCGCTCTTTCAGGCTCGCTCCCCACTGAGGGGCAGGAAGGGTGGGCGGGAACGGAGCCCTCAGGTTTCAGTGGAGGGAAAGCAGCGGCGCAGTGACCACGGGCACGGTCCGGAGACGTTTAACCACAATCATTTAAAGTGTTTAACGCCACAGAGATTGAAAATTTATTCTCTCTGGCGCAACATTTCCTTTTCTCCTGCCTCTGGCCAGCGAGCTTTGGCAGGCCGTGTGGAAAGGGAAAGAGCTGGGACCTGCCCCGGCCTTCCTGAGGGAGGGCTCACCGCATCCCCTGCCCTCAGGCCTGAGGGAGTGATTCCTCTCAGGAAACAGAAGGAAATCTTCCTTTCCTGCAACATTATTCGTGTATTGGAGAGGTGCAACCCGAGCTTATAACGGGACGTAATTATAGAACAGTGGAACTGTCTCTTTTTTTTTTTTTTTAATTTGCCGTGCAGTTATAAACCCAGAAAACATTGCTGGAGTGTCTCATTTGTTAAACTCAACAATACTTATTGTGGCAATCTGAAGAGCCTTTGCAGCTTGGATGTTGGTGGGGTTTTTTTTTTTTTTAGTGTTTTCAGCTTAAGAAGGCTTTCATTATAGCTCATCTAATTTCCTTTAAACCTGTTGCAGTGATCATTTCCTGATGTTAAAAAAAAAAAGAGCTCATACAACTCCATATGTAAGAAACAATAAATTTTAAAAAAATCATAAAGTAATACATGAGACATCATCATAAAGTGAGATTACATAAGGAAATGATGGGGAAGTTTTGTGCGGGAATGGTTATGGTGCTTTTCGAGGTGCAATTGGGCAGCTGCAGGTGAGAGGAAGGCAGCCAAGCTGCGGTGCTACTGCAGCAGGTGGAGCTCGATGCCCTCTCATCGTCCAGGACTCAAATCCCAAGGACCTGGAGGCGACCAGAGCCCAGGGAAGCCCTGGCATTCCTGCTCCCTGCCTTAGACAACTCTCCCTGCCATCTCCTCGCCTCTTGAAAGAAAAATGCAGCTCCTGAAGATTTACTGGATCAAAAAAAATTTCTTTCAGTCAAACCCCCTCTTCTGTAGACTCTAGATTTCACCCTAACAATTCCCAAATACTTCCACTTTCTCTTCTAGATAATTCTGGAGGTTAAAAATGCTCAATTCTGACAAACTCGCCCTTTTGTTAACATTATCGCCGTGTCATGCACCTGTCATCTTTGCAGATGCCATCTGTAAGTTTTGAGATTTCATTTTTTTTGTTTGTTTAAGCTGGTGAAAGATCCTGTTTCCTCTGAATTAATGAGGTTTTTACATTCTGGGTAACTCATTAAGTTTATATGTTGTGTCAAAACTAGCAGATTGACACACCTATTGCACTCCTCTTCCTGATAATATATCACTCAACCAGGAGTATTATGATAACATTTGCAAACTGAATGTGTTTTGATGAAAATAAATCAGCACAGCCTCATCATGAGCCAACATCTAGTCATCCAAATTCAAGATTGACCTCAAAAAATACATTTTTTGAATTTATGAAAATCTTTAGGCAGCTTTTGTAAAGCACCACATGCAGAGATGGCCGCTGCAGTTCTGCAGGTAGGATTCTAAATGTTGAATTTTAAAGACAATATTCTAGCCAAGCACTCAGGAATTTTTTCCCGTTTCCTCTTTTATTGCTGCGGCTCAGTACTGACCCATCCTGCCCTCTCACTAGAAAGTGGGAACACAGAACAGACATCAGGACCAAAAGAGAATTTTCAATTAAACACAAGAGGCTCCAAGACAAAGGACGTGACAAGGAATAGACTGCAGAAAATTTAGGTTTCTTTTAGAGCAACACTGTTTTCGTGCTTAGGAAAAAAAACTGCAAAAAGCCACAACTAAATCTGCAACAAAGACAAGACACCTGATTTGTTAGGGCTGTGCTGTGCCATATCAATAATGCAGAGCACTTTGCAGTTGAGGAGCTCAGTTGCCAAGGGGAGCACTTGGTAAGAGCTGCTGCAGCAGCTTCCATGGTGCTGCTCTGGTTGGAACGGTGCTGGCACCCACGGAAAGGGGCCTCATTCCACTGTTTTTCCATGGCAGTTTTAATAAGCAAGGCAGTTCCAGTCGGGTTGGGTGTCCCTCTGCACTCCAGTGAGCATGTTACTGTCAATGGAGACACATCAGCCAAATGGAAGGAGACAGCTCAGAAGTCAGACAAAGGTTGCCTGCTAGTGAGAGCATGAGGAGGAAACTCGGAATAAATAGATTCAATTTCATGTCTGTCAGGAATTTCCTCTGACACCCTAAATAAAACATTTAGCACCTTATCCCAGCTAGCAGAGGCCTTTTCTTGACTGTGATGAATTCCACAGCTCATCGTGCCTCCACTTCCTGTGCCTGGAATGGGAAATAAAACAATTCTCTTCCATAAACATCCACAAAGCATTCCGATATTACGGTGATGGAAAGCACCTGTACAGAAAAAAACCCCTGTTTTCATAACAAAACCATCTTGAATAGTTTGGTATTGTTTATTCCATCCATTTGCTTCCGTTCCTCATACTCCTGTGAGAAATCATTTTTTTATTTTCTTGTCTCCAAGGATTATTTACTAATTCTGGCAAGGTTGGTAAGTTTTGTAAAATAATTGGATCAAATTAATCACAGTTGCAATATTGTTGCTGTCAATGCATTTATCCTACAGTAACTTTGAACCCTTTATGCAACTACCTAATTTGGTCTGCCATCTTTATAGTCTTTGTAAACTCTTTTCATTCAGATGATTTAAAATTTTCAAATGTGTCCTGGGAAGTCAATACAAATAAGAAGAAAAAAAAAAAGTTTCCACTTAGGTATGACATCTCTCTATGCCACCTATCTTTATCTTCTGTTTCTGTCATTTATGTGGTCTTTGGATATTGTGCCTGTAATTAGATATTTGCAACCCTCCCAAAGCCCTTTATGCACATTTTTGGTTGCTTACTGGCAATGACAATGCTGCTCAGCCTTAGCTAATGTTTTCTAGATATTTTCCCCCTACTTAAGTCAAAATTACAAATGTTCTTGCCAAACCTCCCAGAATACCAAATGTCCCAAAGCCATTTTCAATTGCCAAAAATCCATTCTGCTAGAAATTAATGCAATCACTGTTAAACAGAAAAGAAGAAAACCCCATCTGCACCATAATACTGCTCATTTTCCCCCTTGCTATTAGAGTTCAAAACAGATTACAAAAGTGCTGAAAAGAACCCTTCAGGCACAAAGGACACTCAGAAAGCAGAAACGTCCATAAACATCTTTTAAAAAATTGGTTTCTTACTTCTGCTAGTGTAACACAGGATTTCTTATTGCAATGTTATGCTAAAAACATGAGAGTTCATGAACCAAGGCAGAAGTACCTAATAAAATTATCAGATCGATATCTGCTACAGCACAGGCTCTCTATTCAATCCAAAAGTAGCAAACAAAGAAAGAACATGTTATTCTGTTTTATTTCAGAGTGAGAGCAAAGTTAATTTGAAAAAGAATTGGGGGAAGACACAGCTGGAGAGCAGAGTTTCCAGCCTCAGGAAATTCAAGGAAATGTAATTGAGAACAAATTATCTCTTTAATTACTTTTGACCAAATCAATAAGAAGCATGGAATAAAGAGCATAATGGCTGCCACCTGGTAGAGGACTAAGAACACCAAAGTTGAAAAGTAACACAAAACTAAAACACAGCCATGGTAAGGACAATCAGAGCACTTCTCTTACCAAATTAAAAAAAGAAAAAAGAAAAAAGAAAAAAAGAGTGTGAAGGGTATTAGCTTGATAAACAAACAGTGCCTGCAGAAGTTAATGGGTTTTTTTGGCCACTTCTCACTCTTCTCAGCTGTGAAGACTGTTAATGCTTCACTATGTTGTCCACTCTCAAAATATCCCATCATTACTCAGGAAGCAGAAAGAAGAGTCCCCAAGACCTCTCTTTCCTCCTGAATCTCCATTACTTCTCACATGCAGGCTTTTCTTTTCCAAACACCAATGTAGGAATTCTTGACTGCGTTTAAGGCAACCACTTATTCTTGTCAGTGTGTTAATAAACCAGAGCAAGATCTTACCTCTCCCTTGGCTTCCTTCCCAGATCTGAGCAGGAGTACTCACACCCAGAGGTCAGGTGTGTGCAGCTAAGCAGGGCTGGATGGGACAGAGTCCTCTGGAAGGCAGAGATGGAGGGGCTGCAGGGGCATCCAGCAGCAGTGAAGACTCCCAACCTATCTGCAATAATTAATTAATAATACACGGTCCCCATTCCCACGGTAGTTTAGCAGTTCAGCACCTTTATGACATTAATCCTCACAGCAGCAGGGTGGCATTATCCTCTTAGTCTTGCTGAAGAATGAGGGTGGAACAGGACAAGTGCCTTGTCCCAGCTATTCCAAGCAGGGCACTGAACCCAAAACCTCCATCTCGGCATGGAAGCCCTGGATCCCCTCACACAGCCTGACTGAATGTTCCAGCATTTGTCACTGTCACTGAAGAATGTGTGAGGAGGCAAATTGCTGAACCTCCTCCTCTCTCCTCAACTATGCTTTAGTTTAACATTCCACAACTGTTCTTCATGTGGCTGCTGGGCACTGGGGTTAAAGCAGATTTCAGATGTGCTGTCGACACCTCGCCCTCTGCCTTTTTCTCTTTCTTATCGCAACTCCTTGGGGACCTTAAGATCTTCAGTATTTCAAACAGTTTCTTTTAAAGTCTTGGCACCTATATGTGAGCAGGAAAATGTGTTCATTTTATGGGCTGAGTAAATGAAATTTCACTCTGATGTGACCTTTGCTTGGATTTTTTTTCTTGGAGGGAAGCAGAATGGTCATTTTCCATCTCCAGAATCCTGCATCTACATTCACAGCACACATGCTGGGATGGCTGGCTCAGCTGATCTGTTCACCAGCTCCTCACGAGGTGTCTGACAGTGATCATCTGCTTTATCCCCTTCACAGTACATCTGCGAGTTGAAATTCTAGCAGAAACTAAATTTTACAGCACTGACAAAGTAGCATCAAGCTGGCCTGTAACTGAGCACCAACTTTTATAGGTACTTCACACAGGGATCAAACCTGCTAATGGAGCATCTTTGTTGTCTAAAACCACAGTCACATTGCCATAATTTCAAAACAATTGAAAGTTTGAAATTACAAGATGATTTTTTTTCCCTAGGAGTTACAGTTACAGTGTAGTATATACAGTAGAAAACATCTTACAGTTTTTACATAGGTCTTACTGAAGTGCAGACATGCCTAAAATGTTATTAATTTTTCAGGGAAACAGAGCTGACTTTTTCTACAAGTACATCCTTGGCCCAGAAAAAAAACCCTCAGAAAAATGAACTACTTCTTATTTCACTGTCAGACATACAATGGGAAAAAAAAATCCAAATGCCAACACAATGCAGACAATGCAGTGAGATGTGCTATGTAGCCTGAGGTGAAAGAAAGGGGCTTTGGAGTCCTTTTTCCTGTAAGCTGCTGTATCCCACTTAGCGAGAAAATGGATTTCTGGCCAAAGCCATTGTCATCACTGAGCCCATTCCTACAGAAAAGCATTCCCTGAGAGGTCCTGGGAGCAGCCATGAACCACCTCACTGGTTTTGTCCATAAATAGAAAAACTCATTCTGCAAACAGAGATGAACATTTTTCATAAGAACTAAAAATCATTTTAACCCCCAACAACAAAGAAAAACATATTAAAAAGATACAATGACAGGCTTCCTGGAATAACCGGCTCAAACAACAGCTGGCCAAGTATGACAGACTCACATAGAAGAAAGAGATGGCTGTGCTTTGCAACAGACATTATTTCAAACCCAGATCTCAGAACTCCCTTGATCCAAAGAAAAGTTTTTTTAGTTGGCTTAGGGGAAGAAAAACTATTGGTGGAACGAACAACTAATTATGGTTAAATTCACCTCTGGAAGGAACTGGGGGTGCAAAACCAGCCCTGTAAGCAGAGCACACGTCCTTTTAAAAAGGTGCAGTTTTCTCATCACATCCAGATAGACAATATCCTAATGCACAAATTATGGATTCTCTCCTTGAAGAACACAGGCAGATGAATCAGAATCTCTCAGCAGATTGGCAAATACAAAATTTGTTTGGTGTTACTCTGCATGCAGTGATATACCTAAGGTCAGACTGCAGCCCTCCATATGGAGGAGTTAGACAACAGGAATAATGTAGTAGGATCATTACAGAATTTATCAAATTATGTTTTGTCTATCAAAACTTCAAGTTCTACATTTATTTTTCACGCTGCCTAATCTTTTTGAGATTCTAAACCTATTTCAAAAACTCAGATGATTGAGTTTGTATAATGAGGAATTTAATGACCTGTAAAGTGAGTGCATCTGCCAGCCCTAAAAAAGTCATCTTTTCACCACATGCACGTCACAATATGAGACTGATGGTTCCACTGTCACTTTTCCAGGCATCTACTCCTGTTACCTCCTTAAAACAAACATACATTTTGGGATGTAAGTTGAAGACTAAGAATATTAAAATGCTTAAATATTTCTTGCAATGTTTTTCCAATAACACTCTGTAGAAAAATATCCACATTCTCTATGTAAACTGAAAATAGAGAGTTTGCAAACAAAAAGATAAGCAAATTCTGAGCCACCGTTTAGTATCAGTCAAGCATATTTTTGTCAAAGGGTCAAATTCTGTGCTGGAATAAAAATCCTGATTGAATATGTATTTTGACAGGGATGAATATGATCCATATTGCAACAGCAGAATGAGTGTGTATCCAAAGACTGGCTGGCACCAACTCCATCCACAGTAAACATGAGACAGATGAACATGTCAAGAAAAAGATCTTAGTGGCTATGTTTTATGCAAGATTACAGAGCACCCTTTAATCCTGATACAAACTCCAATTCACCCTTTATAGCTATGCACACAGAATGTGCTTTAAGTGTAACATGCAGAACACAATTGAAATGTAACATACAGAACTCAAAATGACCTCTTTTTATTATGTGTTTGTAATTTATATTAAAACTTTAGCATTCAGGCACACACATCCAGGCTGGACATCGGTTTATATTCGTTAACATTCTGGCCTAGATTTGTTTGGTTTACTGCAAACAAAGCCTTACCTGTGACTTAAAAAAATTTTAGTATTTAGGTACTACCCTACATTCTTCACAAGTGATGTTCAGTCCCAACTGCTGAAGTTCTGACACGTAAATAAGGGAGTAAGCCCCAATCAAACTGGCCTTTCTGAAGGACAGTTATTTTGAGCAGCAGTTTGTGATGGCACTGCCAGCTGCACACACAGCCTGCCTTGCATCTGTGGCCCATTCTCTGTGAGCATTGCCTTTGTTTTGATTTCCTAGTTTGTGTCCCATTAGTTTTAAGGCTGGATGTCACACTGCTGTTAAATCACTGTTTTCGAGCAGTGGTGTCTCCCAGCTGACCTCAGAGCACAAAGACTTGCATTCTCTCCACTTTCTCTGGCAAGCAAGGGGTGCTGAGAGCCTCCAGCTCACACAGCAAACTTGCTCTGACTCACCACACACCAACCCAGATCTCACACAGATAATCAAAACGAACATTTATTTATGAGAACAGCTCAAAGTGGAAATACCTGAAGGGAAAAAATTACATACACAATATTTCACTGAGAGCAGCTTCTCAAAAGGGAAGGATTCGAACATTTCTGATGAGCTAATGGAAACAGCAAAACGACTGTTTGGAAAAGGTTTTTAGGGGGTTGGTTTGGGGGTTTTTTTACATGTTTTTATCTGCTTTCACTAAGAGATGAAGCGAGCTTACCATCAGCAAGAGTGATTTCTGACTGTCAGACAACAAAGCTAAATGAATTTTATGCTTCTGAGCTTTTAGAAAAAGTTAGGAAAAAAAAAAAAAACCAAACCTAGAGCTTTCATCTGACGAACCTGGACAGGGATCACTAGGATCCTGCCAAGGTTTAATTTCTCATTTTTCATGGATTAACATCATTGTTTATGTATTTCAGGCTGTTGCATAGTGACACAGGCTCTAAACAGAGTGACAAGAAACAAACCCAACCAAACAAATAACAATTCCAAGATGCAGCAATGCCTCTGATGGGTGTTTAGAATGAGCTTATTTTACAGAAATCCACCTATGAATTTCCTCAACAATGGCAGAAGTTGTGGAGCACAGCTTGAGGGGAATGAGGAGCCTCCAGTGATGTACAGCTGCCTGCACAGAGGAGTCAGCTCCCTGAACTGTGATGAGCAATTTGTCTCACAGCTTTGATCCACTGTCACTTTAGCTGACACTGACTCCAGGAATTAATTTCTAACATTTCAGGGTAACCTAGTAAAAAAAAAAAAAATGGAAGCAGTGCATGGCAGATATCTGTAGATAACCTATCACCTGCTGCAGGTGTTGACAGCAAAGTTTTGTGCTGTTACAGCACAAAAGCTCTCAATTTCTTGAGCACATAAACACATAACCCTACCCAAGGCAAAATATCAACAGAGTAAAGCAGCATAAAGGACGAAATATTTTAGCCATATGCTCTAATACTGTGTTGTTCCTATGTATGTGAGAGGCTTCCTAAGTGGAAGAACAGATCCTTTATTTCAACCCTCTGCCCACTGGAAAAGGACATCGCTTCCATCACAATGGAATCAGACTAGAATATGTTTGGGGTTTAATTACAAGACAGTTGCTATAGAGCTTTAATTATCTTGTTAATGTGATAAGTGCACTGCATGAAAGCCATAAATATTTCTTGCTCTGGCTGAACTGATCAACACCAAATAGAGCTGCAAATACTGGCTTTAGAAATCATTGAAGAAAGGAATATAAAACCTCGTTAAATTCAGCCCTACTGTTATGCTGTCATTATGTTGCAGATGGATCACAAATCCTCTATTTCAGCATGTTTTGGGCAAAAATCTTTGTCATTAGCAAACTGACACAGAGTTGTGGCTTCAGGCTGTCATGCTTGGCCATCATGAACCAAAGGCAGTCACACCATTCTTCACCAGCCAGTGAACATGCTGAGCTTGACACCTGCAAGAAGATACTGATCCTAGGAGCTCTCAGTGAGCAACCTCTGGTCCTTTCCTGGTTCCTATTCCCCTGTATCCAGGCAGGAGGTGACAGGAGAGGAAGACTGCTGGCCCATAAATACACAAGTTGAATTTGTCCACAATTCAACCAAAAATGGCATGTAAAAGTCTTATTCTAACAGTGTCAGACAGGACAGGTTTGACTTCCTGCCATTAACTCCCTCACCATAAAGGTAAAAGTTTTTTCTTTAGTTTTAGGCCCTAGTTGTGAGATAATTTAATTTCTTCTTAAATTAAATAGCTCCCCAAAAAGCAGGGTGAACAATGAGCCCTGAGGATTGATTGTTACCTAATAAAGCTGTAAGTCCTCTGTGTGAACTGGGAACTATCAGGTTCAAGGGGCACAAGCACTAAAGAACAGCTTTGGGGGAGAGGGAGTAATCAACTGAGAGCAGAAGTCAAAACCACTGGATTCCTGAAGCACTGGGAAGGAGATGTTGACAAACCCTGGGACTAAATGACGCCACCTGGACAGATGAGGATCCTCAGCATGGCAGACAAATGAGGCTCTCTGATCACTGTTGTACCTGCAGGGGAGAAATGAACCACTGAGGCCAAAACTACTGAAGTAAATACACTTCAGACTGAAGGACTGCAGTCCAAGGACTGCTCTAACAGATGAAGAATGATATGATTTCACCCTCCCAGCAGTGCCACAGGCCTTAGCTCAAGGCCAAAGACACAGCAGACAGCACACAGTGACCAGCATTGGCTTCAGTGGGTTCTGGAACCTACTGCAACCTGACTTTAATTGCAGAAGAGAAAATATTGCAAATAACCTTTTGCAATCTCTTTATTTCAAACACATGGGTTGTTATCTGCAGCCTGATGTAACACAGCTAGAATGTGCCTTTTATGAGTAAGGAAACTTAGGAAAAAGTCAGAGTCATTCCTCAAAAGGGAAGATTTTTAATGGATGCAGTGTATGAGTGAGCCATTATGAATTTAAGTACATTATATCAGCTTTATGAAGCATCTTCTGACCCTTAAATGAAATTAAATAGGTGTGAATGAAATTAAATGCTCACAGACCAAAATCTAGCAGTGTTTCTCTTGGAGAACTGTGCTTTACTCCACAATTACTGCTCCGAGGTTGATAGACAGGCATATGAAATATCTCGGTCCTCCACGCCAAGAAGGATTGTGGAATCTGTCCTTTCTGCCCATTAGATTAGCAGAGAGGATACCTAAACCTTTTAGCACCAAGTCATTGAGGAATTAAAGTTAAAACCTCCCTCTTAATGCACCGGAAAAAACAGGTCCAGGCTACAGTACTTGGAACAACGTCACAGCCCAGATTTCACACAAAGCAACTCCTTCAAAACGGATGGAATGCAAAGCAACATTAAACCTCCATTCCCCATACCCTGCTTTTGAGCTCTTAACTTACAGAATAAGTTACAGCTGCCTAATTAACTTGACTATTGCCCCCTAAAAATACTTTCTATCTTAGCTCCCCTTCTGTGCAAACAGCATAATGTTAATTTAATGGAAAGGTCACATTATACAACAAGGAAGGGAGTGACATTCCACTATGTCCTTCTCTCCCTGCTCACAGTCCTCCCCCTACTGCTGCCATGCATGCAAGGCATTTTCTTATAAATATTTCATGAATAATGAGAAACCATCTATCCAGGGAAAGTGCTGCCTTCCACCACTTGCTGTTGCACATCATTCTGCAGTCTCAAAGAAAGTGAAACACCACCCACTTAATTGTAAAATGATTTTCCCTCTGCAAGCCAAACTCAGGATTTAATTATTACACTTTCCCTATCATTCCTGAGTGCCTTCATTCACTTTGCCTGCACAAGGAAATATTCCAATCCAAGAACAGATTTCAAAGTTCTTGAATGTGGAGCAAGTTACCCTGAAACTCATTTTCTTTATGAGGGGAATGATTCCTGGTCTGCCATGCAGTGTTTGGGGGGAATTAGCAAGATGTCTCAGCTGAACCTCAACTTGCTTCAGCTGCTGTCTGCTCACTGAATATCACCTCTCCTTTTCAGCTAGATCCATCATTCTTCATCATTTTCTACCCTGCTCTCTCGAGTGGCTTTGCTCTGCTCTATTGGCCACAGTTAACCAGGGATTGCTGATGTGACCTCTACATTCAGCCTGCAAGGTGCTTTTGGCATCATTTGGGGCAAAACTGATCTATGAATATATGATCCTTCCTCCAAACTATCAGAACCCAACCTCTATCTACAAATCTAGTCCTGCATTTCTCTATCAGTTCTGATTATTTTTCTTGGAATATGTCTCCACATTGATCATGTTCCCCTGCCCCTAATTAAACAGTTATCATTTCCTGCTAGTGATCACTGAGCAGTTTCTAAGTTGTGTATGCAATAGAGCTCAGCTTTCCCTCCTGAAACATTTTCTTAACATTTCAGTTATGCACACACTCATTCCAGACATAATTCCACTGAACATGACATTAGAGAAATCCACCAGTGTCTGGTAAGATCAGCATTAACATTCCTTTGTGCTGAGTGACACAAAGGAACCAGAAGCTCATCCATAAATTACCAAGTGTTAACCTTACTGTCCAGTGCAAGTTCTAAACTGAGCCTACCCAGAAACAAGAACTACCATTTATTTCTTACATAGAACTTCTAGTCAAATATGAAAGGGTTTTTTTCCCATTCTCACCCAAAAATAGCCATTCCATGCAGTGTTTACAGTTAGCAAAAGTAATTTTTGGCTGCCACACTGCAGTTGGGGGAGCAGCAGATTCTCCAAATACAAGGAATAGTTTATTGCCTTCGTTATCCAAACTTACAGAGCATTTGTATGCTCCATTTCAGAGAAGCAGGCACTAAACCTGTTAGAAACACGGTATTTTGAATATTCACTGCTCAGTGTAACCTTTGTAGTGCACTTCCCTCCTGCCCCAGGCAGGATATTGCAGCTCAATTCCCAAAGCCAGGTGAGCTCTGAGGACAGCTCAGCTTTAATCACAGCAGTTAATGCACCATGACTGGACCAGCAGCCTGACATTTGGCAAGTTTACTGAAACCTTCATAACAATGCATTATTACATTTGATATGCCTCCCTTAATTCATTATGGAAGCAGCCTTTAGGAACAGAAATTGAACTTTTGGAATTGATTAGACTGTTTTGAGCTTTAATAGCATGGATGTTGTGTGGTCCTTCCTGGGTAGCTGCTGTTTCACAGATATGGCAAACTAATTTGGTGATCATAAACCCTTTATTTTTATAGAACATAACATTTTCACCTTGTTAGGCTCAGGTCAGGAGTACCAACTTGTATTTGATATTCATGTTAGACAGTAAAACTAACATTCTTAACCATTCTTAAAACCATAGTTCCACAAGCATGATCCCCATCTTAGGTCTGATTTTTATCACCATTTTTGTTTCACACTCTAGAAGACAAAGCAAAACACTTGCAGGAAAAGCCAAGAGCTCAGGATCACAAAGCTTTTTGCTGTCATACCAGTTTTGCCCTTTCCATATGCAATTATCTAAAGATAATTCACTTTTCTAAGTCATTTTGTGTGCAAGTACAAGAAAGGCAATGACTGTCAGTCTCACAGGCCCATGAAGAAAAACATTTCAACAAACCTCTCAGTACATGAGTGCTTAAATGTTATGGTTAACAGTAATGGAACCAACTACTTCAGCACTGAAGGACTGCTGCTCTTCTAAAACAGTCAAGAATTTCTAATCCAGGCTGACTACAGTGGCAGAGTAGATCACAGTTCAGAATAAAAGATAAAATTCAGAAATTCTCTACCACCAGCTTCACTGTGCCTGCTAAGTAATCTCAGATACTTGGCTGCCAGTGTTGTTATTCTCTTGTTAGAATTACTGCAGTATGATGTCATATTTCCCCATTTTGTCCATGCACGTGTGCAAATAAGAATTTTAGTTCCTCAGATATGGTGTCACTGACACTTTCCAATTTTTTGTTAAAGCTTTTTTGAAAATTAAACCCAAGTTAGAAGAAATACATTTATGGTTCAGGCTATCCAACGAGCTTAATTAATAAAACCAACATTAGCCAGGGTACAGTCTAACAGCCTAATGTAATATTTGTTTAAGAGACAGAAAGCTCTCTGCTGTTGAAGCTTAAACTTGTATCCAAGTTTGATGACATATATCTAAAATTGAACTTTTCTTCTTGCATCGTTTGCTCTCTTCCAGTTCTATGACCACCTCACTTCACAGCTTCTGTTTGTCTTTCATTCCACTCCTCCTTTTACCGTCACAAACCAAACTGCTGCAGAGCACCAGTTCCCTCACCTGAAAATACAACTGTTTCTTTTATTGCACAGCCAAATTATCCACATCTGCTTGGTCACCACATCCTAATACACCCTCATACCTCATGCATTCAGGGTTACTAATATTCAATAACAGCACATAAAAGCAGAAATACAACAGCACTTTATGGTTACATTGCAAATGTCTGGTGGGTCAATGCTTCCTTGGATGGGGGAGAAGGAAGTCAGGTAGGAGAGAGAGCCTAGGCCATTAGGCTGTTTATTTCCAAAAAAAAACCACCTAAAAAACAACCTCCTAGTTCATATTCTGAAACAAGAAATGCATCTTTGCTATTTTAAAAAAGGAAAAGTAGTGTAGTGTTGTCCTTGCTAATACAGTTAAAGGCGACAGGAGACAGTTAAAAATAACACTTGAGCAACCCATTCTGTTTGCTGGAAACCACATTCCCCATCCAACATGTACAGCCAGGGTTCCACTGGCTTGCTGAGAGCTGGAAGTGCACATCAGTTTTCATCCTGAGAAGTGAAGCAGAGACATCACCTCAAATGGAGATTGAGCGTGAATCCTGTCCTGCCCTGCCTGGGGTTACCAGCTGGCACACAAGTTATGGATGGAGCTTGTAGGAAAAGCTATTGGTGCAACACCCGCAGCTCATTCTGCCCACAAACACTGAGCAGAACAGCTGCTTCCCTCTCCCTTCACTCCAGAAAGGAAAAAAAAAACCCAAACAGCTCACTACTTGTTAACACCAAAAGGAAAAAAAAAACCCACCCAAACCTGAACAAAACAATAAGAAAAACCACAACATCCTTTTGCCTCCCCCTCAAAACCAAACCAAACAAAACAGAAAAGGAAACTAGAGAAGGTTAGGCAAAGAAAAACTATCTGCAAAAATCCACCTATGGTAATGAGGGACAAGAAATCTCCATGGAAACCTAAGTCAGGCATACCTGTGTCCCCCTCTGCACGGCAGAGCTTTCAGAGGGAGGCATCACACACCGTGACAAAGTCTTTCTGACATTCCAGGTCCCTCAGAGGCACCAAACCACGCACCCTTTCACTGCTGTACAAGCAGTGAGAGCATTTCCTTCCCTGTGACACCACCAACTCTGAGTTTGTAACCACACATGGTGCCAGTGTGCTCACAGCTGCTTTTTTTGTTTTACATACTCCAAACTCACCATCACTAACAGGTTTAGGCAACAGCAAGGTGAGAAACTGCAGACAACTGACAAAAGGCAGTTTTCCAACTACTGACTTTTCTTGCACTCAGGAAATTTATTTTGTTCATGCTCTGCAAGATTGTGCAAGCCATGACACAATCGTGGGCTAAAACAAACCTGTTTTGCAGATGCTTTTAGTTTTCACACTGGTCCATGTGGAGGGCACATGCAGCAGTCAGAGCTTCAAAGGAAAAAAACAAACCCACACAATTATGCCCAAGTTCTCTTTCTTCATCAGAAATGCACAAGGACAAACAAGATAAACTCGGATGGCTGGGGAAGCTGAAAGCTCTCACTGCTACAATCTCTTCTGTACACTCCCTGTTTTGTCTTGTTCCCTTCATTGTGTCCAAAACACCAGCCCATACTAACACTGGAATTCTTAAGCTGACAGGTTGTCACATGAGGAACCTGGCAAAATAGTACAGCAGGAAAAAAAAAAACCCAAACCAAACAGCCTCAGATCAAATATAAATTAACCCCTGCAAACAAAGCACATCTCAAAATTGTCACATCCATGTTGCCAATATGCATTTTTTTTATCTGTTAAAAAGATACTCAAGTGTTACCAATGAAGACTTTGAGACTGCCTCTAGCAAGCAGTGGGAAGATGTGGAAAGGCCCAGTTTCACCTGTCAGGAAGCTTCCCAAATACCCCAAGAGGCACTTGAATCTGAACATCTCACCATATTTGTAGTTACCTCAGACAGCTAGCACAGCAAAGTACTCTAGAAAGTATTTGTGCTTTTTCACTTCCAAGGATAGTTGAGTAGTTTATGGAAAGAAATACTGGGTTATTCTTTCTCAATAGCATTTTGTTGAAATTTCATGTTCTTTAAATAGGAAGTTTCAGGTTATGTCTGAAGCTGGGGTGATTTTTGTTTGTTTTTTAAATGACTTAGGCACTTACCAGGTAAAGGGAGGAGACTTGTGCTGATCAGTGACCACCTACTGGTTCTCAGTTCAGAAAGGATTAGGAATGTCACCACACCAGTGTAGTCTGGCCAGACCAGTTTCTCCATTTTGGAGAACATAGGAAGACCATCCACCACCAATATTTTCCTGCTGCTCCCAGAGCAATAAAAAATTATGACTAACCTTCACATAAGGGAGATGGCAGGGAAAAAAAAGGTCTTTGCATTAAAAGTTCTGCCTTGAAATACATGTTTTTAGTCTTCTAGAAAGCAAGGTTTTAAATTGGAAACACTGACAGATCTCTAACTGCAGCAATAACAAATAACATCAGTGTAATTTCTCTTGAAAGAAATTGCTCTGCTTTCTCATCCAGTTTTCAGCTTAAAACCTTTCATTGCTGAGGCTGTTGTCAATCTTATCTAGTGACCCATTTACCCAAAGCACAGAATTACAGAACACAATATTATGACAAGCACAGAGCTGACTTTGACACTAATAACACTCAAGATTTTGTGGACTCGGATTGTTTTTAGTGCTTGGTCAGAAAGGCCACCTTCCTTCCAATGCAGAAAGTCAACAATCCACCTCAGAGGTTTTGCAAATGAATTTGTCATGGCAATTAAGGGGAAGAATCTATCTAGCCATGATAAAAGGTGACTGACAACACCGTGCACCGCTACATTACAGAATAAGAGAGAGACCTTTAACACATTGTTCTGAACACTTAGGAAATCAAAAATACAGTCTGGAGAGCTACATTCCGTGACTTTCAATGAATCAGTGGTGTCTGCAATGCACACCCGACCTCTGAGGCAGAGAGGAACAAACCTCAGACTGAACCAAGTAACTTCCAGTGATCTGTACCAAGGGTTGAAGGGCTCTGTCTCACATGGACTGACATCTGCTGAGGTTAACCCAACATAGAACCAGACAGCCCTGCAGGGAGTCCCCCCCAACAAGGTTTGGAAAATACAAGAACCCAAAATCCACTTGGAAGATGCCTGGGGTATCAGTTCTGGTTAAAAAACACAGTCTGTCCGACTCCCCAGGATTCTCATGGAGAAGAGAGTGGCAGGGAGCAGATAGAGAGGAGCCACCACACGGGCAGTCTAAAGCCATGAGGGTCACAAAATCCTCATCACTGTGAAAAATGGCCACTCCATCCTGCCTGGATACTGCTGTACAGGGTGGCTAAAAGAGGTCTCATTGTTGTGGGGTTGGAGGATTTTGGGTTTTTGTGGGTTTTGGGGAAGGTTTTGTTGTTTGGTTGGTTTTACAAACACTGCTACACACCCTGAGCTTCCCCTTCCTTCACTGGTGTTGCCAATGGGTTGGACAGGGTTTATTTTGTTCCAGTGTGCTGCAGTGGAATGCAATTCTTCCACTGGGCTGGCCCAGCTTCGTGTTTTCTCTGTAAGAGCCACCACATTCCCGAGAGACTAAAAAACAACAGCTTCCAGTGTGGCAGTGAGAATATTCAAATATCAGCTCTATGTTTCCTGACACCAAATTTTCTTTGCAAAGACACAAAAAAAATCCATGAACATACAGCTTATGTCTGAACATATTTGTTGCCATCAATTACATTAAAAAGTGTCCTAAACATGCAATTATTCCATGTAATGTCCTATGGCCATATTATTTTGTGAAACCATCCACAGTCCCTCAAGTGGTTTCAGCTCTTAAAATCTATTTTTTAAATAATATGAGTTTAGAAAGCAGCATTTGCCAGCAGATATTAACATACTCAAGCCCTGTTGAATTCACATTTTATCATCATCGTGTTGTTTACAAATTTTCCTGTCATTCATCACTGCAAATCATCAGCTGCACTTGTGGCTGAAGAAAACACTAACTCAGAAGGCAGAGATGAGTGCAAATGCATTAATCAGAGATCATGATTTTTCTACCAGGAATGTTATGCTCTCAGACACCTATAATTAGACATATCCAGTACCTATAATCTTCTCAGATATTCAAAATATTATGGGGACTGCTCAGCGTGGGTAGGAAAGGAGTGAATTAACAATATAAAGCAAAAATACAGGTAAAGTATTTTTAGACTTGGACTGTAAAAACACATTTCTATTCTAAACAGTGAGACCTGATGTGTGAGCAGCATAAAATCCCTGGGCCTTCCCCAGATTGGGGGGATGGAAGGAAGCAGAGAACAGGTCAGATTCGGGTTTTTTAACCTTTTCTCTTTTTTTCCAACTCAGTAACCTTTTAGTCAAAGGGAAAAGAATAGTCAGTCTGAGATTTCCAACATTCTGTAGTGCTTTCAGCCATGCTCTGCACAAAAAGGAGCAGCAGGTGAAACCATTCATCTCTGATTGCTTCATGAAGCTCAAGAATAAGCCACAACCACACATTTAGTAATCTACATAGTTTAGTTTCTATTTTAATTGTGTGCTTTTAATTTGGTCAAGTTAAACAGCCAAGTTCCAGCTGGGTTTCAGAGCATCCTTAAGAATCAAACCCTGACATCATTTTTCAATACCAAAACAAAACCATTATCTTGAATTAACCAATATTTTCAGCATTACCAGAATTTAGAAGGGCATATTTGCAGTTAAAAATTCTTGAAAACAACTTCTAATATTCAGCAGGAAAGATGATTTAGAATTGAAGGGACAAGAACACTGGCAACACTTGCTGGATGACCTCTGGATGAGCACAGGCAGCCAGATGCTGCTTCAGGTGGAATATAAAAATGAAGTGAATGCAGACGTTGTCTGGAGTTGGGCCTGATGGCACAGGAGTTTTGCAGAGATTCCATTCTGCTTTTCCACAGAAAATTGCTCAGTACAAACCAGCCCAGACACCTCAGCTCTCTCTACGTGAGCAAACAGTACTGAGGAAAAGAGAACAAGCAGCAGAACACTGCAAGCCCATCTCGAGATCAGTGACACAGGCTCTTGTCCCTGTGGTTTGTGAGCCAAGCTTGACGTGGAAGTGACTTGAAACAGTGCAGTACTCACCAAGTCAGTGACTGTTGCAGGACTGAGGAGACCAGGAGATGATTGTTTTGTTGTTTGTGTGGGTTTTATCAGAGAGAGTCCCAGCTTGCCCCCTGAAACTCAAACACAGAGTTGAAGTGAAAGGTAAAACAGTTATCCACCATCTCTGAAGCCATCCCCACTTATCTAAGCTGTATTGCAAAAACTTTACTTTTTATACCATTCTTCTGCTCATCTTTTACTCATCCCTTAACTGCCACCATTTATCATTCCTGCTTCTCAATCCATTCTGTACCCTCAAACCCTCACTACAATTCCTTTCCTTCCATTTTCAAGACTTGAAAATGAATATTCCTTTCCCTGAATATTCTCCCTTAAGTGCATCCTCCTTATTTCACATTTTCCTTTTTGCTCAGCCTGCTACTGTCCCTGCTCCATTTTAAGTGCTCTCATTAAGAACTTCAAGTATCAGTTTCAAAAAGCCAATTCCCAAGCCACAGGTAAGCTTTACTTACAAACACTCTGTACCACCATCAAATATTGTAGCCTGGGATACATTTCCTGTGATTATCCTCAGGAAGGCATGGAAGAATCTTCCAAGCATTTATTTAAACAGAAATAATGATTTCTTTTCCCTCGGAAAAAAAGAGCTTACTTCAAAGAAAAGTCTCTCCTGCTTTAAAGGAGAACCAGGAAAACTTGGATCTTTGTGGAGAATCTCTCCTAGCTCCTGGTAAGGCCTCTCAGGTGGTTGAAACACCTCTGAGTTCATTATTTTTCCCTCCTAATGATAATTTTTCCAGAACTTACTCCCTTGGAAGTTTTCTGCTCCAGCCCAAGACCTTTCCTTCCTCCTGAGCAGAGCCAAGCAAACCCTAAACAGGCACTAAATCCCAAGGATTCGGTACTTTAGTGGCTGCTGGCACCTTTATTCTGCTCTTCCCAGGTGGATCTGGTGCCACAGGTGCCTTGAGTTTGCTGTTCCCACCTGCATTTGCTATCGCAGGTCCCTTGAGTCTACAATTTTTAAACACATCTGGTACTGGCATTGTTCCAGAACAGGAGCCTTGGTGGTTTTAATTCCCTAAGTTATTAAAGCCAGTTGTTTCCCAGTTATGAAAACACACACAGCTGCCCAAACTCTGAGGCAAGAGTTTTTAATTTTCTAAAGGGTAGCCCAGCAGAAGGATCTGCAGCTAATTAACACTACATGAGGTCTCATTACGCTCAGCAGCCTCTCAAAAATAGAAATAAATCCTGAGGGGCCAGGACACCTTAAACCTAATCAGCCTCCTGGGACCTCCCAGAACACCTCCTTTGTATTTATATATCAAATAAAACATATTTATATCTATTTCTAGCTGCAACACCACCTCCCCTGCCTGCAGCCCTCATGCCAAGTGCCTCCCACCACCCAAATTCCAGGGACTGGGATGAAGTTTCCTCATCCCCTCCTGGGGCCAAGGGAGCCATGCATGAACACAAGTGGCCACACACTTGCCAAGGGTTGTGGAGCTGTGGCAAAATGTGGAGTATATAAAAATTTTCTTAGGAAAGGATGCTTTTTTCTTAGGAAAGGATGCTTTTGATGTTTGATAATTATATATTTTCAAGCCTAATCAACGGATAGGTGCTAATAACCAAGCTCATGCATTAGAAAAAAATAGCCAAATTACCAGTTGATGGAATTGCCTTGTTAAGTTTAGGGCTTGACATGTTTCAGTGACCTCAGATTTAGGGGGAGATTAACAAAGCTTGGGGGAAATGGATGCCCACTGATAGTGGACACAAAGAATGCAGAATTAATGCATTAATTAATTAATGCATTAATTAATTAATGGCAGAACTCCCAAAATAAGGAAGAAACTAATAAACCCAACTCAGCAACTGTGCTGGAATCAGCTCTGGCATCTCCCTGTGCACCAGGGCAGAGCTGCAAGGGGGCTCCTCCTGCAAAACCCACATAGGGGGACACCAGGAGGCAGCTGCTGGTTTCTCCAAGCATGAAGGTCACCTCTGGAGAAGGATTTCTCACCTTTCTTTCAGCTGAGGGTCAAGCTGGGGTGTCCCCCTGCCCCAGGCTGAGGGACACCAGAGCTGTGGCCAAGGGACGTGGTCATAAATGTGTTTTGCCTTTAGATCAAGAGAACTTCATCACAATGCTCACAGAGAGCCCAGCAGTTAAAGCACTGGGAAGGAGAAGACCTGAATGTCATTATAACAGTAAGGACAGTATTAATCAGTATTTCAGTTAGTCAAATATAATCCTTGGCTACTCTCCCATGTGGCAGCTTGGGGTACAGGACAGAGCAACCCCAGCCTCCCCAGCCCCCTGGTGCTGCTCAGCCCTTGAGAAAACCCATCAAACCTCGCTCCTCCCACGACTGTTTGCAGTAAAAGCCTTTTAAACTCCACTCAAACCTTGTCAAACAGGCTGTAACTGGTGCAAATGAAAACTCAAGATGAATTTAATACTGTACCTATTCAGCCCTAAAATACAGGGCCGATCAGCAGCAATAGCACATTATTTGAGGTATATGATTTCCAGCAGATTGGGTTTTTAGCTTGTCAAGATCACTCCAACCATCTGAATCCTGCGAGTTCTCTAAAGGGACAAGGTATCTCAAAACATCTCCTCCCTCCCCCCTCCCTGTCTTTCCTCTCAGCTCTGAAAAAAACACCCTTGCTATCATTTCCCTGCATTTTAATCTGTCCAACTCTTCTTTGCTATTATAACTTTTGATTTAGAGGGATGTGACCAGACAGGAGAAGTGGGGAGCCACAGTGGGGTTGTGGGGCTACAGAGATTGCAGGAGAAAGCAGGGGGCATTTGCAGTTGGGAAGGTTTCCCCACCTCATTTTCTTCCCTGGCTTTATATTTTCTACAGGCTGATTTTTACCCTCAAATCTCATACATTGCTCTATTTTTCTTTTCAGGAAAAGCTTCTCAGGCACGTGGTGGTCAAGGCCAGAGGTATTCACCCACTGACCTGCTAAACTGGGGAGCTGGAAATGCAATTTCTGCTACTTTTCTCATTGGATGCAGTTTAATCATAGATGTTTTCAGCTAAAAGGAAATATTCCAACACCCAGTGTTTGAGACAGCCCCAAGAAATATCACAATTTGGTAACTATGACCCTCTGAGCACCTGCTGGTTTTGGATGTGGGCATACAGGAAAGATTTCAACTGAAATATTGGAGAAAGAACCAGTTTCAATGAATTCCCTAATACAAATGATAACATCTCACCTGGAACTGGGATTTCAGCTCGGGCAGCCTTTGTCTGCAGCAGGGTGGAACCTGCTGGGGCTCTGGCTCCTGGAGAGGGGGAACCCAGCTGAGACACATCACCCCTGCACCCTCTGGAGCTGAGAGTTAATGCAGGAGCTGCAGAGGAGCAGGTGGGCACACAGGAGCCATCCACACCCCTGCCCTGCAGGCACCAACACTGTCACCCCCTGGAATTGTGCCCAAGACTCGCTCTGTTTCCCTGGCAGGCCTGTTTTAATGGCTTTGAAACAACCAAAATGCCATTTGGCTTAGATGTTCAGGAACCTGGAAGGGCCCAGAGGGGATGGAGGGGGACGTGAGGGGGATGTCCTCTCCTGAGGCTGGACACTCCCTGTCCCTTCTGGTCTTTCTTCCTGCAATTTGCCTCCCATCCCAGTGGCACCTGCACCCCTAGGGCAGCCTGCAAGCCTTGGGGCAAGGCTCTTGCACAGATCACCATGTCTGTCTCCAGGCTCTTTGCAATTTGTTTCTCCCAAGATTCTTCCATGAGGAGCCCACCCTGCAAACTGCAAGGAGTTCCCTCTGGAACTCAGAGAGGAGCACATGCCTGTGCCTGGCTCCTTAGTGCCATGTCCACGGAAATGAGCTCCCCCCAAGACACAGGGGTTGAATTATTCAGAAACAAACAAAAAATATCCCAAAAGATGGACTTATAGCTTTGTTTTCTCCTATTTTCCTCCCGCAGCCCACAGAGGTTCACAGAGCTGAGCCAGGTGTGATCTCCCAGCTCTTCTCTTCTTCAGCTCCATTTCTCCTCCACTCTGTTCATCTCTCGTCCTATTTTCAAGCAATACTCCAATAACAACAGGACTGCATTTGTTTCTTTTTTCCTTCTGTGTCATTTCTCCATCCAGCTTACAATTTTGGCGGCAATTTAACAGCCTTTACAAATTACATTCCTACCTTTTTCACTGTTATTGTTAGAGGAGAAAGTCCCATTTTTCACTGTGATCCTTCAGGTTTCTGCTGTCACTGTATTTAAGACTTTTTTTTTTGTCCTTAGCTTTTATTTTCTCATCCCTCAAGGGCAGCCTTGGAAATTCAAAGCTGTTCCCTGCCTATCAGTGAATCTGGTATTCTCTTTTGGCAGTTCCACAGTGACTGTCTCTCTTCCTTCCAACCTTCCACCTAAATGACACCTTTTCTCAATAAATTACCCTTTGTCTCTCGGAGCGATGGTTCCATTTGTGACAGTTTGGATGTGTAATAGTTGCATCCCAGTGGATACCTCTGGGACCGTCAACTAACAGGCCAATACAAACCCACTGGTGCAGAAAATAAAGAGATTTATGTATTTTGGGCTTTATTTCCCCCCCGGTAGTTGAGCTGTGCTCTGCATTTTCAAAGTTTCAGTTTAAAGGTATGGTTGCTCCTTGCCAAAAAAAACCCCAACTCCTTTCCTGGATTGGAGGGATGGCTGAACTCACAGCAGAATTCCCTTTTTTGCAACATGACATCCCTTGGGATCCCTGGAAAATGCCTTGGAGCAGCCAACCCCCCCCCAGCCACGCCTCCCCGCACTGGTGCAGGGCTTCATGAATTGTTTATGCTACAGAGGAAACATTGATTTTTGCAAACATTTCCTAACAATAACAACAGGGATCGATTTGTGATGCTGTTGCTCACAGTTTTGCTAACGGAGGATAAATGTGTGGAGCAGCAGCTTTGAGGTGTCCCTCGGCTCCCTGTGGGAAAGGAGGGCTCCTGGGGGATACACTCACACCCAGCAGTGCTGGAGGAGGGATGCAGCAGAGAAATCTTGAGAAATTTGGATGCTCACGCCCTGTTCCCATCAGATGACAGTGGAGATATCCAAGCCCGTGGCTGGCAGCAGCACCATCCTCCCTGGCTCCTGCAAGCTGCCCAAAAGCAACAGATTGAACATTTTTAAAGAAGTTGTCAAGATTCAGCCTTTGGCTTTAGCAGCCTGGGACTTTCTTCTCGCAGCCCTGCACCTTCTGTCTCCTTTCCAAACACCAGACAAGCCAAACGTTATTTTCCAATCCCAGCATCTGGCACAGAGCTCTGGGCAAGCCTCTCAGCCTGTCGCTGGTGAGATAAATGAGCCCGTTTCAGCGGCCGACTTCATAAAAGTATATGAAAAGTAGTTAACAAAAGGGTACTTCACAAAGAGGGGAATGCAAATGCAACCTCCTAGATAACTAATTAACTGAAGGAGGCAGACAAAGGGGAAGCAGCTTCCCATCTGTGGAAAGAGATGTCATTTTGTAGAGGCTCTAATTAGTTCTGCCCCATCCCGCAGTCATTCAGTTGCGGCACTCACAGGCTGCTCCTGCTCCTCAGCTCCCCGGGCTCTCCAGGTGATCAGGGGAGAGCAAAACTGGGGGAAAAGCTGCCTCACCTTGCTAAAGTCCCCACGAGGGCCGTGTTTTCAGCAGGAACCCAAGCAGCAAACAAAGCGGGAGTTGTTTTTTGGAGGTGGTCTGTGCAGCCATCCAGAGCCAACCAGAGCCACCCAGCGCTGGCCACAAGGAGATCACAGAATCACAGAACAACTCAGGCTGGAAAAGACCTTGAAGATCATCGAGTCCAACAATTAATCCAGCACTGCCAAGTCCACCACTAAACCCAGCTCCTCCATGGAGAAGGATTTCTTTCAGGTTGCTGTGGATGCCCCATCCCTGGAAATGTCCCAAGGTCACTTTGGACAGGGCTTGGAGCAACCTGGTCTAGTCCTGCCTGAGGCATCCCTGCCCATGGCAGGGTGGGTTGAACTCAATAATCTTTATATTCCCTTCCAACCCAAACCATTGTCTGGTTTCCCCCCTCCTCAAAGCTTTCCAGCCAGTTTTGGGCATGAGCATTAGGTTTTGCTACACCCCGAGGTTTGGGCTGTACCCCTGCTTTAGACTAAGGCACAGCTCACAGGGATGTGCTCTCCAGGGAATGTGGCACCTGGGGGGAGCACTCTGGGGTCCATCCTCACTGTACCACCACTCCTATCTGCCCCTTTCCAGCTGTTTTCTTGCAACATTCAGCTTTTCTTTTGCTCCTCTGCCTGTGAGGGTTCCTTTGCAACCCCCAGGCTGCAGGAGCTCAGCAGGGTTAAGGCTGAACCATGGGAATTAGTCACCATCGGGACCTCAGTCAAGTGTTTTATTTAATGCCCTTTTCCAAAGACATCTGTACTTGAAAAAAACCTGAAGAATTATGAGCTCCCTGCTAACAGACATGACTCAGAGGCATGGTGGGCACACGCCACTTAAGTGAGAAGTGTCTTCTGCAGCGTGGGTGAGGAGGGGAGAGGGGCAGCTGACAAAGTGGGTTTTGCAGGGAAAAACACCCAAATGGCTTCATTTTGTGCTGCCAGCAGCTTTGCTACAGCAGGAGTGGCTCAGATCACTGATGGGGAAAGCCCACCACTGAAACTGCTCCCGGGGGCTTGGCCAAGGTCTGATGTGCCCTGGTCCCAACCACCAGAGCAGCTCTGGCATTCAGTGCATGGAGCAAATCCGTGCCCGAAACATGGAGCAGGACAATGCTCTGCTACCAAAGGCCACAGTGTCCCTCACAGTGCTGTCCTGCCCCTGTGAATGCCAGGAACTCGCTCAGCAAGGAGTTCATGGGACATTGCCAATCCCCTGGAGCTGGCTTTGGACACCACGTGCCTCCTCCAGGCATTACCTGTGACTTGCCTGGTGCACAGGCTTGTGCAAAGAGCACCAGGAGCACAGATATGTGAGGGATGCTCACAGATATGTGAGCTGTGCCAACCATGGCAGGTCACTCTGGGGACATCATAGGAGCTGGGAAGCTTACAGGAAAAAAAGGATAATTGAGTCATCCCTTCTCAACACATCATTTCCCACCTGCATCCAGCACTGGTATCACTGGAAATTAACAGACTGGGCATTGTCAGCAGCCAGGAGATGCTGTGCAGAGGGAGGGGGGCCAGAAACAAAGTTTATAGGGATACAAGCCTTGAACTTTCTCTGGACTGACTTCTAGTGCATTACCGGAATGGCCGGTATTGGCTGCCAAGCGGAGGCATTTGGAAATCCTCCCAGCTCTTTCCCAAAGGGGATGAGGAGGAGGAGTTTCCTGAGCTGAGCTGGGTTTCTCCAACCCCTGTGAGGCCCCCGAGGGACCGGCTGGGAGAGGGGACCTGTGGGACCCGGATGGTCGGGACAGGAACAGTGACTTTGCACAATGCTGTGCCTCGGTGACTCGTGACACTGCAGCAGCTGGCAGAGGCTCTCTGGAGCTGGCTGCACCCGGGTATTATTAGACCTGATGGTTTTATTTCTGCTCCAGCCAAAGTTCAGCTGGTGCAGTTTGAGCTCTGATGCTGTGATGGACACTGGATGCACCCTGTCCCTCCAGAAACACTTGGTGCCGACAGTCACCATGTCCCCCACTTGCCACCACCCAGCCATGCAGCTTCCTACAGCAGGAAATTTCCCAATCCTCCTTTTGTTATCACTAAAAATTAAGAAAAGCAATGACCATAAATGATACTAAGCCAGGGCATGCAAGGCACCAGCTCTGCCAGATGATATAACCCTCCTTATTTACATTCCCTAGGGAAATTTCCTCCCCACTTTGCAGAGCTTGAGCTCTCAGAAATCCCTTTGCTACTCTCCTACCAGGGAGGTTGGGGGGAATGAAATAAGAGCATACAGATCATCTGTATCAAGCTGCAGCACATCCCTCTACTCCTCCGGGGTCAAGCACCATCTCTCCCTGCGACTGGCCCGGCCCGGGCTTGCAGAGGCGGGAAGGAGAGAAAACAGGGCCAGGAATTGGCAAGGGAAAGCAGCTGGGCAAAGTGGGCATTGCCAGGAGTCCAGAGATCCCTCTGTGCAATCCCAGCCTCTGTTGGGATGGGGGGCATTTATCCAAGCCCCTAAGCAGCAATTCCTGGCAGGCACAGAGCCTGCTCCTTGGAGCTGCTCTGAACTTCCCCTAGTGCAACGCTGAGCCTGCGCCCTGGGCTCGGCTTGTGAGGAGAAATGGAAACATAGAGGCAAAGTCATTAGGAGCTCTTCCATTAACAGCATTCCTGCCAGGCCCAGGGAGGCTGGGGTTTTGTCAGATCGTGTTATCACCATGACTTGGCTGTTTCCGAACCTTGAAGAGATTCTTCCCAAAAGCGCAACCGCCTCCTCACCCGCTTCCCTTTCAATCCCCAGCTTCTTTTATTTCACACCTTGAGATAAAGCTACATGTGTGGGGGAGGTATTTACACACACATGAGAAAGTATTGATGTATATAAAAATAACCCGATGATTTGAGAAAGACATTTCACTTCCACAGAGCTCTCTGTTCCCCATTCCATTATAAACAGAAAATGCCGGAGTTATTGAGGCTTGTGGGAGGTTCTGTGTTGCTCTCAGTGTGGATGTAGAGAACATTCTCTCTGCTCATGCACAGGGTCTGCAGCTGGGGGAAACAGGCACTGGGTGTGTGTTCAGGGGGAAAAAAACTGAGATTTTTATGCTCTTAAGAAGTTTATGGCTTGCTGTGAAGCAGACACAGCAGAGATGAATTCCTACAGAAACCCTCCCATATCCTTATTTCATTCATGACACACTTCCAGATGTGAAAGTGCCTGTCTTCACATTGCTTTCATGTTTGAAATACCTTTTCTAAGGGAACAAGGGAGGAGAAAGATAAGCACCCAGTGCCTCCAGCTACAAGCTGATGCTGCCTGCTCTGGGAGCTCAGCTGTGCCCAGGTGTGGGGGCGATGCAGCATCTGCCCATCCCCCGGGGTGAGCAGCCCAGGGCCTCACACACCTGCTGCTCCCCCTGCACACCCCATGCGATGCGTTTAGCATCCACTGAGCCCCGAATTTGGGATCCACTGGGCAAGACCACCCTCTGAGCAGCACACGGATTCAGGAGGGAGCGAGCCCACACAGCGAGGCAGGCAGGCCCAGCCTGGCTCAGGGAAGCATCTCTGCCAAACGAGGCGCTCCCGAGCCCTGGGGCCGTGCTCTCGGTGTCCCTACAAGCCACAGCACGCCAGGACATCGCTGCATCGGGGCTGCACCAGCCAGGGAGCAGAGCTGAGCACTGCAGAACATCCTGGCCGGGCTGTGCTGGGGCTGGCCGCTGCCAGCCTTGTGGTGACTCTCTTTTGAGCAGGCTGCCACACGCAGCATTCTTGGAGACAAGTGACAGCCTCGTTGCGTTAACAGCGCTCCGCCACATGGTATTACTATTATTATCTGGGTTTGTGGGTATAATAGATAACTCGCCAGCCCCCTCCTCTAAAATAACCTGGCGTTGGGAGCAATTTAGAGCAAAGATTGGGATATTTGCAGAGCATCCCACGCTGAGATAAACGAGGCAGCGCTGTGTCCTGCCAGCAGCGCGGCTGTGAGCTGCACACCCCTGAGCTGCGGGAGCTGAGCCGCGGGACGGCTGCCTCCAAATCACTCCGTAATTGCAGGAAGAGATAACAGGAAAAGGCAGAGCTCCGGCAGAGCCTGCCCGGCCAAGGTTGTTTAAAAATACCCAGCCCCCGTGGCTTCTGCAGCTCTGCTGGGAGTCGGGAAGCCCACGCTGGTGTTGAGCAGGTGCTCCTTGCAGGCTCAACCCTTTGAAAAAGCTCCTGGGATCTTGCCCAGGGTCTCTTCTCCCAAAATCTAAGCCAGATCCCAGCTGGGAAGCGCTCTAAAAAACCGCAACCACACGCCCTGGCAGTGACCTCCATTTGGTGTCGAACACAAAGCCACCTCACCGCCCATGGGAGCATCACCCTGCCTGCTGATGGACCCATCTGCTGGGATGAATCCGACAACACTGCGAAGAATTTTAAAAGGAGTATGTAAAAACAGCTTGCCTGGAGGTGGGCTGGAGGCGGAGCAGCCCCAGGGGGACCAGCCCGAATGGGGCTGCAAGCAGCAGCTTCTGACCCCGCCGTGGGTGCAGGTGCTGCCCATCACCAAGCCTTCCCACGCCCCTGGTGCCCACCGGCACAAGCAGGGAGGCAGGGATGGACAGGGAAAAGGCTTCCCGGGAATGCCAGCCCTGCTCCCCTGTCATCCCAGCACATTCCCCCGGGAGGAACACAACCGAGGCTGGAATATTTGCTGCTATTGCTCACGGTGTCCCCCGAGCCCATCCCCGGGAAGTGGGACCCGTCCGAGGGGACGAACCAGCCCGCACACGTTTCCTGGGCCGTGAGTCACGCAGTTTAAGTAAACAGCCAGGTAAACAGGCTCGTTTTACTTTCAAAACAAAAACAAGGAGCCGCAAAGCCCAGTTCCTCCTCCTTGAGTAAGGACGGTGTGTAATCATTGGCATTTGTCCTCCGGGTGCTTCCGCGAGGTGCCAGCGCTTTAAAGCTGGCAGCCGCTACGAGACAAAGTGACATATTTAGCTCAGGAGTGAAAATGCTGCTCGCCCGTGAATGCCAAGGAGCAGGAAAACAAAAAGCACCTGCGAGGGAAATGCCTGCTGCTGGGGAGGCTCCGAAACCTCACCTCCAAGAGGCACGGAGAGCCTGCCCCTAAGGCAGAACAGCTCTGGGCATGGCTGGAATTAGGGGGATTTACAGCCAAATGCTCCATTCATGCATTTGAGGGTCTCTGCATCCTGCAGGAGGTGCCTTTCCAAGGAGAAATGCAGCTCCAGACATGGCATTGCACTCACACTGCAACCCCCGGGGCTGAGCCCTGACACCCGAGCTTTGCCTATGGCTCCTTTGTTAGAAATGGGTTTGGGCAACCCCTCCAGAAATTCCTGTCCCAAAAGGCACCTTCCCTTTGGGAGCGGGTGTGGAGGAGCCCTGACCTGACCCTGCTGGCTTTGGAATCTCTGGGTGTTAAATGCCCTCAGATGAAGCCATTTCCCAAGCCGTGTGCTGTAAGGATCTCGCTGTTTGATGGCTCCTCTTATGGCATTTCAGTAGCAGGTGGTGGAAGCGGGGGGAAGGAAAAACCTATAAAATGTTTAACATCCCTTTAGCTTCGATTTATCTGAAGAGAATTCAAACAGCACAATTTCCTCCCGCCATCTGGGTGCCACTTTAAAAGACGTTTTCTCATATCACTGCAATTTCAGAAAATCTTGTTGTACATCTATGGAAATGCAAGATGCTTCCCCTAAATTGTGCATCAGCGTGAAGCTCTTTAAACCTCAACAGCAGCTATGATATATTTTGACAGCTCCCAGACGGCTCCTGAGAGAATTTTCCTGTTCCAGCACTACCCGTGCAGGGGGGCCCAGCTTTGGGAGCTGCAGTCCTACAAGGCAAAGCTCTCTGCCTGGTTTTGTACCAATTTCTGCTTGGGTTTTGCCTTGTTTTGCTTCAGTACTGGGAAGAAGTTTCCCTTGTAGATCTCGCCTGAACACTTGGAGCTGCAGGCGGTTGCACACATGTTCATGGTGTGTATTTCCCACTCATGCACCCCAAAATAGCTTAGCAACACACTGAACTGCTCCAAAACCTTAGAGACTTCTCAAGGGTCCTGATAAACATCCTGCAAGTGGGGAGTCTGGAAGAGGAGGGAGGCTCCAGTCATGTCCCTGCTGCTCTGAACCTTTCCTAGATGCCCCAAACAACTGCAGGGAGAGCTGCTCTGTGCAGACAGCCCCAAAAACCCAGCTCCAAAGGAGAGGGAAGGCATTTTCTTCAGCACCCCATTCCCAGGGGAGACTCCTAGCCCTTGGCCAGGTGAGAAAGACACCCCAGGCCCCAGCTCTCAGCCTTGGTTTTGCTGAGCTCCCTGAGCCCCAGCCCTACCAGCCACCTCTGAAAGCATCAAACTCAAACTCTGATTCACAGCCAGAGGAAGTGTCCCAAGAATGAATCGAAGGGTTAACACAGGCCAGGGGTGTTTGGTGTCAGTCACCTTAGAGCTTAATAACTACATAAATACAGCAGGAGTAACTCTGGAGCAGCCAGTTCATCCAGGGGATGAGCTGTGCCTGGCAGAGAGGGGACAGGGGTGACTGCTCACTCCTCCTGCACGGGGAGAAGCCACGGGGCTCAGAGCTGGGGTGACACCAGGACAGGGGGGTCCAAAGAGCTCCCACCATGGAACTACCACAGCACTGCTCACCCCAGCACATCCCCACTGCTGCCTCTGTCCCACAGCCCCAGCAACAGGACAGTCCCAGGGTGCAGGAGTCACCCTCCCTCTGGGACACACTGGGAAGGGACAGACAGACATTTGAGAACAGCAGAGATTTTGGTCTAAATCCAGAGGGTTTGCTTGTTTTTGAAGATATTAGTGATTTTTCCCACATGGCTCCTGCATGGCAAAGAAGGGTCCCATAAGAAAAGCTGGAGCTGACAGTGATCCAAACCCCTGCCAGAGACAAGCATCAAAACCACCCAGATTTTGGAGGGGTCTGGTAGCTCACCTAGGGCATGGACTAAACTTGGGTTTGGACAACCCAGGACCGGGTCTAAACCTGGCAAATCAAACCTGGATGGATCTAAACCATGATCCTGTCTCATCTTAGAGCAAGAAGCCCTGTTTTGAGCAATTTCTGCCACACACGGTTCAGGGAAATCAGGGACATTTCCAATGGAGAAATGGGATGTCCCTGTGGGACCAAAACACCCACGTAACATCACAAGAGCCTCAGTTTCCCCAATGGCACCTTGAAATCAGGATGCATCTTTCAGGTTTGCCCCAGTGCCAGAGGAAACCAGCTCTGGGGACTCAGGTGGATGCTGGTTCTGTTGTGTTCTTCCCAAATCTGGCTCCAGCAGGATGGAGCCCCTTGCAGCTTGCTGGGAGGAGTTGAAATGCCGAGCACGCCTTCCAGACGTTCACCCTGATTTTCAGAAATTGCATTAAATCACTATTGCTGCAAATTGCCCTCTTTTTTTGGCTCCAGCTTGATGTAAAAAGGAAAACAAATGGGGTTTTAAAATGCAGCTAATCAAGGAGTTAAAGAGAGGTTAATCCTAATGGATTAATCAACTTGCTGGAGGATGGGAAGGAGGCTCGGGTGAGAAGGAGCAGAGAAGCAGCCAAGCCTGGTTCTTCCTCCCAGGGGTGATGGAAAGGTTCAGGGAGAGTGTGGAGACAGTGCTGATATTCCTTCTTCCACCTGGCTGCATCCAGCACGGGGAGCACAGAGGAATAATGTGTCCTGGTCTTAGGTATGTCTTCCTTGAGAAAACAGAGCCCTCGATGCATCTGTCATCATCCCCCGAGGAAAAGGGTGAGGAGTGTTTGACACCACCACCCTCACCTATGGAAACCAGGAGCTGACAAAACCCAGGATGTGGGGAGGCCCTGACTGGTGTTAACCCCCCTGCAGAACTTTGGGTGGGATTGGGAAAGGGGTTTTGAACAGAGCAGAGCCCTCCCAAGGCTTTCACCTACTGCCTGCACCCACCAGGGCTGCCCTGACCCCCCTGCAGGGTCCAGCCCACCAAATCCAAACCATCAGCATCCACCTCCCAGCACAGCCAGGCATCCTCCACGGGACAAAGCCTCTTTCTTGGCAGCTAATTGGGCTTTAGGCATAAGAAGGGCTTGAAGATCATTAGTGACAGTGAAAGCAAGGAGGTTTAAAGGTTACTGATGATATACATGCTATATACAACAGCATAATCACCCCCAAAATATTAGCTCCATTAACTCTCATTATCAAGGCCTGGAGCTCATCATTTAAGCTTAATGAAACCAATACATTTCTCCAGCACTGGCACCATCATCCCTTGGAAGGAGGTGGCAGCCACGGAAGGCTCGAGCTGCTTCACTGCTGCACTGGTGCCCTGCTGGCTCTGGGCTCTGTGCTCAGAGCTGAGCCCCCTTCCAGGTGCTTTCAGCAGCAATTCACTCTCTTCAGCATCAAACTTTTGCTTTGGCAGCTCAAAGACTTTCTGGTCAATGACCACAGAATGGCTTGGATGGGAAAGAACCTTGAAGACCATGTCACTCCATGGGCAGGAACACCTTCAGCAGGCTGCTCAGAGCCCCATCCAGCCCGACTCTGGCAGGGCACTCATCCCTGCCTCCACCCACACCCCCTCCTCTCCCTTGTTTTGAGCAGCTCTTGGGAGACCGGAGGAGAAATGGTTGGGAGCCAAGGCGGCTGTGATGATCTCACTGCTAATTATGCAGAGAAGTCATTTTGCTGTGGCTGCTGTGATGAAGTGATACGAGAGGAGAAAAACCCCACAGCCACTTTGTGCATCGCAAATTAAACAGAAATAAAACCCAAAGTGAGCAACCCCAATGCCTCCACCTCTGTGAGCCGCTGTGGGTGCTGTGCTACCCCCAAACCCTCTGCAATTAGGGACAGGCAGCTCAGGCTGGGACACAATTCAGAATCCCATCAGCTCCACTTTCCTCTTTGTCCGTGGTTGTTTTCCACCCTGGTCCCAGCAGTGGGATCATTGCTGCAGCAGGACTCACCATCATTTTAAAGGGGAGCTGGGGATTAGCACCATCCTTATTAAAACCACTCACTCACACCTCATTTTACCTTCCCACTGGAGATGATTTAGCTTGATTTATTCTAATTAGTTGTAATTTATTGTTTTAATGAGCTCTTCTGCAGGCTTCATAACCACCCTCCTTGGCTGCTACAATGCAATTCAAGGTCTTTTAATAAGGAGAGGTTTCCAAGGCTGCCTCAGATAGAGAGGTTTTTGTTGGAGTATGAAAGAATCAAAATTAAGCTGAAATTTTCCTCTCCTCCAGGATGGGTTTGCTGGGGAGCATCTGGCTGGGAGCAGGAGGCTGCACCTCAACACTTCACCCAAATGGCAAGAGAGCCTTTAATTATCAGCAGCGTTTGCAACTGGGTTTAAAGACTGACAAAAGAAAACAAATAGGAGAAAAACTCTCCTTCATCCACCTGCAGCTCTGGAGCAGGGAATTTGGGCCTGGAAAGTGCTGCTGCCCAGAGGCAGCTGTAATTCCATGGAGAGGTCAGGGATGCTCAACACCAGGGTCACCCACACTGCCCACCCAGGAGGGTCTGTGCTGCTGGGGGGGTCACAGCGCCCCAGAGCCCACCCAGTCCCTTCCCAGGGTGGGCACAGGGAGAAGCATCCAGAACACGATGCCATAATCAGCATTGCTTTACCCACAGAGATCTCTCCTCCCCTTCCCTCTGCTGGGATGGGTGAAGCTGCAGGAACTTCTTGATCTGCTCCCAGGGGTGGCTGGGCCATTCCATGTCTTTCCAGCCTTTAATTTGGAAGGGAGAGAAAGGCCCTCTGGGAAGCCAGGTGGGTTATTTCTGTGACAGTGGGTTCTTCCATTAGGCAAAAAATTAAGTTTCTGCTTCTCTGTTCCCACAGCTGTCACGTGGCAAAGTGTTCCCTTTGGAGACATCCAAAATAAAGCAGATGAGATTTGCTTTGCAAGTAGAGACAAAAACTTCATGAAAGCAAAACCTCCAAAGGAGGAGAAACTCCCAAAGAGAAACATGAAAACCCCCAAATGGCTTCAGCTACAGCAGAGAAACAGCAGGGTGGTTACAGGATATTTTCTCAGGGAAAAGGGACTGGCTTGTACTGAAGCAGCAGAGATTTGTGTGGGAAATTGTGAGAAACCCTGGGGGAGCCAGAGATGCTCCAGAGATGCTCTGGGAAGCCAAAACACCTAGTGGTGTTACACCAAATCCCCCGTGCAAACCCAGCTGGACTGAGGAGGAGGATGCTGGAGGAAGTCAGGCTGAGCTCCTGCACGTGCAGAGGCTCCTAGAGGGGCTGGAACACACAAACAACCCCATGAAACAACAAAGGGGTCCCTGTGGGCACCCCAAGACCCCATAGCATGATCCAACAGGGAGCAGTGAGAGACATCAAGGTCATCCCTGCAGGGCAAACCAGCAAAGGTGTCCCAATCCATGGGCACAGGAGTTGGTGAGAGTGATGCTGCCCAGAGCAGGGATGGCCACAGCTCTGGGAGCTGCTGTGCTGGCCACAGCTCTGCCCAGTCACCACCTGCTCCTGGTGAAAACCCCGTTTTCCAGTAGAAGAGACAAACCCTGTTCTTCCAGGAGAAGAGACTGGGTCTCTGGAGGTGCCTGGTGGATCTGGACAGCTCTGGAGCTTCTTGTGGATTATTTACCCAGCTCCACATGCTGCCAACCAAAATAAATCAATTCAGCTTTTGCTTCCATTTTAGGAAAATAAATCCTCTGGGACAGGCTGGGAGCTGGTGCCCTGCTGGGAGCCACGTGCTCCCCATCCCAGCCCTGGTGGGATGTAAATGGGAATCAGAACCCCTCGGCCCCACCACCCCATGTCCCTGCCTTGCAGGGGGCAGGTGGTGCTCCACAGCTTCCTTGGCAGCTTGGGACAGACAGCAGGACACAGCCAGGAGGTTTACTGAGCCTCCTGCCACCGAGCTGCCTGGAGAGCTCTCCCACGCCTTGGGTGACCTTATCCTTATCTCCTCACGTCCTTCAGCCCCTCACAGCAGCCAGCTGGAGCAGCAGGTCCTCCAGGGCCAGTTTCCCATGATGCAGCCCCTTATCTCCTGGTGCTGAGCCCTCCCCATCAGCCCATTCCAGCTCTGTGTTGGCAGCACTGGGAATCACCCGCTTGTGCTGCAGGAAGGATCACCAACAATTTTTCCCAAAACAAAAATGCTTCATGGACCACCCACATTTCCCTCCAGCTGCCCAGGAGAGCTTTGCTGGGACTCAGAGGTGAACTTGCAAGCTCATGGTCCTGAAATGTATCAGGAACTGTTGGATTTCCACCTCAGCCCCAACCCCAAAGTCCCTCTCCTGGAACAGGCACACTCCTTTCTCCTGCCCCATCAGTGCCAATTACAAATTGCCCAGCATTCAACTACGTAATCCCACCAGCTCTTTCAGATGTGGTTGTGTGTTTGATCAGAACTGGCATCTTAGAAAGGAAAAAAAGAAAATCTTCCTTGTGCCTGCTCCTATCTCCTCCCCATCCAAGAGGCTGTGTTGGCAGCATCAATCAGTGTTGCTCCAAGGGCAGCATGTGAAAGGCCAGATTAGGATGGTTCCTGTGTCTCCTTCAGCAGTGAAAATCATTTAGTCTTGGATGATGTGGTACTGGCAAATCTAATGCTGCTCCAGGAGAGAAAAGGGGTCCTCCTGGAATGATTGGGGCAGGGCTGGCAGAGAGCTGCTGCTGTGGCTGGGGTGCCCCTGCACTGTGAATTGCTGACAAACACAATCCTGCCCTTTCTCCCTTGTGTGAGAGAGGTCCCAAAATGCACAGCCAGGATCTCAGTTCCTCCTGGGCTGCCTCAGGCAGCCCCAGGGTCAGACCCACAGGATGCCCACTCCTCCCCTCCTGGAGGGTGCTCCCCTCAGTCCCAGCCTGCACCAGCTCTGTCCCTTAGAGCTGGTATTTAACCATGAACCTCAATGTGTTCGGACACCCCTGATGGGCTGTAATTGCTCCAATCCCACAGATGAGATGTCACTGCAGAGTGGCCACTCCTGCCCTTATGGGGCTGGAGCCTCCAAACCAACATCCCACACATGAGGGGGGATAAGCAAACTGCTCCCAGTCCCCACCAGCCCCGCTCTGCTCACCCTGGAAGCCCAGAGAGGCACAGATCCCACCCCCTCTCCTCAGACATGGGGGGAGAGGCTGGTGCAGAAGTGCCCCAGAGTTTCCAAACTGATTTTTGCACCAGTAAGGATTACTCATTTAAAACCTCCTCTGCAGGGATAATCAGATCATACTTGAAAAGAGCCTCTGGATCTCCAGTTACAATTATTTCATTAGGATGTGATACTCCAGACCATCCAAGAGCTTGGGAAGCTGCTGTGTGCACAGGTCCAAGCACGCTGCCCATGGAAGAGGTCCTTAGTGCTAATTGCCAATGCCAACCCCAGCCATTAAGAAATTATTGCTAATGCAGCTTACAACAGCTTTTATAAGACACTATTAAGGAATTCATCAGAAAGCAGAACCAAATAAAGCAAAAAGCTATTAAAGAAAAACAAAACTCACCCCAAACTGCAGGATCAGCAGGAACAAGAGCTGGAGTGCAACAGCCCCAGAGCTGAGCCTGGAGCTCCCTTTGTCCCAGCACTGGGATTGCACCAGCCTGGGGCCCTCCCCAAACACCCCAGGATGGGAGAGTGGCTCCACTGTGGCTCTTTCCCCCCTGTGGAGTCACAGCTCATCCCCTGCACCTGCAGCCCTGCTGGGGAACCATCCTGTGCCAGACACGGGTGCAGCACCAGGGGTCCACTGGGGGACATCCAGCCAGGGTGCTGGGCCTGAGGGTGTCCCCAAGGGCCCCTGGGGTGCTTCTATGAAAGGGGAAAAAATTGAGGTTGGGCCTGGGGATATGTTTTCAAAAGTCTGATAAAAATAACTCTTTGAAGGGGTGAGGAAGAGGAAGGACAATTTGTGCTGGAGAGGTGTCACCCACAGGGCCTGACGGCTCCAAGTGGCACAAGGACACAGGGCTGGAGCTGTGACTCATGACTTTTTGGCGTTCCATCCCGGTGCTGGGATCACATTTCGAGGATTATATTTTATTCATAAAAATTGCTGTGCTCACAGCTGTGCCTGGTGGAGCCAGAGTGGCTGAGCTTTGGGGCTGGCTGTGCTCTGCACCATCAGGGGGTCCCAGCTCTGGAACAACGGCTGGATGTTAAAAATAATCTGCAAAACTGGGTGAGAGTGCCCAGGTTCCCCTGCATAACCTGGAACATGGGTGCCTTGGTGGCACGCGGGTGCTGGGCCAGGGTTTACAGCACGTGGTGGGTGTTGTTGGTAACCACATCCCCAGTGAGCCAGAGCAGAACACGTGAGGCTGTATTTTTAACTCTCAGGTCCTGGTGACATGGAAAACTGGGTGCCTGGCCCAGGTGCTGCACAGATCGATGGAAAATTTCCTGCCACCCATCCCCAGCTGGGCTTTGCTAAGCTCAGGCACTGCAGTGGGTTAGCAAATGGTGCTTTGCCTCTGGGAATGGTTTCAAGGCTGTGCCCAGAACCCAGCAGAAACCATTTGCCATTCTACTGGGAAGTGCTTCCCTGTGGAGCTGCAGGTGAGGAACTGGCATGGTGAGATGGAAATGGGGATGGGGCAAACCCAACTTTCCCAACTCACAGCCTGGTTTAGCATCCCCAAGCAGGAAGAACATTTTCAATCCCTGAGGGGCTAAGGATGGGATGAGCTCATGGTCCTTGCCAGGCCCAATGCCTCCCCAGCACAGCGTTAGCTGGGACTTGGAATTCCCCCATCAGAGCAGGCATCCCCACACACCTCTCTTGTCCTTGCCCTCATGGGGATGACCTGTGCCAAGCTGAGAGGTGGCACATGGTGACATTCCCCTCCTCCCCACCACCCTCCCGCAGCTCTACGCCCACCCCACCGGCTCAGCCGAGACAAGCAGAGGCTAAGAACATCAACTGGGTTTTATTCCTCAGGTCTGACAAGTAAAAGCACAAATTCTCTTTGGAAATAAGGAAAAAAAAAAAAAAACCAACACCAAAACCCCAAACCAACGTTCAAAGCACGCAGACCATTTCTCAGGATGGAGGCCACGCCATCAAGCTCCGCTGCTGGACGCGTGTCCTTCGCAGAAATGTAGTTTAAAAAAAAAACAAACAACTCATGGAGGAGGAAAAGACACAGAGCTACGGGTTTCCATGTCAATTTTAAAGAAAAAAACAGGCCCTTTTTTGCTACTGTTATAAATATCCCATCCGAGCGACTCGGAACAAACAATAACCATAAGGAGGAACATCCTTTCTGCTTGGCCCCGTGGGCACAAAATCTCTCCCGGCACCTCAGAGCGCTAGGAGCCCTCAGGGACGGTGGCCCGGCACCCGGAGCGTGCCCCGGCTCTCCGCCGGGGTGGCGGGTGCTGCCATCCCTGCGAGCGGCACCCGTCACCCTTGCCCGAGGCTGTCAGGACGCCGCGCCGCAGGGGACCGGGGGGCGGGGGAAGGGGATAAGGGACGGGGGTGCCGGGGCGCGGGAGGGCCGCGGGTGGCTGCTCAGGTGCAGGTGGCCTCCTGGCTCTCGACGGGGATCTCGCTGCCGCCCTCGCCGTACTGCTGGTAGGGGGGGATCTGGGGCGCCTCGATGATCAGCAGCCCCTCCGGGGACAAGGAGGCGAACACCGTGATGGGATCCACCTCGTAGGGCAGCCTGCGGGGGGGCAGGAGAGACGGCACGGGTTAGGATGCTGCATCCCCGGCGGATCCCGACCCTCGGACCGCCAGCACGTGGAGAACCAGCGAGGCAGCAGCGCCGGCGCCCCGGCAAAGCCTCTGTTATTACTGGAGCGCCTGGGAATGTGCGGGGGATATTTCGAGCGGCCTCCTGGCCGGCCTGGCCCTTGGGAGCTCTGTTTAATCTCCCCGGCAGATGTGTTTGACGGGATGTCAGCGCCGCTTGCGCGGTGCGGGAGTAAATCCCGGCCGTGCCGCACCCACGTCAGCCGCGAGCCTTGTCCCTAAAAGGAGCCCGAGCGCCGAGCAGCAGCGAGCGCCGTGCTCGCCCCAGCTTTCCCGTGGGAGTTGGGGATGCACAGGGCTCCTTCAGGGCGGAAAAAGCAAAGCTGAGCCGCTGCCAGCCGAGGAAACCCTTCCCATGCCCTGGGCTTTGATGCTTTTCCCTGTTCACCGTGCGAGCCCCGCGGGTGAGATCTGCCCCCCACATCGGTCGGGGCTCGCCGGCCTCTGGGCTCGCCTTTGCGGTTGTTGTTGCCAAAGCGAGCCGCGGGTGAGTCAACGCGATAAGCGATCTCGCTGACATCATGGAGATGCGGGGATAGCAGGGATGCGCTCCGGGGCTGGCGGCGGTGCCAGCCCGCCGTGCCCTGCTGCTCCCCGGGGGACGCCTCCTCCCCGCACCCCTCCTGCACCCCGGGCGCGCAGGAGACTGACAGAGCGCCTTAAAAAAGGCCTCCTCCTCCTTTCCTTCCCTTGGGAAATCACTCTGTGGCCCGGCCCAGCCAGGCACGTGCTGCAGAAGGGCAGATTTTGGGGTGGAAACAGCCCCTGCGTGTGTGAGCTGGGGCGCGGGGACTGGCAAAGCCCAGCCAGGCCGACCGGTACCTACTGGATTTTCTTGGTGAAGTTCTTGGAGACGATCCCTCCTTCCACCTGCTGCTCCTCGTGTTTGCCTGCAGGGAAGGCCAACACCCCACATCAGCACCTTAGCAGGAGATTATTTTTCCCTAACAAACAACAACAACTAAACCCAACAGGAAAGTTTTCCGAGCAGCTGTTTCCATGCCCCAGTGCAAAATCTTCCTCTGGGGAGGGCTCAGGAAGCCTCCCCATGTGGGGAAGGAGATGCTAGACACAACACAGCCACATTTCCAGTGGAAAACTGGGGTCTCACAGGCTGCCAAGAGCTAGGGCTTAAGAAAATAAACAAATAATAAAGCCTTTGTAGGTGGCAGCATCCCCCTTGGCCCCACTCCCCCGGATGGGTTCCTTCCCACCACTCTGCCAGGCTGGGGGTCCCTGTACCTGGAGCATCAGGCAGAGGCTGCCAGGACCCCCCTGAGCTGTGGCTTTCCCCCAGTGCTGCAATGAGCTCCAAATAAACACCCAGAGCTGTGTTAGGTGGCAGCCCCCAGCCCTCCCTGGTGATCCCAGCCCGGAGGACCCAGGGACAATGGGGAATGTCAGTGCCACGCTGATGGACACTGAGGGCAGTCGTGGGCACCCCAAAAATGCTGGACCCCACACCCACTGTTCCCTCCATTAATTGACATTTCAGGGACTGTTTCTGGCCGACTCAGAGCCAGGCTGGGCTGGTGAGCAGCTGCTCCCTTCTTCCCAGCCTCTCCCTCGGCCCCTTTAAAGGGAATCTCCCTCCGTGCCGACCTCACCCTGGCTATAATTAACCGAGCGGAGCTGGGGCCCCTCTTGGCCGCTCGCTGCAGGGTGCTGCCAGCCAGGGCAGAATGCAAGGAGATTTACCCCAAGGGACACGTATCCTTTCTTCTTTTGGCACCAAACCACCGTGGATTCTGAGCCAGATCCCCCCCGTGACACCCAGGCTGACTCTGCAGATGCCCCAAAGCCCTGCTGCAGCCCTCCCCTGCTCTCAAGCACGGGGCTGCGGCTGCCGCCTTAAAATAAAGGCGATTTTGGCATTTTACAGCAATTCCTTGATCTGGCAGTGCCACCTCCCCGCGCGCCTTGCCTCTCACCTGACACCTCGACGTAGCCATCCTTGGTTTTGACCGTCAGCTCCTCGGGTTTGAAGCTGTGCACGTTGACACACACCTTCCAGGGCTCGCGGGGGAAGGGCGCGGGGCTGCGGCTCTCGGGGTACCCCCCGAAGTGGGTGCCGTAGGCGGGGGCCATGGGGGGCGTGCGGCCGAGGCCGGCGCGCAGGGGGCCCGGCCAGGTGGTGGTGAGCCGAGGGCGAGCCCAGTCGGGCCAGTCCGCCGTCAGATCCCCGGGGAAGGGCGACAAGCCGAAGTCATCGTCCAGCAGGCGCGAGGTCAGGCCGGGCTCCCGGAAAGGGTCGCGGAGGCTGCGCCTGCCGGGGTAATGGCAGGAGAAGGGCATCTGGCTATCGGCCATGGCTTCCTTCGGAGGGGTCTGAGCGGGTCCCCGGGGCTCTCCAACGGAGCCTCAGCCTCTGTGCGGCTGCTCCTGGCTGCAAACTTCCCCCGGGAGCCTGTCCCGGAGGAGACGCATCCACCCCGGGTGGGACGTGGGAGCGCGGGGACGGTCCCTCCTTCCCGGCACCAGGTGAAGGACGATGAGAAAATCAATTCAGGCTGAATCACCGGGAGCTGGAGGAGCGCAGGAAGGACGGAGGGAGCTCTCTGGCCGCGAGAAAACGCTTCCTGTCTGGCTGCGATCCCAGGACTGGGGAGGGGATAATAAAACTTCTTGTCAGGAGAGAGGAAAAAAAAATAATAAACCCAAATATCCTGAGATTAAAAAGCTTCTCTCTCACTTCTCACTCTCCAGCACTTTATGAGCAACTTTCCCTACTGCTCCTGGGTGAGAGCTGCAATAAATGCCTGAGCCTGGAGCCCAGAAACTTCTCTAACCTTCCAGCTGCTGGGCGAGTACTATTTATATGGACTTCAAAGGAGGGGGGGTGTGTGTTTTGCAAGTCCTGCCCTGTCAGCCGAGTATTTTGGAGAGGATGAAACAGCCGTGGAGAATTTGGGCAGTGGCAGCTGACCTCTCCTGCCGGCCCGAGGATCCCGGCTGCCACGGGGCCACGGCGCTTCGGCAGCTGCCCCAGCCCCTGCCGCCCCCTCCTGCTGCTCTGCCCGCCCAAAATAACCCCCAAGCTCACTCAGGGCTGGCTGCTTTCACCCCGGTGTCACCTGTTAAAAATACCGTGGTGGGGCTGACCAAGCTACTCCCCTCACTGTAAAGCCACGTGTCCCCACGGCACCGAGTGCCACTGTACCGGGAAATGGGTCACCGCTGGCACCCCCAGCGCAGCGGGACCCCAGGGGTGGCTGTTTGGGGCGGGTGGGGCAGGGGGACAGGATGACCCCCTCCAGCATTGCTGCTTTGGCCATCTGCACCAGCTGGGCCCGGAGAAACATCCCCTAACTGCAGGATGGAGACGGACCCCGGGCAGCAGGCAGAGCGCTGAGGGCGCTGCTCAGCACCTGCCTCCTCCTCCTCACCCCACCGCATGCCCCGGCCCTGCCGCAATCGCGGTGCGGGCAGGGCGAGGCGCTAATCACAGCCGCGGCCGGGCAATAATGACAGGGCAGCGGCGGGAGCGGGCTGCGCGCTGTGGGAAGGGGCGCGGCAGCAGCACCCGAGGGGGAGCTCGCAGCCAGCATCCGCCCGGGAGGGACGGCCCCGGGCCCGGCCACAGGCGGGGGTACGGCTGGCACTGACAGAGTCCCCAAGGGGGGATCCGGGCACGGCTCCGGTGGGCAGCGGGGTGTGCCGGAGGATGGGATGTCATCCATGAGGCCACTTCCTCATGCCGCATCCTGGCTCTGCATCATGCTCCTTCTCTCCAGCATCTGCAATTTTTCTAATGGACTCTACGGGAGTAATTGCAGCAGGAAGGCTTTAATGCAGTACAGGCCACGCAGGGATGCAGCCGCTGGTCACTCCATGGCATTAATCATGGCAGCATGGCTGGGGGCAGGGAGCTGCCTCTTCTTGGCTAGGGCAGGGCTGCCCCCGTGCATGGAGACTCCTGGGCATCTCAGGGGTCCGAAGGGATGCCTGGAGGGGCCTGCGAGGTCCCAGGTGCCAGCTGAGCACTCCTGGTGCGGGGAGGCAGCTGCTGGTGGAGGGACTGAGCATCCCCCTCCATTCCCTTGTCCTGCCCAGCTGCTTCTGCCTGGCTGGGGTTTCTGGTGCTCGTGGGTGACAGTACGGGGACAGTCCTGGGGGTCGCTGCCACACACAGCCTGGGCACACCTCAGCTTGGCTGGGGAGCAGGATCTGCACCCCCTTGGCCAAACACCAGCGCACAGGTGGAGAGGGACAAGCCCCGAGATGGTTTCAGGCAGTCCCACGATCCTACCGATCCTACCGATCCTACCGTGTTTCCAGGAGCCTCATAACATCCCCCATCCCACGTTTCCCACATATCTCCAGGCCATCCTCCCTCCCCGGCCAGGAATTCTTTCTGTCGCCTTGTTCATCCCGATTAGTCACACGTCCCCTCCTCCCGCCTGCTCTCACCCTCTCTGGGCCATCCCAATTTAGCTCCTGTTGTCATTCCAATCCTCCGGGCTGCCTCCCACCGCCGAGCCACCCCACGACATCAGCTCTGGGAAACATGAAGTGCCCTTGCAGCCCCCCTTCTCCTCTGAGTGACCTGGGGATGCTGCCCAGTGTCCCCACGATCCATCTGTGCCATGTCCAGACCTTTCCTGGGTGCCCATCTGAGCCCTGCTGAGGAGCATGGGGACATAGCCCAGTGCTGCTGCTCCCCTGGGGGGCTTCCATGCTGCTGCAGAGTCCCCACTGTCCTGTCGCCTCTGGCTCCTGCCGAGGAGGTGACCATGGCAGGGCCCTGTGGCATGGGAACTCTGTGCAGGGCTTGGAGCAAGGGCTGTGCAGGAAGGGAAGGGCACAGCCCCGAAAGGAGCACTGGTGAGCTCAGTGTGACCTCCAGGGAGAGATGGATGCATTTCTGGCTGAGACTCCCAGTGCCTGAACAGGGTGGGGGGATCTAAAGGGCCTGGCAAAGGGCAGCAGGAGCCTGGCCCAGCAGGAAAGGAGAACTGCCAGAAATACTAGCCCACAACTTTTTTTGCTTCAGTCAGTGCCCTGAGGAGCCAGTCCTGGGCAGCTGCAGTGCAGGCACATGCCCTTCCCTGTGGAGCAGCTGAAACAACCTGAAATATCCCACCGCACGCACTTGTATCCAAAAGGAACATGATGCAAAGGAAATACTGTCCGAACCTTTATTGGAACCTTTTTCTAACCAGGCTAACAACTCAAACACCCAGGAAGACAAAAGGATACAGAACGCATGTGGATGGAGAGCAAGGGGAGCTTTACAATGGACTCAAACGAACAGATGCGCCGGTGTCGTTGGGGGTGGAATCAACCAACAGACAGAGAACAGAGACACCGTTTCCCTCATGGCTTTTCTCATGTCTTGGCTTTTGTTCTAAATCTTCTTCTCATTCCCCGGGTTTCAAAGGTGGAGAGCTGCCCTAGGCTGGTGAGGGTGTTGTTCTCTAGGCAACAGCCCAAAACTGGGGTGCTTGACCATGACCCTGTTGCTTTGGAGACCCTCCCAGTCATGTGCAAACTGCCAGGTAGCAGCAAAGTCATGAGAATTATTTATTCTCTGGTGAAGAGGTAATAAAACCCCACTGGACACTGAAGGGCAAAGTTTTCCCTTAGACACCTGACCCTGCCCTTTTCTCAAACCAGTACCCCAAGAGCCCCGAGGCTGAGCTCCCAGCAGCTCCCAGCCAGCTCTGTGGGAACAGCCCAGCGCTGGGCACTCACTGCTGACGCTGGAGCCGTGTCCATGCTCCAGCAGCACAGGCAGCTCTGCCCAAGGAGCACAAACACCTCCCACCCGAGGGAGTGGAGCAGCGGCTGCGGCGTTGGTGGAGCGACACTGGGGCAGCGTGGGATTTTTAGCACATCTCACGCTCTTCTCAAAGCTGGGGGAGGATGCCTGCAGCAAGCTCTGCTCATGTTGGAGACAACGGGGGGGCCTCCTCAGTCCTGCCCTGGCTGCTGAGCTCACATCAGGGCAAAGCTACTGGCACAAAGCTTGGGGAAGGGGGCAAAGCAGGACATGGCGTGAGGGTCTCAGGATGGGGCAGGGTGGACATCCTTGCTTCCTGGTGGAGACCACGGCCAGTCACTTCTATCCTATTCCCTTCCTCCTCACTGATGCAAAGGGTGACAAATGTCCCCATCCCCCAGAGGGAAAAGGGGACCAGCAGTAGGAGATCAGAGAACTCCAGGGATTTTTGGTGATGGCAGCCCTATGCCACGTGGCAGAGGAAGAGCAGCAGGGTTATTTCTCCACCAGAGCTGGCCTGTCACCTCTGAATTCCCCACACCCTTCCAGGGGGATGTGATTTGTCAACAGAAGCTGGTTCAAGGAGATTAAGAGGTTTCTCCTGTCTTGTCCATCCCCATCACAATGAGGTTCCTCTCTAAATACTGGTGGTGAGGTCCAAATGAGCCAAATTTGCCTTCCTCTCTCCAACATATCTGGCAACACTTCCAAGGCTCCTGCCTTCACGGACCCAACAGCATGACCCAAATAGCTGTTTTTAAAGTAATGCTCAATAAATAGAAGAAATAAATATTAAATAGAGGCCAAGTCCTCTCAGCCTGTTCAATATATGTACAATGCATAGCAAAATAACAGTGATTGGCTGTTGCAGACAAGTTTGGTACAAATTCAGTCCCCAAAACAACAAAAATATTGAAAAAATTGCAGTCAACATAAAGCAAAGCTCAGCTGAGTGCTGCAACCAATGAAGAAAGAACAGTGCTTTGAAACATCCCTCATCTTTGCTTCCCAGCAAACCTGCAGAAATGGTGTTGGATTTTCTGGAGCCTGGGGTTGGGAGAGGTGGGACAAGCCTCCCTTGGTGGGGACAAACCCAGAGCCAAGGCAGGTCCTGTGAATGGGGAGAGTTGATGGCTCCAGGGTCAAGGAAAGATTTGGGAGTGAGTGCTGTGACGTGCTCTGCCAGGGAAAGGCAGCAGGGACGCTTGTGGGATGATTCAAAATCATGGGTGGGAAAGAGCCTTTGAGTGTGAGACAAGGCTTCCAAAAACCAGCCAAGATATTATCCTGATGTTGTGGCCAGCCCTGAACACCCCTTGTGTGTCTGACCACAGCAGCGACTCACCAACACCAAAATGACCAAGCTGCCTTTCCACCAGGTGAACCTGTGCTTTGCAGAGAGCACCTGCAGCAACCTGAGATGTTGGATGCAGAGCAAAAATCTATAAAAGCAGTGAATGGAAGAAACAACATTAAAAAAAAAAAGCACTGGCAAAAGGCACAGAGACAGAAAAAACTCACAGCTTCACACAAACCCACAGAAACCCCATCTGTCCACTAACAGGGAAGGTGTACTAAAGCTTGTACTAAAAATAAGTTAAAAAATAAATAACATCGGGGGAAACTCATGTATATCCACATGTGCACACACACACATACACACAGACTTGGCCAGGTCCGTCACCAGAGGCTGGATTTTGCAAGGACCTTCCGCAGGGATCACTGTCTCACAGTCTCATCTCTTTTGTTTTCCCATGGGTGGGTCAGTGCGCAGGGATAAACACGGCAGGGAGTCCTGGCGACGGCATCCTCCCAGGGAAAGCGGCGGTGGCTGCGCGGAGCAGCCGGGTTTCGGGTTGAGCGCTGGCGGCGGAGCCAAGGCAAACAGCGCGGGGCCAGCTGGCACCCAGCCGGCGCGGGCGCAGGCGACACTTCCCTGGTGGCACTGCCAACACCCCGCGCTCGGCCGGCCAGCAGACCCTCGCCGTCACCTCCGGCACGTCCTAGACCCGTTTCTGTGGTCACACCCATCGCATTCCTGCACAAATCTAATGAGAAACCCGAGATTCCGACATGAAAACACGCAGCTCTGCCCCTCGTCCCTTTGTCCATCCCGTGCTCTCCGCCCTGCCCAGGAGAGCGCAGAGGGACACGGTGGCAGCAGGAGTGACTGTCACTCCTCCGGCCACCTCACTGAGAGGGGCCAGAGCTGTAAACCTTTACACGAGACCGGCGGCATGGATACATTTGAACAAACAAACAGATCCAAAAATAACTTAACGTTAGAAAAAAAAAATAGAATAAATAAATACTGGTCCATTCTGACATACAATTAAAAATAGAATAGTAATAATAATTAGTTAAATAAATAAATAATTTAAAGAGCTTTACTCCAATGCAAGTCTGCTTGGAAAACTCCAGGAACGTTTAGCTGCCATGGACTGTACAGGCAGAGGCAGTCCTTGATGTAGGGATCAGCTGGACGAGTGCAGGAGCTGCTATCAGCCCCACACGACCCTCAGGGTCATCTCCTGACCCACAGGGGATGGATGCTGCTCAGCCTGGTGTGGTGCTTCCATCATCTGTCCCCAGCCACGAGGACTCCAGTCAGTGTGAGTTTGGTATTTACACCAGTTGCACAAAGCCCCTCTTCCTTTCTTTCCTCGTTTTGCATCTTCGGGCTCGCCGCTTCCTCGCTACAGCTCCGCGTGTGCGTTACGGGGTGTCAAGGGGCAGGAGGCTGCTCCTGAAGCACTGGTAGAGCTGGGGAGATCTGGGTTCCCATCACTGCCTTTGGATCTTCCCAGGGAGCAGAAGGATGGGCATTTCAGCATCAAAGTGGGAGAGACTCTTTGGGGAAGAAGCATGAGGTTTTCAGCCCTTTTGGGAGGGAGTCTGCTGCAGAAGGTGGCCAAGGAGCTGCTGTTGGGGCCAGCACAGGAGGGAAGGCAGTGCCATCCTGTCTTTGATCCCTCAACCACAGCCCTGGAGCATTTGCTCAGCCCTTCTCTCTGTGTCCTAGAAAGGGTCTTTCCAGAAGATGGACACATCCCCACTAAGCCACCAGCCATACCAGTGCCCAGCTCTCTGCCTCAGCCCTCTCATCTTCACATTGCCTGCAGCAAGCAAAGTGTGGGATGAGGGGCTGGGAAAAAGGGGAGCTTTGGCCATTGAAGGCACAGGACAACAGGGACCAGTGCCAGGAAAGATACTGGGAAATAAGTCCCTGACATAAAACTTCCTCTTTTACCACCCAGATGGAATTCCTGCCTGCGCTGCTGTATTTTCCAACAGATAACAGATTTATAGGCTTGCTGAGGCCATCATCCAGTTGCACCACAGCAGCTCGTGGCACTCAGCCTTCCCCCCCTTGCTGCTTTGTCCCTTTTCTGGCTGCCAGAGGCCTGTAGGTAATTCTGTAGATAGGGGGTGGGGGGTGGGTTGCATTCCTTTCTACCCCCTCTCCTCCTGCAGATGGTGGCTCCGCACAGCCCTTTTCTGTAACACTTAAACAACACACACCTCCTTGACTCATTAAGCCCGAACTCGTTAATAATCGTGCAGGATGGAAGGGGAGGGGATGGAAAAAGGGAGGGAGGGAAGTCTTAAGCCCAAATTAGCGTCTCTAAGCACCCAGGTGTTGTAAGAGAAATAAACTCCTCAGCACCAGCTCAGCCTGTGCTGGGAGAAGCCTTTGTTACCCGGCAAAACACAGTAATTGCGCAGGCAGCTGGGCTGGCAGGGAGACAAAACCCCAGGGCCCAGGGCAGCCTGTGGCTCCCTGGAAAAACAGGCAATTACTGGGGGGCCCTTCCTGTCCCCCTGCACTGCTCTGGCCTCCCAGTAACAAACTGGGGCACCAGTGCATCCTGCTGCATCCTGGCACCGGCCCTGCAATTGTGCTGCTGATCCTGCCCCAGGGCTGCAGAGGGGCTCAAGGAGGAATGATTGCCTGGAATCCTGCCTGAAATTGCTGCGTGTTTGAAGGAAGGGGAACTGGGGTGCCCTGGCCCTTGCAATGCCTTTTTAACCCTGTGTGTTCTGGCTGCACCCCACAACTGCTATCTCTGCATCTCTCTCTGGTCCCACCACAATGCACTCCGAGGGCAACACTCCCTGAAGAAGAACCTGAACCCAAACTGTCCGAGGCTTCCTCCGACAAGGGAAGCCCTTGGCCCCTGTGTCCCACACGTGGCCTGGCCCTCGGAGCACAGCACGGCACCAGCTCCCCTCTGCCTTGTACCCCGCCAACCCCAGGTCTGCTTCAGACCTCAGCAGGTTGGTTTGCAAGAAATTCAGTGCTGGGTGGGGGATAAAACAACCCTGCAAAAGGTGCTGCAACCTAGTAGGAAAGGGCAGGAGAAAGAGCAAACAGCCTTTTTTTCCGCAGGATGTCAGGAAGGATTTCTAGCCTTTCTATTTATAGCAGGGACTGGCTGACTGGCAAAAAATAAATATTTTCTCTGCAGAGTGGGCAGCAGCTCTAGAGGAGCGACCCAAAGGACCTGATATTTGCCTTGGTGGGGACAGCCATCCCCCCCGTCACCGAGGCTTTCCAGCAAACTCCTCCCCAACTGGGTCTGTCTCTCCAACAGAAGTTAATTTGTTGGCTCCTGGTTTGTCAGAAGAGCAAGGAGCAGAATTCTTTCCTTTGGACCTGCTGGTAGTGCTTTGGAGAGCAGTAGCAATGGGGAGATGGGAGCATCGGGGAGGATGGAGCAGGTCTGTCGTGACGGATCCTGTATAAAGGACCGACCCTTCTTCCAGCCTGGCCTGGGAGCTGGGACTGATCCACCCACTCCGCGCTGGGGCGGAGAGGCTGCACCAGGCGCTCCAGGGCTTTTACTCCGAACCGGGGAAGGGGGACCCGGCAATGCCGCCACGTCAGTATCGGGGATGATTGCTATCGATGGCCAGGTAGGTGGGAAGGAAGCGGAGAATGCCAGGAATGTGGCGGTGACGCTGGCACCCGGTGTCAGCCAGCAGTGGCACTCCCTAACGACGCAGGCTGTCGGAGCTGGCTCCTGAGTCATAGCTCCTGCTCCTGCTTCTGCTGCGGCTGCTCGTGGGGCCCGAACTCCGGCTGCTGCTCCAGCTTCGGCTGCGGCTCGTCCGGTAGCTGGAGTAGCTCCGGCTGCGGCTCGGGGAGCGGCTGAAGCTGCTGTACCAGGAGGAATAGCTGCTGGCGCTGCTGGACGAGGAGGGGCTGGGACGGTAGTAGGGGATGGGGCGTTTGCGGGCACTGTGGGGACAGAGAGATGTGGGTTACCAGCAACACAAGGACAGACTTACTGCCAAAATCTCCAAAAAGCACTGTTTACTCTGAACAGCTCTCCCAAAAATGAGACTGTGTTTGTTTAAAAGGAAAAAGAGATCAGGTAGCAGACGAGCCTTGGGATTCAAACCACCCACCCGCACAGCCCTGGGGAATGTCCCAGCCACTCAGTCTGCTGGGCTCTACTTGATGTTGTCCCAAAGAGCCCTCTGCATGAAGGTTAGAGTCAGTAGTTGACTCTCTCCAGTGTGGGACATCTACCACAGGGCAGGATGAAATAAAAAGCCTGTGAGGGAATGCTCCTGGCACCTGAGTCCCTGCTCTGCCTTCATCTTCTTTTTTCCTTCAGCTACTGTAAATTGAGACCCTCTCCATGCTCCCTCTGCCTCCAGCTGGAAATCCCCAAGCTCTAGGGGAGGGGTGGAAGGGCCTGCTGATCAGGCTCAGGGAAACCGGTCTCCTGAAGAAACCTCCTCTGGCAAGGGCTGGGACACAAGGACAGCCCTCATCCCCCCGGGAAGTGCCAGCTGAGCCTGTCTCCAAAGGATGGGGCAGCATCCCCTTGCCTTGTGATGCGCCGAGCTTCGAGGTGGCTGGGAGAGTCTCTCCGGCGTTTCCTCAGGGGGGAATAGGAGCGGCGCCGCCGCTGCCGCTCCCGGTGCGACTCCTTCTCGCTGGAGCTGTACTTGTGCTCCCGCTCGCGGTCCCTGCGGAGGGCACAGCACGGGGACTGTCACTGCAGGGCCTTCGGGGGTGGGTCAGGGATGGGGAGGCAACGACCTATGAAGGCACAGATGAGCAGAGGACGCTCGGCTCCAAAAGGGACAACTCTGAGCGCTCCAGTGCGTCACCCCTGAGCACTCACTTTTGGACAAAGGCATGGACACCACTAATTGCGTTCAATGGCTTTGCACTGTCAAGCTAAGATGGCTTCCAGGGACCTGTGTCTGCGGGTGCAGTCTGTATTTAGCTCTTGCTGGCCGTGCTGCCGGAGCTGGCAGGAACAGCCCTGCCAGCAGGCCCCACGTGAGCCGAGGGCCTGGTAGCCCTGCAGGGCTCCGCAAGCCTTGCCAGAAGGAGGTGTGTGTTGCTATGGTTTTCTCTTTTGTTAAATTCCCATACACGTCAGCACAGGCCCTTCTGTGCAGTGTGGCTGACTTCATACACCCTGCTCAGTGCCATCTGCAAAGCAACACGTTACAGGTCAGGGGCCTGCCTGATCCCTGCATGCAGGAAGTGTTCTCCTCACCAGCACAGGGATTGTCAAAGCCTGCAAGGATTGACCCTGGGAATGTACGATTTTGAGGCTGCAAAATGTTCACAGCAGCACAGGTGTACCAGGAAAACCTGCCAAAGGCATCTCTGGGGTTGAACTGTGAGACTGTTTTCTGTGGTGGATGGAGGGAGTAGAGGTGCCTGGACTGTGTTTCCCTCTGCAAGGCTGTGAGTGCCGGCCTGAGGGTACCTGCCATCTGCCCTCACAGCAGGGGCACCTTCCTGGGCCTGATAACTCTTTGTCAGAGCTGTGACTCTAAAAAAGGAGAGTGTCTTTCCCTGCTGTAATCAGATCTCTCTCTGACAGGGGCTGCAGCCCTGCTGCAAGGGGCTGCTGGCTGTGTGGGCAGACCCAGCTGGAGCCTCTGGCTCTGCCCACCACTCACAGCAGCATGACAGTGGTGGAGGCAGGGGGAGAGTGTGAGGCAGCAGGTACCACATGAGTGGACAGTAAACACCACATGAGTGGACAGTAAACACCACATGAGTGGACAGCTGTACCTGCTACGGCTGTAGCGGGAGTAACTGGGGCTCCGGCGAGGCCTTGAACTTCTACTCCCAGGACTTTTTTTGCAGGATTTGGAGGAATAGCTGGGGGAACGTGAGGAAGACCTGGAGATAGGAAAGAAACATAAGAGAGTTAAAGATGCTGGAGGGTGAGGTTGTACGAGACTAGTCCAAATCATGAGGGGGAAGAGATGTCCCATTCTCTGGGGTCTCAGCCCAGCTCTGCATGGCCAGTTCACCCCAAGCACCCCCAAACTCTTACACCCCGCCCTGCAAAGAGCCTGCCAGCTGGCAAGGAGCAGACACTGCCCAGGGTCACAGAGACAGCCGTTCCAGCTGGCCTTACCTCTTTCCCGAGGAGCAGGACCTGCTTCGGGAATACCTGGGAGAGGCCTTGCGGTGCGAGGAGCGGGAGCGGCTGGAGCCAGGGGAGGATCTGCCCGTGCTGGTGCAGGACTCGCTGCGGGAGCCAGGCCTGAGCGGGGAGCTGTGGGCTGGGGAGGGGAGGAAGCTTCGCTTCTTCTCCTCTGAGGAACCGAGACATGAGGATAGGCACGCTCTGTGAACATATATTTGGACACTTTTTGAAGCTGTGGCTGAACTGGGACTGGTCCCTGGCTGAGAGGAGCACCATGCTCCAGCAAATAAATATTCCCATCCTTCCATTCCCTAACTGGAGGTAAAAAAGACCTCTCAGCTCCCCAGGCTGCTGTTGCAGAAGACCCCATGTGTGTGGGTCAGAGTCCAAGGGCTCACCCTCTGGGCTCTGACAGGGAGAAGAGGTGTGGAAGAGCCCTCGGGTGGCAAAAGCAGCAGCTCATCTGCCCCATGCCAAACACACCAGAGGGGTCTGGCTGGCAGAGCGTGGTCAGGCCAGCGAGCTGTGCTCGTCCTGGGCAGGGAGTGAAGGAAAAAGTGCTGGAGTAGTAGGGGAAAGGCAGAGCATGGCAGGGAAAGGGCTGTGCTCCAGCCTGGCTGTGGAGCAGCATGAGAGGGCACTGAGCAGGCATGTCCTGTTGCCTTTGGACAGCACTGCGTGAATTCCTTCTCTTCCAGAAGTGCTCTGGGAATGAACTGGGGTCAGAGCCCAGCAGCCAGGCAGCCTCCCAGCAGCCAGGGCCAGCTGCAATCCCAGCTCCACCCATGTGAAGGCAGAGTTATCCCACTGGAGTCATCATGTGAAAAGTACAAACAGACCTAAAATTTTACCCTCTTGACTGAAAAATGAGGCTTGTTCTTACTAAACCCATTACCCTGACTCCCTCCTGTCACATTTGGTGCTCTAAACCACGTCCTGGCTCTAACTTTAAGCCTTTAGGACCCGAGGGCCTGAACTGGAAGAGCTCCCTACAACCACTGCCTAAGCACAGCCCTGGTACCAGCCACTACGCTTCAGTGCCCTCATTCCCAACATCCCCTGGCAAACCCAGGAATAGGAGGTGGTGATGGAGGCTGGCAGCTACTCCCCTCTCCTGAAGATGACCTGTGGCACTGGGTGGTGGTTGCATGCCCTGTTGCCCCAGTGCAGAGCTGCTGCTGTGTTATCCTGCAGCCAGCCAAGTACTTGTCCCTCCTTATGCTCCCCACTGGCAGGAGGTGCTATCTTGTCACCCTGGAGCTGTGCTGGATAAGCTGGGAAGGGGCATGCTGGATTTGGCTCATTGGACAGGTGAAAGAACAGCCCATAATGATCTTAGTGGAAACAAGCCCCGCTTCCCTTCCCCACAGTAGGCAGAGAAGGAGAATTAGCATGGCAACCCCCAGATGCTCCTTTCAGACTGTGCCCAGAAGGGCCAGAGACTTTTTTTTTTGATATGGCCATGCCCAGGTGAGCAGGGATGTGCTGTGAACACGGCCTCACCCAGGCCCAAACCCTGCATGTGCTAAAGCACTGACACAAGCAATGTCCAGGGATGTGATGGCTGGCTTTTATCTTCCTCCTCAGGCTACATCACTGCTCCTTCCTGGGTTCTGGACTCCAGACTGGCAAGACCGTGGGTCTGGTTGGTACCTGCCTGCCTCCAGAGCACGGAAAGCTCCCTGCCAGCTCACCACAGCAACTGGGGAGCGGGCAGGAGACACAGAGCAACAACTGGTATTGGGCTGCCTGCAGCAGCTACTGGTAATCACTGACCTTCGGTCTTGTCCCTGGGCATCTGGAGACAGATTTTCCAAAGCTGTTCCCTTGGTCTGGGAAAAGCAACTGGTGAAGGAATTTCCTGAATCAGAGCTGTTATCGCTGTTGGCCAGTTTGGGCTTCCCGGACGAGAAGGCATGGCCAAAGCCATCATGGACTAGACTTCTTTTCTCCTGGCTGTCCTTTGACCTGGATGAGCTCGTTTGAGTGGAGGGAGGGGAGGAAGTATCGTTTCCTGAGTCATATTCATGATACTCTCCATTCTGGCTGGCTAGGTTGCCAGGCGGGCTGTCTGTTTTGGTAAAGAGGTCAGCAGAAGACCCTGACTGAGAGATCTGAAAGCAAAAAAGCCATTTGGCATTGTTTGAATGGTTTTTGGGGGGGTTGTTTTTGGTTTTACTTTGCTTGTTTTTTTTTCAAATAAACCCAGAAATTTTACCATCATGATGCACTGAAACAAAAGGAAAGGAAAGAAAAGAAACAAAGTAAGAAAGAAAGAAAAAAAGAAGAAAGGAGAAGAAAACAAAAGCACATATCCCTAAAAGAAATCCACAGTAAGAAGAAACTTATTTTCCCCCTGCTATAATAACGGGAAGATTTAGAGATCATGCAAAGAGTATCAGCATGCGGTTCATGTTAAACAAAAGAGTTCAACAAAGTAAGCGGGCAACCAAAGAATTAAAATAAATAACTAACTAAATTAAAAAAATGTAACAGAGGACAAAGCCCTTATTTAATCTTTAAGAGGAAAGGGGAAAAAAAGGGGGGTATATACATATAAAAAACCAAAATAATCCTTGCAAAGAAAACAAAAATTAAACAAAAACTTAGATGAGTAATTTTTTTTAAGCTTCCTTAATAAAGTGGCTGAACCAATGTCACTAAAATAAGCAACAAAAACCCAAATCAAATCAAATTAAGAGCTTCTGTACAAAGCAAAAACTGGCAAATAAACAAGCTTATCACTTTGAAATTAAAAAAAAAAGAAAAAAGCAAAAAAATAAAAAGAAAAAAGAGGGCAAGGGGGAAAAGAAAAATCCCTTTGGAAATAAAAGGTATACAGATACTTCTTTGTGTGCTTTTTACCCCCTGAAGAAGATATAGCTAATGCGCTCAAGTGACCTCTAATAAATTCCCTGGTGTCTTGCGGATAGCATCCACTTACCCATCAAGAACTCCTCCTTTAGTAGGTAAGGTGTAAGAAAAAAGGAAGAGCGGGCAACATAAGTCCATCATTAGAGTCTCAAATTACATGAAAAAAACATAAACCCTGTCTTCAATCCACACTGCCAACTGTTTGCTGCATCCTCTATGCAAATGTCATGACTGCTTTTTGTCTGCTCGCTTGTCTCCCTTATTATTCATTTTTGTTTCCTTCTGCTTTAAATTAGCCCGTCCAGCCCGTTCCTGGAGGCTGATGGCTTGTGCTGAAAGCTGCAGTGCTCTGAATCCCCCTGGGTTGTATGGAAATGACAAAGGGAACTCGAGTGAGGGAAGAAGCAAAAGAATAGAGGAGGAAAAGTATCCCCACACTGTGAATCAGACCTGTGGGGAAGGGGATGGCAGCCCTGCTCCTGCCAGCCTCTGCAAGGGGGGCCAGCCACACCCTGGCTGGGTTGCTGAACACAACAGGGCAAGCAAGGATCTCAAACTCACACAGACTAACCTGGGCAGGGCTATTCTCTGGGACCCTGGGCACCACCAAGGGAATTGACATCATTTCAGTATTTTATAGTTCAGTTTTAACTGCACTGGCATTTACCTGAGCCAGCTTAGGAATGTGGCAGCACTGAGAGTGAGGCTGTGTTAGTGCTAACATCTGCCCTTGCAATGGGGTGAGAATTAGAGCCCAATGCACACATCTGCACTCTCATGTGGCCTCCTCCTCTTTCACTCAGAGCCTCCGCTCTCCCGCCCATGAGGTTTGGTGCAGGGTTCTTAGAGTGTGGACACACAGGTTTGGCTCTCCCCACTCTGGACAGTTCTCCAGACATGTTCCCAGCAAGCCGTGCTCCCTCATAGACGTGCACATGCCCTCATGCCACGCTCTGGGGCACACAATGCCCCCATCTATGCCATGCTCTCCACACTGGGGACCTGGGCCATGCCCTTACCAATCTGGGGCCTTCTGAGCCAAAAAACCACGTTGCAATGTTGGTGCTATCTCAGGCAGCAGAGGAGACCTGGATCAGCTGTCACAGCAGGCACAGGGCCAGTCCCTTAGGAAAGTTTAGCTCTGGACTGGATGGCTTTTTCATCCTCAGAGGGGCTGCAGACTCAGCCTGTGTCATGTTTCACATGGATCTCCTTCATCCTATCAGATGGTGCCTCCATATCCACGCTCCTGCCTGTGGCATTCAATCTGTGTCCCCAGGGAGAGCTGCTCCCGACCCAGTTCAAGGTGCTAAGTGGGACAGGGGCAGCTGACTCGGACACAGGTGCTGAACCAGCAGGGACTGAAACCAGAGCAGAGCTGCCAACACCCACAGCAGCCCTCAGCACAGTCTGCAGAAGGATGACTGCCCACAACACTCTGGTGCTCTGAAAACACCTGGAGCTGGAGGATCTCCAAGTACTTTCTGTGTTGCCAGGGAAAGAAGCATTACTGCTTCAGGGATAAGGGATTGGTTCATCCATAATGGAGTTCCCCATCTCCACCCCACAGTAACTTCTAATCGATGCTCAGTCCCAGCTGAGCAGAGGAATCAGAAACCCCAGCAGCAAATATGGGAAATGAAGGGATCCTTCTTCATCAGCCAACTTGCACCTTCAATGCAGAGGTCCTGGACACAGCAGAAATGTCTCCCAAATGTTCCCAACTAGGAATGAGTGAATTAACACATTTCAAGTCCTCATTTCAGCATCTGGAACTGCTCCTTGCTTCTTCTCAACTCTAGCAATTCTCTACCAGTCCTTGCTTACTCCAGCAGAAACTGGACTGTCACAGGAGCCTAAGGGAGCCAAGTAGCCAGCTCTGCTTTTCACCAGTTCTTTCTGAAACCCTGGTGCCACATGCAGAGCCCCAAGAGATCTGACCTCTGTGCTATGGACCACTGCACTCTCCCTAGCCATATTCCAGAAGATACAGGATTGCACTTTCAGATACATTACCAGATGTTTTTCTTAAATGATGGGTTTTGGTTTGCATTCAAGCTGAATCCTAACCCAGAGACAACCAGCTTTTCACCACCTTTCACTTACAGGCATAAAACCACCATATGAGGTACTCCCTGGCTAGGGATAGGATGAGCCTGGAGTGGGCGCAGGGTTGCTCCAAGGGACACTGACCCCTGCATCACACACAGAAATACCTTCCTTCTGTTCCTTCCCATTTTAAATTGAAGGGCTGTTATTTCTGCCAAGAGATACAGCAGTTTCTTGGCATTTCTAAAACAGCTTTTCAGACTGACTCTGGGACCTGGCATCCTTGCTTCTGCTCTGCCTTGGCTGACATCTACGTTCAAAGCAGCAACTGTTGTCAGCACATCACAAAATCTGTCAAATGACCGGGAGGATCAACAAGCTCCTTTGTAGTTCAACATCTGTGGCAGGAGCACTCCGGGAAGAGGCAGTGTGGATATCAGTGAAATATGGAGCTGACAGTCTGGGTGAGGGCTGGAGGGTCTGGATTGGGTAAGGGACGTGCCAGGGGGAACACAGCAGCTTCTCAGCCCCACCACCCTGGGGCACCGGGCTGTAGCCAGTAGCTTCCTGCAGGCTCTGGGGGAGGTTCTGCCCTGCAGCAAGAGCCAGGACAAGTCTCAGGGTGATCAGCTTGCCTGCCTGCTCAGACCAATTCCCCATATTCCCCACTGGATGACCTTGGCTTTGCTCGTGGTCCCATTTTACTGAAAGTCATGCCAGCCACCCAGGATGGAGACAGAGTACTACATCTAAAAACACTGCACAGAGCTCAATTGAATCACACCATTCTGTGTGATTCTGAATTCTAATGGCTTTTTACTTTAGTAGGATGGCTTAAAAAAGCCTGCTCTGTCACAAATCTAATTCTCTCTATGTGAACATTTGGATTTCCCCCCACACACAACCCCTAATAAGTAATTAAATAATCTCAGTGAACTTTGCTTCATCCAGCTTTCAGCAGTGAACATACTGCTGCCCTCAAGGGAACCCAGGATATGTATTTATTGGATTTTTTGTTTCAAATCATTATTTAATCAAGATGAGGGGGGAGCAGAAATGAGGCCCTCACTCACATTCCAGACTGTAATTCCAAGTGCAATCTCAGACCAAGAGGCAGCACAGTCTAACAGGTTACAAAAATACAATCACTGCTCCTCTTCCACTTAAACTGAACAGCTCCATTTACTGTGCCACAAACAGCCCCGGGCCGAGAGATGACAATGCGTTGTCTCAGCCATACGGGGACAGCAGCGTGGCACAGCCTCACCCGGAGCGGCAGGATTTCTTCCCTGAGTCTCTTTTCTCTTGTTTTGCAACTCACTTCAAAGCGGAGTTAATTTCCCTTTCAGAGGGGCATAATGTCTGCCTTTCTCTCTTTTTCTAGGCACTGTGCTAATGAAAGGAGTGAAACACTTGTGTCGGTGACCCCGGCGAGCCCTGCTCTCCGAGAGGGCCCGGCTGACATCTGCCAGAGCCACCGGCACAGGGACAGCACCTGCTGGGGCTGCTGGGGATGGGGCTCTGTGCCTGCCCTGGGGCTCCTCCACCTGCCAGAGCTCGGGGGAAACGGCCTCACCTCTGCTGAGAACCTACCCCAGCTGAAAGCCAACTTCTGATTGAGGACAAAACCCAAAAGTTCTGTAGCAATTCAGTATAACCCCTCTTTGCACAGTTATGAGTCTCTGACTCGAGGAACACTGAGCAGGAAAATTCCCCTTTTTTTTGTCTCGATAGGGGGTTCAGGGTGAGGCTTTCTGTACCACAAGGGCTGAGTCCCAGAGCAGGGAGGCAATGACAGAGCTGCAAGCCCTAAGCTTGGGTTATTGGGGGCTGGATGGTGACACTACTGAGCAGCCTGGCTCACCAATGCCTTGCTGGGGTAAACTGCAGAGAATGCCAAGCAAAGGTTTATTTCAAGGATCTTTTTAGCCTGCTGTGGTGCAGGCATTGTATCCCCACCTCAGCTTGAGCCAGGCTGGCACTGCTTTGGAGCAAGTGTTTGTCTTCCACCACCTCTTTTTAAAAGGTAGCTGGTGCACAGCCCAGCCCTTCAATGGATACAGGCACTGATCCTTTCCCCCCAGCTGCTGCTTCCAGCACTGAGCTGTGGATTTGTCAGACAATAACCAGAGGTAACCTCAGTCCCCTAGCTGTGAGGGGAAAATTGAAAAAGAAAAAGGAAAACAACTTCCATATTTATAGAAGGTTTTGCCTTTCTGCTCTTGAAGGGTCCTGTTTGCTGTCAAAAGCATGCTGCCTAGCACTCAAAAGAATAGTTTTTCCTATGTAAGCCAAAACCCAGGCTAGAAAACAGCAGCAGCAAGCCAATATGCAGGTCTGCCATAAGGTTTCCTCAGCCTTCCATCACACTCTGTCCCAGTCCCTGCACAGCATTTCCCCATTCTACCTTTCTGCAGACATGAACACAAAGACAAACAGCATCATTTGGACCAGCTGTACCCCACTGAGCTTCACTGGAAATCTGGCTCAAGCCTGTGATAATTTGTGGCATCACAAATGAGTTACAGTGAAAGCAAAGGAGCTGGCAAGGAAAGTGTATGCACGGTGCAGTTATCTTCATCAGCAACAACAAAGGCAATTAGATCTGTGCCCTGCAGGTATTTATATTGCACTGCTAGAGGAAAGCACAGTGGCACAGTCATCCATCTGTGTCGGTGTGGAATAAAGTGCCTGCAGCTGGGCAGGGGTATTCTGTACAGAAATAAATGCTGCACATTACCCACAGCTTCTCCGTGCCTGCTGAGGCACAGGCCCACAGTCCTGCTCTCCATGGGTGCCTATTGCGGCTGCACGGGATTAAAGGGGAAGGAGAGGGAGAAGCTTAGAAATTCACTGCCAAAAAGAAAAGTAGCAGGGAACTTTGAGGTGTTTCTGCATGTGTACAGGCATGTGTGGGTGCATCAGCTTTGGCATAAAGAGGGAAGGAAGCAGCAAGGTAGATGCATAGGCAGGGCATTGTTTTGTGTGCTTTATCCCCCAGCAGTCCCAGGCAGACCTAGTTAGAAACTGTGGCTGTTTCATTACAAAGGAATGAAGACAAATAGGGTGGAGAGGATAGCAGAGTTTATCACAAAGCACTTCAAATTTTTAGAAGCAAAACAACGTAGAATAAAAAACATCTTGAAAAACAAAACCTTGGTTTTGGAAGTGCTATAGTATTATCTTATATTTCCCTGTATCTCTGTGTATTTTCCCTGATCTTCCTTGGACAGTCCCTTTCCTTTTGAGACATGACAGTGCTCCTCCCCTGGTAAGGATGGTTTGGTTTGGAAGACCAGGCCAGATGGAAGGATAGGGAGTGTAACATACAACTCTCACAGAGGACTGAAACATGGTGTTTTTGAATCCTAACTCTGAATTTTTTTCATGAAATCTTTTATTCTCCAGCTTCTTTTTTTTTTTTTTTTTAATATGTGATCAACATATTCTGCAAGAGCACATTTTCATTTCAGGCTGCTCTCAAAGTCTGACAGAACGAAGCTTATTCATACAGTAACCATTTAACTCATGAAAAGGAAAGGCATCAAAGGGTTGTGTATAGTCATTAATAAATGAGACTAAAGGTTCCCATTCCATTTTTCCCTTGCCAGTTTTGAGTACTGATATTTAATGACCTTATTCAGCAAAATTTCAGGGGCAGCTCTTAACCAAGGGCTTCAATTTGAACAAGTGCTTAAATGTGCTCTTGAATGGTGTCCCAAGAGAATGTACTTCTTTTGGGGACAGGAGGACAGTAGTGGCTTTCATCAGTCATTATGCCTTTTAGTCATTAAAATATTTGCCTAAGTTATTAACCCTTACTAGAAAGAACACAGGAGTATCCTGATGACTTTTACTTTGCATCCACCTCCTGCATCCGGAGCTATCAAGCTCTTGTGTTCCCTTCCCTGCAGCTTTCCCATTTGCTTCACTCATTTACTTCAAGTGAAGCAAATGGAAGAACGAGTGCAGGATGCTTGCGTTTAGCTCATTTTAAAGCTTTTAAAAATTTTAAATTAGAGTTTACTCTTTCTCAGGAAACAGAACAGCTGGCAGTTGGCCTCACAGGACTTAGGGAGCCTGGCTTCCGAGAGAGAAAACCTAGCACTAATTAAAAACTAGGCTTAGGCTCAAAAGCATTTATGAAAAATATGCTGCTTGAACTAAACAACACCCTGGTGACATGATGCAGTCTTTGGCTGGTTGTTTTTTGGGGGGGGAGGAGCTCTGAACTCAGCAACGCCCCCAGGTCATGACAATGAGCTTCATACCTTGTTTTTCTTCCTTTGCGTGTGCGTGCACACATCAGCGTGTGGTGTGAGGTTCTGCTCTCCACGCTGCCTTATAAGGCTTTACAAGCACTGACTCACATGGCCCCACACGCTCTATAACGAGAGCAAATATGCATATCTATAATGTTGAGAGACAGCTTGTGCCTGTCTGTACCCACGTACAATCCCTGGGTATTTTGATCAGCACGCTGTCTGTGTGGGTGAGTGGGTAGAGTCTCTTGTCTTGCTGGCACCATCCCTCTCCTATCTGATGTAGCTCCTGCGTGTGGCTGAGCTATTTCCAACTGATGACTGGGCCTAAAGGAGAAAACAACTTTGGGGCTTGGAGGGCTCTGTACTCAAAACACCTCTAGCATTACACATCTATACGTGTGACTATCAGATCCTGCACTACCTCCAGTCCTATGTAGGAATTTCTCTCTCCAGAGTGCCTATCTGATACCAACACCACAGTCAGGGCATCACACCTCTGCTTTACTGCTGCCAGGAACAAAGGGGAAACATGCCACAGAAATGGAAGACTGATATCAATCTCTATCTAATATTTCTCTCCATCTATTGCTCCCTCAATTCATGTATTATATCATCTCTTTCTGTGTATATGGAAAAACATTCCAAGGCACTGAGCCTGGTTTTACCCTCAGATGCACATGCAGTTCCCATTAGCATCAATGAGGGCTGCTCATAAGTTCCAAATTTGGCCCCTGGGCTTGTCAGTCCAGAGGAACAGTGATCCTAGAAGGATCCTGATAGTCAGAAAACATCCCATGCCAATAACCACCAGCTCATTAAATGTAAATGTTCCTTTTGTATATGTTTGATACCCTTTTTTAGACTGAAGGACTAAACTTTTGGATATAAAGACCAGTGAATGAAGTTCACATCCAGCTGAGCAAAGACTGCATAACAAACTCTTCCCTTTAAAATATCGTTTCTGGAGGCCACTTTTTTTTTTGTTAAATGTCCTCAATTCATTATTCATAGGCTAAAGACTTTGCAAGTTTTCCCCCTCTCCAGCCCCACCCTTGGTGTGAAAGTGCTGAAGGAAGGAATGACTTTACATACATTGGAAAACAGCACCATGAATTAATAATATGGTTTAACCAAGTTCGTCTAACATCACTATAATTGAGTTATAAAAATTTCATATCAGAATTCTTGCCCAGATTCCTCTGGCTAGTCCAAGCAAAGAAGGACAGTGTGTAATACTTACTACTTCCTTAGAAGACAGGAAGCTGTAGAGTGGGAGGGTTTGGCTGGCTTTTTGACTGGCCTGAACCTCTGCAGAGGAGCTTCTCTTTGCTGTGATCTTTGAATGGTGCCAGGAGCGTCTTCGCCGTGTTTTACGCCCTTCCTCCCGAGACCTGGCTCTGTGCCTCCAGGAGACAGGAACAGCCAAAATGTTATTCCTTAGGATTGCAGTAGGGCCCTTTCCCAGCTCCACACCAACCCTTGGCAGGTCTGTGCTAGGACTCTGCGTATGGGAGAATGTTCTTCCACATGACTGCTCTGTGGAGTCATGAGGGAGAGAAAAGGGATGTTTTCCTTTTCTACTTCAAAAGAAAAATAATAATTTTGCATCCGGGCTTTGGACCTTAACCTCAAATTTCAGCTACAATGCATGATTTTATAGTGGCTCAAGGCAAACCATGACCTTTGTGCACCCTAGAATGTTCCTATGGTGATACACCTCCAAGAGAAAACACACTCTGCTCTTGCATGAGCACCCCTCCAATTACTGATTGCATTCTTCCCCCACTGATCCTCAGCTTTTCATAAGAAAATTCCCAGTACTTAGGAGGAATGAAGTAGGAGAGTGGGGGTGGGCTGTTCAAGTGCTTTCAGAGAACATGAAACATGAACTCATTATGTGTATAAATCACTTGCTATTGCAGCAATGCTGGGTCTAGCACTAGCATCCACTTAGCTGGCCCCAGGATGCATCTGTCATCCAGAGGAGAGATTTTAATCAGGTCAAAGACAATAACTATAGATGGCCACAAGCAAATATATTTCCATTGCTAAGACCATGTTTAAGGGTTTCCTGGGACATCAGCAGTACAGAGCCCTTGGGCTGGGGAAGGGACACCAGACTGGAATCAGCTGTCATGGGCTGATCATCAGCCACGAGGATTAGAAATGACTGTCAGACCAAAAAGCTGCAGCCACTGCTTCTTGAGGCAAAACCCTTCCATGGCTGAGACCACAAACAGCTCAGCCCCCAGTGTGTGACTTTGCTGCTACCAGAATGGGAATTGGCTGTGCACAGAGAGCCTGTGGGTCACACAGGCTGTGGCAGCCACATCCTTGAGCCCAGCAGGAAGTGCTGAGGATGCTGTATATGCCTGTCTCCTGGCAGCGCCGTTACCTGCTCCGGCAGCTGGGGGAGTGGGAGTCGGAGCTCTCTGAGCGAGAGTGGCAGCGCCGATGCCGATGGGATTTCCGGGTGCGCCCACGAGAGCTTTAAGAAGAAGAAAGGAAAACCAGCATTAGGTTAGCAAGTGGGGGGATGCAAGAGCCAGCAGCTGAAGGCTGAGGTCGATAATGTTCAAATCAGAAGGGAGGTATGCCTTTTAAACCGAAGAGATTGATGTATGAAACAAGGCACAGAACATCAAGGTGTGAGAAATTCTCTGTCCCTTCATCGCTGCAGTGACATCTTCCTGAGATCTCTGTTAGCATTTTACACACAAGCTATTAGGTTGGCTCTGTAGCATGCTGGGGGAAGATTTGTGGACAAGCATGTGGGAGTGCAGCAGCCAGCACCAATCCTTTAGAGAGCCATGTGCTCGCCTTTCATCCTGCAGCCTATTAACATCCAGGCAATTGCCCAAGACCTTCCTGTTGCTGAGCCTTGGGAAAAGCACCATCTCTCTAGGCAACCCATCACAAACCTCCAGCCCTCTCCCTAGTGTTGGCTCCTTGTTAACAAGCAGGTACAGAAGGACAAGCTCCAAGTGATACCATACACTCAGTAGTAGCCAGCCTTCCCCACCCTCTCCAGGTGGGAGCGTTTAGCCAGTCCTGGGGGCAGCTGTTGTGGTTGCTGCACGAAGTACAGCTTCCCTAAGCACAGCCTGCCTTGTGCATGGTTCCTGCTTGAGAGACAGGACCATTTCCCTGGCTTCTGACAGGTGCCCAGTCACTGGTGCTGCCTTTTCTGACAGAGCCTGAGGACAGCTCTCAGCAAACTGTGTGTAGGGGACAGAGAGCCAGCTCCCTGCTGCAGTTCCCTTTGCGCCACCAGGCTGTTTCTCATGGATTACCTGGCCCTGTTACTTAAGGGCTATAGCTGTCCATGCCAACAGCTGAAGTCCTGGGTGCAGAGAGCAGGGTGACATGAGTGGCAGGCTAGCTGCCACCTTCTGTGCCCAGTCCCTCCCATCTTTGTTCAGCAGTTATTTTAGATCTGGAAGCGTTTCCATCTGCTCAGGCTGGCATGGCTGTGCCAGCAGGCAAAGCTAACTGTGTGTGAGCTGGTGGGAACAGCCTGGCTTCATGGTCACACTACACAGGCACTGACAGCACAAACAGAACTTGCTTGGACAGCATTTAGTACCTTGCTGGTATAAAAACTCAGCAAATAATTGCTTGAGAACAGCATCTCCTTTAAGACAGAAGGGCAACCTCCAGGGCAATTGCTTCAACTCTGCTTGGCTGTTTTCTTTGATGCTTTTCACACCCAATGATTATATATTTTTTTAAGCTTCACATTTTTGGATCCTCCTTTCTTATTTCCATACAGCTGCAATAAGTAACACTGAACATCTTTCACTCATGTGGTGGATTTGTGGGGAAATCCCTGTGTTTGTGCTTCACCCTCTGCACCCGTCCCTCCAATTTGTTTTCCCTTCCTGCAGAAAGAAAAACTGGTCCTGCATGATTTAGATAACCAGTTGCTTGATGCAAAGATAAGTCAAAGCAGTGTGATTATACAAAAATCCTCATGGGATCCATCTGATCCACGCCTGGGAGCAAAAGGTTTGCAGAAACTGGGAGTGGCTGAGCTCTGATTTGCCAGCAGAAAGATGAGGCTAGAACGCCTTGGCTGGTTTATCCCCAAAGAGCAATTCCAGCAGCTCCAGTTCCCTGAGGTCAGGGCACACCAGCAGGACATGGATCTTAGGTTTAACTGCACTGTTAGGGTACTGCTGTGTTAGCCTGGGGAAAAGCCTCCTTTTACACATAACCTAGGGTGCCTCTCTTTTACCACCGAGGTTTTTGGGTGCAGGGCAGCCCAGTTTGAGGGGAAACTGAGCTAAAATTGTGCCATTTAATGTGCAGAAATCTTAGCAAAAAGGAGACTGGCTTTCTGCAATGCAATGGAGAGGGCCTGTGCAGGCCACAGCAAAGCTGACCAGGGCATCAGTGCCCAAGGTTCAGCCCCAGGACTGTTTCCTTGCTCTGAAAGCAGGTAAGAAGCCAGAGGTTGCAGCCCCCAGAAGACAGAGAACAAAGGGAAAAACAGAGGCAGCTTACAGTCCTGAGGAACCCCATTTTATTTTTATGTGCCCCACAGGACAAGGATTGTACTCTGCTAACATTCCAGGGCTGAACCTCAACACCAGATTTTTGCAAGCTCCATTCCCACCAAACAATCCCTTCTCTTCCCCTTGACCCCATTCAGATCCTTGGCTGTAGGTCCTAATGCAACCTCCTAGAGCAGCAAACCAGGACTTGCTGAGTCCCTTCTCAGTAAGGGTGTGCCAGCCTGCCCTTGTGGCAGGTCAGAGTTCAGCCTCTCATGCTGCCCCCACCAGAAAAGCTGGAGCCTTCTCTCTGGACTGGGTGGACAAGACTCTGCACATCTGTGTAACAGTGCAGAAAGAGGTGCTACAAAAGAAAGGGAGAGGAAAGATCTCCAGCCTCTACAAACCCTTTTCCATTCCGGCAAAACCAGAATTGCTGGTTTTAGCTTCAAAATAATCCTGAGAATTGCTTAGAGCTGTGCAGCAGGTGTTAGCTCCAGGGGCCCCACCACATCAAGCACTTCCTAGCCCCACACTGTGCAGGCAGGGCAGGGAACTCCATGAATCACTACTTACTGTTTTTTGTGTTTTCTTTCTTCCTTTCTCTTACTTTTGGGGCTTGAAGAACTAAATAAGAAATGGCTAATTAATTCGGAGGTTTCTGTTCCGATAAAAAGCTGCACAATCACATGTCAATGTTACAGCTCAGTTGCCCAAGAGCATGCAGTAAGAATGAAAGGGATTCATGATTGTCACAGCACAGGGGGTCTGAGTGCCTGCTGACAAATCTGCTTCATGAGCTTGGCCAAAACCCTCAAAGGGATCAGCCAACTTGGTGACTTTGCCTTTTTCCATAGAAAAAATGAGTACTTCTTGATAATGTATACACACATACTGGAATCAGAAGAGCACTTCCAGTCCACATGTGGCGAGTCACTGACCCCAGACCCACATGGAATGAGGGGACCCAAGGGGATTCCACAAGGAAACACAGAAGAAATGTCTTCTGCCCCCACTCAGTGAACATCAACCTTGAAGAGACCATTAAACCCTTTATTTCTAAGGGACCACCCATACTTGCTCAACACTTACCTGTGCCTTCTCTTCTTTGATGATAACCTGCAAGACACAAATATGTACACTGAATACAGGGTCTCACAAAATTGGAAATTTGAGTCCAAGACAATGAGTTTAGGCTCAGACTGAGCACTGAGAGAAGACCTCATGCAGCACCTGGGCAGAATGACCCTGCCTCTCTTTTAGCCAGTAGGTGAGGGAGCAGCTGAGAAATGCTGGCGTGGCAGAAGGGACCAGCACACTCCACAAGTAATTGAGAATATGGTCCTCGGGATAACAAGTCTTTAGAGAGAGCAGATACATCCCCTGTCTCTGGTGGGTCCTTTTTCTCTGCTAGTGCCTCCAGTTTTGCACTGCATGTAGAGATGGGTCCATTCCCTGGTTTTCTGAAGGACCAAATAGCAGTCAAAGGAAAAATCCTCTCTGTGTAACTCCAGAGCAGTCTCACAACCAAGCCAGAATCATGCCCTTGTCTTGCCTCCTGGAGCACCCCTGGGATGTCACAGGAGACACCTGTCTCATACAGAACACTCTGGTGGCATGGAGGACACGTCCCTGCAGCAAGGCCTGGCCCCAGTGCACTGCACACCCCACTGTCAGTTTGCAGCACAACATTCTGCAGAAGACATGGCCTGAAGTCCTGCCTGGAGGGGCTGTGAGATTGCCTCTGGCAAAATCACTTGGGGTCTGCAGCTGAAATGCTGCCAGGTGTCTGAAACAACCTCCACTGCTCACTAATCCTGCATGGTTCATATCATGCTGCCTTATGGGACCAGCTCCAGCTTATCCTTGGCTTGCAGGGGCATAAATGGCTACCAAAGGTTCAAAGCCAAAAAGTCTCTGACCAAGGACTTCCATCAGAAGATGGCATCCACAAAAGAGCATAAGAATCACTCCTTGGGAAGAAATTGTTTTAAAGGAGTTCCTATATCCTTGTCTCTCCTTCTCCCTTGCTCTTCTTTGGAGACTCAAGCTCAGCTTTTCACCCTGTTATCTACTTTTGCTAGCTTCTCTCTTTGGTTCAATATATTATAAATACATGAACCTTCTTACGGAGATGGAATCCACTGTTCTCATCAAATATTGGTTTAACAGCTGAGAGAAAACAGTGAAATATTTGCAATTTTAAAATTTAATCATGCTCTTTGAATTAGAAATGGACTTCAGAAGGGGAAGGTGGAAACAGTCACTGGGGCTGGGAGAGGAGACTGGGATGTGGGTGTGGGGAGTTAGTCTGAGCCTTTTTCTGGTCCTGACACTCTCTGCAGGCTGGGGAGGAAGGGATGGGAACAAGGACAAGCCCTGAGAACTGATCCCATTGGCATTCCAGAGGATGGAGACATGTGAGGATGGAGGCACGTGAATAGGACAGCAAGGACAGCAGGCTGAGGCTCCACAGACCTCACAGTGATTTGACTTGTCCATCTCTGTGTCCCTGCACTCCAACAGTTCATGTTTCTCTGTTTGCACTGGGTGGACACCCCATTCCATGCCCTCCTAGCCCAGAGGGACTCTGGCTATGCCTCCTCAGTGCTCACAGAGGCTCATACCTCTCTGCCCACTAGGACCAACAGCTACCCGAGGCAGCAGTGTCTTCCACCCCTTCTCCAAACCCCCAACAGCCATTGCCAGGGCAGGGAATTACATTTTCAAGGGAAAAATACCTGTTTCTTTTTCGCTTCTTGGAGCTTTTCTTCTTCTTCTTCTTCACAGGTGAAGGGCTGTAGGAGGGAGACCTGAGGGGGCAGAGGGGCATTAGGCTACAGGGCTGCTCACAGCCATTGGCCACCTCAACTCTCACCCCACCACCAGTGGCATCTCCAGGGCAGAGAGTGGCTGGGGGCTCCTGGCAGGAGCAGGATGAGCCCAGGGATGAACCCAGGGATGAGCCCAGGGATGAGCCTCAACCCAGCTCTGCTGCCCTGAGGGGAGGGCGAGAAGATGGCGGCACCTCCCTGGGCTGTGGAACCCCCAGGCCCTCACACCTCCTTCTTACCCTTTTCCCTCACATCCAGCCTAGGGCTGCCATTCCCTCCTGCCCCACACACCACCATGGCCACCCTCACATCTTTCACTGACCCTTTTCCCTCACATCCAGCTGAGGACTGCCATCCCCTCCTGTCCCATACCCCGCCATGGCCACCCTCACATCCTTCATTGACTTTTTTCCCTCACACCCAGCCTAGGGCTGCCATCCCCTCCTGCCCCACACACTGCCATGGCCACCTTCACATCCTTCACTGACTTTTTTCCCTCACACCCAGCTGAGGGCTGCCCTGCCTGTCCCCTCACACGCCATGGCTCACTCATACCCAGCCAAGGGCAGCCCTGCCTGTCCCCTCACACGCCATGGCTCCCTCATACCCAGCCAAGGGCGGCCCTGCCTGTCCCCTCACACGCCATGACTCACTCATACCCAGCCAAGGGCGGCCCTGCCTGTCCCCTCACACCGCCATGGCTCCCTCATGACCCTCTTCCCTCACACCCAGCTGAGGGCTGCCCTGCCTGTCCCCTCATGCAACCATGGCTCCCTCACCTCCTTCGCTTCTTGCGGCCAGATTTCTTTTTCTTCTTCTTCCCCCGAGCCGGCAGCGGCCGCTCCCCATCACATGAAGGGCTGAGAGTGGGGGATAAGACCCAATAAACATTAAAAATAATAAAAATAAACCTTGAATGCACTCACATGGGTCTCTTTGGCATCCCCACCTCAGGGACACGGGGCAGCAAGGTCAGTGTTCATGGTGGACCAAGGGTGTGGGTGTTGCCTCATTACACTCTAACTAATTATTTAGCTGCAGTTTAAATGAAGTGTCTAATAGAGATATAACAAGACAGCTCCACCACAGCAATGCTGATTATTTAAAACATGTTTGCTGAGGTTAACGACTCCGAAACAGATTTATAGGTTTTGTTGCTCTTTGTAAATATGCTTTAAATAATTAATTGGCATTTAATTTGCATACAGTAATTATTGCAACCAGATGCATCTAACTATAATAAAGACTTGACATGTGTTAAGTAGCAATTGATTAGAAATATATATATTTATTGAGACACTATGGTAATTGAAGGAGATATGCATCTCTTATACAGTTGTTAAACCTTGAAAATAAACCCTCCTGCAAATTAATTTCTTCTTTAAACATATGATGCTGAATCGTGTTATGTTTCAATGAAAAGCAAATACCGTGGTTAATTAATTCAGAGCATTGGGCTGAAAAAAACCCGACAGATACTTTGTGGCTACTCATTAACTAAAGGAAATGCTTGTAAAGACAGAGGCAGCTGGTGGCAGCCTGGGGTATCCCTAAATCAGCCCAAATCAGCCACGTGGATCTCCAAACGGACCCACAGGTCCCTCTGAACCCCCAAATGGGTCCAGGACCAAGGTTTGTGGGGGGTACAGCAAGCTCCCCAGGGCTTGAAAAATCACTTGGGGTGCTGGGTTTGTGCCTCAGTTTCCCCACTTCTCATCCTGCCCCTGGGAATAACCAGGAGCAAGGAATGGGTGGAAGCAGCCCCATGGCTAGAGAATGCTGTGAGATCTTCACTGCAGAAACAGGCCAAAAACTGAGCAGTTTTCTGCAGCAAGAACAAACATTATTGCTAATGAAAGTCCTAATGCAGAGCAAATGACACTTTGGGGGGGACACTCAGACTCCACCACCCCTCAACACTTGATCATCCAGGGCTTGAATTACTGAAATTACACTATCATAAAAACTCAATTGCTTAGTGCTTTTAATACACTTTGGGGAAAAAAAAATAAAAGCTCTGCAAAATGAAACTGTAGGCTAACACTTCAGTTGTGAGCTGTGAAGAACGAGTGCTTCTGGTGCAGTAAATCCAGTGTGCAGCCACAGCATGGCCCCATGGAACACCCACAGACTCCTCCTCACTTCTCCTCCCAAGGATTTCATGGACCAGAAGCAGCACCATGAGAGGATATGGCACACCTCAGGCTCAGCTGGGCATTCTACCTCCATGCAGAAGTCGTGTATTTTCCAGGATGTCCCACTGTCACTAAGCTCAGACACCTGCCCAAAGACACCCAGGGACATGGCTGGGCACCGCCACAGCCACAGCAGAGCAGGGAGGAACCTCTGACCATGCAGCCACAGGCAATTTCAGCAGAGCCCTTCTCCCTCTCCCCAGATAAAGTCTTTTGTCTTTGATGTGGCAGCTTTCTCCCATGTGCTGATCTGACTTCAATTGTTCCTCTGTGATTATAATCAAAGTCTAATTAAAAGTGTGCTTTAGATTATTGTTCCGGTTGGCCTGAAATCTGAAGATATGAAATGTGCTTTCTTGCTCTTTCTTTCCAGCATCTTTAACTGAACTGGGAGGCTTTAATCCCAGAGACAGTTGAGCAGGCAGGGCTCAGAGACCCCAGCTGCTCCATTTACAAAGTTCCATTCATTTTTTCCCCTCTCAAGTGGTCAGGGACTAACGACAAGCTGATAACGAGGCTGTGTCCTAATGAAGGCAATGCTGCTGAGCTGATCTAGGCATGGGGAGAGGGGAATTGCTGAGGACGATTCCCAGCAGACTTGGTAGTGCAGAGCAGTACTGGCAGGTCTTGGAAGGCTCTGAAGGAGGCTGTATGAGCGAGCCCTGGAGTAGAAACGAACTGCAGGTTTGTCCCTGCAAACTCGCACAGGGATTTCATGCAATTGCACACTATTTCTGCTCACACACTGAGCCATTTAAGCCACCCCCAGCTCTCACAGAGCCCAGAGGGGCAAAGTAAACAGCCCCGGACACCTCCCCTGCCACCCCCACGTTCCAGGATGGTCCCGCTGACAGCCCTGGCTCCTACCTGCGTGACCTGCGGTGGCCATGGTCCCGTCTGTCCCTGCTCTTGGCAGAGCCATTGGTGCTGGCGGGCTCCCTGACCACGCAGCTGCTCAGCTTCTCGGGCCGTCTGTCCTCCGCAGGGTACGGCAGGCAGCTGAGAGTCCCACTGCCGGGGCAAGAGGTGACAAAGAGCCATCAGGAGCTGTCCCTTCAGCTGGGCTCATTCCCCACATCCTGGGGAATCTGCTTTCCCTTTTGCAAGTAAGAGCTGTGCTGCTGTGAAGGAGAGCTGCCGGTTGCTCTCAGTGCTCAGCTCTGCAGTGGGGAGTGCTCCTACAGGGCTCTGGAATGCCCCATCTCCAAGCCAAGCTGCACCCCAACCCAGGCATGCTGTGCTCATTGCTCAGGCAGAGATGCCATGAACACCATGCAGCCAAGGAGCAGCTGGACAGCACAGGGCCACGTCCAATTCCATGGGAAGGAAAAACAGGGCCACTCTGCACATCTCCTACATTGTGGGGTTTAGATCACCAGCTCTGCAGAGACAGCACAGCTTTTGCACTCTGATAGAAAAAAAACCAAACCCTTTCCCATTTCAAATGTAGTTTTCCAAACCTGCTAGTGCTTTGATAACACCTTGCCACAAATCTTCATCCTTGACTAGCAGCAAACTTCCCCACTCCTACAAATAAGGTGCTGGGCTAGTGAACACACTTGGTCCTGCTCACAGCTCAACTTTTAGAACCTGGGACAGCCCAGCAGAGTTAAGGGGAACCACCTGGGCCAGGTCAGTGCCTGCAAGAGCCCTGGGCACTCGCAAGGAGCAGAGCAAAGGCAGGGAAAAGGCATGGAAAGCTTGGAGGGAGTGGTTTCTAAGAAATATTTGGGCTTGTGCAAGCTGAAATGGAGAAAAGAAGGCAAATGGAGAAAACAAACCCAAACAAGTCTGCGTGCAGACACTCAGGAGGAAAGTAAATAGGTTTCCAGGCCCTGCAGATGTTTATTTCAAAGAATGAAAAGATTAATGAAAAGCCATAAACCATACCCAGCAGGGGTGCTGAAAATGCTGGGGTTTGGTGTCATCCAGAGCATTATAGAATAGATAAAGCAAATGTGGGCATGTCCAGGCCCAGCCTAGCTGTGGAGTGATACTTGGGGCAGGCTGGGCTCAGCTGGCACTAAAAGTGTCCCTGTTTCTTCCCATTATCATTTTAAAGCCGATCCCAGGACTGGGCTGTCGGTGCCGCTTTAGGGTCAGCTCTGCAAAGTCCCGTGGCTGTGTCTGCCACCAGACCTACCTCCTCTCCTTGGAAAGCAACACCCTGGAGCCTTCAGGCCATGTGGATCCCAGCAGAGCAGGGGGAAGCTGGGATGTGCCCCTGCCAGCCCTGCAGCCACAGTGAAAGATGCTTTGGATGCAGAGGCCAGCACAGCCATCACACGTGGGCTGTGGAGATAGGAACAAGGGCCAGGGCCAGGTGTGTGCTGCACATCTGGGGTTTAGGTGGGGGCAAGAGGGTGGTTAAAAAGCAATGGCACATTAAAAAAGCCCCAGTTAGGCATGGCCAGAGTCTTGCATGCCCGGGGGAACACCCTGCTGCCTGCCTCAGCCATGAATAATACTCCCTGGGGTTGGAGTTGGCACAGGAGCACCTGCAGAAGGGTCACCCCTCTCTCCTCACCTGTGTTTTCTCTTTCAACAAGCATCCACTTTCTCTAATTACCAGCTCCTCCTTGGAGCCCATTTTGTAATGCCTTAACATTTAAGGATATGCACAGCCAAATAAAAGGGACAGAGATCAGTGGGTGAAATATTTCAGAACATGCAGGAGGTGAATAGTCCCTCTTGCTTTAAAAAGTCTGTTTGTAATAAATCCCCCAGTCACTTCTCAACATCTCCATTATTTTTAACTATCCAGGAAGCTACATGGTTAATCATTTTCTGTGTGCCAGCTAATTGGCTTGTGGCCTTTCCCAAACCCCTTTTAAGAACAGCCTTCTGAGGCTCAATCATTAGGATCCATTAAAAATGTCCCCAAATTAATGACCTGTGCAAAGTCTGAGCTGGATGCACTCCAGCAGCAGAGGCAGGAGTGATCCTCCCCAGGCTGGCAGCAGGCTGGAACACCACGGCCAGGACCTGGGCATGGCAGGCGACATCCTTGTCACCCAGCCTCTAATGGGATTTCCAGGTCCTGGGGTTAAAACATATTGGCCTCGAGCAATCAAGGACTCCTGTCCTGCAACGTGCCAGGAACCATTTCTTCTGGGCTTGGAAGTAATTATTGATGGAAATAATTATTCTCCAATTCCATCAAAGGCTGGCTTCCATTCAACCAAATGTTCTCCTCTGATGGATGCTCAGAGTCACTAATGCTTTAAACTGGCTGGTAATCCCCTGGCGTGGAGCTCCATAGACATTGATTGAGTATATATATATATATATATATATATATATATATATATATATAAACCATTTTCTTTTCTTATTGTCTTTCGTGTCTTTCATGACTGATATAAAAGTGATGCAGTTTGGTGTGAACGATCTCTGTGGCCTCAATGGAGGGATTATCACACCTTCCCTGCTGCCTGTGCCTGCAGCAGAAAAGAAAAAGCCTCTGTGGGTGTTTTTGCTGGAGCTGGCCCAGGGAGAGCAGCGGGGATGCTCAGCAGGATGCTGTTGGAAGCACGGGACTCACTCAGCCCAGGGGATGTGCCGGAGGAGGCAGGAAGAAGAGGAGGCAGGAGGGATGCCCTGCTGGGGGGCAGCACTGCTCCAGCACTCCTAGCGAGGAGCGCAGCCTCTCTCCCCAGTGTGCTGGTCCCATGTTTGTCCCTAAGGATGCACTCACTCCTGGCACAGGCAGTCACACCAGGACAAGGCAGCTGCCCACCCATGCCACCTGCCCCCTAAGCTTCTCCATTTCCACTTGGCAATTCGATCACTAGCACTCGTTTTTCTTTTCCCTTTCTTTCTCCGGTGCAGAAATCAAGCCTATCCATCAGACCTGTCCAGAAGCAGCACAGGTGCTCCTGATGGGAGACCCCCCACAGTAGGGCACCTGTGGGCCACCTACCACCTGCTCAGAGCAGAACATGCCCTGTGTAACCACCCACCACAGCTGGCTCATCCTGTCCCTTCCCATCCCAGCAGTCTCTGGTCCAGGAGGGGTTTTTTGGGCTCATGGCAATTTTTGCCAGTGCTGCAGTGGCTGGAAGAGAAGCAGCAGACACACAGGGCTCTCAACTCTCCACCAGCACAAGCCTCTCACAGCCCAGCTCGCGCACCTCCATATTGTGGTGTCAGATTTGGGCTCTCACATGCATTCCCTCTCTAACAGAATGTGTTGGCGGCAGAGGGAAATGATCTATTGCCTACCCTAATACAAATGATGCAGGAAAGGTCACTGCTGGGAAGGAACCGAAATATTCCTCATCTGAAGGCAGATGAAACCACCATAAACCACTATGGCCACATGGAGGAGAAGGGATTGGTGCCTCTTTGCTGCTGGCAGTGCCCTGAGGCCAACCCACTCTGCCTCCCTTCCCTGGGGTAGGGATATCACCCCCACTTTGTGGGGATACCATGGAGACCAATTAAGCACTGCCCTTGCCCACGGACAGATCCTGGCACTGTCCACAGAGGACAGGACAAAGGCACAAAGCGTTTGCTGCCTCAGGGAGCAAACTCCCAAACCATGCCCACCCCTCCATCCTGGGATGCCATGCTGCATGCCATGGCCAAATGCCATCTCATCCAGCCATGAAATGTGGCACTTGGTGACACACACTGCTCGGGGAGCTGAGCCCAGTGACACCCATCCCCCCTGGCCCCACAGTGACAGCACTCAGGGCGGGTTTGGTGTGCACTTGACATTCCCTGGGTGCTGCCATCCTGGGGCTGCCAGGGCTGGGCACTGCCCTCCCCTGTCCACAGGCTCCCGAGTGCCAGCCCAGCTGCCCTGGCCCTGCAGCAGTCTCCTGCCACAAACCTTCCATCAATCAGCCTTTTCCCCGCAGTAACTCATCTCAAGAGGAGACAAAAGCAGGAAAATTGTCTCCCTAGTGTCTCCTCAGCTGCCAGACCGTGGCACCAGACCATCTCCCCACTCAGCCATGTTGTCCCTCACTTCTGTGGGATGGACCCCAGCAGTTCCAGCCAGTGCTGGCCTTGTGCAGCCCCTGTGCCCTTCCCAGCTGTCCTGCAAGCAGCAGTGTAAGCAAACTGGGTCTGGATCATGCTAACCAAGCAGTTCTGGGGTTTTTTTATCCTTTAATTTCCTTTGCACACGCAGCTGGGTTGGGTGCTGGATGCACAAGCACTTCAAGGGCCCTGGGCACTGAGTGCACTTGGCAGACCTGCAGTGGCAGCACTTCCAAGGTCAGAGGATTTAGGATAGCCAATACAGAAACTTTTCTATGTTCCCTGCTTCAGCCCTGGCTGGCTTCATGTTCCTATCATCTCTACATCCCCCAGTGAAAAGGCAGGAGCAGTTTGAGCCAACCGAATCCCCCAAACGAAAAAAGTTAAATGTCTGATGAGCCTAAAAGCTGTGAATGTTTCACTGGCATTGAAAGATGAAGGATGGATACTTTGCCTGGAACTGGGAACATCAGGACACAGGCATCCTGAGGGGAGGCTGGAGAAACTCCTGTGCCTGCAGCTGGGATGTTCTCCCACTTCTCCTGAGTAACATGCAAAAAGTGCATGGACAAGTGACAGAATATCCCATCTTTCCCCTCCCTTCCTCTCCTGGAGGTTTTGGCTGTGCAGGAGAGGGCAGTGGTGGGTCAGGATTCCCACTCTCCCACACCCCTGTACTCTCTGCCACAGCCACATCACGTGTGCTTCTGCCCTGGGTTCCAGTGAGGGTGATCAGAGCTGCTCAAAGTGTTTCTCAAATCCACCCTTTGGGCTTAGAAGCCTTTTGGCACCGGCAAAATGAGCCTCTGATGTTTTCTCTGGCTTTGCTTATCTGATTGAAAAAGAAAATGGTCAGACCATTCCCTTTTCCCTCCCGAGAGGGAGGGGACAGAAAAGAGTGTTGTAAAGACATTTCCCAGCAAAACTCCAGCAGATGTGTTTATGTAAAGCTCTTTGAAATAGGCACTAAAAATACCTCTTCAAAATTAGGAGATGGAGAATATTGTGAGTGCTTCCCACAAGCACACACATACACACACAAACACCCATGGAAGGTTCTTTGCCCACCTCATTCAATCCATTATTATTAGTGCAGCAGGTGCCCTGCAGTTTGTTATTGAAAATTATAATAGCAAATCACCGAGATATTTTCCTTGATTACACAGACTCCAAGCCAGTTCAATTTTAATCTTCTCCCTGCTATTTTTTTCTGTGCATCAGCAGAGGCACCAGCTGCAGAAAGGCAAGTGGGTTTCTTGAGGCAGTTCAAACACAGAAGAAAAATACAATTCCGTACTATACATTTTTCATAAATTTTTTGCCAGTCGTGACTCTCCTCCCCCTCCTGCTCCCGGGAACCCTGTGTCCTGGCACAAGCCTGCATGCGGCTCCTTTTCCTTCTTGCACTCCAGAAAGGTTTAACGACTGCTCTCAGCACATCCCGGGCCAAAAAAGCAGCTTGGCTCTTTCTTTTCCAGCAGTTGATTTACTATGCATGGTTGGATCAGAACAGAGGAGCTTCCCTGCTGGAAGAGGCCCCGGTGGCGGCGCAGGATCGGTGCCAGATGCTCCGGGGGATGCTGTGAGGTGGCAGCCCACGGGGAGGGCTCTGTCCCGGGCACCAGCTGGCAGCGACGGCGGCTCCTGCTGTGCAGCATGGGATGGACAATCTCTGCAGAGGGAAAACTCCACGGGGGAAAGCAGTGCCTCCGTGGATCGCCTTATTAGGCAGGGTCAGGCATCAGGGTGAGCACAGCCTCTCCCTGCTCCCCACGGCTCGGTCTCCTCCTCCCCAGGGGCACCAGGAGCCCCATCCCCTGTCCCCCTTCCTGAGCGCCTTGCAGGGCTCGGTGTCCCTCTCCCTCGCTGCCGGACCCAGGATGGCTCTGCTGACTGCCCGCCAGCGACAACAGCGACAAACCTGAGGAATATGGCACGTGGTCACATTGTTTCTAAAGAAAACCTGGACTGCTGCCCCATCTCCAAGGGTTTCTACGGCATCTTGTGCCTCCCACGCTGCCAGCTCGGAGGTCCCTGCGGAGCTTCCTGCCCGTCAGCACCTGCACACTGCCGGGCCAGGGACAATCCTGAGCCTTTCCTGTCCTCAAATCCTCCTCCTTAGACAAACACCCTGCGGGTTCCCATGTCTGTACAGGAACCAGTTTTCTCCTCCATCAGGAAATATGAGGAGATGAGCTTTGGCTGTTTCAGGTGAAGACAAATGCAGACAAAAGTGCTGACATGGGCATGCTGCCCCATGGCACAGTAATCTGGCACATCCCTGATCTGTGTTTTGGGGCACAGGCTCCTGGGTGACCCAGAGGCCTGGGGCTGAGAGCTTATGCTAAACCACACCACAACCCCACAGCCACTCTCCTCCCAGCTGGCCTCAAACAGCACCCCCGGATCCTTTCCTTGCAGCCTGGAGCAGCCATTGAAGGGGGTGAGCTGACAGCCAGGCATGGGGCCAACCTGAAACAGCCCTTGCAGAGCTTGTGATTAGGAAAAGTCTGAGCTCACGTTTCCCATTAAACACTTACCCACAAGCAGCACAAGGCAAAACCAAGCTGGGCAAAGGTCAGGACCAAGGGGCTGGGAGGGAGCCCAGTGGTTGTGGTTGGGCACTTCCCAACACAGCACAGGGAGCCAGAAGCTGAGGAGCACCAGTGGATGATGCTTAATGCTTTACGAAGGGTTTAACAACAAAAAAAATGAACTCATGGATGGTCTAGAAAAGAAGTGCTTTGGCACTACCTGCAATATGGTCAGGCTGGAGAGCACCTTCACACTCAAGGGGCTGCACAGTGCCAGCCTCTGCTCCAGATGTGCCCATTCCCTCCATTGTCCAAACCCTGTGCTATTTGGCATGCCAAACAGCAGTGAAATAGTGTATTTGCCAATAACAACTTGTTAAATTTTAATCAAATAGGGAATTGTAAGCACACAGTTACCCGGAGCTCCTGGGAGCACTGAGAGATCACTTTAAAAATAAATTAGTAATTAGGCACTTTGGAAGCAGCAAGGAGAAGGCAGCTGGAGAAGATCCACTTGGAGCAGCAATGCTTTCTTTGCCACTCACATGAAGTTTTTCCTCCTCTCCCTTAATTTTCTTCCTTTGAATTGTCACTGGAAAAGGGGAGAACACACTGGAGGTCCCAACACTCAGGTAACTCCAAGAACACAGCCTGTTCATGCAGCTGCCACTTGTCTGCAGAGCTGTCCTGGAAATGCCTCTGGTTGAGTCTCTCTGCTGCCCCATCCATGGGATGGGGACACTCAGGTCACCAGGTCCTGTTTATAAACCAGCCCCTGAGCCACCCCATGTGCCAGAACACAGGCATGGTGCTCAGTAGCCTGTGGAAATGGAACAGTTATTCCAAGGGCTCAGCCTGAAATGTCTCCAACATTAAAAAATGCTCAACCCCCCCTCAGGACAGACAGCCAAATGGATGTCCCCAACTTGGGTGCCAAATGGGTGTCCCCAGCCAGGGCATCACCTGGGCAGGCTCTGGGGAGGAGGGGTTCCCTGGACATCCTTCTCTTTGGGACTTGTCTCCTGAACATCCAGCCCCCTGTGATGCACAGGGCTGCACTGCCAGGGCCACCTGGGGCTGGGGGGGCTCTGTGACACCGTGAGGAGCAGATGTCCCCATGCAGGGAAGTGTGGGCAGAAATTAGCTCCTGTGGAAAGGAATTAACCAACAGATTTCTGCTGCTGAGCAATGAGCCTGAAACGTTCCCAGCCCAGCAAGGGATGTGGAAAGTGGGCTTGTAACTCCTCCCCTCACTTGTTGACAGGGGCTTTCTATGGCCAGTAGGGCCCTTTGCCTCCCTGTGCGTGCAGTGACAGCTGAGCTGGGAAGCTCCCTATTTGTAGCTTCATGGGCAGGAGTGTTTGGTTTGACTCTAATCCTCTTTCCCTGTAACACCCACTGGTCCTGTGGGAAACACCTCAGTGGTCAGGCTGCTTGCCCAGGAAGGACTAGGGAGGAGGTTTTCAGTAAAGGAGAGTTTCTGGAAGGGAAGACAGGCCTTTTCTCCTCCCACTGTGCTCCAAGAAGGAAAAGGTCGGTATAGCTGTGCCATCCATGCCACACAGAGAGCTGTGGGATGCTCAGTGCCAGTGTGGGAGTCAGAGCCAGAAAGAAACCTCCTGGCTGCTCTCAGGTCCCCACCCATCCACACCACCCTGCACCTCTGGACATTGTTTTAAATCATCCCAAAAAAGAAAAGGGGGGATATTTGTTGGCTTGCTGCTTCCTAGTGGGAAGATTTGGAAGAGGCAGGCTAGTTCCCGTGGCAGACCCTGCCAGGAGGGGCTGTAGAGAATCATTTCAGTTTCCATCCCATCCATCTTTAATTGGGTGTAATAATAATTTTATTGCTTGCTGGGATTTGTGAGGCTGAACTAATATTTGTAAAATGCTTTGCTATCCTCAGCTGAAAGGCAATCTAGAGTGGCAAAGCCCTGGTGTTATTCACATTTGGATAATCCAGAATTATTCATAAACAAAATCAAGATTATGCAAATATATTCATTAGTTCTCAGAATACCTCCAGGAAAATAGAGGAATTAGTTTTGTTAACAATTATGTATTATGTAAGTGTGTGTCTAAGCACGCACAGCCCCGGTACTGGGGCACATTCGCCTGGGACTCATCCTGGGATCCCAGAGTGCTGGAGAACAGAGGTTTGGCCTGTCCAAAGTGACCACCTCAATTTTGGGATATCCTGATGCCCCCCAGCAAATGACAGCACACAGCAGAGAGCCCTGTGCCCTGCCAGGGTGCCCCTGGCTGCTCTACTGACACCCCCAGTATGCCCTCTGTACCCTCACAGACAGCCCATGTGTGAGCACCATCACCTTACCCCCCCAAACCAGCCTTTCCTACCCAAATGAGAGGTTTTACAGTACATGCAGGGCCAAGAGGATGTGGATTTGGGATCTGGAGGCAGCCCCCTCACCCAGGGCCTGCCCTTTGTGCCCAGCACGAGCCCTCACATGATGCCAGCTTGTGCCCAGCCTGGCTTTCCAGTGTGAGCGTCTGTTTGGGACGTGCTGGGGAATGGGAGATAAAGGTGCAATGAAAATACTGCATGGTTTAATTAATGCCACATGCCTTTCACTCTATAGGTTGTGTGGATGGTTAATTATTTTTATAAAGAAAATAATTAGTCCCAATCAAGGCAGAAGCTCTCCAGAATTACAGCTCATTAACCGCTCTCACATTTTTCTGTTCTATAAAAAGTCATGTGGTGCTGATGAAGATTATAGACCCTTGGAATCGGCATTAAATACAAATTCAGACAGTGTTACCATCCTATTACCATCAACTGCATCGACTTGGCTTCGGTAATTGCAGCTGGAGATGAAGGGCAGGGATTTCTGCTCCACACAATCTCTGGAAACAAGCACCCTACCCATCAGTTTGCTGCAAACAATGTGACACCAAGCCCTGACTTGGCTGAGCGCATCCCTGAGGGGATGACAGCCACCAAGGAGAAAGGGAAAAGCTTTGCTGGGCATGTGAAGATGAGGAGTGCTCAGGGTTGGTTCAGTTCCTGTTTGCAGTGGGGTTGCACAGAGGGGGAAGCACCCTGAATCTGCCCTTTAGCAAAGCTACCAGTCCAGTGGTGATGCAAAGGGGAAAGAAATGGCCAGGAAATTTCCAGTCCAGGAAATGCAGAGCAGACAAGGGGCAACCTTTAAGCAGTGGGATTATCCTCATGGGACATGGGGAAAATAGGGCATGGAGGGATGCTCTTGTTGGGGATGGGGGAGCATCTGCAAGGGTCTCCCTCTGGGCCATGCTAGTCCAGGCACTGGTCCAGTTCTATTGAACGTCGCAGAGACCTCGCTCAGAGCCTAATTGAAAGAAATCACAGCACATTAAAGGGAGTTCAGGTCAAATCAATTCCAACGTGGCAGGAAGGGGGAGAGGGGGGAGCAGGGCACTGGCTGAGTCCCATTGCCAGCTCTGCAGGCAGGGCACAGGCTGTGTCCATGGGCTCCACTGCCTGCTTTTCCACCTCGGGAAAGTGAGGTGAGACCCTCTGTCCTCTGCTCCCTGCAGGACAAACCTGGCAGCAACACAGGCCAAGGGCTGGCAGTGGCAGCCAGCAGTGGGGAGGGGGCAGGGGAGCCACGGGTCCTTAGGATCCTGCTTTTCAGTTTTCATTAATCAGGGATGGATGTGCCCTGGGTGGCATTCACAGCCCAGAGAGCCGGCAGCCAGCACGTTGGACCACAAGCCTCCACTGCAAAATTAACCCACCCATCCCCACAGCACAGCTCCCGTGCCCAGAGCCCTTGAGCATCTGAGCCCTCTGAGGGGGATGGGGAAATTTGGGCTCTGGGTGGAAAAAAAAGCCCTTGTGGTGAACTCCTGAGGCAATAGGGGAGTCACTACTGCCACAAGGCAGCACACAGCAGGAGCTAACCCTTCCACTGGCACTTGCTGCCAGTGTTGTGCCTTTGGCTCTGCCCCTGCAGGTGCAGAGATGCTCCATACTCACGGTGAGGGCAGGAATAGAGACAGGGACCCTGGCAGCCTGGATTCACCAAAACACCCAAAACCCCTCCAAAACATATGAAGAACATCCTTCACTGGCTCCTGACCCACATGTGGGAAGTGTTCGGGAGAGCACAAGGGCTGGTCCAAAACCATGCCAAGAACTTCTCCAGCCACCAGACAGAATTGAATCCCTGCATCTGGAGATGTCCAGGGATCCTAGGGGAGATGCAGCCAATATACCCTGTGCCATGCAGAGCTCAGCCCCACACAGGCACACCCAGGGGCCAGAGGAGGTCACCAGGAGACCAAGCTCATCCTCAATTAGGAGACACAGGGCACAGTGAGGCCAACAGCCCATGGGTTCCACTCCCCAGCGGGTCAGGCTGCAAACCTCCTCTTTTCAGGGGTTACACCACAGCTCCCTTTGTTCCTTCTCCACTGGTGGTGCCCACCCAGACCCCCTGCACCTCCCTCTCCATGGCATTGTCCTCCTGTCCCTCAGCTGGCCCTGCACAGCTGCCCTCTAACCCGGCCAGGGTGTGGCTGATGGGCAGACAAAGGCATGGATGGGGTGGGCAGTGAGGTATAACCACAGAGGCTGTCCCCCCCACAGGGAAGGGCAGGTGACACATGACAAGTTTTGTTGCTTTGGGGTTTTATTTTCTGTAAGCTGCCAGTCTTGGAATTTTGTGGTGAATAAAAACCCCATCCATTCAAAGAAGTGCTGAAGCCAGTTGTCTTGCTTGTCCCCATCATAACAACCCTGACCACGCTCTGATCGGAGCAGGGAGATTTGAAGAGGGGAAATGCTTTATAGGAAATCAGTTTTCTGAGTTAAAGCACCAGCCTCAGGGGTAGGCCTGCACAAATCCCAAACTGCCTCCTGCACCCTCTGGGCCACAGCCATGTCCATGCCCTGGCAGAGCAGGGTTGCTCTGCTGGCTGCAGCTGATGGAGCTGTGGAGAATAAGTTCTGTTCTATTTACATGCACTGATAGATTGGTGTTACACTTGCACAGCTTTGGCGGGCAGGGGGTTGTTCGGCAGCTCCAGCTGACCCACAGATTAATGCAGCAGAAGCTCTTTAACTGTGAAATCTCTCTTAATGCAAAAATATTTCTCTTGCTGGGCAGTAGCTAATTCTTCATCCTGATGGTAATGTAGCTCAAATCCCAGCCTCCTGCCCCACTCTGTTCCAGTCACCCTCCAACACACGTGGGAGATAAATTCAATACAACCAGCCCATTGCAAAAGTGCCACCAAGTTCCAGCGGGATGATGCACTGCTGGACTTTGATGTTAGTGGCAGTGAAAACCCATTTTCCCATCACTGCCCGTGGGTCTCAGAGCATTTCAGACACCCTGTGGGCTGTGAGAGGAGAAACTGACCCCAACCCTGGAACCCAGCTGCAGGAAGCCCCCACAGCCCACAGCAGCAAGTCACAGCTTCCCCTGTCCCAGGGAGGAGAGAGAAGAGCAGCCCCACAGGCAGCAAGACCCTGCCCACAGTGCCCCCACTCAGGGGTGAACGAGGAGATGCCCCTGGCTGGGGCTGGGCAGCAGCTGCTTCTTCTTCCATTAATGACAAGACATAAATTAAACATGTAGAGTTAAACGGGTCATCAGTGGAGCCCCAGCCTCGCTGCCTCCAGACCAGGGACTCATTTCAGCCTGCCTCGAACACCAGTACAGTTTTTAACAGAGTTTTTTTTGCCACTTGCATTATTTTTTGTAAGCCCTTCCTGCAGTCCCTGCTGCGCTGGCAGGGAAAGTGTTCCCGCCGCGTGCGAAAGAAACGGCTATTTTTAAACTGCCCGTGTTTGTCAGCGCTTTCGACTCGAGTGGCTGATGGAGAAATCAGTTTTGCAGCACCCGGTGTCCCACAGAGGGTCGTGTGGCCTTTGCCAGGAGATGGTGGCACAGACGTGGCGCTGTGCCTGGCCACACTGCCGGTAGTGATGGTCCAGCCTGCTCATCCCCAGCACGTGCCAGATCCACACCAAAGCCTGGTCTGGATGCTGTGCTGCTGGGACCCACCACTCCTGCCAGATTTCAGGCAGCACAGCCTCTGTGCCTTTGCAGATACCTATGAAATCATCAAGCATGGCTGCAAACACAAGCTGGAATCTGGGATTTGGCCTTTCTCCCTGCCCTTTGCTGGGAATGAGAAAGGGCTCCCATCCACCCATCAAGCCCAGCCCTGTTTTCCAGGTGATGGCACCGCCAAGGATTTGGGGCCAGAGGAGGACCCAAGGGGGTGGGAGCTGTGTGTGGGTCACAGGGAAGAAGTGTGGGTCACAGCAGACCCATGTCAGAACAGCAAAGAGCCCCTGGGGGCTCATGCCAGAGCACGGGCTGTGGCAAAAGCCTCTGTGGCACCCTCTGCAGCTGAAACACTGGTGGGATTTTCTGTCTGGGCCAGGCTTTGCAGTGATGAAGAGGTTTCAGTCCCCACGAGGAGAAAATGGAAAAAAAAAAAAAAAAAAAGAGAGAGAGAAAAGGAAAGGGTGGTCATGCATGAAATGATTTCATTTCAGTGGCATGGGGGTTGTATTTGCTAAGTCCAGCTTATCAAGAAATGGAGGTATAGAAAGGTCCAGCCACCAGCCATGGAGGTGTGGGAAGGGGTAGGAATGGGGCTGAGCAGAGAAGGCCAGGGAAATCTCCCAAGCCCAGGGAGGCTGGTGAGAGAGGGGACCCCCACAGAGTGAGAGTGCGATCTGCAGAGGCCCTTCCTGCAGCCAAGCTGCAGCAGGACAGGCTGTCCCAGATGATGGGGGCAGGATGGTGACAGCAAGGAGAGACAAGCAGCCTCAGGACCTGACACTGTGCAGGAGCTCCTCAGCAATCCCTGTCATCAAGGTCATCAGTGCTATTTATTATTTAGGGCCTCACAGCCCTAAATATTCATTAGCATGACTTTGCGGGAGGGGTGTGAACACATGCGTGGGGTTCAAGTGTCCTGCTCCCCGCCTCTCCAGGGATGGGATAAAAGCAGGGATGGGGGCTGGCTGGAGCTGGTGCTGCTACCTGAGCCAGGCAAGGATGAACTCCAGCTCTGCAAGACCCTAAACTGTCATATTTCACCCTGGCCCGGTTCTCCACACTCCATGAAACAGACCCCATGGTCAGCACAGCTCCCTGAGGTGCCAGACCCCACCAGTGCTACCCTCACAAACCTGGCACCCCCAGCACATGTGGGGCTGCCTGACAGCCAGGGCAGTGTTTTCAGTGGGTTTGTTCAAGGGTGAAATAAAATATTTCTACTAAACCATCCTCCAGCCAGCCAGTGGAATTCTCCTCCCTTTTGCTTCCTTCCACCTGATTTCATCCCTCATCCGAAGGAATCGGATACGGTGCTTCCCCTAGCACAGCATGGACACCACGGGCTCCCCCTTCGCCAGAGGTGGGGCAGCAGCAAATCCCGTATTTAGGGAGACCCTCATCCCGTGTTTCCTCAGCAGCTGCTGTGGCCCTTCACTCTCAGCAGCAGGGCCAGGTTGTGCCCGTGTTCTTGCTGGTGACTGTGGGAACTGGACCCATCCATGGTTTGGGCCCCAAGCAGAGCTCAGCAAAGCTCTCAAGTGGACTTTTACAGGTTAGAAATCACCTGTCCCCAAAACCACAGCATTTCCCAGGAGACCAGCACCAGTCCAGAGGAGAGGCAGATGGACAGGGCCGGGGGAAAGAAGGAGGATGAGGATGATGAAGGCTCTGTGAGCAGCAGGGAGTGGGTCCTGCGGGCATTCCCAGCTCTTCCCCTCACTCAGCTGCCCCCAGCCTCCCGGCAGTTCCCCGAGCTGCCTAATTAGCTCTCCCTGCTCCCAGCGCCGTCCAGCTGGAGCCGGAGGGCAGGGGCAGACAAAAGCCTCGCTATTGACAGCCCCTCCGAGGAAGGGGCTTTTCTTCTTCCCCTCGCTTTTCTTTTCAAGCCCCTCTCCCCCCTCTCTTGGGCCGGGGCCACGGGCTCATTAGCACTTGGGCTCGTTGGGATGGAGGCAGCAGATGGCAGCCAGGCGGCCGGCCCCGCCGCCGCCTCTTCCCGCGGAACAGATGCCCGGCCAACAAGGGGGAGGATGAACGGGAATGGGGGGCCATCCGCACTGCAGGGCTGCCAGCGGGGGCTTCCTCCCCGGCAGCACACCCCACGTCCCTGCCTAGGGGCTGCCAGCCCGCTGGGGACTCGCGGGACCCGCGGCCACCAAAGGATGTCTTGGGAAGCCAGAGGTCGGGATGGCCAAAAGTCACTGCAAAGGCCACAGGAGAGCTGCAGCTGCTTTCTGCACCCGCTGGGGTACCGAGACTTCCGACACTGCAGTGCCACGGCTGCTCCTGCCCTGTCCCAGTGCAGCGGGGAGGACACGTCACCCTTGTCCCAGCACGTTTGCCGCAGCACCCAGACTCCTCTCCAAGGGCAAACTATGGCTTAATCCCACTTCAGCAGCACATCCCTCCCCCTCCGTGCACGGTGCATCCCGGGGGATTAAGGGTTAAAGCACAAATCCCCGGCGCTGCCCTGATGTGACCCACTTAGACCATCTGGCAGGGAGGGATGCAGGAGCCTCCTTTCCCCCAGTGCTGCCGGCATCACCGGCCGCCCCAGGAGCTGACACCAGCACCCACAGGCCCCAGCCCCAGAGCGCCCAAAAGTGGATTTTGGCTGAGTTTCTGGGGACAGGGCAGCTCATACCAACAGTACTGTGGCTGGCAGTGTGGCAGCAGAGAACTAAACCACCCCCAGAATCATCCCACAAGCCCCCAGACTCCCACCAGCTCCAGTTCCCTGGGATACCCCGGAGCATTTCCCGCCTGGATGTCCCCAGGTCCCGGCAGCGGTGCTGATGAAATCCTTAGCAGTGCTGGGAGAAGTCAGCCTTCCAAGTGGGACAGGGCTCCCAGCCCTGCCGAGGTCACGGCCAGGGAAGAGATGCAGACAAAAGCTCGGCCCAGAGGGAGGAAAGCGGATCCTGCTCTGGGGCTGGGGTCAGAGTGTGGGGTTCATACCCATCCCCAAAGGCTGGGCAGAGGCCAGTGGCACCTTAACACAGATTTTAAAAGCATTTTCACCTGAGCCAAAGCCCCATCCTCATGGTCCAGTGAGAGAGATTGAGGGCACCTCAGAGGGCACCTCACCACCTGAGCAGAGGGGCTCAGGGCAGGGTAGGTGGTCCCTGTCCCTGACCCCATCCCTCCCCTGCACACTAGGCACAAAACCCCTCAAATCCCGCGCTGGGATTTTGCACATGCTGGAGCAATTCCCCTGCAAAGGCAAGCTCTGAGTCTGCCCCAGCGTCCCCTCACCACCCAGTCCCTCACCCTCAGCTGCACAGCAAAGCCCCACCAGGCCCTGTGTGGGAAGAGGTTAATTGGAAAAGCCCCTTTCCCCATCACCTCGGTTTTTCCTTTCACATTGCAAACTGGTCAATAATCCATTTACTTTGGCAGAGCTCTGCTCTGGGCACAAAGCTGTCTGGGGGGCTGGATTTCATGGCCCGCCCAGCCCCAGCAGGAGCAGGAGGGAAGGTATTAATGTACTCTTTTGTTCCAGGATGAACCCTGGGTTTAGCAGAGCTTTAACCTTCCAAACCTCCGAGACAGCTTGATGGGAATTTAGATGGAAGAGGCTTTACCTGCAGAAGCAGCAGGAAGGTAGTGGTGAGGGATGGGGCAAGGGGAAAAAAAAAAATCACTTTCTGGCCAAGGATCCTCGTTGCTGCCTCACAAGGCTGCAGGATTGAGCCCTTAGCCATTCTCAGGGCATCCTGCAAGGATGGCTTTGGGCTATGGACACTGAGGGAGTCCCTGGCAGGACCCCTCATGCCACAGCTGAGCCCCTTGATGCTCCAGGAGGGCACAGGCTCAGCCAGGAAAACTGATGGGGAGGTGGGCAGCGCTGGCCTAGAAACCATGGCAGCATCTCCGCTGCTGTGGGAAGCATGGGGCCGGATCCAGGGCAGGGTGTTTGCAGGGGACCAGCTGTCAAGTGTGGGAGAAAACAGGAATCCAGATGGTCACCTTAATATTTCATTTGGCTAACTGGCCACCCCATCTCCTCTCTGGCACCACAGTCATTTGCTCTTAAATTAGCCCGGAGTATCGTCAGGGAAGAGAGGCTGATCCAAGCGGTGGCGCAGCAAAACCTTCCGGAAAAACAAACCCAGAGTGGAGGCAGGCATGGAAACCACTACAAGAGGAGCTGCTGCAAGCCTTGGGTCTGTTTGCTCCACGGATGAGGAGCAGGAGCCTGGCTCTGGCTATTGCTGGACTATGAGCTTAGTGCCAGCTTGGGGACATCACTGCAGCCCAGTGGGCACCGCCCCTGGGGGTGTGAGATCTGGCATCTCAGAGGTGTGATCCTGCCCAGACAGCAGCCTCGGGCTCCTGGCAGAACCCTGTGGGATGCGAGCCGAGCCGGCAGCACCGCTGAGAAGAGCCGGGAACCACAGCATCTCTGTCCCTGCAGCCCTGGGTGGCAGCCCCTGGAACGGCAGAGTCCCTCCGCGCCTGGGACAGGGCGAGCGCAGCGAGAGCCCCGCAGAGCCCGGGGCGAGCCCGCCGGGCTGGCCCCGCTCTGCGCAGCCGGGAACTCCCACACCGCAGGGAACATCCCCGGGCCCGGCCGGCAGCACACGCCGCCAGGGGACAAAAGGAGCCAGGCTCCACTGAGCCGGCAGCGGCGTGGCCGGAGCACAGCCCGGGATCTGCGGGTGCCGAGGTGCAAACCACAGCAAAGCCAAGCTGGCAGGGCTGTTTTTCTGTCTGCCAAGAGCTCCTGGACTGTTTCACTCCCATTGGAGCTGTCACTACCAACAGCATGGAGAGGTGCACACATTTGGGAACTTTTTAATGGATCTGCAAACACCCTGAGCCGCGGTGCTCAGCCCCACCAGGATGTCTGTGCAATCCAAACTGCTGGCTAGATAGAGCCAGGCATCATTCCTGGCACCCAGGCTGGCTTTCCTGTATTCCTGGAGTATTTCTCCAAAACCCGATTTTGTTGCCTTATTAAACCTCCAACTGCAAGATATTTAAGCAGCACAGCTTGCTCAGGCACCTTCAGGCACGAGTGTGTAGTAAGCCAGCCCTCAGCCCTTCAGGTGCTGACCATACCCGATGCAGGGATGGAGAGAAACACAGTGGTTCCTCTCTGCCACAAAGGCTGAAGCCCTGCAAACACTGCCTGGGGAAACAAGAGTTGCTCTTCTCAACTGAAGGCCGAAACCATGCCTTTCCCCTTTTCCACCCAGATTAACAGAAATCAGAGAGGTTGGAAAAATTCACAAGCAGCATCTGGGCTGCAGGGGCAGAAGGGATCCCCACACTGCACAAGCTGCAGGACCCCCATCCCCGCTGCTGCTGTGGCTCACAGCCTCCACTGGCACGGGAAGCATCTGAAACAGCTCATTCCAAAGGATCTCTCTCCTCCCTAGTACAGGCTGAGCCCCTAACACCCAGCCTCCTGCAGACCAAGCCCCTCTCCTCTACAAATGCAGCACCTCCACGGAACTTTGGCTGGTTCTCCACACCAGCTGGGCAGAAGCTGACAGAGGAAAAACAGAGCAAAGAGACCGGGGAGCCAGCAAAAGCATCCTTTCTTTATAAAAGCAGCATGAACAGGATATTATTAACAAATACTGAGACGGTCAGTGAAATCAATTTGGTCTAAATTAGAGTGTGCATGGCTGTGAGGAAGCCACACAGACCTTTGCCTGTGTGACAGCAAGTGGAGAGGTTCAAGGGGTACCTGCAGCCCCCTTGCCTCTTTTCACAGGTTTCTCTGTTTCTCAGACTCTGGGAAAACATAAGGGCACCGACTTTCCTGGAGAAGGAGGATAGGACAGGTACTGGATGAACAAAGTCAAGACTGCTTGGCTGTGGGACGTGGGGCCACCATCCCCAGAGCTGTCCCGCTCCATGGCAGTGACCAGGCTCCGTGCACTGTGTGTCCCTGGGGGACACCAGCCTCCCCTCGGTGACCAGGCAGGCTCCAGCCCTGGGGGGCTGCTTCCCTCACCCGGCTTCACCTTCCCAAGGGTCCCAGGTGAAGGGCTGGCACAGAGACAAGGCAAGCAGCAGGACACACACCCCAGGGCTCGGCACCAAGCTGGTCACACTTTCCAGCTGATGTCCCCCACCACTGCCCCCGCTCCCTCCGTGGCCCCAGAGCTTTGCAGACCCTCACCCTGCTCCCCCTGGGGCTCAGCCAGCTGCCAGGCTCCGAGCACCACTGAGCCAAAGTTTCCCAAACCTGCTCTGCTCTGGAACACAGCGCCTGCCCAGGGAGGGGGCTCAGCCAGCCAGCATCCCCCAGCCTCAGGCATGGGGAGGATGTCCCGGGCCCTCCAGCCACGAACTGCTGGTGGTGGGGGGACACACTCAGGCCTCTCTTTATGGTGGGAAGGGGACCAGAGGTGGAGAAGGACGCGAGGTCTCCCAGAGCCCCCCCTCCTTGCCCCGGCAGCCCTTACCTGGGCAGCGGCTTGCGGGCGGTGATACTGGCCACGATGATGCTCTCGGGTCGCGGCGTGGCCACGGCTTTGAAGGTGCCTCTCCAGAACTTCTCGAAGAGCTGCTTCTCGCCCTGCTGCAAGCCGGCCATGGCCCCCGGAGCCACGGCCAGCCCCCGGCCGGCCCCGCCGCTGTCCGCGGTGCTGAGCGCTACATCCCCCGCGCCGCTCGGCCCGGCCCGCAGCCCGGCCCGCTGCGGGGAGTGCGGCCCCGGCCGCCCCCGCCTCCCGTTTTGTGCCGGCGGGGCGGGCAGAGGGGCCGGACCCGCCGCCGTCCCCCCCGGCACCGCCCCCGCCGCAGCTGCGCCCGGAGCGGCGGAGCCGAGCCCGGGGAGGGGACGGCTCCGGGGGACCCGCGACCCCGCTCAGGTCGTGTCGGCTCCCCCGCACGCTGCTCACCCCTACCAGGTGGCTCCTGGGGGGCTTCCACCCCTTCACAGCCCCCAGGGCCGCCCGTGCGCCATCCCAATGGTTTCCTTCCCCAGCCGAGAGGCCACTTCCAGCTCGCTGCTGGATCGGGGGCACCGCTGCACTTTGCCCTTTGCGGGGCACAGACCCTGCAGGGCAGAGCGAGTCCCCGTCCCCCCACAGAGGCTGCCGGTGGCCTTCGCGTTTGCCCAGTCACAACCGGATACAAGTAAAGAAAGGGAGAGCCTGGAGCCGCTGCTGAGGGAGAAAGCAGCAGGAGGCCGTAGAGACCACTCTGTGAGTCGCCCATACCGAGACCCATACGAGACAGAGAATTTGAAATACAACCTCTTTTTTCCCCCTCCTCTCCACCTCCCTTCCCATTTAACTGGGAAGGGGCAGGGATGGAGCTTGCATTTCCTTGGCTCCAGTGCAGCGGCAGGCTGGGAATCCCACGGTGGGGTCCCAACCAGCACAGAAAACAATTCCTCACCTTCCAGGGCAGGATTTGACCCGCCAGGACCGGACGCGTGCGGAGGGAAGAAAGCTGGGGCGGTGCAAGTGCAACGCTGCGATTTCCCTCAGCCTCTGCGCTGAGTACAATAAAAACGTCTTTAGGAGAAAACGCTTCTTCTACCACATGCTTTGAAGCGCAAGTAAAAGCTGGTGACCTTGGATGAATGAGGCTCTCTCTATTGTGCCTCAGAAACCCGCATGATACGTTTATGTAAGCGGCGGGGGGATAATGGAGCCAGGAACAATAGGCGGTGGGAGCCGGAGAAGAAGGAAAATCATGGGGAAACTTAATCGCTTCTTGGCGACAAATAAAACATCAGCACAAGGCTCGTTCTGGTGGCGTTGTTTGCCAACTCCTCCTTCCCCGGCCCGTTTTGCTTCCTGCCCCCTCTGTGCCGCTGGTGGCCGGGGTCAGGAGCGGTGTCCCCGCTCCGAGAGCCGCAGCACGGGTGGCACACGCGGGCCGGGCTCGGGACCACGGGCGGCTGGGGATGGATGCTGGGGAAGCGGCAGCGGGGAGAGCGGGCACGGATCCAGCAGGGCTTATAGAAAGGCTGTCAGCTCTGCCAGACAATGCCTAAAAACCCGACAGGGAAGGACAGCGCTCAGCACAGGGCTGGGAGGCTGCTCCCCCCGGGAAACCGCCCAGGGGCGATGCCTGGGAAAGGCCGGCTCGGAGCGGCGGCTCTGCTGGAGCCCAGGGCACGCTGCACATGCCGTGGGCAGATGTCAAAGCGGGGGTGCTGCAGGGACAGCCACAGCCAGGAAAGGGCAGAAGGAGCAGGAGAAAGGGCTTGAGAGGTCCAGAGCTGTCACGCTGTGAAAGCGCGGCGGGGGAGGGCACACACGGCAGCCCCAGGACAGTCACCGCTGGCCCAGCGCTCTTCTCCTGCAGCTGGGCAGGGACAGAGACTCCCCACTCAACCAAACCAAGCTTGGTTTTCCTCTGGCCCTTCCAGTCATTTCCGTAGAACACAGGCTGTTCATTAGGAACCCGTTTCCCATTCAGAGCACATTAAACTCAGTAAACAGAGATCAGGTGTGAGTACACACACCCCCAATCTTGCTCTGGTCTGTTGGTGAATGACCCAAACGAGAGGTGGGGGCCGGGCAGGAGCCGCACCGGCACTGTCAGCCCCAACCCCCTGCTGGTGCCTCATTAACCACACACCCTGCAAGGCACCACCATCCCCTGGGCTTTGCGGGATGAGCCCAACCACCCCCAGCTGCAACCCAGGGCATTTCACGCCCTTCCACCAGCGATCCCAGAATGGCTCTAATCGCCCTAACATCAAGTCCCAAATAAAAGGAATAATAAATGTTTGCACTATTAAATTAGCAGCACGGGTGGTGTGTGGGCAGGAGGAAGGCTGCGATCATTACAAGAGCCCTCTCTCCTGGCGTACCTTGTGGAGACATCAGTGAGCCAATTAAGCAATTGGCTCGGCTAACGGAGGCTCCCAGGAATAGACTTCCCTGCTATAGGATAACTGCGCAGTAATAAATTGTCTCATAAATAAACAGCCTGAGAAAGCATTGCAAGATACCCAGAAAAAGCACTATATCATAAGCAAAAAGGATGCTGTGTGCTCCTGGTGTGTCTGTTAACCTGTGGCACTGCCAACACTTCTCTGAACTGGGGCTGGGGTCTCTGTGGGGGCTGTGGGATTGGTCCCATTGGAGTGGACACGGCCACAGCATCCCTGGAGAGCCCGCAGGTGCTGCCTGCCCTGTGGGATCACTGTTTGCCAGCAGCACGGAGCCCTCAGGTACTCACCCATGGGAGTGCCATAAATGCCAGCCCGGGTTATTTACAGCTCCAGCAGTAACGTGGGGCTCTGCCAGGTTCAAATGTTTGCAATAAACTGTAGCAGAGCAAGTGAGTTCTGGGATGGGAACAGGGAAACTGGGACTTAAAGGATAATTGCACTTTTTCCTCTTAATTAGAACTTATTAATAAAAAGAAAATATAATAGTATATAATAAAATATTAATAATACAAAATATAAAAACTGTCTTCCTTCAAGAGCTCTTCTTTCATTATTTGGGGGTTTTTTGAGTGACACAAAGGGCTTTCCCCCTGTGCATGGGGTCTACAGACTGGGCTCTCCCCAAGGCTGCTGGCTCCCAACCCTGCTTACCACACCTGGCTCTGCAGCCCTACAACCCCCTGAACCCCATAATTAAACACCCAGAACCCTCCTGACCTCCAAAACCTCCCCTCAAACCCCCCTGGGAAATGTGAGAGGGACCCACCTGGCTGAGGGACAGAGGAACTGCAGCCAAGCCTTCTCCTGCTTTTCCTTCTTCCACATTTCAAGGGCCCTGTGCCCTCACCCCCTCCCACACACAGGCTTTGATTTTGAGGGTATGGAGAGAAGAGAGGGGTCCCTGCTCTGGTGAACACCCACTGTGGGCATTGGGCTGCTGTTGAGGAGGACAAGCCCAGCGCCAAGGGAAGCAGGGATCAGCAGGAAGAAACTGTGTGTGCAGGAGGTACCCCAAGGGAGGGAAAGGAGAAAATGTGTTTAGCTAGGATTAAGTTTTAATCTGTTCCCCCTAGCAGAGAGAAGAAAACTGGGCTTGTCCTGGAGCTGCACAAATATTTTTCTTTAAATGTTGGGCATTGGGGTTTTTTGTTATTGTTTTGGGGGTTTTTTGGTGTTTGTTTTGTTTTGTTTTGTGGGTTTTTTTCCCCTTATTTAGCTTGTACCCAGTGGGAAGAGCCAGAGCCTGGTTTTGCTCAATCCACCCCATTCCCACCTCCACGTGCCATTGGCATGGGACCACTCCACCCATTCCCCAGCCAAACGGGTTTACTGCAAGGGCAGAAAGTCAGTAATTATCTCTGGAAGTATTCATTATCCTCAAGAGTCAATAAACAAAGGCTGTGAGTGCCCTCTGCTCGTGGCACTCCAGAAGCACCTACTAATTATTCCCTAGACTGGGCCAGCCCTGCCTGGCAGGAGGGGAGTCCTGCCTGAGTCCTACTTTGGCCAGGCAGGAGGAGGAGGAGGAGGAAGAAAAAAAGGAGGGTGATGCTCTGCTTTGGAAGCTGTGGGAGATGTGGATGGACACTGAACTGGTTTGGCCATGGAGCTGTGCAGAGGATGCTCAGTGGAGCTGGATCCAAGCTGGTTTTCCCAAGAAAGGAGTGAGTGGGGACTGGCCTGCAGGGTGAAGGTGCAGCAACAGCCACAGGACAACGTGTGTGGCTGTGTGCCAAGCTGGGAAAAACCCTCACATGGTGGCAGGACGCTGCTGGTGGTGCATCTTTAGCCTGGTAAATGCGTTTTGCAGAATCAAACTGTTGCAAGAGGGATTTCACCACCTTTCTAGGAGCAAATACCTGTTTAATGGCCTTTTTCCCTGCAAGGCTCCTGGCTGACCCTCAGCCCGGGACAGAGCCCAGCACCCAAGTGTCCCCTCTGCCTGTCCCCATATCCAGATGCATCCAAGGTCAAGGCACTCACCAAAGGTGTCTTTTTATTTCTGTCCTTCCTTTCTCCACTCACAAGAAACGCAGGAGTGCCCATGGCTCTGGGGCAGCAGCAAGGCTGTGCTGGCCCCTTGGGGACAGGATGGTGGCAGTGACAACCCTGTCCCCTCCCAGGGGACAGGGCAGTGGGAAGTGGAGCTGCAGCCTCTCCCTGGAGAGCGCCAAGGCTGTGGGCACTGGGGTGCATCCCCTGTCCACAAGGGCCATCCATCAGTGCCTAGCTTGGGAGCTTCAGGATGCTGGACCTGGTGTCAGGAGGCTGTTGGGGCTGGTATTGAGGGGGGAACCTGTGCTCCCCTTGTTTGGGCTGATAAAGGATGGGGGAGCCCCTGTCCCCTCCATCAGCGCTGGCTCCACTGTGCCTGTGCAGGGAAGAGAGAAACCCCTATGGGGTCTGAGTGTGAAAAACCACGATGGGAGTGGGACCAGTGCAGGGTGGGACACCCCCATCCAGCCCCTGGATCTCAGGATACCTCTCCACCATCTCCAGACAGACAATGGATGCCTCTCCATCATCTCCAGATGTTCATCAGGGACCTGCCAAGCCCCTGTGTCCCCCTCCCCAGGACCAGGTGTGTCCCACCCCGGCTTTCTGTGCTGGCCTCCGTGGCAGCAGCCACCTTCTCTGTCGGCAGGAGGGGGCTCTGCAGCTCACCTGCCCAAGTGTCTGCTCCAACAAAAACCTTTCCCCTCCCTGCTTACCCACCGAGGCCGCCCGGCCCGGGTACTTAGGCGGTACAAGAAAAAAGGAGCAGGGACAGACACTGTGAGCAAAGCCGTTCGCAGCCCCCGGGAAGAGCGGAATGAAAGAATAGGAGCGGAGGGAGGCAGGGAAGCCAGGCCACGTCCTTTTCCTCCCTTTGGCTCTAAAAAAGCTCCAGACTGGAAAAGGGGACTGAGAGTTGGAGCTGAAAATATGATTTTTGCCCTCTGAGTGGCAGTGGCCGTGGAGGCGAGCCGGCCCCCGGGGACCACGCGGCAAAGCTGCGCAGCCGCCGCTGCTCTCCGGGTGCCACCGCCGAAAGGTCAGACGCAGCTGGCAGAGAGGGACGGAGGGGACAGAGCCCGCAGCCACATGTGTCCGAGCAGAAGAGACAGGGCCTGGCTTTCCGGGGCGGGAGAAAAGCTCCTGGCTGGGCTGCGGGGGGCGCAGGCAGCCCCCGAGCGCAGGCAGAAGGTCCCAGGGCCCCGAGGATGTGCCCCGGAGCTGGGCAGAGCAGGGCTGCTCTCCTCTCACTGCCCTCCCCGCTGGCAGTTAGCAGCCTCCAATCACAGGAACAGCACCGCTGCCTGCTGCAGTAATTACTGGCAGCCAGGCCGGATCGCAGCCCCCAGCTCGGGTCTGGCTGGAGGAGGGAGTTTGGGGAGGCTAGCACAAGTTTGGGCTGCAGGGGGGAAGGCATCGGGCTTTTGCCTCCAGCTTGGGAAGGGTGAAGGGGTCAGACTCAGGATGCGTGTCCTCTCCAAGCACTGAAACGTTTCCTTTCCTGGCTCAGCCCAGTTCCCAGGGACAGCCCAGCTCCTGCTTCCCTTCCTCCAGCACATCCCTGCACTGAACCCGTGAGCCAAGGCAGGGGCAGGAGAAGGTCTGAATCCCCCAAACTGCTCGAGCTCACCCTTCACCCTTCCTTGGCCACCCCTTGCACTAAAGTTCATCTCCCTGGGGAGGTCTGGATAAGGTGGGAGAGGGACAAGGGACAATCCTTTTCCCTTTGGATTCAGATCTTAAAACTCATTTCATTACATGAGTCCCCAGGAAGATGCTGCCCAAGACCGAAGGTATTTAACTGAATCTGCCTGAGGAACGCTGATGGGGCAAGTGGTTTGACCCCATGCAATTTCCTCTTGCTGGGTTTTTCCCCTGGATTTTTCCCCCTGTGGATTATCATGCTGGGGCAGTGGGAGTGGTGGACAAAGAAGCCTCCTCACCCCCTGCCATGCAGGGCTGCCCACACCTCAGGGGGATGCAGCAGGAGGGAGCAAAGTGCTGCATTTTGGCTTTTACAGACTATTACTGATAATAGAGAAGAACAAAAATGCTTTAAAATAAAGCACTCGAGGGCGTCAGCCTAAGCGTTAAATAGGCTTCTGCTAAAATGCTGCTTCCACCGAAGAAGCTTTCTGATTTGGATTGGAGGCATTACCCTGCTTGGGAGAAAGCTGGAGCTGTGATAAAGCCGAGGGGACAGGCAGCACCATCCTGGGAAAGGGGCTCTGGTGCATCTGCAGTGTGGGATTGCTCCACCCGGGATTCGGGGTGCTCCTTGCTCAGCTCACTCCCAGCCTCAGGAGAGCCCCCACTCCCCTAAATTTTAGGCTTCCCACCCGTGTGGGGAGCGGCGCTGCCCCTGCCAAGCACCCAGAGCATTTTGCAGTGTTAATGGGCAGCACAACTGCTAATGTGTAAACTTTTACTGCTCTGGAGAGTCAACAGAGAGTTTGGGGAGCAGACACTTCCCATTAAGACACACTAATGAAACGTGAAAATGTTTTAGTGTGCTGTAATTTTATATATTTTTGAGAGCAGCTGCAGTGCTGTTCCATTTGTGGCTAATTTAAGCACAATTAAACCAGGCTAAATTACAGCCAAGTACGCCGCAGGAACTGATGTGACAAGGGACGTGTCCAGGGGCCCCAGATCTCGCTGACCTTGCTGTCACCGTTCGGGCTGGTTTGTGAGAGCTGACAGCTCCTGGAGCTTGCCCAAAGGTCACAGCAGATCCCTGAGGACAATGGGATCTTCCAGCCAGGGTGGGGGAGGGGCCCCACACCTCCCATGGGCTCCAGAGCTGGTAGGGGTATCTGGTGTGCCGGCTCTTGGAAAGGTCCTTTCCCTGTTGGCTGTTGTTGGGAGCTTGGATGAGCCCAGGGATGTAGCAAATCCTTCCTGCTTGGCCAGAGACCTCCCCACTCCCCCTCACAGCAGCCCTGGTGTCCTTCCTGGGACATCTCAGCCCCCAATGACCTGGTGAACGCTGAGGCTGCATCCCACACCTCACCCCAGCTGCCTCCTGGGGAGGCTGATTCATCCAGGGAAAAAAACCTCACAAAACCAACCCCCAAATCTTTCTAGAGAATGATGGAGCTGGTTGGAGTTTGTTCTTCCTTTTGGGTAAAGGGAGGAATAGAATACCTAGAGGCTGTGTTGTGCCTGCTGGTATCACCTCCTTAGCGTCCTGAGCTGGGTTGGTGGCTGCACTGCAGGGTCCTGGCTCCCCTCAGCAGGGATGGAGCCACCAGCCTTGGGTCCTGCATGGTTTAGGGTGCACAGCCCATTCTCAGCGGTTTGGGGGTGGTTTTTACTGCTCTGGTTAGCTGAGGGTGGCCCTGCTCCAGTGAGGATTGCTCCGAGGGTTTCAAAAGCACCAGCAGAGGCTCAGTGCTCCTGCAGCCCCCGGCACAGGGAACTGCCGGCTCTCCCCAGGGCTTTTCCGGTTGATTTAGGCAATTGCTGTAAATCCCCTGTGGCCATTGGTTTCCAGCTGAGCCAGGTTAGACCCAATTCAGCTCAGGTACAGCAGGGCTGACATCCTCCCACAGTCTTTGGGGGTGCTCCTTGTGCCTAGGGACAGCACGTCCCTGCAGATCTGTCCCCCACCTCGGCACCAGGCTGGGCACAGGAGCAGCAGAGCACCGTGCCAAGGTCCGGGATGGCAGGACTGCCCTCCTCAGCCTTGCTGCAGGACTCACATTCCCCTTTCACCTCCCTCCGTGCCTCTCCCCAAAACCTGAGGCAGAGGCAACACCACCCACCGCCCCTCAGACAGCCATGGGCGATGGGGACGGTGACTCCGTGCCCCACCTGCCTTAACACCCACCCGGCTCCTCCTGGGGGTCCCCTCGACTGACAGCAGAGCCCACCCACAGCCCCCTCTGCTCCTGCTGCCTCTTACAAGCCCCGTTAACCAGGCCGCGCCTCATCAGCTCCAATTAGCGGGCAGGTCATTTCCCTGAGCCATCAGCCGGGGCCGGGGAGCGGTGCCTCGGCATCTCCCGGTGCTGCCGCTCCAGCGCCCGGCAGGCACGGATCCCACCGCTGGAGGAGGCTGCAGCCGGGGCCAAACCTCCCCGGAGCGGCCGCCAGCTCCGCTCTAATTAATCCAATTACAGCACTGCGTTGGCGGCGCAACCGGTGGATTAATTGCGGTTCGTTCCAGGTAGATGGAGGCGGAAACGCTCAAACAGGCTCCTTGTTTGCTGTTAGCTGTGCAAAGTCAGCCTCAAAGCAGCTGGGGAGGAAGGAGTCCTGCCACCAGCACTGCCAGCATCATCCTCGGTGGGACAGCGAGGAGCTGGGTGCCTGCAGAGCCCTCGCACAGCTCCCAGAAACAAATCCTTGCCTGAGACTAAAAAAACAAAGATTAGGGAGACGTACGAAGTAAAAGGCTGCTTGCTCTCAGACGTGTGTATATATATATATTTAATAGAACAAAAAGGAGATTATTGGAAACAACTGATTGTTCAGACTGTCAAAGAGATGAAAGTGTCAGGAGTAAACAGATGCTGGTCACGATTCAGCACTCATTAAGGCAGGAGAAGGATTCATTTCATATGCATGATTAACTCCTGGCCACTGATGATTTACACAGCAGATGATCAAAGGAGAATTAATTATTGCACAAATCGGGCTGCTGCCAGCCCGGCCCCGGTCCCCGACGGCGCTGCCGATGGCACAGCCCGTGGTCCCCAAACCCAGGATCGCCCTGGCCCCGCTGCCCCAGGCCATGCCTGCCCCGGCCGGGAGCTCTCAGCCCACCCAGCCCATTTCACTGCCCAGCAGCCCGAGGATCCTGCGCTGCACCCACCAGGCACCGTCAGCATCCCTGGGAACGTCGCGGGGGTTCCAGCTCACCCACACCCAGCCCAGCCATCCCCTCCCCGTTAGCAGTAATTAACCCAGGGAAGGTGTCTCTCCACTTGACACCTTTTCTTTCCTTTGTGATTGAGTCTCTCTTTGTTACAAATCCACGCTGTAATTAAAGGAACTCCACTCCCTTCACCTGATTTATTTTTTAATACCGTCCACTTTTGATCTCCCTTAATTAAATTACGAGCCGTGAATCAACACCGCTAGCAAAGCCGCTCTGCCTCACTCACTTCCCTCTTCCACGAAGAATCACCAAGAGTGACAGGAAAACAGCAGCTCTGCTCATGCTGGGATTTCATCAGAAGCACAGGAGCTGCATCCTACTGGGCTCATGGAGAGGAAACATGAAGGCCCCAGGCACAAATGTGGAGCAGGGAGCGATGCTGTGGGATGATTTTGCAGCCACTTTTGTCCCTGGCAGGTGATGGAGGACATGGGGCAGCTGGAGAGGCATCACTGTTCTGCCTGTGCCCGCTCTCAGGGATGGGAAACCCTGCTGGAAACAGCGCCTGAGCCCTGCTGGGATGGTCCATCTTTGGGAACCATGGGTTGGGAGCCCACAAAGGCCCTGCAGCCCGCACCGGCTCCGGGATCTCAGCCCGCCCTCGGGCACCCTTGGCACGTGTGGTGCCTGTCCCGGCATTCCTCCTGCACCACGGCACCCCCATGCCCTCCCCGCCGCTTCTGCTGCACCTCCCCTCGCAGCTCTGAGGCCACCACGAAGGGACAATCGGATGTCAGACACCGGACCCGGCCCGGTGCGCATCCCTGCGGAGCAGGGGCCAGGGAAGCCGTGTGTCCCCGGCACCGGGACGGCACGGAAGCCGTGTGTCCCCGGTACCGGGATGGCACGGAAATCGTGTGTCCCCGGCACCGGGACGGCACGGAAATCGTGTGTCCCCGGCACCGGGACGGCACGGAAGCCGTGTGTCCCCGGCACCGGGCTGGCACCGTAACTCTCTCCGTGCAGTCCGGGCGCTGACAGAGCTTTTAATGACAGATAATAGTGGTCTGCATTTAAATGCACCGCACTGTTGACTCACGACTGCAGCAACACCGGGATAGGAGGAATAAATCAGGGAGGGCTCCCGGGAGCCTCATCCCACTGGAAGCGTCTCCTGCGGACAGCCCAGGGTGAGGGGCAGGGGAGACGGCAGAGCCACCTCTTCCTCATCCCCTCACTGAGTGCAAATGAGCCTGATGCCAATTTAATGAACTGCTGATGACTATCGCCTTTATTTTTAAATCTGAATTCCCGCAGGAGTCACCTTCAGCTGGGAAGCAGCCCTTCCCCAGCGGCGGCAGCGTGGATTGATTGCCTGTATCTGATTAGCAATTACACCCGGCGCACTTGAGTGGTAAATACCATCACCCTGGGCTGGGCACGAGGTGATGGCAGATTGTGGGGTCCCCGGGGAGAGGGATGGGGGGGCCGGGAGCCTGCAGGGAGGGCACCCTCGGGGGCCACAGGCACCTCCAGCTGGAGTCCCTCACATAATTTTCTTCTCAAAGATTGTGGAGGCTCTGTGTGGTGGGCTGAGCTCACCACCTTTCCCTCCCCCAGGATAACTCTCTCCTGCTGGTACTTAAAGGCATTTATGAATTGTGTCTTTAATACGGCGCCGGAATATTTGCCCCATAAATTCTTAAGATCAGATTTATGGATGAGCTATTACTGACATCACAGACTATTAATAATTCGGTTAAACCCACAGAGAAGACTGTATTCCCCCATTTTACGGTGGCACAATAAGCATTTTAAAAGGCCATAAGGCAGCACAGCAGCTGCGGGTGCTGATGCCTGGCCAGCGTGGCACAGGGGCCATGTGCTGTGTCCCCAAGGCCACCTGCCCTGCCCTGGAAGCCACCAGCCATCCCCGCTGCGGGGCTGCGGAATGCCCGGGGCTGAGAGAGCAGCTCCCCGAAGCCAGGGATCCCAGCACATCCCCACTGCCCTGGAGGCAGAGGCGCCGCGGGGGAAGCGCAGTCAGTGTCGAGGCACTCAGGAGGGTGAAGGGACACAGAGGACGCTGCTCCGACCGCGCTGCCTCCCCTGCTCAGGAGAGGAGCTATTTGCAGAGCCGAGCGCGCAGCTATTTCTGGGAGAGGCTTCATTGAGAAAAGCCATCTGGAGAGAGGCGGCAGCGGAGCCGCGGCTCCGGGAGCAGCTGGCCCCGCATCTCCGGGATCCGGTGCGTTCCCAGGGCTTTGATGCACAGGGAAAATGTGGAATCTGTCTTCATTCCCAGCCACATCAACCGGCTGGATATTGGGATGCTTTGCCCCTAATTCAGAGCCAGAGAAACCTGGTGGTTTTATCCTCACTGCCACCCTTGGCAGGGCTGTTCCCAGCCTGGGGAGATGCTCAACCTTCCCACAGGATGCCTAAGGAGAAGACCTGGAGACACCCTAAGACCAGATCCTGGTGCCATCATGGGTGATAGGAAATGTGGGATGGAGGGCTTGAGCCCCACACCAGCTCCTGGAACAGGGGTACTGTGTGAGACCCTCCTCCTCCTCAAGAGAAGGGGGCTGTGGAGGACAGTGGCAGGAGGAAGATGCCACTGCTGGGAAGCCTGGCTAAGGCAGGGGGCTGGGAGCCCGTGGCTGGCAGTGGCCCCACTGCAGTGGCCCCACATCCAGCCTGTGCCCCCAAGCATGAGGAGCCCCCCACCAGAGTCAGGACATGGCCCCAGGGGCACAGGGAGAGATAAACAAACAAAAATGCAATATTTTCTTCCACCACCAAGTTTCCATCAGTGCTGGCTGGCTGGGTTTGATTAAACCTCGCATTTATTACATTTTGCAATATAGTTTCGCCACCAGATTAAAGGCACATAAAACCCACACCAAGGGTCCCAGCACATCCAGTCCCCGGAGCCAGCACCAGCCATGGCAGCATGGGCTGGGGGGGACAGTGGTACCTTGGAGTACCTCAGGAACCCCTCCAAGGGTCCCCTCCAAGGGTCCCCTCCAAGGGTCCCCTCCAAGGGTCCCCCAGGCTCCACCAGCTCTTCTCCAGCTGGGAATGCAGCCCTGTGTGGGTGGATTCCCTGGGGATTGCAGGCACAGGCGATCCACGCAGCTGAGAAAGGGCCAGTGCAGCATTGCAGATGCTCCTCCAGCACTGGGCTCACCAAAACACATCAGCTGGTGAAGGGACACCCACGGGCCACAGCCACCCAGCCCTGATCTGCCCCTGTCACTGAGCTGGACCGTCCCCAGGGTGCACAGAGTCCCTGGGGTGTGAGGGTGATGCAATCCCATCCCTGATGCAGCCCTGGCAGCTGCTGAGGAGGAAGTGCTGCAGTCCAGAACCTTCTCCATGCAGGCGTGAGCAGGCTCTCAGCCCTGTGCCTGCTGCCCTTGGAGGAGCTGGCTGTTCAAGCTGCACTCGAGCACTGCAGCTGCTGGGCTGTGCAGCCTCTCCGTGGCACCAGCCCCGCTCCCAGGCACTTGAAAAGCCTCTGTGTAAAAGAAATTAATAACAAAGTGAATTGCACTCGAATGCAGCTTCTGCAGAGATAAAGCAGAGGCAGGGGAGCGGTGGAGTGTGAGGGAGGAGTTTAACCTCCCCTCCCCACAACCGCAGGCAGTGATGGATGATGACATTATCACAAAACCAGGTCAGATTAAGACCAAAACAAGCTGAGATCCACCAGGCTTCCTGCTGGGGTCCTCACCGCCGGGGCTGGGTGTCAGAAGGCTGACAGCAGATGTCAAATGATTGATTCCTAAGCAGGCTGGGTTTCCTTCCCAGCGCCGTGATTGGAAGCTGGGAGGGCTGGAGCTGCCTCCTGACCCTGCTGGGGCTCTGGCTGGGTCTCACCCAGCAGCCAGGATCGATGCTCACCCCTGAGCCAGCTGCCTTCTGGCTGGGGGTCTTTGTTTGCTTTGTGATGGAGTTTGGGAAAACTGCATCTTAAAAGCTCCACAGCCTCATCTGGAGGTTTTGGGGTTTTCACCCCCAGCCTTTGCCACATCAGTGCAGCAGCAGATCAACCCACCATGGAGCTGCCCTCGATCCTGACCAGCATGGAGAAAGGAAAAATGTATTTTAAAAAGATGCAGGTTTGCAAGGGCACAACTCACTGTGTGCCCCATGGGCAGGAATGAGAGGCTGGAACAGAGAAGGGGCATCTTCCACAAGCTCCGAGGGGGACACAGGTTTTTTCCCAGTTTTCAGCTGGAGTTTTCAGGGAGCAGCATGGACAAAATATCCCTGGCTGGGGAAGCAGCAGCCATGGGGAGCTCAGTGCCAGAGCTCCATCGTCAGCAGTGATTAATGAGATGTCTGAGCTGTCCTTCAGCACCAAGAGGTATCAGGGAAAATGCCTGTGGGAGAAGAAGTGGGCTGGACTGGTAACTCTGAACCTCGCCCAGAGGCTCCTGTTGGTGTCTGACTGTTTGGACAGGGAGTGTCCCATCCCCAGGTGGTGTCACCCCGGCTGGCACCCTCCCCGAGCACCATTGTGCCCCTGATGCCCAAGGGGATTTGTCTTGCAGGGCCCCCGCAGGTGCTGGCAGGAGAGGGAGGCAGGAGCTGTTCCGACCTGTCAGGGCAGAGCAACTTAATGTCATTCAGAGCTGGGATCTCACCTCCAAATCCCTCCTTCTTTGACAAGAGCAAAAACCATCCACTCAAATCTTCAAACAGCAGTTCAAAGCCTTTACATCACTCTCAAGATTAATTAGCAGCTAAATAATAATCCAGGATAAGTCTTATCAAGGCATAAGAACCGTGACATGGTCAGCCAGTGATGTGTGGGATCCAAGGCAGGAGAAAGTTTCATGTTCCTGGTTAAATCCAACATCTCCCAGGAAAATGCAGCCTCTTCCCAATACAAACAGCTGTGTCAAGGGTCAATCCTCACCAGAGGAACATTTCAAACCAAACTCACCTGGGGCAGAGGGGCTGTTTGCTTCACCTGTGTCAACTTCAGGCAGGGCAGCAGCAGAGCTCTGGTCACTGAGGGCCAACCCAAATATTCACCAGTGGGTTGGAGGACAGATTGTGGGGGGTCAGAGCTGCAGGGCCAGGCAGGTCCTGGGGCAGGTGGCTCAGCAGAGGCACGGCCATGGCCTGAGGATGGACATTAAATAGAGGGACACAGTGTCAGACCTGGGACATCCTGACATGCAAGCAGTGGCAAGAGGAGAAAGGACTGCCACACCCTCGTCCTGATGTGGGCACTGAGCCCAGACACCTCTGCCACGGCCCAGAACGATGCCTTTCCTGCTCTGATACTCATATCCCACTCCAGAGGTGCTCACTGCAGGGTACAGCCCAAACCACAAGTGCAAGCCCAATCCTCACCAGCCTGGGAGTGCCATTCCTTCCCTACCGAGCCCCCTTTCCCCAGGCAGCTCTGAACTCTAGGAAGAAAAACTAACCAACTAACTAACTAACAAATAAATAAAATAATAACTAACTAACTAAATAAATAAATAGCCCTCTGCAGCAAGCTGGCTGCACCAGAACATTTATTTCATAGAATGCACCATTTATTTTCAATTATCGTGGTGCTTTCCCCCCGCTCCCTGCGCATCCTGCGGGTGGAACGTTTGCAGAGTTACACAAGAGCCTTGGCAGGAGCGGGGCTCCAGAGAAGGGACAGACGGGATGGGGAGGCTGGCAGCCCGGCCGGGCAGGGGAGGAGGGGTCAGGCAAGGAGAGGTGTCCCGGCTGTCAGCTCACCTCCGGATTAGCGCGGGAGGAGGTGACAGCAGCCAGCAGAGCAGGGACGGTGACAGGGACACGGCGGGGATGAGAGCAGTGCTAGAGGCGTCTCCTCCCTCCCCAGGGCGTGTCCCCCTGCCAGCCCCAGCCTTCCCGCCTTTCCCCTCTCCTCCTGCTCTCCATGGACCTGCTCTCCATGCCTGGGTGAGCCAGAGCTTGGGGCTGCAGCCAAGTCAGCCTTTGGCTGACAGGAGACACCAGCCCTGACCTCTAGGACGCTGCTGGAGATGCATCTGGAGGCTGAAAACCCCCAGAGCTGCAGGCACTTGTGTGACACCCTGTGCCACATCCCCGGCCCACAGGAGATGCTGAGCTGTGACCCAGGCACAGAATTCGGTGTCTTCACCCCACACTTGCACACCAAGCAGCTTTTTTTATTCCCAGGTGTGCCTCAGCCAAAGCCATTTGAAGATCTCTGACACGTCATGAAGGATTTTCTAATGGGGCTCAGCAGACTCTAAGATTTATATCAAAAAGGCCCAATTTATTGAATTAATGCTGCAGAGCAAAGCCATGGCTGCTTAACAACTGGAGTATCAGTATTTTACAGCAACATAACTAATAAGGCCATTAATACAAAGTGGGCTCACTCCTGACATTTATATCACTGTAAATCTCGCTCTCAGCACAGGAATTATTTATGCCATCCCAGGCACTCGAGGAGCGCTGTCATCCTTTATCAGGCTGAAAAATTTGAGCCAAGAAACAACGAATATAAACAAAATAAAAAAAAGAAAAGGAGCTCGAGCAGAGCTGGGACAGGTCCCTGATGGAGAGGCAGGGCTGTCCCTTGCTTCCCTGCAGGGATGGGACCCGGGGGGAGCTGGAACCCAGCCAGGTCTCTTGGGACTGAACCCATCCAGCATCCCTGGCTGCAGCTCCCCGGATGTGCCCTGAGCAAGGAAAACTCAGGTGATTTTCACAGAATCACAGGATGGGTTGGAAAGGACCTTAAGGATCATCTGATTCCAACCCACCCTGGGACTCCTTTTGCTTAAGGCCCTGGGTGGAGAACACAGACACCAATCCCACTGTCACAGATTTCAGGCAGGGATTGTGGATGCAGCCAGGGAGACTGAAAACTGCACAGGGTGAGGAAGATCTAAACCCCTCCTGTCCCCCCAAAAAAACCAAACCCAAAACATCCCCAGCGCTCACTCACCAAGCACCTGGGAAGCTGCAAATAGGAAGGAGATGAGGGCAGGGGGCTGGGAGAGCTGGGGAGCCCGACAGAGCTCACTGAGTACTAATTATTCCCGGCATTATCTGCACACACAGATAAGGTTTTCATTAATAAACTTGATGGAGGTGGGGGAGGCACAGAGAGTAGCAGCCGCCGCTGAGAGCCAGGCAAGAGCTGTGGATGAACCAGCAGCAGCAGCGAAAAGCAATCAGGACAGGAGCAATTAGGGGCCCGGGCAGCAGCGGTGGCAGCGGGGGATGTGGGGACAATAATTAGCTGACGAGCCTGTTCCTGCTCGGCATTGTTGTGCAGGCTGTCTCCTAATTCACAGCACGCTGGAAATGAAATCGTTAGCGATCCTCCCTAGGCAGGGCCTTGTTAAACCCGGATCTGGAGAGATAAACCCTGCCTGGTGTGGGACCAGGGTGAGGGAGAAGCTTCCCCCCCCTCACAGCCTCGCTGCAGCAGCTCCTCTCTGCCCTTCCCACACCCAAAGCCTGTGGCACACTTCCAGGGGAATGCCTGGGACATGGATCACCCTCTGAGCTAAATCTCACGGGGGCTGGGTGTCCAAGAGGATCAGAGCTGTGACAGCAAGCGAGAGGCCAGCATGGGAGGTCAGCCCAGCCCCAACCAGCAATTCATGTTTTAAGTTCAGGTTACATCATGCAAGACTGAAAAAGGGAAAAAAGATATCCCACCCCTAACTTTCTAGGATCTCCTTTGTCATACCTTATCTCCCAGCTTTTCCATAAGCCAAATCCAGCCTTTCCCCAGCTCTTCCAGGCAGCAGCAGCAATTTGCTCTGCATGGCTGTAAATAGCTGCAAAACCACCTCAAAAACTGCCTGGTTGAAGAACATTTAAGGACTAAAAAAAAAAAAAAAAAAAAAGGAATGGAGCTGCAAGAAGGCAAGCAAAATCCATCATAGCTAATTATTTACTCTTGATTGTCAAAAAAAGAGATGGATTGATGAAAGGAGTTGGTAAGCAGGACGATAGCGGGAGTGTTGTTGAAGGCAAGCACTGCAGTGGGATCCAAAAGCAGGAATTTTCATAATCTATGGGCTGTTAATTATCTAAACTGAGGTCTCTTGGAGCTGCCTGAGTGAAGATTAATTAGTTTTTGAAATAATAGCTAAATTGATACTGGGAAGGAGTTTAGGTCCCAAAATAATGGCTGAAAATTAGCCAGCCTGTTTCTCCATTTCTCTCTGCCATGTTCAGGAGGACATTTGTCTCTGTTGCTTTTTCAGAAAAGGGCCATTAATCAAATCAGCAGATGGTTCTTCCCAAGCCTGGGGTGTTGCAGAAACACAAAAGGGAGGAGGAGGAAGCAATCACCAACAAGTGTTAGGGGGAAAAAAATCCTCCAGCCCAGTGATTAGCAACTCCAGAGTCCATTTCCCTTGAAGGAGCAGGAGCTGTTCAACTGGAGGAACACTTCTGGAGACAAGGAACGTCTCCCGTGACAAGCAGGCACCTCCAGGAAAAGGATTTGTCTGTCTTTAAAACAAATTACCTGCACTAATCCCAAATGCCAGGATTTATGTCTCCTGGCTGACCCAGGTTTGATGTCCAGCTTGTCAGTGCCTGCTCAGGCTTTCACACACGAGTGAGCCACACACATCAGGCTCATCCCTGGGGGTTTGTATGCTGGCCTGTCCCCCTGCAGAGGTGCTCACTGCCACCCTCTCCCAGCTGGCTGCACGTTCCAGGGGAACAGCTCCATGCAGGAGCAGCTCCACGCAGGAACAGCTCCGTGCAGGAACAGCTCCTGTCAGCACCGGTGACAGCTCCGCTGTCACACACAGCCGGGACCGTCCGAGGGGCTCGGGAGCTGTCACAGGAACACACACGCCCAGTGCCCTGGCACACCTCTTGTTTCCTGGCAAGTCAGCCAGTGGCAGCCTCAGCAACTCGAAGAAAACCCCCCAGCAGTCCCTGTCTCCCTGGGATGGCATCAGCCACAAGCACCCTCACAGAAGGTGCCCTCACAGGCCCTGGGGGGTCCCTGCTGTCCCAGCTCGTGGGGAAGCAGGTCCATGTCACAGCCAAGTGAAGGCACAGGCAGCTGAAGGCTGCCCCATCAATCAGCAGCCCCTGGGCTTGGAGGAGCATCTGCTCCATCACACACACCCAGCTGACACGTGTGAAAGCCTTCACAGCACTCACTGGTGCTCCCTGCCTTGGATTTTCTGGCACAACACGTAACGGGGGGGAGGCAGGCACCCATCCCCTCTGCACCACGCTGTTCGTGCTGCTCCAGCCCAGCCCTGCAGCTTTCCTGCCTGGATCCATCACTCCCCACGTGCCTGAGGGACAGGAGGTCGTGCTACCAAGGCCTCCTTCCCTTTCCTGTTCAGCAGCCTTTAGGAACAGGCATCACCAACAAAGCCCATCCTTGCGAGCTGCTTGTCATCTTTGCACAGCCAAAGGAGGGGCACGTGCCTGGGTGAGGGGTGGTCTCCTCCAGCATCTGCCAGAGCCAAAGTTCAAAGCTCTGACACTGTCCATGAAGCTGACAGCCACACCCTTTGCCACAGGGATGGCCAGAAGCCTCCTGGAGCTCACTGCCCTGCTCCCAGCCCGGAGCAGGGACCACCCACCCTCAGAGCCACCCCCACTTACACTGCCCCATCAGGACCAGAGCTCAGCAGTTTGCTGTGGAAGAGGCAGGAGCAGCGCTCAGAGGAGAGATCCTTTGGATCAGAGGGAACAGGGACAGGCCTGCAGCAGGAGAAGGCACTGGGTTTATCAGCAGGGCTCTCAGAGCTCCCAGCTGGTGAGGGCAGGCAGCAGAAACAGCTCCTTAGTCACGGGGAGGCTCCTGGGGCTCTGCGAGCCTGGCTGAACCAATCCCCACCAGCAGAGGATCAAAGGCAAGGCAGGGAGAGCACACCTTGAGGCTGCTGGGCCAGCATCATCCTCAGCTCCTGCAGCGCGTGGGCTCTGGGCAGGGTAACCTTGCAATGCCTTAAATGGATTTATCGCTCTGCCATGGGCAAGAGAAGTCAAGCGGATGCTGGATCCTTGGCCATTACTTTGATTTTTCGTCCTTCACCTGCTGTGAATAAAAAAAAAAATGACAGTGAGAGCGGCAGCCCCCCAGGCCAACACCCACTGTCACCCCCAGAGCAGGGCCAGGAGTGCCCATTGCTCACTGTGCCCTGCATGGGCCATCAAGCCACTGATTTATCCCCAGGTACCTAAAAGAAGGAAGCAATCCTTAATCAAAGTAGAGGAACTTCTGCCTCGAGGAAGGGCCAGGCTCTGTGCAGGAACCAGAAGTAGTTTCCTGGCTCAGGTGTTGTCAGCCTTGCTTGGATTCACCTTGTTGCCAGAAATGCACACGCTCAGCTGGGAGGACACGAGCTGCCAAGTTTTGGGGTGTCTCTACCAAGAACAGAAGTGGAGGAGTGCCAAGGCCCCAGGGAAGAGCTGTGATTCAGGAGCTGTAATGGAGCTGGCTGGCAGAGGCTTGGGGTGCACAGCATCCACATCACCTCCCCCTCCAGTCGGGCCCTGGGAGGGCAGGCACGACGGGCTGGGGAGCAGATCCAGCTCCTGGGCACGATGCTGGGGCTTGGCTCCTTGCAGGTTTCTCCATGTCTGGTGTTTCCAGCTCTCCTGTCCAGCCCAGGCTCTCTGCCAGCACACCCCCGTCCCTCTGGGCTCCCCAGCCCAGCCGAGGCGGTGGGGTGAGCACATGGCCCCTTCTCCAGATTCCTCTCCAGCCATTCCCCAGCCCCGGGCACCGGGATGGTTTTTCATCCCCTCTTTGCAAGGTGATTAAACGCTGCACTTGTAAAACACTTCATTCTGGGAAACAAATTATGCAAAACACACTCAGTGGGACCTCACACTAATGGATACAGCCGGCTGACAGGGGGAACTCTGCTCCCAGGATTTACTTTCTGGGGACTGTGAGAAGCTGCCAGGCCAGCCTGCTCCATCCCGGGAAGGGGTGCTCAGCACAGAGCTCTGCTCCATCACAGCCCCCAGGGACCTCCTTTGGAGAGGGCTGGCTGGTGGCACCCACAGCACAGGGACAGACTGGTCTGGAGGAGGCTTGAGCACAGAACACAGCAGCTCTGAAGGCCCAGCACACCCATCTCCTGCTGTTCCTTATTTTAACCCTCACGTGGGTTTCTCAGAGCACTTCTGCCGCTGTTGGCAGTGCTGCAGCACTCGTGCACCATGCTGGGATAAGAGCATCTGGATGGATCTTCACTCATGGTGTTTCCAAGCAGCTCCAGGGATGCTCTACTTGTCCACAGCCTGGACCAGCACTTTCCCAGCATGAGACCTGGCTGGTCAGGCAGAGCTTTGCACATCTTGGGCCATTGATGATGGCAAGGAGGCTGCTCAGCTGCAGACAGGCCCTGGCCATGGCAGGCATCAGAGGATGGAGCTCACTCTCATGGAGTGGCTCAGGGGTGCTCCAGGGGAAGCGACTGCAGGCAGGCAACGTGCTGGATTAGGAACAAAACCAATCCAACCTGCAGCCTACCTTGGGTGCATCATTGTGAAAAAGAAAAAAAAAGAAAAGGAAGAAAAGAGAAGTTAAGATTCCCTGCCCCCGAAGTGCTGACTCACGAGTGACTCAGGGGCTAAGTTTAGCTGTGGAGCAGTGGGGTGAGCACTGCTGGCCTCTCCTTAACCTTCTTATCAGACCTTCCAAGCAAACCCTTCACAGCTCAGGACAGATTCTGCTCACGCTCCAAGGGGATTATGAGGCACCTCTGAAAGCTGGGCCGAGGCACGTGGCCGTCCTGAGGTGCACACACAGCTCTGTGCTGGGCATTGGAGCCGGGCAGGGGAGACAGCACCGAGAGCATCGTTGTGGGGAGTGGCCATAGCTACAGGGGATTGTGACAGCAGTGAGGGGTGTGCTGGCCCAGGGGCACCGAGGGGCCTGGGGACACGGGGCTCCTCTGGGGGTGGCACTGCCTGGCACTAGTGGGCACACCCCAAATGGCTGTGCAAGCCCTGCAGGTGTTGTTCCAACAGCTCAGCCCTGGGAGTGGGGATGACCCAGACCGATTTCCACAGCAGGGTGCCATGTGCAGGACTTTGGGATCAAAGCAAACTCTCTGTTTCTAAGCACTGATGGTGTCAGCACCACTGGGAGCTGAGCTGGCTCCTTGCCTCCATCAGAGCCGCTCCTGTCAGGTTAATCATTGCATAACCTCACACTAAACCTTCATCCAGGGCCTCCAGGAACCCAGCCCGGGGAGCAGCCCAGGGCTCACGGCTCATCCAGAGAGCTGTCCCCTCCTCATCCAGAGAGCTGTCCCCTCCTCATCCAGAGAGCTGTCCCCTCCTCATCCAGAGCTGCCCCCTCCTCATCCAGAGCTGCTCCCTCCTCTTTTTTCTTTCCCCCCTTTTTAATTCATGTGCAAAAAATCAATTCCTCCTCTGCATCACTAGTAATTCCACTGAAGTTTCTCATCCCATTGTAGCCTTCCCTTCACAATTTCTGCATTTTCCAGGCTCTGTGCTGGAAGAAGTGCTGTCCATACCCTCTTCCTACCTATTTTTCCACATTTTTGGCTCGTGGTGGTCCCTCTGGCCAGGAGATATGCTCTGGCTCTCACTTCCCTGGCTAGGAACATTCCCTTTTCATCAGACAGCTTCCAGGAAGCCCTGGGAGCCACAGAACCTTGGGCAGCACTGTGCTCATGCCTTCCTTTGGCACCCAACCTACCCTTTTATTTATGGTAGAGAAGGGCTGTGGCAGCAATTCAGCTGCTTGCTCCCAGGCTGGAGGGAGGGGGGGCACTGTGCATCTGCAGAGGGGAGATAAGGGATTGGGGCACCTCCAGTGCCTGGGATCCTATTAAAGGAGAGCTGGCTGGCGAGATCCTATCGCTGCCCAGAAATATCTGTGACTTCATCCTCGGCCAACACGGCCAAATCCAGCGAGCAGGGTGAGCAGGCTGGGCACTGCTGTGGGGCAGGGAGCAAGGGGAGGCTGCCCCTCTCCAAGGGATCACCAGCCACACTGTCCCCAGGGCTGGCCAGGGTCACTGGTGATGGATCAGCCCATGGCAGCTCGGAGCTGGACACTGCTCCAGCACTCAGCAGTGCCAGACCTGCTGCCCAGGGCGTAGGGTGAGGTTTGAACCTGTCAGTTCCCCCCTCATTCAGGGGACAGGGACAGCTTGGGGACAGCCATGGCATCACCTCCCAGCCCTGCAGCTTGCCTCCCACTCCAGCCTCCCACTGCCAGCCCCGGGGTGCAGCTGGTGAGCTGCATTCCCCCACCCCGTGCTGCTTCCCCAGGACGAGCACAGTTGATTTGCCAAGGTCTGTTCCCACCTCTCTGTTCCACGGGAATTGGGCACCACAGCAGCTGATAAGGAGCTGATAAGGAGCTTGCTCCAGCAAAGCCCAGAATGAGTTGCAGGCAGGTGAAGCTCACATTTCAGATCCTTTACTGCTGCCCTGACACCTGGGGGCCCGGTTTGTCTCTGAAACCATCATGTGCTGCTGGTTCCTCTCAGGAACGAGCACGAGGCAGGCAGCAGGGCAGGGAGGGATCCCTGCCAACAAACACCACTCGTGCTGGGCACGGCCAAGAGGAGCCACGGGGAAAGGAGTCGGTGCCAGAGGCTCCTTTCTGCCAGTGCAAAGCTCACTTTGTCCCTGCAGCAGTTTGGCAAAGGGGTTTTGGAGGGCAGCAAGAACCTCACTGATGCTTGTGGGGCACAGACAGGAGCAAACAACAGCCAAGCAGTGACAGCAGTCTTCTTGTCAGACCAAACACCACAAAAGGCACGTGAATAACCTAAATAAACCCTCCCCACCCTTCAAAAGGGAGGGCAGGTGTGCAGGAGCCTGCTCTGAGCCCTCCTGGGAAGGCAAAAGGATGCAGCTCCTCACCAGGATCACTGGAAAAAGCCTGTGCACAGCTGCCAGGGGATGGCAATCTCCTGAGTCACAGGGGCCTTGGTGCCACCTCCCACCTCACCCTCCCCTGCACAGCACGGGCCCTTCCCACAGCTCTGGGGAAGGGGACAAACACGGAGCCCCCTTAGCTGGGCACGTGGGCAGAGCGTGACAGGGTGGGCTCTGCTCCAGGGGAAGCTTCCCAGCTTGGGAATGAGCTGTGCTGGCCAGGAGAGCTGTGGGAGAGGATGGCTGAGCTGGAGGCACCTGAGGGAGCAGAACAGGCCAAGCACAGCAGCAGGGAATGGACACAAGTGTCACCGGATGGAGTTCAGAGGAAGGAGCACTTCAGGGAGACAGAAACAGCTGCCAGGAGTTCACAGAAACACAGAATGGAATGGTTGGGAAGGGACCTTAAGGATCATCTACTTCCAACCCCCCTGTCAGGAGCAGGGGCACCACAAGTTAACCAAGAGCAGCAATATCTGGGGAAATGAGCAGGCCCAGGTATGCCAAAGCAAAGGATGGGGAAAAGCTTCTGTCAGCTCCTCTCACCCTCTGCAAACACCACCCTGGGAGCTCCTTGTCTGGGATCACAGCCTGCCCAGCCACATGGAGAAAACACATTTCTGGGAAAGCACAACACATCCAACCAGCCAGCAAAGTGTGTCAGCAGCTCATGGCTCTGCAGGTGACAGCCCAAACACCACCAGGACATCTCCCAAACAACAAGGCCAACCCACCCTGAGGAACAGCCCTACAGCTGGAGAGAATGCCTTGTGCTTCTCAGCACCACAGAACAGCCCTGCTCCTTCTGCACTCCCCAGTTCCTCACTCAGGCATCTCTGCATCCCAAAGGAAGCCCCTTTGGGTGAAACAGAGACCTGGCCTATTGCCATGAGCTCCCCTCTGCAGGCCCACAGCTGCCCCCACAGCCCAGCATGTGCCACCAGAGAGGATCAGGGACATTCAGGGATCCAGGGATGGTGGCAGGAGAACACGGTTCTGGCTTGGTGCTGAGTTTTGCACTGTGCTGAGCTCTCCCAGACTAAATTATCGTTTACACTGTTCTTTTCCAGCTAACAGAACAAATAGCACAGCTGGTGAGCACAGCAGAGAATCTCTTCCTGTACCAGCTGCTGAGGGAACCCAGACCCTTTTTCTTCAGCCTCTCTGCTGTGACACAGGACAGGTCCCAGATACCCCAGCTGGGCCTTTGTCACCAGCAAAGGTGAACAGGAACAGCCAGTGCCCCTGACGCAGCTCCGAGCTGGTTATGGAAGGAGCGTCTATTTAAAGGAGTCAGAGCCTTTCTAACCTACCTTCCTTTGAAAGGAAAAAAGCTCACCTAAATATATCCTCCCAGAATTAGAGCTTTTAACCTGCCTGCCTCCTGCAGCCCATTGTCCGGCGCACCAAGAGCTGTTTCCCTGGAAATGGCAGCACAGGCTAATTGCTGTTTGAAGCCTTTCCTCCCATGGAGCAGAGCAGCAGCCTTGGAATACCATTCCCTTCTCTGACAGCTCTCTGTCAGAACAGGCTTCCCAACCTATTCCTCCCTGGTTTTCTCCCTGGACAAGCAAGGTTTAATCAGAATTGTTTCCCTGCAGAAGCCACCTGAGGGTGTGTGCAAAGGAGGAGCTGCTGGGGACACACCTGGGGACTGACAGCTCCAGGGGAGCTCAGGGGACCCTCAGCAGTGGGATGAACCTGGAGCCTTCCCTACAGGTGAGTCAAGGCAAAGAAGAAATGTAAACAGGAGGAAAAGCACACCTGACGTATGTGGTTTTTTTCACCTGAGCTCCTGAGAAGAGCAGGTTGTCAGAAGGCAGGACAGGCATTGCAGTGACAGCTTCTTATTTAATGTAATTGCTACACCTCAGAAGAAAAAAAAAAAGCCTTGTCATGAGCCAAGATGATCTTCCCCCAAGAAATCCTTGAGGCTGGGTGTTAGCATTGAGCTCTGGAGAGGAGAGCCCTGCTCCCAGTCAGCAGCTGGGGCTGGGAGGGCACTTGGTGGGAAGGGGGGGTGCTGGGGAGGAGTGTGGCCCAGCAGTGCCCTCTTTGGGCACAGCCAGGTGCGGGGTGTGCAGCCACAGCTCCCCTCCGTGGCTGGGACACAGCAGGGACTTTGTTCCTCCTGCAGCACAGCTGGGTGGGAGATGCTCACACACAGCAGGTGCTTGCTCTGGAAGGCACAGCCCTGCTGGGAAAGGCCTGCCAGAGCTGAGCACAGCAGGGATCACCTGCAAGAGGAGCCAGCCAGACCCACCCCACCCCCTTCCTCCTGCCTGGAGCTCCTCACACAAACCCACAGAGGGCAGGGGGCTGGATTCGTTGAAGAAGCACTTTGAGGGAGTTTGGAGGAGGCTTTGCCAGCTCAGGAAAGGGACCTGGAGCCGTGCAACAACGTCCCTGCAGTTTGAGTCAAACATCAGGATGGGCAATGCCCCCACAGCCTTGCTCTGCCCCAGCCGTCCTTGTCTGCAGGTCTGCTCAGGATTTCCAAGGGGAGAGACACCCAATGGAGACAATTCCTGGCTTCTTTGCTGGCACACAAGAGCACTGTGAGCACCCACCTCTGAGGTTAATTAGATAAGGCTCTCCAACAAGGTCTCTGGCAGAGCAGGATTTCCTTTCCTCTGTGTTAGGCCCTTTTTAAACCCTCTGACAGATCTCAAAATCGCAGTGCCCCCATTGCACTGCTGACCATAACAGGGGATCTGCTGCAGCACATCAGGGGTGAGCCACAGAGAACCACAAGCAGCAGAGAAAGAAGAGCTGAACAAGTTTAGGGACTGTCAGCTCTAGCAGCAGCCCCAGAGTCCAACTGTGCTCGTGCCCAGAGCTGCATGAACAGTACATGGTATTGGAGCCACAGCAACACCTCTGGCTGCGAGCCCGACACATTCCACAGAGCCTGGAGATGCCTTGGAGCTCTAAGAGGCACAAGAGAAAAAAAGGACAGTGTTCTCTGTGTAGCACAACAGCACTATTTGCTTTCAAAAATCCCGTGGTTTCCATTCCTGCTCCTTGCAGGTGCTTGGTTACCAGCCTGAATGGGCTGAGGGCAGTCCCAGCCCTGCAGGTGAGGAGCTGGACAGCTGGGAGGACACAGCATCCCTTATCTCCAGAGCAAGCTGAGCCTCTGCTCCCAAGGGCCAGGGCTGATCTAGGCAGCCCCAAAAAAGCAGTCACTCTCTGCCAGCTGCAGCCTTGTCGGGGAGAAGTGCAGGACAAGCTCTGAATGGGATTAGGGCAGAGGAAAACGAAATACCCAGGGCCATCCGTGCCTGGGATGCTGCCAGGGATGTGCCAGGGGAAGGGCCTGCCTTGCCTGTCTGTGCCTTGCTGAAGGCCAGGAACGTCTCCGTGGCTCTGCCAGGGAGTGAACAACTCATATCCCTTCTGATCTCCTGGCACAGTGCAAAGGGAGATGGGCACCAGGGGTGGCCAGGCAGCAGCCATGGAATCTGCTGCCTCATGCATCCGTGTGCCCCACAGCAGAAATGATGGACTTGTCCTCATGGCAGGGCCAGTGCTAATGGTTTCTGGGCAGTTGTAATCATTTTGGATCAGACTGACATTGCCATTGACCAGCCCCGGGATAAGGTCACAGGGAGGAGCTGTAAAACACTCATCACCCCCAGCCCAGCCCTCACTCTTCAGCCAAGCCAAGAGCTCCCACCAGCCCGGCTGCCTGGGGAAAGAACCACTCTGTTAGCACTGGGAGGAACCAGCTCCTGGCTTCTCCCATTTCAGTCTATTCCAACCTCAATCTTCCCTGTTATCCTGAGAGCCCAGCTCCATTTCAGGGGTTTATCATGCATGTGGCTTAAGCTGCTGAAGAACACAATGGTCAGAGGCTGTAAAAGCCACCCCAACAGCACAGGCATTTGTTGCTGTAAAGTGCAATGAGCTGCAGAAGAGCTTTTTCAGTAGTGACCCACATTTAAAGCCGAGCTGCAAATCACCACAGCACAGAGCAGCAAACCATGCTCCATGATCAGCCCTCTGCCAGGGAAATATCCCCTCACTGGAGCAGGCAGCACAACCCTCAGCCCCAGCCAGGAACCAGCTCCTGCCTGGAGTTACTCCTGCATGATTCCAGAGGATTCTAGAGCCCAAAAGCAGCTCTCAGGGCTGGGAGATGTGGCAGGGACTGAGGTGAGGACAAAGCTGGGCTGAAGGCTTTGGGATCAGGTGAGACTGGGACAGCGCAGCCCTGCAGAGCAGGGGTGATGCAGAGGGACAGCACAGACCTTATCCAGCCACCTCCAAGGGTCTCTGAAAAAAATCCTTGGAGTGTGGGAACACAGACATCTTCTCCTGTCATCCCTTGGTAGCATCCACCTCCATCACCCCCACTGCCACCCTTCCCAGGAGACCCTGCCCTGTGCTGGTCATGCACACAGAAAACAACTCCAAGCAGGCAGAAGAGGGAGAAAGAGAAAAACACCCTGCTCTGCACCCTGATCTCCCCACCAACCCATCTGCATCCACAGCCTCTGCTCCTCAGCTGCCTGCACACTCCAGCAGCCGGCAGAGAGCCAAGATCCTGGCTCCAAGACATTAACCTGATTCCTTGTGACTGGGTAACCCCTCCTCAGCCCACTCCAGCCTCCCCCAGGGCTGGCAGGGCTGTGCTGCTGCACAGCTCCACAGTGCCACAGCTCCAGAGAGCTCGGGTTGCTCCCTGCTCTTCTCTGGCTTAATGGAAATGCATAATAAGATCTCAGCACGAGCTGAGGAAATTGCCTTCCTTTATCACGGCAGTGCCTTGCCCAGGCTAGCTGGGGAAGGAGAACACAAGCAACACTCTTCTGCAGGTAGCAGAGCCCAGCAGTGAAGAAGTCAGCAGCCCCCTTGCCCCTCAGATTTCCATTTTATTTGCATTTTAAGTTTGGGCACTGCCAAACTCAAGCCCTACAAAGGGCAGGGGATGCTCCAGGGCCAGATTCCTGCTCTGCAGGTCAGCCATGGAGAGAGAAGACACGCTCCCTGCAGCCCCTGCTCACCACACCACGAGGCATCACCAGTGCACAAGGCAGAGGTGAGGATCAAGAAACAAACCCAGAAACCCTCTGAGCATCCTGGCATGCTCAGCCTGGGAAGAAGCAGGTCATGCTTCTCCATGGATACTTGGACCAGGATATTAAAGAGGATCATCACAGCAGCAGGCAGTGGTCCAAGCTCACTGGTTTCAGGCATTTCAGAAGCCAGGACTTGCCTGCATGAGCTCCCAGAAATTATCCCAACAGCACAGAGCTCACTGCAGCACCAGAGGCTCTTCCTCCAAGATCCTCCGTACCAAATGGCCCAGCAGCATTCCAGATGGCCAATCCATCCAGGCTTCCATCCCTACCCACCCTGGAACACTTCCTGTGCCCACAAACAGGAACTGTGGATCAACTGGAGATGGTGGTTGGGTACAAATGCTTCCTTGGCAGGCTCAGTGGGGCTGAGGAGGAGGAACCTCTCAGGAGGCTGCCACAAGATAAAACCAGAATATTTTGCAATTATTTGTCAGAGTCTGCAGGAAAAATCGGAGTTTTGGCAGTGCCTCTGGAGCCAAACCAAACCCAGGACCTCACAGTCCTACACAAACACACTCACCCCCAGCAGATCCCATCCCATATGAGGGGAAGGGGAGCAGCTCTGTTTTCCCCATTTTCCAGTGGTCCTTGGGAAGCACAACAAGGTGGAGGCAGTGGTTTGGCACTTTGATGAACCTCCAGTTTATTTCCCTAAAGAGCCATCAGGGAGACTCTCCTGCAGGTGCTGCTGGTGTAGATGGCAAAACACAGCCCAGTGGTCCATGAGGTGGAGAAGGGAGAGCTTCTCCACCCCCAAAACACAGCAGGCTGCTCCCTTCTCTTAACCTGGCACCAGCTGGAGATAAAATGGAGATAAAACTGGATGGGGCTGGAGGGCTCTGCCCCACAGTCCAGCTCATCCTGGAGGATCTGGTGTCCCAGGCAAACAGCTCAGCCAGCTCAGGAGGAATTGGTCACAGGGCTACACGTCAGCACAGCTTTGGTTCAGCAGCTCTGAGCAGCCTGTGCCAGGGAGAGAAGGGGGAAGCACAGCCTGAAGTCATCCCACTGCACAAATGCCATCCCCAGTGCTGGCAGCCTGCAGGACGAGCGTGTAGGGCCCCATTTGCTTCTGGCCTCATTGATTTCCTGCAGCTCTGCCCTCAGATCCGCAGGGAGGTGGCCTTGCAAGAACTCTGGAGCAGGATGAGGACACCCATATCCTTCCAGGACAAATGAAAGGGAACAACTGAGACAGCAAAAGCACCGAGGGACATGTGGGGTAACAAAGCCATGAGGAGAGGATGGCATTCCTGCCCCTGGCCTGTTTCCATGCCCCAGGACAGGACTGCCCTGAGCAAAAGCTGGGGTGTCTGGGTGAGAATCAGCTCCTTCCTCAGCTCCTTGTATCCCTGGGAAGCAGGATCCACCCAGAGCCAGCCCCGGCTGCCACACTCGGGCTTTTCAAGCCTCTCAGACCCCAGCCTGGAGAGCAAACTGCAGCAATTACCGGCTCTTGCTGCTTCGAAAGGCAACACTCTGTAAATAAATTACATCTCGGAAATTAATAAGTGTTGCCTAATTGGGGTTTAGCATCTTAAATTCCTGAAAATCCTTGTAAGATGACAGAAAAGGAAGAAGGGAAGATATTTGCTTGGCTGGAGAGCCCTAATCCAGCCCTAGCAGTAGGCAGGACACCCAAGGAGACTCAGCCCTGCCTGTCATGGGGTTGCTGTGCTCCAGCACCAGGACGTGTCTGTACAGCCCAGGGTCAGACCAATTTTACTCCTGGCAGCAGAGCAGCAGTGCTGCAAATGGCTTTTTAAATACTGAGCTAGAGCTTCCAGGGCAGAGCATGAGGAGAGACCAAACCAGAGAGCAGCTGCTAAGCTGGGCCTTTGTAAATGAGGCAGAGAACCCTTTGGCATTCAGCATTTGCACTGGAGGAAGCTCAGTGTTCCTCTCCTCCTGCTGACAGCTCTGGTGTGTCCCACCATCACCATGGTGAGAGCTGGATGAGCTTTGGTTACCTGGGAGCACTCAGAGCCTCTGGTGCCATGTGGCAAAATCATTTTGCAGCCAAAATGCTGCAGAGATTTCCAGCAGATGATTCCCCTGGCACCAGGCTGGCAGTTTCCTCTGGGCTGCCACCTCTGCCATGCCAAGTCTGTTCCATGCAGCCTCTGAACAATCTGTCCCTGTGCTGTCCAGACCTTGCAGCACACGTGGACTTGTGCCTGATGCAGTGAGTCAGGGCCATCATCACTTCTGTGTGATGCTGACAGTTTTGCTTTCTTTCAGATTTCTCCCAGCTGCCTCCCAGACACTCCAGGGTTCCCGAAGGGCTCCATGTCCCAGCTTGTTACTGGGAAATCAGGAGACAGATAACTGGGACAAGAGCATTTTCCTGACCTCCTGGGGCTGATCCCTGAGGATCCCTCTGTGCCTGCTGGTGGGCACACAGAGCAGGCATTGCTGTGGAGCCACTGTCCCCCTGCCCACTCCTCACACAGGTATCCTGAAGGTTAAAGCCCTGACCCCCTTTTCTCCTGCCCACATCATTGACACATCCAGGTGAGCAGCAAACACAGCCCGTGACACTGAGCACTGCTTTTCCTCTCCACTAACTCCTGGGGGCCCAGCATGGAGAGACCTTAATGGATCCAACACAACTCCCAGCACAGAGCAGCTCCACTGTTTGATGCAAAGTTTAATTTGATTTCTCACTTGAATAGCTGAGACATCCTTGATGCACATCCTTCAGCTCCTTCCAGATAAATCTGCTGCATACAATTAGCACCAGGAGTCACCTGCATTTCACCAGCCCTCCCCTTCACTCCAGCCTCCACCAGCACCTCCCAGGGCTGCAGAGCAACCCCACTCCCACCTTTGGAAAGGATTTCCCATGGCATTTGCCCTACTCTAGCAAAGGGAAAGATGGGGTTAAACACCTTTGCCACGTCACTGTAATCAAGGAGAGATGATGGAGGGGGCAGAGGCCAAGGCAGGAGCTGCTGCAGCTTTCCCAGCTCAGTCTCCAGCTGCAATTCCTGCAGGAGCACAGCCCAGAGCAGCAGCATTCCTTGCTGCCCCAAGCCACTCTGCTCCTCCCCAAAAGCAGCTGCATTTCAGCAAGGCTTGGGGCAGCAGAGCACAGTGCCCTGCAAACAGTGAGCAAATGCTGTGACTGCCAAGAAAATATGGGAAGTGCAGGTGGGAACACTGTGTTCCTTTTTAATATAATATAAAACTCTGGAGGTTTTTCTGTCTGTTTTTAGGACACCCTGGAACTTCAGCCTACAATCCCCAAATCTTGGGCAGCACAGAGCTGCTGAACCAGGGTCACTGCTGGGGCAGGAGGGAGACCCACAGCTTTCCAAAGAGGGAAAGCTGAGCAAGGAGAACAGTGTTGTCCTGTACCAACACCAGTGATGCACAGGCAAAGGTCTCACCTGAGCCTGGAGAGCCCCCACAGGCTCTGGCTGTTTTCTGTCTGATTCAGAACTCACTGGTGAGCCAGCTCGACCGAATCCATTCCCTTCCCAGAGCTCTGAAGCACAACAGTTGATTTAAAAACCTTACAGCGAACTGTTGGGGAGTGAAAAATGGATTTTCAGGCATTAAAGCACAGACCGAGGAGCAAACAGACACCTTTGATTGAGAAATCAATGCTGGGGTTTTACAGCACTTCACGCTAAGCAGCAGCAGAGCCCAGCGTGTGCCTCATCCCTGCAGGGCAGAGGGGAGAAACCACAGAGAAATTAAACACTCTGATGCTTCCCATGGCCTCACCAAAGCCAAACAACGTGTTTTCAAAAGAGACCCTTCAGATTATAAACTGACAGGGAAAGGGTCCGTGCCAGACCTTTCAGGGGGCTCCACCTGGCTGCTCCTGAGGCCGAGGGCTGATCTCTCCTCACCCCCTGCTAACCAAGACTTGATCCAGTGAGTGACATTCCTGCCCATGGCAGGGGGTTGGAACTAAATGGCCTTTAAGATCCCTTCCAACCCCAACCATCCTGTGATTCTCTGATCTCTTCTGGCCCAGGGATGACCCAGGGCAGCACACAGGAGCTCCTGCTGCTCTGTCAACCAGCCCTGGGTGCAAAAAAGGAAAAAAAAAGAAAGAAAGAAAGAAAAAACCTGAAAGATATTAAAAGCAGAGCCTGGGATTGATGAAGATGCCAGAGGGAAGGAGCAAGTCACAAAGGGAAGAGGAGGAACAATCCCTGCACCCAACAGGGATGTTACAAGCGAGAGAGACAAGCTAACAAATTAAAACAGACCACGAGAACCCCTGATATGTTTTAAAGCTTTCTCTCAGCTTTCTTCTTCTCTTTTGTATGTTGAAAATTCATCTTCAATTGCAATCTCAATGCCCCCAGAGGGAAAAACACCCCGGCATAAGGCAGACTTCCCTCTAGGCAATGTGAATCTGTATTACCAGAGCAAAAAGCCTTTCATCTCAAAATTGTTCCCTTCCAGAGCACTTGACCCAAAAGGAAGTCTCCTTTATTTCTGTAGAAGTCACTTTCTCTCCCACATCCCGTGTCCTCAGAAGGGAGCAGGGAGGCAGCTCTCTGCATTCCCCAGTGCCTGCTCAGAGCCTGCAGGTGCCTGCCCTGTGCCCCTGCAGCACCCCAGTGCTGCCAGGGCACTGCTGGGGCAGGGACAGCCCCTCTCTGCAGCACCAAGATGGCAGCAGATCCCAGGCCAGGAGCTCGGGGACACCCCTGCTCCCCAGAGAGCTCCTCTGCCCCCACCAGGCTCCACAAGCCCCTCCTGCCCAGAGACAGGGACAAAGGGGGACCTCCTCCATGTTCCCATCCCTCAGCAAGAGCCAAGGTAGCAGGTGCAGTCATTGGCACCTGACTTGTTTCTCCAAGCCAGGAGTGCTCCCTTTCCCAGCCAAGGCTGCATCCACAGCACCCAGGTGGTTCTGCACAGCTCAGGGGTGCCACCAGACATGGCAGATAAAACCTAGGGGAGATTCTGGTGCCCTGGGAGCTGCCGTGACTGCACGAGCTGGGGATGTCCAGCTCAGTCTCCAGCTGAAATGGAGGGGAAAAGTGGTACCAGCACTTCAGCAGGAGGGAGGGGAGCTGCTGTTTGCCACAGCCAGCAGGAGGCTGGTGTGGGTGAGACAAGAGCTCCTGGCTCCCACAGCCATCTGACATCCAGGGAAATTGCCACCACGGACAAGGACCCGTGAACCAAGGCTCCCAGGCCAGCTCCACCCTGTGACAGGGGCTCCATGTCGTGCCCCTCTGCCCTGCCCTGCAGGACACCAAACACCAGACACCTGCCCGTGGGACCCAGCTCAGCAAAGCCACCCTGGGCTCAGAAAGCCACAGCCCAGCACAAGTCACTGACTCCATGCTGAGTTTTGCAATGGATCTGCAGTGTAATGCTGGGAAGGACAGCAGGGCTCACGGAATTACAGCACATTTCTGCCCCTCTGAGCTGAGAGCCTCCTGAATCCCAGTGTGCTGGAAAAACCCAGGAACTGCTCGTGCAGAGCTCTGCAAATTCCATGTTTTTAAAGCAGCCCTTGGGGTTGTTTGAAGCACCTGCTGTTTGGATCCCTGCAAGCAGCTCCTGAGCACGAGCTTTGCTTTCTCCTGAACACACACACAGGTCTGGGCTACTCACTGGGCTCAGCCATCCTGGAGGGAGCAGATTTATCAGGCAGGACTGGCAATAAAGATAACAGTGTTGGTGATGGTTCCTCGAGCTGAATTGCTCTCAGGGCACCGGGGGAGTGATATGCAGTGCAAGATACCCACAGAGTTCTATAGAATAAACACAGCCTGCTTCAGTTCACACAAGCCAGCCCCACAGAAACATTAAAATTCAACAGTGGTTCAGGTTGGGCTGATTTCTGCATGCCTTTGGTAGCATTTTTAGGGAGGCTTTTCTGAGGCTCTTTTCTTCAGCTGACAACTCCCTCAGCCCCTCTTTTTCTGAGCACCCCAAGGAAAGTGAAATCCTCGAAGGAAAATAATTTCCAAACCTCTCAGAGATAAAAAAGCTCCTATTAGACTAATTTTTAGGATGCAGGGAGGAGAAAGCTTAAGCTAAACAAACTAGTGGAAAAATTGATTTATTAAAGTAGTTGGATGCTATCAGGGCAGCAAGCAATTTCCTGCAAGCACCACGGCCCATTCTACTAGAACAGATCTGTCTCACCTTCCTGGCGGTGTTCCCTCTGCCTGCCCTGCTCCCAGAGCAGCTCCAGTGCTGTGATCCCCTTCAGTGACCCATTAGCAGCCACGGCACATTTGCCATTGTGTAAGTGGCAGCAGCAGCAAACAGAACACTCTAAATAAATTTTCGGCGGCTGCAGAGCGGTGTAATTAATCACAGGGTGTTTTACAGGCAGCAGGAGGCAGGGAAATGCACAAGGCTGTGGGAAAAGGGACATCAGACCCCCCCCTTCTCCTGCCTGTCCCCACCCTGCCCTGCCCAAGGCGACACAGGAGCCGAGGGCTGAGGCCAGGCAGCAGCTGGAGGGGAGGTCAGGCTGTGTTTCACAGCTCATCCCAATCTGTGAGCTCCAGCAATCACTGTGTCCCCAGCCTGCTTCGTTTGGGCACGTCCTTGATCAGCAAATAAACAGCCCTTGCTGGCGGTGCCTGCAGAAGTGTAAAGTTAATCCTGCTCCAAGCCCACTCCCTGCATCTTCCCTTTCCCACATTCCTGAGGACCAAGACCTGCTGGCACAGAGCAGGAGCAGACGAGGAAGGAACAGCTTTAAACCCCCTGAACTGGATCCCTCCAGCTCCTCCCTTGGCACAGCACAGCCCTGAGCTCTCCCTCCCTGCAGCCTCTCCTCCTGCACTCCCGTGCAGGCTCCTTTGGGATGCTGCTCCCTGCTGCCCTCCCAGCAGCTGCACTGCTGGGGATTGCTGGGAAAGCCTCACATTTTCCTGAGTGCAGCACACAGCACATGCTGCCAGCGTGCCTTGCTGCCCAGCAGACAGATCCCGAGGTCAGCAGCAGCAGCAAATGGAATAGTTTGGCCCTGGGAGAAACCTCACATGAATCTCACAGCACCACCACTCCAGAAAGTCATCAGGGACCCTTGAACTCACCAGGATGGCACAAAGTGCAAGCTGGGAGCCTGCAGGACTTCTCCAGGGAGAGCTGGCAGCTCCCTTGGCCCTCTTCTCCTCCCATCTCCCTCATCCAAGGACAGTGGCCCACATGGAGGTGTCCTCCTGCTTCAGAGGGCACTGCCCTCACCTGTAAAGGCAGAGACAAAAAACCAGGTTTTGTTTCCTGATGCTGAACAGAAAACTAAAACCCTAAAGGCTGTGGTGGAGTTGAAGTGTCAGCATTCACCCTGAAATCAACCCACCTGAGACAATCCTCCTCTTTCTCCCTTGCTTCAGCCCCACTCCCTGCTCTCTCCTGAAGTCTGGCATCCCTCCTGCTCTGACTGGCTGCTGTCTCTGAGCAACACCAAAGCAGTGCTGAGCAGAAGGGAAAAAAAAATATATACAGCAGCCTCTGAGCCATGCTTTTAATATTTCATCTTTCTTTTTCTGCCAGAAGAAAGGAAATTCCCTATGCTGGCTGGGCTGCAACCTCACCACCACACCCCTGAGCCTCAGACAGCTCTAAGGCTGCCAGCCTCTCCAGGCAGGCAGGGAGTGCAAGGCTCATCTCCCACCCACCCAAACCTTTCTGCTCCGACATTCCCTGGTGCCTGTCAGGAGGTGGCACTGAGGGGGCAGGGAGGGCTGGGGCAGCTGCCTCAGAGCTACAGAATTCAAGATATGGCAGAGAATCCCTGTACTGAGCTCCACAGGCCACTCAGATGCCTCCACGGACCAATTCTGGTGGAAACTGATCCGGGAAAGGCGACAGGTCAGCAGCCACTGGGTCAGCCCCAGTGACACCTGCCAATCCCTGCCACCACGCTCCGTGTCAGAGCCAGCCTCCATCCCACCCTCACACCAGCTATCCATCAAGCATCGTCTGTGTCAAGCCAGCTTTTATTTTTAAATTTAATGTCTGTAAAGTATTTTGGCTTTAAATTATTCCGCAGCCTCCCTCGGTTTGGCGGCGCTTCCCCGTCTAGACAGAACAATCTTGTTGTCAGTGAAACAGATTCGCCCTGACATCCCTGCCGAGATGTTGCTGCTGTTTTGTGGAAAGGAAAAGGGCTAAAAAGCTCATTCTTTACAGTTTTGAGATGTGATTCCTGTCCATTCAGTTTCAAACAAACACCTCAATAAATAATGCTGCTGTCCCAGTTTTGATCTCTCTGTGTTAGGATGTGCAGGGATGGCTCAGCACCCAGTGGGATCCCCCCTCTCCCACTGCTGCTTCCCGTGTGCCTGCCCCTCCTGGGAGCCAGGAATTCCCACTCTCCTATTCTTCCAAACCCACCTGCTTTGGTTCTCTCTCCCAGGCTGCAGAGCAGGGACTGGAATGTGGAGATCCCTGTGGCAGCACAGTCCCTGCTCCTGAACCTGGATCCTCTGAGCTATAGGACTTATCTTGGATGGATGGCTGGATGGGAGATGCAGGAGAGCCATCAGCAGCCTGAAAGAGACATTAAACCAAGTCAAAATATACCTTGAGCACCAGCCTTGTTGCCAAGGCTCTGCCAGAGTGAAAGACTACAAATACTTTTTTTATAATTAAAAAAGTACCTTTCCCCCATGCTCACCAAGGCAAAAATAAAGCAGAATGAGTGTTCAGCAGCACCTCGTGTCAGCCTCTGGTACTTGGAGAGAGAAAACAGCCTGCTCCAGCCAAAAATAACCATGTTCCCCTTTTGCTCTGCCAGTGACACATCCTTGATGCCTGCAGTCAGAAGTGACAAGTACCAGCTGGGCACCTTTCCATCTCCTCTCCCGGTAAGACAGTCACCCAGGGGGCAGCAGGGAGGTGATCTCCACCTTGGGTGGGCATTCCCTGCCCAGGCATCACCCAGGGGAAAGGCACAGCCCCAGAACCCAGCCCTGAGGAGCTGGACACACACAGAGTCACACAGAACAGAGGGGCTCCATGTGAAGGGCAAGAGCTCAGCCCAGGGTTGCTTCTCAAGGGTGCCTGTGGGCAGGGGGCTGGAGGAGAGCAGAACACACCACCAGGCACAGCTATAGGGTGGCAAAGGGCCATGGTAGCTGATTTCATTCCCAAAATGCCTCTGGAGCTCCAGGAGGTGCCCAGTTCAGAGCAGACTGGATCAGCCCTCCTGCATTAACATTTAACCCCAGAGCATCCCACAATAAATCAGGTGCAAAAGTAACATGCACAGGAGGAGACACCTGCCTCTAAATAATCAAGCAGAAAAAAATGCCTCTGAATATCCAAATGGGAAAAATGAAGTTGTGAAGCAAGAAGGGCTCTCTGTGCTCTTTGCACAGGCACCCACAGCCAGCAGCACAATGGGAAGAGCTGCAGCAGGAAAAGCTCCAGGGCAGCTCCACACCTGCTTCCCACCCTTTACTGATGTACCTCTTGAATTCATCCCTGTCCTGACCTCCATGGAGATATGGACGTTTTCTTCCTGCAGCTCATAGGGAACAGCAATCCTGGCTGTGCCAGAGCCAAAGCCCCACATTTGGAGCAGCACACCCACCCCAGGCAGGAGCAGATGGCCCTGGGATCCAGAGAGGCAGAGCAGAGCAGAGCGGGGGAAGATCCCACCATCCATCCCAGAGATGTGCCGTGCACAAGCAGCCCCAAGGACTGACTGTACCAGGAAAACAGCACTGGGAAGGCATGGCAAACAGCAAATGGATGTGGCCTTCCCTGGGTGCACGGGGCCCATCCCACACAGGATCCTCCACAAGCACGGAGCCCGTGGATGGCTGAGGGCATCCTGCAGCAGCACTTCGTGCCTCTCCCTTCACCCACGGCAATGTTTCAGCTCATTAATTCAATGAGGTTTTGCCCCAGATCTGGGGGACCAGCAACTGCTCCTTTGAGGTGCCTTGAGCAGCTGCTCTCTGTGTTGATGGAGGGCTGGGAAAAGTCCTCTCCTGAGCCCCTGCAGCTGCACCAGCCCTGCTGATGCCCAGATCCATGATAAATGGAGTTACAGCTGCAGTGGAGTGTTTGCTGTCCTCCCGGGATGGAGGTGTTAATGCATGGGCTGAGCTGGGGGAGTGAAGCGCTGGAAAATGATGCAGAAAGCTCATTAGCACATCCTTAATAGCCCTGAAATTGCTGTGAGGGCCTCTGGCAGCTCTCCTCCCCCTGGGTCGGGGGGAGCCATGGTCAGGGCACCTCCGTGCTTGGAGCCAGCGCCTCCACACCGGGCACTCCCAAGGGGAACGGCACTGGCTCAGCTCGCACATCTGCTCCAAGTCCAGGGACTCCGGGAGGAGCCGCTGGCATCAGGCACCCAAATTCTACTGCTGCATGCTGCTACTGCCCTCTGTGGGGAGAGGCAGACTGTGCCTCAATTTCCCCGCCTCTATGACACCTCCCACCCCCCTCGGTGAATACCTCCAGCTCTTAATTCTTGGTCTGCCCTCACTTCAGTGATGCATTTGGGGGAATTTTCACGCAGTTCAGAGGTGCTGCCTGAATTTCCAAGGTGACCCAAAGACATCAACTCAGAATCCCAGAATGGTTTGGGTTGGGAGGGATCTTGAAGCTCCTCTCATTCCAGGGACACCTCCCACCCAGCCTGGCCGTGGACCCCTGACACTCGCCGGGTGTCCCGGTGCTCTGTCCGGGGGGAGATGGGTGTGGGCACTGCTCCGGGCAGGGCTCCAACACACACCGAGCCAGCTCAAGTGCTCAAGGTTGGACCAAAGGAGCGATTCTGGTTTCCCAGAGCCGGGGCAAAGCCTTCTCTCTGAATTAACGAGCTGGTAAAGTGCTACTCCTGAGCGAGAAGGGGGCAGGGGCAGGTCCCGTGTCCCACCTTTAAGCGCTGCACCACAATTCCACTTTTCATGGCACCTGCACTGAAGGGATTCAATGACTCCTGGGAAATGCTAAGCCAAGAAGCTTTTAAGAACTCCTGAACTGCCTTTTTAAGAGGCAGGGCACATGTGCAGCTAATCCAGTCTTAAAACTAATGATTTAATTTACCTTTGGAGAAGCAAACCAGCATAAATTAATATCTCCCAGTAGTATAACATAAGCATGTTTTATCTAGAGATTATGTTGATTAAATCATCAAGTGCCATAATCTTCCCTTCATACCTCAATAAGCTGGAGGAAAAAAAAAATCCCTAAAAATGTAGATACAGCCTTCTAAGCCACAGGAGGGAAGTGCAAGCAGAGTGAGCACAGGAGACTCCCCACCCTGGAAGAAGCTGCTCCAGCTGGTGTGGTACCAAGAGGTAAAATAAAACTCCATGTTCCTCATGGAAGACGTGCAGGGAGAGGCAGGAGCTCCGAGGCAGCACAGGAGCTGCACCGAGGCAGCACAGGAGCTGCACTTCTGGGGTTTCACTCTGCAAATGGACCTGGGGAGGTCAGGTCTGGCTCCTCCAGGCCGTGTATCTCCTTTCAGGACACAAAACACCAGGGCTATTAGTCATGCCAGCTGGAAATTCCAGTGACTCAGACCCACCACGCAAGGAGACAGTGCTCAGCAGAGGGGGGAAAAACCAGAATCTCCTTCAACACATCTCCCTCCCGCCTCGCTAACCTCATTTCTGCCTGTTCCCACTCACCTTGAGCTGCAGGACTAAACACCCACCCCGATGAATCAACAAGACCTACCTGGACTTTCTCCACCTGCCGGGGGTGGTTTCCAGACAAAGGCGGTTCCTGCGGGACTCAGCTGCAAACTGTCTCCAGGTAATCATGCCCAGGCACTCGAGCTTTAATGGCTTTGTGTGCTGGCTGTTTGCATTGCTGGAGAGCCCTCGGGCCGGGCACTTCAGACGCACAACACCTTTTATTCCGAGCCAATTCAGAACCTCAGGCGAGTTTGAAAGCTTCCCTGGAGAAGGACAAAGGAGCTCGTTAAGAGGAGGTGTCCAAGGCCAGAACAACATCTCCAACAACAGAAAGCCCCTCCCATGAAACAGCAAACTAAACACTGTACTGACACCAGCGGCACGTCTCCAGCAAGAAACCTGGATTTACAAGGTCAAACCTCAACGTGAGCAACACAGACTCACCCTCCTAGTCCCTCCCAGTGCTTATGAAATAAGTGGTTTTTGCACAGAAAGGGCAATTAACAGATGAGGTTTAATTTGGTTATTGGCAAGTTGGGGCAGAGAGAACCTGCCAGCAGTGCAGGCACCACAGCTCCGTGCCTGTTCCCTACAAACAGGGTAATTTCTCCACTTTTGTAAGAGCTTGAGAGCCTTCAGAGGAGAAAGGACATTATTTCAAAAAACATTTTAAAACCACCATGAAGTTGTCAAGAGGAACACTCTGCTCAGTGTCGCAGGCAGAAAACACATCTCCAGCCAGACACTCTGTCCCTGGGTAGGAAAAATACACATTGTAAAGGATCCATTTTCAGGTTCTGAAAGGAGGCCCTTTCTGAACATGGGTTTTTCCACAGAGAGGAGACACTGTGTGCTGACTTGCAGCATTACAAATATGGAAGCTTCAAGAAGTTTCCTGACTTAAAAAAAAAATTATTATTATTGCTCATTTCTGTGGTCCTACAAAAAAAATTATTATTATTGCTCATTTCTGTGGTCCTACAAACCTGCCTGATGATTCAGAGAGCAGAGGGGGGTTGTGTTTCTTCCCATGAACACTGTTAAACTAAAACTCAGACCCTTTTCTCCCCTAGAAGCAAACCTCCAAGCCTTACTGACTTCCCTAAAATGATCCAGGCAGAGGAGTGTAATTTAAGAACAATTCTTCACATCCTTCTGATGCTGTTTTACAGTACAAATAACCAATTTGACCCTCTCCCTCTGAGAGTGTCTCTGCCTGTCCAGCTCTGAACAGCATTTCCCTTCTAGGCTTTATAACCTCTTCAGTTCAATTAATGGGGCCCCCAAAAGCCTGGGGACTCCATTATTCCTAAATGAAACATCTTCAGAGACATTCATGCCACTTGTCTTCTGCAGGACCCTCTTTCCAGGCAAGCCTGACATTTTGACAGATCTTCACACTCTTTTTCACCGAGGAAACGCACCATTACACAAGGTTAATTTTTTTAGGATTGATAGAAAATCTCTTCCTCTAGGTAAACATAAGACAAACATCTACACACTGTGTGGAATTACATGTCAAGCCACTTGGTAAAACCAGCTTATCTGCCAGGAACAAGCCTGACAAATCCTTGGTGCAGATGTCTTTCTTTCCCCACTTTAAATTGCACACAGAGGCCTCAGAGTTCAGAGGAAGGGAGGGGGTTCCCCTCATTTATCATCCCTGTCCTGCCTGTGCTTCCACCTCCTTGCTGAGGCAGCTGCCTTTGGAAAGGAGGATTTGGAGAAGATCCAGAGGAAAACCTTACAAAAAACAAAACAAAAAACCAAAAAGAAAGGAAAAAAAACCCCAACCAAACCAAAAACCCACGACAGGGAGGCTGCCTGACCTCTCCTCTCACTCCTGGGGCTGGAGGTGTGCTGGGAGTGTGATGCTGCCTGCAAATGGCACCTGTGCCACGTGTGCCCCTGGCAGAGCCCGTGGCAGAGGATGCTCAGCTCCCCAGTGACAGTGACCACCAGAGCTTTGTCACTCTGCTGCTGCTCGTTCCCCAGGAGAAAATTCGACTGAGGGTGTTGCCCCTTACAGACCCGAACTACAAACATTTGCTTTCTGGTTTTGAATACATTCCCCTCTCCCCCCAGGCTGGGGGGAGGAATCTTCCACAGGAGCTCAAAGCCCACAGATGTCAGACCATTCCTCTCCCTCTCCTTTTGCAATCCCTTAGCTGCTTGATGCCCTGGGGGAGCCAAAGGTGGCAGGGAGAAAGCCCATGATCCCTTCAGGATGGATTTTATTGTCTTTAGCTAATGAGTTCCACCTTGGAGAGTGAGATCCTCCTTTCCAAGGGGCACAGGTCCTCTCTGAGCTTCACCTAGAATCTGTATGGGCATTGCCACTCCACACTCAACATCCTGGACAAACAAATGATTAATTATCCCCAGGGAGCTGCCATCTGTCGGTCAGATCTGATGAACAGAACATCCCTGTGATCTCCACCAACTGCCAAGGGAAACGTGCTCCTTTCCCATGGTTTTAGGACCAGCTTCTCACACTCAGCTACCAAATGCAGCTGGTAATCCTGAGATCAGCCAGTCACCTGCTGCAGAGTGAGCCTCGGCCTGTCCAGATGGATGGAGAGGGACAAGAGTGTGACACTGAAGAGATGATGTGCTCAGAGGTGTAGGTGAAGTTCTGACATAGCCAAAAACTGACAGCAAAGCCTTAAGGAAGGTTAAATTGCCCTCAAGCCCGGAGAAAAAGCTAAGTTGAGGAAGGAGAAAGTAATTTCTAGCCGAGCCAGCTCTCAGCTTTTGGCTGATCATTGCTCTCCTGTGCCTCAGCCTCCTCGACTGAGTCATCAAGTTTGTTCTCATTTACTTCTCTCTGTAGAAACCTTTGAGATTTGTGTTTCAAAACCACTATGGGGGTAAAATCAGTGGCGAGACAGGCAGCAGCAGGCACTGGATGCCCTTCACAGCAGTGCCCAAGCAGGAAAGGAGGATGCTCTGCACTGACGCTGGGCTGGCTCCTCCCGCCCGCTCTGCTCAGCAGCCGGCGATTGCCACAGCAACGGGAAAGAGGAGAAAAGTGTTTGTCCAGGACGGATTCGGTTGCTTTTAAGTGGATGAACATAGGAGAGTTTGTTTATAAACGTCAGGAGCAGGTCGGTGTGAAATTGGAAAGGCGAGAGGAGTTTGGCTCGGTGAGCAACACGCGGGGTGAGGGGATGGAGCACCTGAGGCAGGTGTGGAGCCAGACACGGGGGAGTCTCAGCACTCGGGAAACCTTGTCACCAGTGCACACAGAGCTGTCACCCCTCTGTCCCTGTGAAAAACGAGGTTCACTTTCTTGGGAAAATGTAGAAGTTTAATAAAAAAATAAAGAAAATAGACAATTAGGAGAGATAAAAGCAAAATACATTTTCTCGGCCGAGGGTGCCTGGCACAGAACTAGCTAGCACACTCTTAACAAAAGTTTTCTCTTTAAAAACATCAGCTTGATGCATATTTAAAAATTCACATGCATGATTCAAACATTCTTTTTGAGTGTGAATTCTTTTGTTTAGTCTCAACTCCCCCCTCAACCATTCTATCCGGCAGACCTGTCTTTGGGTGGCTCTATTCCATCTGATAACACAGGTCTATAAATTCTTCTCCTGGGGTTCTGGTCATTTTCATTTGGACAAGATCCTTGATAAGAGAAGTTTAATCGCTTCTTTGGTCAGCAAACAAAAGACTCTAGTGTTCTCACACTAAGATGCAATCATAAGGAGTATACACTCATCACATTTCTAAATTCTATTAATAAAGAAAATACAGTACAATCTTCCTACATTCTACATACAGTATTCATTTTAATATTTGCGAAAAGCCAACTATATACTGTGCATTTATAACAGTCCCCAAAGCCACCACAGGGCTGAGCTGCAGGGATCTCCCTTCCCAGCACAGGACCGCAGTGCTGGAGCTCCAGCCGCACCGCCAGCCGAGCCGTGTGACCAGACGGCGGTGAGGGGCAGGAAGGTCGGGCAGGAGCCTCTGCTCCGCCCCGGAGCCATTGGAGAGGCTCATTAAAGCAGTTAATGGCGCACAGCAGCGCTGACAGCACGCCGCCCAATTGCATTTGTAACAACGCCCCAAAGGACCGGAGCGTTTGGCTGGAACGCTCCGGGACAGCCGAGCTGTGCCAGCGGTGAGAGCGGGCAGCACATCCCAAAAACACAGAAGGTAAAAATCCCACATTTCGATGAACAGCGAGGCTCTCCATGTGCTATGATGATGATGATGGTGGCTGGGTTAAACACCCAGGCAGCAAAACTCGCCCTCACCGCCTGCCTCCCCAGCTGCCCTGCCAGCAGGAATTCGGGACGTGTCTGTTCCCTGAAGGAGACCGGGGGGAAGCAGGGTGAGAGCCAAAAAATCCCTTTGAACTGTCCCATTTCTGTGATTGTCCTGGCAGCCCCTTTGCAGCACACTCAGCTCACGGAGGGAACAGATGACAGGCAGGGTGACAGGGCTGGGACACCCCCGGGGTCACAGGCATCACCCCAAGTGACAAAGCCGGACCCAGAGCCTGCCTGGCCCTGCACCACATTCCCTTCATCAGACACACCACATCGATCCGAGCAGGTACTTGGCAATGAAAGGCTGCAGGAGCAGTGCAAAGGTTCGCTGTAACACATTAATTAAATGTAGCAATGCCTCAGAATTGAAGTGAATATGCAACACCAGCACGGAGCAGGGTGTGTAACAGGGCACGGCTGGGTGGCTGAAGGAGAGGGCTCGTGCCTCTGCTCGGCTGGCTGGCTGCATCCATTAATTACATCCCCATTAAGGCAGGCAGGAAATGCTCCCACCAGCAGCACCTTCCTGCTCTGTCATTCAGCCCAGGAACACGACAGATAGAGCAGAGCTGAGGCATAATCGAGATGGAGCAGCTGCCAGGCAGGATGGATGGGGAGAGACCCCTGTGCTCGGAGGCTGTGCAGGTTATTGATACCTTTGGTTGGGTGACAAGATAAAGAGGCACTGCAGGCCTCAGGAAGGCCACAGCCAGTGTTTGAGGCTGTGCACATCCATTACAAGGCACGTGGATCAGATTCCCCCAAGGCCCTCAGCACTGGGGTAGCAGAGGCTGGCACGAGCCAGCCCAGCACATCCTGCTGCATCCTCCATGTTCCCTTTAGCTCTCATGGGATTTCAGAGCAAACAAAACCTTCAGACTTCTCTAAGAAAGCCAGATTAGCACTGAGAGGTGCTCAGCCCTGCTCACTGCTCCAGAGACTCCTCACTGCACTGCTGAGGCCCTGGCACAGGGTGCCCAGAGCAGCTGTGGCTGCCCCTGCATCCCTGGCAGTGTCCAAGGCCAGGCTGGACAGGGCTTGGAGCAGCCTGGGACAGTGGAAGGTGCCCCTGCCCATGGCAGGGGGTGGAAGATGATCCTTCCAACCCAAACCATTCTGTGATTCCATGATTCTCTCCAAGGACAGTCCAGGATCTGCCTTCCACGCCCCACCCTCCTTGCCCAGACACACCAGACAGGCAGCCCAGGTATGAGAGCACCAACACTGCAGCTTTGCAGCCCCAAAAATCTGCTAAATACTCCACAGCACCTGGAAATGACAGACAAGCACCTGTGTCTACTCAGATGGATGAAATCCTCCAGGAGCAAAGCCCTGCTGTGGCAGAGCCACTCACTGGATTGCCACCAATTGTCCCTTCCTTAGAACAGACAAGGGTTTATCCATCTTCAGGGGACAGACACTGCATTTCTGTACTTCACCCAGACTTTCAAAGCTCTTCCCAAAATTGTTATTTCAATGAAACAGGAAACAAATCAATAGTTTTGAATTCTCTCAGGGGAGAATGAGACCAAGAGGCTGAGGCAGGGCCGGTAACAACCCTGCCATGTTTTATTTCCCTTTCCTGAACTGCAAAACTCCAGGCTTGGTCCAAAATGAGACCTAATCAATATTCTAATGCTGAGATCTCATTACAGACTGAGCATCCCTGGGTCCAGGTCAAACTCTCCTTCATGTCTCAGTTTTCCAGACAGTTTTGAACCAATTGTTTTAGCAATTCCCAATCTCAATGGGTGAGATTTCTACCACCCCAGAAATCCTTTCCAACAGAATTTTTGCCTCCTGCTTTTCTACTCATTTCGTGCAACTGCTTTATGTGATTTAGTATCATCAGTATTCAGAGCCTTCCCCATTACGTGATGCCTCATGATGTGCAAGGTTTGGAATGTTTCTTCTCTAATCACATCAGTAAAAAAAGATTCCTGTGGCTATTTGGGCAGTGTTACTAAAATTTAGATCATGGGCAAAAGGCTATTTCTTCTCCAAAATGAATAATTCTTGTGTTAACAGGAACTTGACATGATCAGCAGCTGCCTTCAACTGTGTGACAGAAATCAATCAATCATTTATCAAACACCCTGATAAAAAAAAAAAAGAAGGAAAAAGCTCCAAACAAACAAACAAAAAACCCAACTCGACTTACCTCCTCATTTAATGATGGAAGCAGACATGGAGCTCCATCCATGTGTCCTGAGCCTGTCCTCCAAACCTATGTTAGCCAGTGCCACCAGTCTGTTCACTTAAAAACCCCTCAGTCACCAATTCCAAACAGGATTTAAACCATCAAGCAGAAACCTTGACTGAAAATACCAATTTTCCCCCTGGATTTGCCTTTTTTTTTTTTTTTTTTTAATGCTTCTTAGCTCTCATGACCTGGGCTGGCCTTTAAACCTGCAGAGATCTGCAGGCAGTGACCACCCTCCAGAGAATCCTAAACTCAATAAAAATAAGTAACATTAATAAAGTGAAATGAAAAATGTACATTTCATCACTATTCTGCCTTTTTTTCCCCCTCTAAAGATTCGGGGCAGAACATGGGGATGCAAATTAGAACTAAATGAAAAATGACAAAAGCTACCTGAGGCATCCAGAGAACTGATAGCTTTCAAATGTGAGATTGATGGAATAAATCAGCAGCTGCTTCCCGTGGGTTACAGCTCTCGGTTCCAAAGCCCTACAAATGCCTGGCTTTGCTCAGAGCATTGCTATTTTAGAAGCAAAGGCTTAAGTAACTCTTCCTGTGCTGCTGTTCAGCATTTTAATTATGTGAGGGGAGTTGAGACACCCATCCTGTTTAGATATACACCACGGAGAATATTTTGCATTTATTTTGTCACCTAAATGTTATTTAAATGTTGGTCTTGAGATTTCTTTGAGCCACTCTCCCCCTTCTGCTTATTTATTAGCATCACATTGGAGGGGAAAAAAACCTGCAAATATTTTGGGGAGGGTTTTGGTTTTCATGAACCCAAGCTGTTCTTCATGCCTATTTAAAAATTAAAATTAGTATTTTGCAGAAAAGCATTCTTGCTTAAAAAGGAGGAATCTAAATAAACAGAATTACTCCACTGTAAAGTGATAGGCACTTAAGTATTACAAGATGTTTTGGCATCCCCAAAGTTTGAGCTGATGTCAAATATTAAAGGGGTTTTCCACATTCAGCAGAACATTACAATAGTGGAATTCTTTAACTGTATGAAATTTGAAGTTTCAGTGACAACTTCAAATAAATCATAGAAGAACAGAAAGTGCATTACTTTGTTTTCTAAATACTTCACTGTATATTAAATTCTTAGTTTTAGAATTGGGCAAATAAAAATAGTAACAGCAAACCTTAGACACACATTCAGATTTTCTGAATATTTCAGTGTTTGCTTCTGTGGAACAAGAACCCAAATGCTGCTTTTTCTTTTTTCTGAAGGAGGAAAGACCTCAGTTATCCCCAAAGTTATTTCTTGCTCTCTTAGCCCTTATTTTCTTTAAGTTCTCCAGAAATTTACAAAAACCAAGGCAAACAATTAAGGTTTCTGTCATTAAATCCCTTTGTCTCTTTACAAAATTCCTATAAACTAAAAAAGCCTCTTTAGAAACCTTTCTGTAGAGAATGATGTCAAAAACCCCCTGGAAGTTGGCTCCCTGATCTGGCTCCCTTCCACTGGAACATCTAATGGCTGGGGGGAATGTCTTTTTTATTTTACACATATCAACATCACAGTCCATTTCTCAAGGCAATAAAAAAAAAAAAAGCTTAATATGACTCAGCCAACTGCAATTTAACCCTCAATAAAATCTATTTTTGGCAGAAGGTTCACCTTTCTATAAAATTACTGTAATGACGAGTTAAAGCCATTTCCTAAATTTACTTTGAATGCTGTTCATGAGGAGTAAATTGTTTCATACCTGCAGCAAAGCTGTTTCTCTTCAGAGGGTTGGGCTCCTTCAAGACTGATGATAAGCAGGCAAAGAGCAGACACAAAAGCCAATTTTCTCCTAGAATTCAAGCAAGACCTTGTCCATCTCCTTGAGTAACTTGTCTCTATTTTTCCAACCCGTGGCAGGAAATCTTCAATTCTACAGCTGATGTCTCCACTCTTGATCTCCACATGCCTCATCCTTACCACAGAACTACTTGTGCATCCTTTTAGGATTAAAAAAGGAAAAAAAAAATGCACTTGCTTCCCTGAGCACACAGCAAGACACTGCACTTTATCACTTCCAGCCTCACAAATGGCTCAGGCCATTACAGAACAGCCTGCCAGGATTAAAAAAACCAGGATACAATATTCATGTACTCTGTGAGACACATCTACTCTTTATGGAGATTGACAGAGGCAAGGCAGACTTTCATTTCATTAAGAAACTGAGGATGGAGTAGCCTATAAACAAAATTCCTTCAGTGTAGCAGTTAAGTTTGAGCCATTTACAGCAGCACAACTCCTACTGAGGGCTGCCAAAAGCAGAAATTAACAGTCCAAAGGCTGACCCAGGGGCACCGGGGGAACTGGCAGGGAATTCTGACAGAAGGAAGTTGAACCAACCTCACACATCCTTCCTGGAGGCATAAGATTGGTGTGGAGGAGTTTGAGATCAGGGTTTGCCAACTTCCATGAGGAAGCAATGCCCTGATTGACCACGGGTTCATGGAGCCCCTCTCCCTGCCCAACACACACTGACATCCCAGCCACACTTGTGTTAACTCCCCAAACTACCCCAGAGCAGATGGCTGCTGGCAAAGCATCTCCCCAACACTGAACACACATCCCCAGCTACTCCCACAAATATATGTATTGATAAAGTGATACAGACAGGAAATAAATCCTGCCACTTCCTTAGCACTTTTTATTATTAGAACGATGCTCATTTAAAGGCTCAGTGACAAATCCTGTCTGGTACATCATCACCTTATCAAAAACCTGTGACATGTGCAGAGAATGTTAAGTTATATTAAGTGAGCTGTTAACTCGACAAAATCCAGCCTGCTGTGTTCTGCCTGCCTAAGCTGCAGCAGGGATGGCACATTGTCAGGGGGTGGGAAACACCCTCTCCTTCCTTGCCAGAGCTCCAGATCCACTCAAACCTCCAAACACAGCAAAAATCAAGTCACATCAGGAACTCAGCCATCACACTCCACTCCAGACCCACGTACAGCCATCAGTTTCTGGGATGTGACTGCCACCCAACTGCAGGAAAGGAATGGGCACAGCCATTGCAACTCCCCTCCCTGAATCCATTTATCCAGACACCAAAGAAAGGCTGCATGGATGTTAACAAGAAGGCAGCTCAAAAGCAAAACTGGAAGATGCCTCTAAGTGACAGATACTGAGAAAGACAGAATTTACAATTTTTTGACTAGTAATCAAAAGGAGCACAGAGTTGTTGTGCACAGAAGGCAGAGATGTGACAGCACAGCCAGGGCACCATGTGGCTCCTGCCAAGGCAGTCACACATGGCATTGGTGCTTCCAGCCATCAGCAAATACTGGGAATAATGAAGGAATGCCAGAGGCAGATCTTTAAACACCTAGGGAGCAGCTTAATATCATTATTTGGGCATTTTCACTTGTGCTGCAGGAGGACAAGTGCAGAAACCCAGTGGTACCTCCAGCAACTAAAAGTGCCTTCAAGGGGAGCTCATTGCAGAACATTTCAAGGAATGAAGGTTCCACCTAACAGCATATCAAGGCCAGTTCTTACTCTGTACCAGGCTCCTTGGGAGGATACTACAGATCTTCTGTCAGCAGGATCCCACCACAACCTGGGATTCTGAGCTTCAGTGGAAAAAGTGAACTTGATCTTTTGCCTGTGTACATCTGTGAGTGATTATAGACACACAGAGTTCGTACAGCCTTGCTATCTGCAAAATCCAGGTAATTATTCCTTTAATTTAGCCATCCACCAATCCCAGGTAATTATATCAGCAAACAGACATACTCTGCTTGTTCATTGAAGGGGTTTTTAATGTGAAGAGAAACGGAAGCTTCTGACTAACCACGCGTGACTCTGAGCTACATTAAAATCACTGTATTTTCAGCAGTTTCTGAGCTGTTCACACCATCCAAAAAAAGTCTCCAGTCTTTCAACAGTCCATCCAATAAGGCTGATGTTGTGCACCAAGTATTCTGGAGGCATCTCTCAGCTGCTGCTGAAAGCTGGCAGGATTCATCTTTTGCCCAAAATCCTGAGCTTTGCTGGAAAAAACAAGGCCAAAAAAGCACGAATAACCTCAGGTCTCGACAAGCAAAGCTTCTTCCACTGGTCTGACTCCCAACAGAAACATGATGATGATGTTTTTGACACACGAGTCCCATCTGTGCACCACAAAACAACAATGACAAGGAGGATGATGCAAAGTCTTCTCAAACAGTCACCCAAAATACAAAGAGAGCGTACAGAAGCTTGATGCAAAATCCAGAAATAGTCCAGGGCAGTGCTTGGGCATCACTAAAGGTTTAAGGACTACTGGGGATTATGTGGCCAGCCACAAAGTGTCTCGTCAGAGGTGAGGACTGTTCCCTGCTGCTGGGAGGAGTGAGCAGCCTGTGAGCCCCTGGCAGAGGTTTGGTGATCTGATAAACCCAGGACAGGACAGGGCAGGGCAGAGTCAGGTGGCCGATCGGCGGCGGATCACGAACACGCCCCGCTGCAGCTGCCCCAGGTAGATCCTCATCTTCGTGCTGTCGCTGGTCTTCCTCACCCAGATCTGCAGGAGAGGAAGGGCAGAAAGAATGGGGCAGGGAGATGAATTAGGGGAGAAAACAGGGAAAACTCGCAGCAAGCAATACACAGACAAATTAACTCTGTGTCTTAGTGTCAGAACTGAACACGGCAGGGGCACAGATCAATGAGGTTAATCCCCTCTCCCCTCCCCACATGAGGCATTTGCAACCTGAGTAGAAAATGAAATAACGTGTCTAACTTCACCTCCCTAACTTCCTGCTCAAAACAGTCCTCAAGAAAAATGACTCCTTCAAGCACCATCAGGAAAGCAGGTTCCTCCTGCGACAGTTCACAACAGAGCCCTGGCACTGAGCTTTGCCTAATCAAGACTAAGTCTCTCTAGATCCACAGATCATAAAATTATCTATCCTGGGATTTGCCTAGACAAGTAACTATTAGTCAAATGAAAAGCTTATTCTGATTCTGTTCCATGAAGCATTTCCCACAAGGTACCACAGAAATTGTGTCTGGAGATAAAAGGGCCTCTCTTTTAAACACTTGCATGGAAGGATTCACACCATGTGTTCCAGAGGACAAATTGCTGCCACCGAGGCAGCCACTCCAGAGAGTTTTTGAAATCACCTTCAAGGCATTTAGATCTAAAAACCTATACTTTAAAAATCAAGTCTGAGCAATTTCCTCTGCATTATATCCTTCTAATGCATTTCAACATATTTGAATAAATACATGGAATAAGGATTATCCACTCCTTAGTACTGCAGTATTTAGGAGGGAAGTCCAATATTTCCTACTGCAAAGGATTATAAAGTTATGTTGGCCTGTGATTTATCTTAACCTTTTTTCATATATTAGCTACAGGCCTGGCAAGTAAATTGATTTTACTCTATTATTTTAAATTGACTTTATTAACAGCACCCCTCAATACAAAATAAATTTATAATTTGTCTGGTTTTCTACTTAATTTTTTTCTCCAGAGAAATTAAAATTAACATTCATTCATAATCATCTCCCAACTGCAACATTTCCAAGGATTTGGCATGTTTTGCTTGCCAAAATAATTCAAAAATCCGTAAGCTTTGAGCAACTGTAGGAAACAAACGTACAATTTTACATTCCACCACAGCATGATGGAATGACACATTAGTTTTGCTAAATTACAGTAATAACTTTTAACAAATTTTAACACACCCATGAGCTCACTACCACTGTTTTTATCTGAACAACCAACTGAGTGCCACAACTGCCACTGCAAGGGAACAGCTGTGACACAAACACATCCCACATGCAACTCATTCTGAGGAAAATAAAGTGTTTTCCCCTAGCTGCCACAACAAATTAAAGTTCCTTTATTGGCTGATTGAGGAGAAGTGCACTCAAGTCTATTATTTCTTTCCCTGAAGTGTCTGGAATCTGCAAAGAACAAAGTGCTCCCTTTGCCCAACTGCTGCAGGAGCTTGCAAAACACAGGATTATCCTTCAGAAACAGAACAAGTCTCTTCCCATCTCAAAAAGAGATTTCCCAAGCCAGTTTTATCTTGGCTTCAGCTTCTTTACACACCAGACAGGTATCTATCTTTAGCCCTTACTAAACCCATGTCTTTCCCCCCTCTGCTGACAAATAAAAGCAGCCACAACCTCGTTGGCACCCACAGAACTGATCACACAGCTGATCTTCGTGTTCTCCTTAGACTCCAGGTAAATAGCTTGGCTCTTGTGGTACCTGCAAAAAGAAAACAAATAAAAAAGCATGAATCCATTCTTGATAAAGCTGGACAGAGTAAATTTGAAGTCTGCTTTCTTTCCACATCACTTTCTCCATCTTTGGAAGATAGTGGGTGATCTGATTGCACAGACACACTTTGCATTTAATGATATTTTGAAATGCAGGAGGGTCTTAATTCACATTCAACTCTGCACTGAAGGTTACTGAAAACAAATTTCACAACTGCAAGGGGGAGAGGCAGAGGCTCAGCCACAGCCCAGGGGAACAGTGACTGACAGTACACCCAGGCTTCAAGGGTTAATCCAAGCAACCTTTCCATTTCAGACACAAGATGGATTTCAGAAGGCAACTCCTGATTTTGCCTGACAAAATAGAACAGAGCAAATCACAGATACTCAAGTTATTCCCCAATACAGAATTGCTAGAGCACCACTACCAAAAGTGAATTACCCTCAATCAGTGCAGTCTGTGCATTGTTTAATGAGACTTCAAATTTCTAATGCTATCCTATTTTGTGAAAATACCCGAAATGGTAACTAATGGGTAACTGACTCTGTAATGAGCTGTAAATATCTGCCATAAGGAGGCCATGACTAAACATATCAATTTCATCCCATTTTAGATCATATTTTAAGCTCTATATTGTTCCTAATGTATTGTGCATGAAACAAAGACTTCAAAATTTGTAACTCTGAATTGTTTGATTCCATGGACTCGCCTCTTTCACAGCCCACATTTCTCCAAGTGCTGCAGTGTGCCAGCCCCAAACCCCCACTTTCTGTTCATTCTGCCTCATTCTGTTCCATAGGCAGAACTAATTACACTGGAACAGGTGATTTGTAAGTAAATCATCTTAATCAAGCAAGCACCAAAATACTTTACAGTTATAAAAGCATGACTCTATTTCCACCTTTCCCCTAATCATGATTTTGTCTGGCAATCCAAGCTGCAGAATCCCTGCCCGGATATTCCCACAGCAGCTACCGAGTGCAACCCCCTGCAGCCTGACTGCCACGTGCAAAATGCATGGATTTATTTAAACTTTACAGTTATTTCTACAATAACCATACTGTACACGTGGAAGTCTTCCAATGGTTTATTCCACGATCTCTTCCTACTGGCTTATGCACTCAGAATTTTCACAGTGCTTGCCAGTAACTGGAGTGAGTGTCAGCTTTGAGCCTTCCAAACACACTCATTACCAATGGGGGGTGGTGTGGGAATAAAAAAATCCCCAAATCCTGCAACCTTTAAAACAATGGTTGGACACAGGTGTCTTTCTCCTTCATTTTGCCAAAAGCAATGTCAGTGGGTTCCAGGGCAAAGCAAGAGCAACAATGATCTGAGCCAAAAAATCTCAGTTTAGCAGTCCAGATGTCATTAAATGATACAGAGGAGCTCAATAAGCTACTACAAACCCCAGGCCTCACTAAGATGAGACAAAAATCAGTCCAGCAGTGCCCTACCATGCCATGCTGGGAGTACTTTAAGCAAGAGTTTTGATCTTGATACAATCAGCAGGAGTGCAGGAGATGCCAGAGCAAACAGCAGCTCTCAGGTGTTAGCTGTGCCCACACAGACAAGGAATTTTTTCCCCCATTTTCAATTTTTGATTCCCAGTGAATGCCAAAGCTCCTGACACACGTGTCAGAGTCTTCATTCAGCCCTTGGATTCCACATCATGAATGACTCTCCATCAGTAAATTAATGCTAATTGTGCCCAGAAAAGGCAAAGAACCAAGTCAGCAATGTTTCACTGAAGAGCTGTCTCAGCTGTCTCACGCTCCACGCTCACAGACACAGGGCAGCTGAAGGCACAGCACCCTGGGGCATCAGTTACCTGGTCATGTCTCACCCTTTTGCCAACTTTATATATCCAGAGAGGGATAGGATTGAGGAAATTACCTCAGATGAGAAATGCAATGGGGTTTAAGTTGGCTTTCAAGAAAGCAAAGAGCAAAACAACTCTCGCTGCTGCAGTAGGCAAAACACAGCAAGTGAGGCAAGCAGAAATAATTCCATTTCCTGCTATAAAATATTTTACTGAAAAGCCAAGATTTCCAACTGTAACTCCATCAGAAGATTGAAAGAAATCCCTCTGCATTATTGTATGCAGCAAAGCTAAGAGCAAAAAGATGGTTGCTTTACAGTGAACTGTGGTTTAGGATTTGATGGGGGAGCACAGAGTTCTGAGGATAAAAAACAGAGTCTAATTCCACTTTTACTGAAACACTCCACCCTGGAGATGTCTGTGACATGTCTCTGCAAGATTTCATGGGGTTCATGGCCTTAAACATTTCCTGTTTTCAGATAATTGTCATGCAGGACTGCATCAGGAAACAGAGAAAGTCATTCCTGGGCTGTCAGCTTTAGGATTTCTGTGCATGCCAGCACTCTTTATGCACCTTAGAAAGAATCACCTTCCCACTACCAAGAGTTATTTCATTATTTTAAAGCACCAGCTACTTTGCACAAGTACTATCAATCAAAAAAAAAAAGTAAGTAGGATTATTACAACCAAAAAAATATAAAATACTGATTTTAAAACAGCATAAGAACAAGGCAGCCAGGAAAGACAACAGCTGGAATTCCTGACAGCAAGACCCCCATGACAAGTGAATTCAGCAAGATGAAAATATCTGTTAAGTGTTTATGCTAGATACCCTTCAGAGAGAGCTGGTGCCTTGCTGAGATTCTGGGCTCACTGAAGCTCTTCCAGGTTTAAATTTAATGGGAAGTTTTGAGCTTCACTGACAGATTACTTCAGATGCCTTTTTCGTTCTTTTTTTACTCATGAACACTTTTCAAGTACTCCATATGCTTCAAAATTCTGAAGAGTTAATTCATCCAAATATATCCTGGGGACAGTCACTTTACACACAAAAAAAAATTATGAAAGCAGAAAAAACCCCCTTGATGAATCTGTGGAATAAATAGCCTGTTCAGTTCTTATCTGCTTTATGGATATTTAAACTGAGACAGCAGCTTTTATGAGAGCTGTGTATACTGAACTCTCAAACTTCAGTCAGAAGGAAAAACTGACCAACTGGCCAAGGGGATTGCTGTGTAAAAAAACCAGCTACACACCTACTTCTGTGATAAAATTACAGCCTCATCACTTGTTGTTTTGAGCCACCAGAACACTGAAGCAGGCTACAAATAAGCAGATGACTTTTTGAAAGCAAATTGTTTTCTGCTGAAGGAGTTCAGGATTGCCCCCTTGATTATCCAGGTTTGCAAGTCTCATGGATTAAGTTTAAGATCTACTAAGATTCTTTTGCAGAATTTAATATTTTCCTTGTGTTTTGTGAGGCTTGTACAGCTGTATGGCCATAAAACTCAACAGAGATAAATCCAATCAGCAATTCTGAAGTTGCCTCTCCCAGGTGGGTTTGATCTTTAAAGGTTATTTGGATTTATTAGAAGCATTTTTCATTCTGAGCAGCTGGTGGATGACATTTCTTCTGCCACCTTGTGGAATGCTGGGCTCATGTTCCACAAAACTGAACCTCAGGAATGGGAGAGTTGCTGACAGCAAATCATGAGAATGTGTCTGTGTCCAAGCTGGGCAGCTTCAGTCACATCCCACTGTGGCTGCTGCTGCCTCTCCTACCTCATATTAGGTTTGACTTCCTAAGTGCCACAGTGGGCCATGGAAAAGATTCAAGTCTCCTTTTATTGGAGCCACCAGTTATCTCTGAAAGCCTACAGGGTGTGAACATTCCATCATCACCTCTGCTTTACTGGATCCATGATGAGCTTGTGGAGGGAGCAGCAAACCTCTGCCCAAAAGCATTTTTGTCCACCAATTCTTTACTCAAAGCCATTTCTCTCTGCAGCCTCTGCCTCCTCACTACACAAACACACAGACTGATGGAAACAAATTCTCCAGGCCTCACCATCTCTTGTCATAGTAGAGTTTGCCATCTTCTATCCGAGCTTCAAATCGTTGTGCTGGAGACTCTGCTGGTGTGGCTGGGAGGTGCTCGGGAGAGGAGGGGGAGGCTGGGGACAGGAGAGACATTCTGGTTAAAGACCAGCCTGTGCCCATCTCACAGCAGCACATCTGACTGCAAAACTGCAGTTAATAAGGTCAGAAATAACAAGCAGAGAAAGCTGCAAACTCAAATATGCAACGGGAAAATATTATATATTGTTATGAGTAACTCGACCTCTGCCTTGAATTAAAATATTGGCTGAAATACAGCATTTATCTGAAAAAACATTCATGGGGAATGGACAGTATGTCTTTGATTTTGTTTTAGTTATAATCCACAGTTAATTAGTTAAATGTGGTTAAAATTACTGAGGCAAGTTAGTCCCACTCTGTCTTGAAATAAAGTGTATAGGCACATCTAGAGAGCTGGAGGCATAAAACCGTAAGTGGTCAATCCCTCAGTGGAGCTGACAAGCAGACAAGGTGCCCAGATGCACCTGAACATAATGGAAAACCTCTTTTCCCAGTTGGATTGTCCCATGCCCAAGAGTTTCAGCCACCAAAGATGCTCGTGCTCCCCCTTCCCATCCCTGACAAACATCAGCACCACACACAGAACAGCAATTCCACAGCCAAAACAATTCCACAGCCAAACTGCACAGCCAAACATCTACAGTACCATTCTCTGTTCACAGCAGCACCCCTGTGAACAAGCTCCACTGCATCTGTAACTCACCTGGTCTCTTGGGTGATTTAAGCTACATGGGAAGAGAGCAAAGCAGTGTTAGAGATCTGACAGGAGCCACAGAAGCTGCAGTGATAACTTCAGATATCTGACTTTCCATGCTCTGAATATTTCTATTTTAAATGCTCTGTTAAGTGGCATAACACAACCAGAGCAGTGTGCTCTAAACAGCCAAAGGTGCAGATAATCAGTATAATGACCCAAAGGCCAAAAATCTGAGCTTGAGAGCATTCAGATAACCCCCTCCAATGAGCCAAACCCATCTAACACACTGTTTTTGAATGTGATACAACATTTCTCAGGGTACAAAAAATGCAGGAGATAAATCATTAGAGAAACCTCAACAGCTGGCACAAAACCAGTGTTCCACTACCATCCTCAAAATGCCTTAACGAGCAGCTTATATTCTAAGAAATTAGATAAGCCTTCAAGTGTTCAGCAAGAAAACAAGATGTTAATCCAAACTAGAAGAACTATAAACATGCACACTGGCCCCTATCCAGCTTGCTGAAATCTTGTGATAGCAGGGAGAAAAAAAAATTAATGAAAAATCCTACCCCACACTAAGGCCTAAACCAAAGGCAGCCTGTGATCTCCCAGAAAATCACTCTGACATCTGTTCAGCCACGAGGAAGAAACTCCTTAACACAGCTCATCCCTTAGTTCACACAAAAGGTAACATTTTTAGATGACAGTCATTCAAATTAGGTTAATTAAACCTCAATTAAAAAGAGGAGATACCATCTTGTGAAATCTTTTACTGTGCTACTTCAGAAAGCCTACGGAGATGAAATAGTCCCACATCTCTAAAATGAACATTAAAGAGAGCTCTGTTCTCCTCAGCAGAACGCATTTGTCTTCTCTTTAAAACAAAGAAATACAGCCAAGCAACAATCCCTACCTTATTCAGCGTTCTCAGGTCTTCCATTATTTGCTCATCAGTCAACAAATAATTTAGCTGAGGTATCCAGAATTAAGGTTTCCATAAGCTCTTCACAAGCAAGGCTAAAAATTAAAGGTCAATCACATTCCACTTGAGTAAGTGTAAGCCAAAAGGTTTCCAGGATTTTAATAAATGTCTTACTTGAACTTTTTTTTTTTTGTCAGAGGAATTAATACAAGTCCATCCCCACGATCTTAGCAGCAGAGTGCAAAATCATTTTAACTTACTCAGACACAACCATCAATGAAAAACCTTTAGTGCACTGACATTTACTTCATGGAAGCATCAAGCACCAGCATTTTCAGTGTTTTTCATCTTGTATTTCTGTGGAGAAGAATCTGTGAGCTGAAACAACAGACTTACTTCAGGTTTTCTACAATGAAGCTAAATCCCACCTAAACCTAGTTAAATAAAGCTTTGTGTGGATGGGGATAAATAAGAGCCTACAATGCAGCTGAAAACAAACCCCCAAACCTTTGAAAATAGAAATTAGTGTATTACAGTCTTATTAGAGCTCTGCTGTACTTTTGTTTCTTCACAGCAAGTGTTTAGCCAAAAATATTCAAAGTATTAAGCTAAAGTTAACAATTGCTGGGCTGCATTTCAAGGATTTTGGTTCTGATGGACTTTAATCCTCTCGCAGTGAGCAAAGGCAGAGGGTTTCATGGTGTGCTTGCTGTATCACGCTCAATTAACAGGTCATGTTCACTATGAAACTCATTTATTTTGGATGAGATAGGGGCACTAATAAATGACTTTTTTTTTTCCTGAAAGAGTGAACAGAATCTCCAACCAGAAAGAGGTTAATTGAAACTGGAGACGCTCATGACCATCCTGCGTGAACTCCAAAAGTTCAAGGTTTGATATTGCCTTCAGAAAATAAGAGTCACTCAGGTAAGTTTTTTTAATCTAAGACATACAAGTTTAGAATCTAATAAGAAGCCTCTGCAAAGCAAATATCCTTGCTTTCCTCTCCAGGTGAATTTAATACACAAATAGAAAAAGTGCCTATCACCACAGAAGAGCTAAAAACATATTTCCAGAAGCCAAAGAACGTTTTAATTCCAAGACATGCAGCAAGGCAGATCCTAAGGATTACACAGACATGTTTTTCTGTCTCTTGTGATACATGAAAACAAGATGAATCTTCATCTTTTCTTATTCAAAGAACAAATCTAGCATCTTTGCTTTTGCTATGCATCTCTGGATTAGAGATCTGAAGCTTTTATCAGAAATGGAAAAACTATTTTGATATGACAAATATGATCTTTCTGGTAAATGCTTTGTCACGTCTTGAAATGAGAAAGGCTCTGGCTCATGTAAAAAGCCATTTACTATCTATGGAATCAATTATCTCAGTGTATATATATATCTCTAATGTTCTTTTAAAGTTTTTCTTTTGTGAAATAAATTGCCTGTAGAATTCAAACTATTCTCACTGACAAAAAAAAGTTATTTCATGATACTGTAAGGATTAAGTTAGGATACCAAGGGATCTCCAAACACTGATTTCTACATATATTGTATTGTATAAGTGCTGTATTGCTTTAGCACACATTATATGTGACAATTGTGCTTCAGTATTTCCCAGGTTAAAATCTGATCCTGGCATTTAATTTCCTTTTCCTTGCTGTACAAAACAACAAAGGTGTGGGTAGCACAGGGACTCCATGAAAGGATATCAGGGGCAGGTTTCCTCCTCTTGTCTGGGATAGGAACTGGATCATTTGGTCGCCGTCTCAGTTTCCTCGTCATAATAGGCTTCACTTCCATTGAATCTGTGGAGTAATGAAGTTGGAGAGCTGATAAGACCAGAGAGAAAGGAGTAAGCAGCAGCAGCTTTCTACACGAGGCACAAGGAAAATAATCTTTCCTCTTTCATACAGCAAATTGGATTTCTTTTTTTGTTGTTGTTGCTGCTGTTAGCTTCCAGCATGGAAGTGCTGACAGTGAATCCAAGTTCTCTCTCCCATCAGGTCACTGTTCAGTGCCAGTGCTGCAATGCCATGGTTACAGCTGCTCCAGGTAGAGATAAGCAGCACAATGATGCTACATGGATTCAAGGCAAATTCCTTTCATGCTCATGCTATCTGCCTGGGAACAGATTCAAAAGGCCAAGCTCATGGAGTTCTTTCCCAACCCAGCTCGGATCATTAATAGCATGTAAAAACATCAGCTACAAATCAACTGCTCTCTCATCTTCAAGGCAGAAAAAGAGCTTTGTCAAAAGATTAGAGGAAATTTCTGCATTGAAGACTGATACAAGTCTGCTGGAGTGATTTCAAACAGTATTTAAATTCAGATTATTTAAGAATGATTAATGAAATGAGCCTAATTAATAACACACAGAGCAGCAATTGACAGGAAGTAAACTGCAGCATATGCACTGGGGAAAAAGAACAAAGTCTGTTAAAAACTTAAACACCAGTCTCACCACCAAGTAATTATATGAACTTAGTTTGTCCAAATGCCTACAGGTAACCTTTACTGAACAGCTCCACTGAAACTCACACAACTCATTCCTTAATTCATGAAGATACGTTGAACTAGAAGCCAAGATACCACATCATAAATGCCAAACACATCATCCCACCTCCCTTTCTATCTGCTGACATTTATTTGCTCATCTCTAAGCACCCCTGAATCACCCCCTGGGAAGCACTTCAATCTGGGAAGCCCCTTTGGCTCCCACTAGACACGAAACCCTTGAGCAGCTCTGCATGTGCCAAATACACCAAATTCCTTCTCTGCTCATCTCAAGGGTGAACAAGGATGACCATGAGACCAAATTTCATACATAAATAAAAGATGTTACCAGGGAAACATAACTCAAGATGTTTTCCAGTCCACATCAGCCCTAAGAGTTTGTACTAAGCCAAGAGCACCATTTAATACACCAAAACAGGGTTTAATTCTCACTTCTGAGTATTAATTAAATTGTTAGGGATATAAAACCTGTAGATACTATGCAAGAAATATATGAAGGGTATAACTCATGGACAGGCCTCAGCAACAAAACCACGCTATCAGTCCAAAAGTGAGGGAGCTCTCAGAAAGAGCATCAAATCAGACTTTTGGTTCCGAATTCTGCAGCAATAATTAACCCCTGACTTAGCTCTCCTGTGTGCATTACCACAGAGCACTGCAAGGCACCAGGGGTACCAAGTACCTTAAAAAAAATCTGTCCATTTAATATAAATTTTCTATAGCCTGGACACAAATGTTACCCACAATTTTTTTTTTTTTGGGGGGGGGTGCATTTAAGCAGCAGATTTCAACCTTTATTGTTTGGCTTTCTTCAACTACTTGACCACCCACTCCTGCAGGAAAACAGGACACAGCTTTACAACCTGGCATCACTGGTTATGTCACTATTGTGACACAGCTCAATAGTTTAATTGCTAGAGCAGGGAACCAAACCAGCCTCTTTCCCTCCATATAAGCAAGCCCATCATCCCTTCTGCTGCTCCACTGGCACTGCTTGATTCACCTGTCAACAATTCACTGAATTTTGAGCTGCTTTCTCCATTAAAAACCATCAATTTGTGCTCTGTCCCGTTGGCATTTCCCACCAGCTGTCTGTGTAAACCAGCACTGCCATCTTTACAGCTCTTTTCCTAAGCAGGAAAAGAGTGGATAACACAAATGTCAGGTGCTTATCTTCTTTACCTCCTGTTAATTCCATGGTTAGCTTTTCATTCTCAATCATCTTCTTCTTCTCTTCCAGCTCCGCTATCAGATTTTCCTTAAGCTCAATTTTCTTATCTTCAAACTCCTTTGCTGCTGCTTTCTTTTCCTTCACGTAATTTTTCTCCACCTGATCTGTCTAATGCAAACCCAAGGAGCAAGAAGGTTAATTAAGGACTCAAGTTAATGACATCACAACAACCTTTCAAATGCTTTATTGATCAGCTTTTCAGTTCACAGCTGGTCCAAGTTCTAAAGATTATCAATATTCAATATACAGAAAAACATCTAAATATGACTAGTGCTATTATATTGGCAAAAGAATTATTTGTAAAGAGACATTTTAATGCTGCATAACAAATCAAGTCCCTAGCAGAGAGCTCTGCTGATTTATAAACAGCATTTATCACCTTAAACACCCTTTTTTGACCAGCCCAATGCACAGCCAGATACAAGAGGCCAATAGCAAATATTTAATTTTATTTTAACAACGAAATGCAGAAGTTACTTGAGGTAATATCAGCAGTAAGCTCTACTACATCTCAAGTGTAACAAGCCAGCTAGAGGAAGAAAATTCCTTTTAAGCCTTCTGGGAAAATAAGCCCAAATACTGGTTGATGAAACAAGGTTTATGCCTCTTCTAATTAATGCATATTTTTGATAAATTAAGGGTACTTACTTCCAGCTGCAGGAACAGTTCTGAAACACAAGAAAGACTTAATTTATTACCTTCAAAGCTGCACAAAATTACTTCCTTAACATTTTAAGCCATTGAATATTGCAGCCAAGACAGGCAGTGAAGCCAATAATGCATGTCCTTATGCAACCTCTGCTCTGACTTCACAGCTTCATGCTGAAAATAAACTACTATGAAAAAGTTCCACAAAAATACACTGTTACTAGAAGTTTTTTACAGACTCTCACCTCACTGGAAAGCTTTCACTATTCCACACTATTCAGTTCAGTTCAGAGAAGGCTGTAGTAGTAACACTGTACTACTCCATTATTTAAAAAAACCTTAAAAAACAGTAATAGATATACACCAAATAAAATAATGTTGCAATAAAAATCAAACTTGCTATTTGCAAAGCATGAAAGCAGCATTATGTAGATAATCAAATGCAGGTAAATCTAAAGTGTTGTTTTAATAAACCTAAGCATGACAAGGACAAACATAAAAGACTCTTATTCCTGTAGTACAAGGCAGCTGGATTATTTAATTATAAAATTCCAAGCGATCACCACCTGCCCTCCTGTGGAAGAACTCTGCTGCTGCAGCACTGCTCGTGGCCAGCCAGAAATACCAGTTTGCACTTAGGCTTAACTTTATCAAAACAGCCCAGGCTTGCCAGGATGCAGCTCTAGTGCATATGAAAGGTCTTTCTGGAGGTCTTTTCCAACCTAAATCATTAGTGAAATTCATCTCAGGAGACAGGTTCCTGTTAACAAGAAGCTGTTTAAACCACTTCAGTTCCTTAAGCAAATCCTTTACCTTCCCAAGCACTTTCAGAAATACAGAATTGCTTTCTTTTGCTAAAGGAGGAGCAGCTGTATTTCCTATAGCCACATAAAAGGCCCTGCTTCAGTATCCAAGGTAAGAAACTGCTTGAAAGGGAACAAGAAAGAGAGAGGGCAAGCAGCTGGATCTGATTCCCAAGGCATTCCTCTGCAGCAACACAATAAAAACACCCAGAAGGACGAGCACTGGGCGCTTTAAAAATTAAGTTGGGCCTTTGCTCCTTGAAACAGAGCAGTACACAAAGTCCAGGCAGCCTATTCCAGGTCACAGCCATGCAGAACAACAGTTCCAGCAACAAATCCTCTGTATCCATTGTTCACAAACAGATCTTTGGGAAAGCATGTCCTAACCTCCCACTCCTGCAAACTGAAGGACACAGGGCACCCAAAGGCTTCAGCAAGGGCCACAAAGCAACAAACCAAAGTGGGACACTGTGGGTTAGCCAGATAAAAATGGAATCATCTTTTTACTTGTGCTGCTTGACATAATTGAAGATTAAAACTATTTATCAGTCAGCAAACAATGGTGATCGAGGGAAGAAAATAATCAAGGTAGATCCTGTCATGTTTGGTGGAGTCTGATAAAATCCTACAATGTAGCCAAAGATCCCATTGCTCCAGCAAGTTCCTTTTCCTTAAAGGACAGAATTACCTCTTTTTTACTTCAGGAGTTATACAAAACACACATTTAAGTTATTTGCAGTGTCTCAGAGAGAAATTCCACTTACCTGCATTTCGTATCCTTTCTTTGTACTGCTGGTCCAACTTTTTCATCCTTTTCTGATATTCCTGAAGAGTACCTAGTGGAAATAGATTATAGATTCCTGTTGTATTTTTTTTCCCCAAGTATAAAATATCCTCAAGGAGTCATACACCACTCAAAGCACATTCCCCGGTTTTGTAAAAAGTGGATTACTCCTTTTAAGAAGTGTTTTAGCAGAGAAGCTTAACTACAAATGGAGTTAAGATGGAGAAAAGATGGGAAGCAGCTGACATTTTTAACTCTGCAGCACAGCTGAGAGCCAACATGCAGTGAAAGATGCTGCTCCCATCTTTCAAAAGCCCCATCCCTCTATGACATTTGAAAAGTGCTGAAAATAAAAAACAAAGCTACTCTTCAAAGCTTACCTTCCTGCAATTGCTGTAACTGCCTCTTCAGAGATGCCAGTTTGTCCTGATACATTCTGCAAACACAGCAGGAAACTTTAAACACCAAGCACACGGAGTTTATTTCACCATCTCTTGAAGTTACAATGTTTACACAGAATCAAAAACTTTTCAGAACTTCAGGAAACAAATGAACTACAAACTAGAATTTTATTCCAACCAAAGGTTCTCATTCTGTCTTAAGAATTCTGGCACTTCTTAGGTTCTACAGTGGGTTTACAATTTGGGATAAAATAGGTCTTTTTTTTAATGTTGAAATCTAAAATGACATTTAGATCTGCGAACATCAGAAACTTCACAGCAGAATCATTCTTCACTATGTCAAGTTTTATTAGCTGTGTATTAGCTCCCCACATTATTTAAAAGACCACTAAAATCTATTCCTGGGGCTGCTGCAAACCTGCACCACACATCTGTGATTTAACACTGGCCAAGTCTTCCTGACCTGCATAAAAACAGGTCTCTGCCAGTAAGAACTCAAAATACTGCAAATGCTCCTAAACACCATGGGGAAACTATTTCAAGTCTCCCAAAAGTCCATTTCTGGTTCAGGACTAGGATTCAATTGTTTAAGGCATTTGGATAGGATCCTACTTTTCCTTAGCTTATCTAAAGCAGAGCTTTTATTTTATTTGAAGGATCTGTCTGCAGCAGGATCCATTTGCACCTGCTCCCAGAATTCATCATTATTTCTTTGCCCAAAACAGCAGCACCCCTTAATTCCTTGAATTTATATAGAACAGAGAAAGTAAGTGGGGAGAGGAGAAATACAAATGTATGGATTCATGAGCTATTCCATTGGGGTAAGCATTTATCTGCCAATCTCGGTCCAAAACTTTGCCAAGTTTTAGGCAATAAATATCCCTAGACCCACAAGTTACTAGAACATCACCTTACTTGTATCTGGAACGGGTTACTTACTGTTCTTTCATTTCTACAAAGTCCTCCTCCTCGTGCTTTGCCAGGTCTGTTTCACTGGCATCCTCAGTGTCTAAAAGAGTCAAAAAACAACTTGTTAAAATTAAAAAAGTATTTTTAACCTCCCCCGCCAAACTAAGTAGTAAATTATTTAAAAACAAAGAAACAGGCAAACAAAAAGAAATCCCCAAACCTCAGGCAATTTAGCATCAAAGACAACCAGAGAGATGAATTCAGGAGGGAAATGAAATATCATCCTGCAACCGTGAGTTTTGCAGTGCAGCTTTACATCAGCTTTACACAAACAACTTCAACTTCACAGAGCCTGGGATTTTCTTCCCATTTAAGACAAGGCAAGGGGCTCTACATTAATACTCACACACAGGTGAGGCACAAACAGCCTAAAGACTGAAAGACATTTCACAAACCTGTTACTGGAGTTCACCCACTTGCTGCTGCTCAGGCTGACCACAAAGGTCTCACCAAAGGGAGCAGTTATGGGTTGGGATGTGAACTTCTCAGCTATATTTCATTTAGTACTTCAACATTCAAAAACCAGCACTGCCATAAAGATAGCTGCATTTTATCAGTAGATAGTATAAACTGTAAACAAAGTAAATAGCTGTGGGATTGCTCGTTTTCTGCTAGGACCATTCAGGCTTCTATTTGTAACACATGGGTAGCCAAGAGTCCATTACCTGTCCAAAGAGGGGTCAGTGCCTCCACACCTTACAGGGTACAACTGAGAAACCTAAACCACAGCTAATTCCCTACACATGGAAGGGAGACCCAGCCTCTTAAATCAAACCTTTTTCAGATTTTTCTTAAACTACAGTTTAAACTTAAGATAAAACTTAATGCACCAAAGATAAACCAAGAAGTTTTTCAACTCCAAGAAATGTACTTAAATGTCTGGTCCACCACAAAGGACTTCCATACTTTGTTGGGAGAGCCCTCACTGACGCTGTCACCCTCTGCATCTTTAACAACATCCTATGTATAACCAGCCCAGAGGGGATGGAGGGCTCTGCTGCCAGCAACAGCCACTCTGCAAGAGTCCTTTCACCTCCTCATTATCTGTCATTTTATTTTCTCTACACTCCTGGATACTCTGGGTTTTACTCAATTTCCTTCTCCCCCGCTCTCTGGTTCTTGTACTGTCACCCTCCTGCACTGCTATACTTCAGTCCACACCTTCTCCTTCCTTAGCTGCGTCTTTCCCCCTCCACAACACGGAAACAGAACCAATACACTGGATTTCTCCACTGTTTTCACTCCGCTGTCCCACTCAGTCCTCCTGCTCACCTGAGAAGCCACAACTCGTCTCCAGCGGCTTCGCTGTTTTACTCTTCCGCGGGGAACCGCTGCAACCTGACAGGTCCTTGTTTCCTTCGGGTGCTCTCGCCGCTCTGAACCCTTTGAGCCCCCAACCCTTCCCCAAACACCGTGCGGAGAGCTCCCCTTCACCCCACTCCCACGAGAGCCCCCGCTCTATCCCCCTGTCCCCAGGCACCGACCCGACCCGTCCCCTCCCCACACACCCTCGTCGGAGTCGCGGGCCCGGGCGCTCCTTTCGCCGTCCTCCTCCTCGGCGCTCTCCAGCTCCTCCTCCTCGTAGTAGTCGGGCGCGGGGGCCATGGCGGGGGCGGGCGGCCCCGGCGGGGCTGCGGGCGGCGCGGACACGAGCCCGGCCGCGCTCATGGCCGCGGGCGGGACGGGACGGAGCGGCCGCCGCTCGGCAACCGCGGCGGGAACCGCGGCCGCGCTTCCGCTTCCGGGCGGCGCCGGGGCCGCCGCGCCCCCGCCCGGCCAACGTGGGCCCTGCGGGTCAGAGCGTTACCGGTTCGAGTCCCGGCCCTGCCCACTGCGGGGCACGGGGTTAGACTGTGCTGGCCGTGGGGTTTAACTCCTCAGCGGGTTGCGGCCACCTGGGCTCGTGTGCATGGACCAGGCTCTGCTCAGAGGTGCCAAGAGACAGAACAAGAGCAAAGAGCAGAAACATGCACAGTAAGTTCTACCTAGAGATGAAGAAGAGCTTCTTCACTGTGTAGTGATGGAGCAGTGGCACAGACACCAGAGAGGCTGTGGAGTCTCCCTCCCTGGGGATATTCCAGAACCGTCTGGACACAATCCTGCTCTGGGATGACCTCGCTGGAGTAGATGATCCCACTGTGATCCCTTCCAACCTGACCCATTCTGTGATACAGACACAGGAGAGCTGTTCCCCAAACACATGACAGGACCTTGCCTCGGTGGGGATGGACTCATTAGGACACTTGTACTCTTTTGAATTTTATTATCTTTTAATAGAGAAATTGCTTTCCTGTTCCTCCATACTCAGCAGCGCCTGACCACAGACAGCACTGTGATCTCCTCCAGGTGAATCAGGTTCCTCGTGACAGTGAGCAGCAGCTTTTGTAGAACACATCTGGCTCACAGCTGCCAGGTACTGGTTACGCTCCTGACTCGGCACTGCTACAAAATTAAGGATCAAGGTACATATCCTGTGGTGAGAGTCATATGCAGGATCCTACTCCCATCTGCAAATGCCTTATAGTGGTATTTCAGACTAAATATCTCATGTATCTAATTTCTGCAGTTCAAATTCACCCGGAAAGGACTAATTAATCTCATCACCTGCAGCACAGCCACACCAATCGCTCACCTTCAGCTGGGAGGCGCATTCCTTACATGCACAGCTTATTGACTCACTGAGGCACTACAGACACATCACGGAGGGGAAGGAAATGGGTTTGATCTGAAGCTCTGAGCTTCAAAACCTGCAGCGCTTCTCCAAACCCGCCGAGCCGGGTGCTCAGGGCCCAGAGCAGCCCCAGGTGACACGGTGTTCTGAAAGGAGCAATAATAACGCAGCGCAGCCACTCGGCTTTCCTGCCGATCACCCCAAAGGTCTGTTTGCCCAGACTGACAATTTTTAACTCGCAACACCCATGCCAAGTATGCTCCGTGCCTCTTGCCTTAAGTCAATATTGCCTCTAACAGGGGACGAGGCTGAGGCGCGGCCAGAAGTCGGCACCCGCCCCCCGCCCCCAAAGCAGCTCCCAGAACTTCTGGGAGCTTTTCTGGCTCAGGGGAGAGACACCACCAGAGCTGCTCACCACCCCTCCTTTTCCAAGGAATGCTGTGGGTTATCAGCATTTTGGAAACCCCTCCTTTTCCCTTCTCCCCACTCAGGCAGTGCGGCTGGCACGGCTGCCCGCGGCCCCGAGGTGAACAGGAAAGGGCGTGGTGGCGGCTGCCACATCGCATGAGCTGCCTGGTGCCCTCGGGTTTGTCCTCTCCCCACACTCACACCCGGCTTGAGCTCCTCAAATCACTCCCCAAAGCCATCCAGCCACTGAGCTAAAAATAGAAATGGGATTGCAGGACTCAAGAACTAACCAGAGCCCCCTCAGAGCTTTACAAACACTAATATTTCCCCTTTCTCCCCCATTTCCTGTATCTATTCCATCTGTCCGCGTACTCCAGCCGGGGATACCAAACCAGTTCCAAGTGTGTCTGAACCACAGCTGCCCTCCCAAGGATCATCTGCCCTGCCTCACTGCTGCCTCAGCACTTTCTGTTTGGAGCTGATTTGCCCTCCCAGCACAGCCCTTCACACATGGGGCAGGTGCAGGCACCAACACGAGGGCATAGGAACCCCCTGAACAGGAGCTGTGCGCAGCCAGTAGGTAAAAAAACTACAAACTGCTGCTGATGCAAAGCTTTTTAGCTCATTCTGTGGTCAAAACTGGGCTCTTGCTATTGCTCCCTCCGTGCTAATTCCTCCTGTTTAATAGGAGCCTGCTGGAGACACCCTCTGCTGTCATCTCTCAGGCATTCAGTGGGAACCCGAGGGAGGAGGCTCAGCTTTAAGGAATGCCATGTTTCCCTTACAAACGCAGAAACTTAACTGTCTCCGCCCCAAGGAGCTGTCAGGGAAAGTGTAAAGTTCCCCGCCGAGCTGTTGTTCTTGGCTCGTGCTTCCATCGGAGCTGTTCTCGTCACAACTCACTCAGTGCTTTGTACACGCTCAGTTTGGGGAGAGATCTCTGCCTCCTGCTTGCTCAGCATCAGCTTTTCACAGAGCTGCTGACAGATGAGTCGTGCTCACAGTGCTCTTCTTTCCACTTGTGAGAAACAGAGGTGTAAAAAAAAAGGTTAAGGAGCTCAGCTTATAAACAGGAAACTCATTGTATGGAATTGCTTGACTACAATGAGAAGAGCTGGTATTGTACCTTGGCCTGTGAGGCACAGGACACACCAACATCCCTCACCTGGGACTCAGGGCTCTCAGGTTTCTGTACTTGTTGTTTCACATGGCTCTCTGAGATGGTTCTAGAAGCCCAAGAAAGGGAACAGCTGACATGAGCAAGTTGGCAGAATGAGGCTGCACAAGGTACTGGCAGATAAAGCTCTGCTCCTTCCGTTTTATTTAGAAAAATGAAGTAATTAACCCACCCTGTCAAATAAGTCTCTACAACTATGAAGTGTTTAGGTTAGGAAGCTGTGAGCAACCACCAAATGCGGCAGAAACAGCATGAACTCACCTTACCCTGCCTCTGCTCTGAGCAATTCCTAACCCAGAGCTCTCAACCTCTGCTACAGTTCCTTTTCCTTTGGAGCTTTGCTGCCAAATCACAGCTGCTCCTGCTTGGGTACCAGGGGCCTCTTCTTGCTGGGACCTGCCACAGGACACACAGTCCCTGTCAGGGCTCCCCCAACAGCTGCAGCACAGAATTGAAGACTCAGAGCTGCCTTTTTACTGGGCCCAAACACTGTCCCCTCACACAGGAGCTGGTTGTGGGCCCCAACACACCCCCCCTTCCCGACTTGAGACCACTACAGACCTTGACAACGTACACAAACATACACACAAACACCTCTGAACTAATTATGGGCCCTGACACCGCTCCACATACACAAACCTGAGCCTGATACGGGCCCCAACATCCGTTTCCCATACTTTAGACCACTCTAGACCGCAACATCCCGCTCCCCTCACCGACACACACCTGAGGTTACTATAGCGCTCGGCCCCTCACCCCCTGAAACCACTGTAGTCCGTAAGTCCCTGACACACACACCTGAACCTGCTGTGGGCTCAACCACCCCCATACACACGTGAGACCACTACGGACCCTAACACACCTCACGCAACACCTGAGCCCCGACACAAACACTCACAGGCGAGGCCGCTGCAGCCCCTAACAGCCCCACACTCACACCCTGCTCTCCCTGTGGCCCCACACCGCGTTCCCGCCATTCCTCCTCCCTCAGAGCCCCCGCTCCCTCAGCGGCACCGCGCAGGCCGCTCAATCGAGCGCCGATGGCGCGGGCGGTGCGCTCCGTCAGGCGGCGCCGCTCAGCGGCCCGGCCTGAGCTGCCAGGCGGAGCAGCCGAGCTCCGAGCGGGGCCGGGCAGGAAGCGGCGGTGACGGGCACGGCCCGGCGGACACGCTCCGTCCACCTCTCCTTCTCCTCCTCCTTCTCCTCCTCCTCGTCCCTCCCCGCCCGGGCCCCGCGGACGTGGCCCGCTGCCGCCGGCCGGCACCAGGTGAGGCACCGGCAGAGGGAGCGGCGCCGCTGACAGGCGGGTCTCGGCGGGGCGCGGAGGGCAGGGGGCAGCGCTGGGGCTGGCAGCGCGTGTGGGGCTGAGGACGGCACTTCGCGGCTGCTGCGGCGGCGCGGGGCGCTCCGTGCCGCCTGTCCCGGGGTGTCTCCTGGCCGGGCCCGTCCGGGGCTGCTCGGGATCGGGGCAGCTCCCGCGGGGCTGCGAGTGCGGGGTGTGGGGGTCTGAGAGAGCCCGGCCGGGGGCAGGATGAGGGCAGCTGCCCCGCACCTCGTGCCGGGGGACCGGGAACAGCCTCTCCTTCCTTCCCTTCTCCCTTCGCTCCCTCGTGCCTTGCTTCTCTCCCGTGTGCCGGGAGCTGTCCTCGGGAGCTCTGTGGAAGTCGGAGCTCCAGCAGAGCAGCCACGAGCGGACGGGAACGCCCCGGTGGCAGCGTGAGGAGAGGAGGGAGCGCGGCCGCTCCTGCCTTCACCTGGAGCCGGGCACGGCTCGGGCGAACGGCGCCGCTCCGCTGGGATTGCCCTGGGATCCGTCTGTGAGCTGGAATGTGACCCGGTGAATTCAGGGGAAGAGGGAGCTGCGTTTCTGTCAGCTTTGAGCGGAGTTGGAAGCAATGACGTAGGTCTGGTGCGAGCAGATGTCCCTGTCCTTTTAATGACATGGAGAAATGATTTGCTGTAGGTGCTGGATGCCATCGAGCAGCACTCGTACTTGCGTGGGAAGGAGAAGGAAGGAGGACACGAGGCAAGTACTAAGCCTTCAGAATTTTGTTTTATGAATATATCTCCTCGTGTCTCCTCACCCCCGCTTCCCCAGGAACGTGAGTGGAATGAATTCCCTAATCGTACAACTATGGCAGTTCTAAACTTCTGCAGCCACTGAGTAGCTCTGGTAGCATCCTGGTTTTCTTCCGAGCCTAGGCAGAACTGAGCAGCCGTGCTGGGTTTGCTGTGCCCAGCTGGGCTGTTCTCCCCAGGGTGGGGGAGAAGCCGTGGGACACTGGTCTGGGAGGTGTGTGGAGTGCTGGGCTCACACAGTCCAGCAGCACCTCCGTGTTTGTTTAAAAACAGCAAAGCAGGCTCTGCTGATTCCTGCCCTGGTTGTAGCAGAAGGATTTGGAATCCCCCTGCCCGTCTTTGTGGCTAGTGATCCACATAAAAAGGTGGAAACAGTGTTCTGGATCCATGTGGATCCTGTTCCATGGAACACAGGCTGATTTAAAGTTACTGGGTACAGCAGTGCTGGCTGTGGTTTGTGGTGCTTGTATTGTTTGAGAATAAGTGGGCTCCAGTCTGTTCCCCAAGGTCTGCTGACATATTTTAGTAAATGTTTAGAATGCTGCAGTGCTGGGAGTGATGCAGCTTGTTTTGCCAGTGCTCATTACTTTGATGTATCCTGTACCAGATTTATGAGAGGACACGTGTTGGTGTTTCTATGTTGATAGTGGATTGTTCATGGAGAGAGATAATACACCATGCTTGTCTTCTCTGTGAGCTTAATATTGGGCTACTTCTAGTAGGTAGCTATTTTTGTGTTCTCAGGGGCTAATACAACAATTTAGGGCATGTTTTAAATGTAAACACTTGTCTGCAATCTCTTTTAACACTGAGCTTCATAAAAATATCTGATGATTCTTTCATGCACCCACAGTGAGGCTGCAAACTCTTCCTATCTACATAAATGTCTCATTTATCAAATCCAGATTTCTTACTTGCTGTCCAACTCATCATATAACTTCCTCTGGCATCTGATTTGAGGAAGCCTTGAGCTGGGTTGTTTCTATCCACCCTTCTCTGTATGAGGCTTTTCAGATTGCAAACTAATTCTTATTTGTGTGTGTACATTATTTACAGTGATTCTCTGTAAGTACTTCCTTTTTATGTTGTTGCATCATTATCAGTTAAAAAGGATCTTAGCAAGTCAAAGCTTTTAAAGATGAGCTATTTCTACTTGTGTGCATTTTAAATGTGGCTCTTGCATCAACAGGGTTTTACTGTTAGATTTCTTTTCCATAATGTGTTGCTAGATGGGGGAAACTTTCAGCAGAAGTGAGTTCTATTCTTTCTGAGTAACCTGCTGTCTAATTTTAAAGGAAAAGCCCTGCTGGTATGGAGCAGGGCTGGAGTTTGCTGGAGTGCTGGGGAGCAGAGGAGGAGCAGAGACAGGGCAGTGGTCAGTGAGTTTGGACTAGGAACAGAGACTCGTTGTTTTTTCCTCTTACAGGTTTTTGTTCCAGGTTGTTCTGCAGCCTCGTGAGATGCTGTAACATCTAGGTTACGAGAAATGTCAGGGAAGGAGGTGTTTGGAATGGTTTAAATTGTATTTATTTGTTGCTTTTACACAAAAAGGTGTCTAAGTTTAATGTTTTTAAATAGGAAATATGTAGTTTGTTTTAAGACAGAGCTCTGAGTCTTTTAACCGGATCCCTCTTACAGCTCAGTCACAGCATTTACAGCAAACTGAGTTTGAATAAAAGTGCAGTTTTGGCATCAAAGGTTTTCAGGAAGTAGATTTCTATAAAATTCTGTTTCAGCCCATGCTCAGCTTTATTAATAGACTTGCTTTCACACATCAGGGAAAAATTCAAAAAGTGAACCCAAAAGAGTATTTTGTTTTGTGCTTATTATTTTCAAACTACTTCCTCATTTGAAGGCCATTGATTAAACGAGAAGGATCTGATTGCCCTTGGCTGTGTAATAAACATGATGCAATTGCCTGGTGCCTGCTTGGTCATCAGTTCTTCTAGGGGCAGCTCACTGTTTCCCTGAGAGTCTTTTTATCACTCCCTGAAATCACTCTGGCAGCTCTGTTTTTATTTTCTGACTGAAGTGTGTTTTAGAAGTTATTGATCAGGTAAATCTAGAGTTCCCTCTAGGTAAAAAGAAGGAAATCTCTCCTGTGATTTTTACGTGGGCAGCACAGGTGGTGACTTCATTGTGACCGTGCAGTGGGCATCACTTAAAAGTTGTCACTGGCATTGCGTGCCAGGAACTCTCATCTGTGAGCCTCAGCTCCTCATTAACAAAGAGGAAAGTTGAAATAGAAATTAACATAAATTAATCAGGCGTGGTCATCCATCTCTTGAGCTACTGAAGGATGTTGGATATCCGACTTATTAATGGCATTGTGGCAGCTTCTCAATTGTTACAAAGCCCCGCTTCCAGCATTAAAGAGCATGACATGTTGCCCTTATTCTGTAGAACTAAACCATGGGAATTCACTTCTAACATCCTGTTGGAAATATGAAAAAATATATATTTTTAAAGAACAGTAGGTTTTGCTCTAAGATTCAAGAAATCTGGAGTACTGCTTGTATTAATTTTATTTTTTTTTATTTTATTTAAACGAATTAAGTACTGAAATTAGGTTGGCTAATAAGTTTGTTCTTATTCAGGATGGCAAAAAGCACATTGGACTTGAGCAGGTTGGAAGATTTCTTGTTTATATACTCAGGCTAGTGTCACAAATCATTAGTTTAATTTGTAAGGGCAGGGAAATTTCAAATTTAATATAGGGAGCTTACAAAACAAGTTTGTCTGAGTTGCTAATGAACTAGGCACTTATGCCCTTGGACAGGTAATAGCTTGATGTTGGTGTAATTACTTTTTTCCCCACCCAGAATATTTGGTCAAACTGGACCCTGGTTGATTTAGAATTTAATGAAACCAGTCACTGCGTGTGGTCACTTGTGGTCCCTCCTTGGCTACTAAAGGCTTTCAGATAGGGACATTCTCCCATTTTGGTCTCCATTTGCACCTCTTCCTGCAGTCGCTGTTAATTATAATGCTGTGTTACCTGAGATCCCAAGAAATTCCTCAAAAGAAGGGCAAATGATGACCTTGGTGTTCCAGGAGTTTGATTTGGGATGAGCAGGTTTTGTGCTGCAGGTGATGCTGTCTTTGGGAAGAGAGAGAAAAAGCTGTTTGTACTTCCCTGAGAAATTGTCACTGTGAGAGTGGAGGTGTTAACCTAAAATCCTGCATAAACCATACACTTCCAGCTGCATTCCCCTGGAGTCCAAAACACACACATGGGTTTGGTACTTTTCTACAAACTGCTCCCCAGGCTCAGCGTGGTGCAGAACCTGGCACTGGGAGGAACAAATCTTGTATGCAGTGTATGTATTTCCACACATACCAAGCAGTTTAGGATGAAAGGTGTTAGGACTACCAGATACCATCAACATTTTGTGAGCAGGATGTCATTATTAGATTGGAACTGATGAATGTGTGCCAAACGTTGTGGCGAGTCTGTTTTTAGAGAGATGCAGGCTGTGCTCACTTCCTACATTAAACCTCATTTTCCCCTAATTTTTATATGTGAGCTGTGATTCTGTTGCACAGAAACTGGCATAATATTGAGCAGATTTATTTAGGGTTGCCCTTGAACGTTGTGAGTGTTTAAGCCAGATTTACAGGAACACAGTCAGTGATGATTCATGTTGAGATGATGTTTTTCTCCCTTGTAATGGAACATATGGGACTACGTAGCATATGGTACCACTGAAAATTGTTAAACATGGAGCACTGATTTATTACACAGCAAAAAGGGTTGGGGTTTGCAGTCTAACACTGAGCAGAAAGCTTGTAAACAGCTCTGGCTGTTGGTTTGTATTGGGTGCACGACTGTGTTGTGTGGTAATTTCAAAGGATTCCTTTAAATGGCAACAGAATGCTTCCAAAAGTTGTGTGTCTGCCCTTTTACTATGGTACAGTCTTGCTCTGTGGGATGACAGCTTTAAAAAACCTGGAAAAAAAACCCTTTCTCTTTTAGATGGGAGGCAGAGGTATTAAAATGTGTAATAATTTTCTTCTAGTCTTACTATCCAAAACACCTTTTTTCTGTGTTTTGTTTGGGGTTTTTTTGTCTTTATGTGACTTCTGGAGAGTTTTTTTTACTGAGTCAGGGAGAGGAAACAAACACACACCTTGGTCCTTGCAGTGCACAAGAGAAAGTGGACTAAAGTGCAGCTACAGAGAACATAAATTCCAGTCATCTATTTCCTTGTGCTCTCCTGTTTTTTAACTATGCATCTTTGGATGATTGTAAGGTTTCCAGAGCAGGCATTGCTTCTGCTCTGGCTCTGTAGGGTCTTGCTGCAGGGTAACTGAGGCTCCCAGGTGCTGTGGTCATACAGGTAATTAATGGCTGGTCATAAATGTTCATTGATTAAGTGTTTTTAGAAAAGATTTAAGCAAGAAACTTCATTTAAACCTTAGAATGGTGCTTGTGTTTGTCTTTTTTCCTAATGACTCAGTTTATTTGTACGTCTTAAAGTACTGATTAAAACAGACTTTATGCTAAATTTGCTTTTCTTAGGCCAAAAATACATAATTAAGAAAGAATAGGTGTTGTAAATTTTTGGGATAAAAATCAGATGTGCCTTTTTTCCTCCTTACTTGGTTAGTGACAATCTGTCTCTCAGTTCAGGGTTTCTTGTGTGTCTCTACTTATTCTGCCTAGTTCAGGCAAAGTTTGTGTATGCTGTGTCCTTTAGAATGGCAGCAGATATTTGACATCATTAAAAACTGCTGTTATTTAATAAAAGGAAGTCACATCTGCCCTTGAGGGAATTAACTAATGACCTCTTGGTTAACCATCGCCTTCAGGATCTTAGATCCTCCCTTCGCTTGCCTCATCCTTAGTCATAGATTGGAAGAGGAAAACAGGCTTTTTCCCCTCCCTCCCAACTCTTGAGCAGTTTCTCAACTGGAGATGAACTGATGGTTGACCTAAACCCTGTGAAGAAACTCAAGTGGGGACCATACTCCTTTTCCCCTTGTGGAACATCCTGCTGGTGTTAAAACTCACACACAGCATCTCAATTAACTCTAATTCCCAGCCTTAGCCTGCACATTAAATATTTTTAAGAAAGCATTAGCCCGAATGAATTTTAATTTCTAGCATTTCTAATCTCAACACTGGTAGTGGTGTCAGTTTGAGCTCTTCAAAAGAGGGGAAAAACATTTCTTATCTGGAAAGTATGCGAGTGGCAGAGCAGATAAGATAATTGAGCCCTAAATGTGAGCTGGGATGGAAACAGGCTCTGTTGAGAGTCAGGTCTCATCTGCTGTGCCACAGTCCAGCGGTGCTTTAATGCATAATAATCCAGGGAGTTTGGTCTTCCTGGGCAGGACACAGGGAATTTTCTCTCTGCTGCTTTTTCATTAAGAGACACGAGCCTTTAGTTCCAGTGTGAGACATTCATGTTCTCAGAGTCAGGAGTTTTCTGTCATTTGGGAAGCAGACAGCCAAAAATAGGATTTTATTGCTCTCCTGCCTGTAACAACAGTTAGCTGCTAAAGTGAGGAATAGAAATGAAAAAACCTTCCAACTTGTTGTTCCACTCAGGCAGCTTTTTCTCAAAATTTCTTGTGTGCTTTTTATCTGTGATATGTTTCCTCTGTGGAGGATCCCCACAGAAGATAAGTTTTCCATTTCCAGCTCTTTTCTTGGCCTGAGAGCTCCTGTTGTGGTTTAGAGGTTGTGTGTTCAGCACTTGGGCATGGCCCACATGGGTGGGAGGGAGCAGCACAGGTACTTAAAACCAGAATGAATGAGTAACTACAGGAATTATTTTTTTGCCACACAAAGTCATATTTTTCTTTTGTTTGCTTTAACTCTGCTTTTGTAGTTTTCCACTTGGTATCATAGGGTTGCCTTTAGAAAGTACATTACTTCCAATGAAGTTAGATTTTTAGAGAATGAGACATAAAGAGGGGTTTTGTTGCAAAAATCAGTATTTGGCTTAGTATTTTGCTGCAGGAATTGAAACTATAGTGCAGGAAAAGATCTGCTTCTTTGTACTGCCATATGGAAATGCCATAAATCAAAATATATCTCACTTAGGCATTCCTGACCTGCAGAAATTACAGTAAGTGTGTGATTAATACAGTCTGAGCAGTTCAAATTATTAACTTGGTCAAATGCTCCAGGTTTTAGGTGTGTTGGGCACCTTTTCTACATTGTAGGGTTCCAGTTCTTATGTTACAGGGGGATTTCTGCCAGTCTGACTTGGTGCCTTAAAGTAGGAGAAAGTTGCTGACTCAGGCTTGTTGTTAATTTGCTTTTTCCTGTCTACCTGAGTGTTTTAGAGCAACGTTGTTTATATTTTTAGAGCAGTCTTACATTTTTTGATATGCTGAGCCCAAACCAGAGGTGGTCAAATGAGACTGTGGTCTGATCTGTTGGACGGTTTGTGCTGGATCCAGGCTGTGGAGACATCCAGGGAGGCAGAGGGACGGGATCCCAGTCCCAGTGCTGTGCAAGCTGGTGCTTGGAGCCTCAGGCTACCAGTGCAGCTCTGCTGGTGTTTAAGGTCAACTCCTTGCAAATATTTTAGCAAGGCTTATATTCAAATGCTATTTATAAGACCAGACTAATTTCTTTCCTCTTAATGATGGCCTTTTGGCTGATGACAGGGCTGGAATCTGGAAGATCTGGATTCTGTATGCCACTAGTCAGCTGTGTATCCACAGGGAAGTTGTTTGCCAGCTTTCTGCCTCACTTTTTATCTGTACTTAAATGAAAAAAAAATAAAGGCTGACTAATACCTGCCTCACAGGCTGTGAGAGCACAGTTAGTAGCCTCATGCTGTAAGATCTTTGGAAAACACTGCAGGAATTTTCAAGGGGCTTATTATGGTTAAGGTCCTGCAATGAGAGAACTGGTTAAGCCTGGGTTATTGTTACACCATTCATTAAGGAGCCTTAATAGCTGAAGCTCTGATAGTGGCTGTTCCCTGGCTTCACCTGCAATTACCCTGGGTAGATGCAGGCTGCTGCATTTCCAGTGGTCTGGAGCAGAACTGGAGCATATGCAGGGATGTTGGAGCCCGCCTTGAGCGCTTCGCTGCGATTTCACGGCTGGGTTTGCATGCAGGTCATGCCGTAGCCTCAGTGAATTTTGGCAGTTCAGCATCGTGACGATGACTTATTCTGCCACTAGTGAGCCCTTAGCACCTTCATGCCAGAAGAAATGCTGTATAATTTTTCCTGTGTGTCCGCCTAACTCGGAATTTGCCCTGCTTTCGCTTTGTAAATTGAACAAAATAAAAAAAAATCTTTAAAAAATGTTTTAGGCAGCAGAAATTTTAGTTAAAAGGTGTAAACCAACTATTAAAAACATCTTAGATCTGATGATCTTCAAGTTCAGATCTTTTGACAATCTGTGAAACTTTTGTATGAATGCTCATGTTGTGGCTTTTAAAATTAATTTGATAGAATATTTAGAGAGTATCTATCAGAATTTTTCTCTTCTGCCACCATTATTATAACATAACTATTCAAGGAAAGGCAAAATCTCCATTTTTGGGAAAGTTAGATACCAGTGTTTATTTCCCAAACCAAGTAACCTTGTTAGTCATTAGCAACCGTACCTCATTAAACTTTAATAACTTTCTTAAAATTCACACTCACTTGAAAGTCAAGATGCAGCCTTGACAGCTGGAGGTCCAAATCCAGACAGTTTTATTTATCTTTGCAGTTTCATCTCTTCGTTATTATATACAAAAGTTATTTTCTGTGTCTTGGCAGATTGGAAATGTATTGACTGAAAGAAAAATAGAAACTTGGATTCCTATTGAAACACAGGACTGGAGGAGGTAGGGATCAGGGGTTGGGAGCAGGAAATGGATTAGTTGTGAATTTTAAATCAAGTCTGCAAATTAATATTAATTTTGAGGTGATTTTAGTGCTGAATCAAAACTAGCTGTTACTCCACCTCTCCTTTCTCCCACTGAGCTGGGTTGGCACAAACTTTTGTGCTGCCAGAGGATGGTTTGAATTAGCAAACTGGTCCAGCTGTGAAACAACTAGAGGTAGCAAAGCCAGAGATTTGGAGATAGAACAGACAGAGGATGAGGATGGATGGTACAAACTTCTCCTGCTAAATTACAGTGTGATTTTTTTTCTTAAAAATAATATGAAATAAACCAAGCAAACCCCCTCCCGTGCCACTGTTGGATTTCCGTTGATGAGTAAATTAACGAGTTTCACTTTCTGTTTCTTGGGCATGGGTTGGGTCCAGCAGCGTTTGGGTTGTCCTGAGGAAGACTCTGATCATTGTTAGTTAGCACTCCCTCCTTTCACTGGGTTTTTTTTAAGTGCTTTTTTTTAGGAATCCCAATTTTGATACTTTATATTATTGACACCTGTTTTTTTTTTTAAAGTTTTGTATTCAGATTTAACCACGGAAAGGCTTTTCTGAAAGGCTGACACAATTTGCTGTATGTTCATTGCTCAGTGTTTTATAATCTGCATGGATGAGTATCCCTGCCTTAAAAAGTGGGGGAAAATCCCAAGCAGAATGTTTGTATCAAGGCACCGACAATATTGACTAGATGATGATACAGGTATTCCTAAACATGAAGTTGTATTTCATATTTCAGGTATACAATGGCTTTTACAATGGCTTTTTAAAATGGTAGGCCGTGGCCCCCATAGGACAGGAATCACTTGAAGGTGAAAATTTACTTTGTAATATTAAATCCTGTTTGTTGTTTAAGTGTGAGAATTACTTGCAGTATATAACCAAGACCCTAAAGTTAGAAAAGGAAGCACCAATTTACAGTCTACAAATAGACTGTGTCATTAACACAAATGAGGAGAGTTAGTTTTTTCTTCAGGAAGATCATTATTTCGGATAAACAGTGCAACACAAGAGAAGCCTTTCTGAGCACTGCTAAGCCCACCTGGCTTCCAAAGCCATCCAGGGAATTTGTGGTGGGTGTTTAAAGAATAAAACATCTCAGTTTAAAGAGCATTTGGCTCCTGGTGACAGGGCCTCCCCATTCAGAGAGCATTTGCAGCTGCTGTCAGTGAAGCTGTGGGTGAGAGCCTCAAGGGTGTGGAGAGAGGAAGTCAGAAAACTTTCATATTTATATCTCTGTCTCTGAACAAAGGGGACGCTTAATTGGTGTCATCATTCATAAATCAGGAACCCTTGCAAAGCAGAGCTGAAAGGCTGAGGGGCAGGCTGGAACCCCCTCTGTGTCCTGTGCCTCTGTATGCCAGCAGCTTGGAAGTTGTGTCAGAGATGGGATTGTGGAGGTAAAGAGTTCCCACTCACCCTGGCAGGAGGAACTTCTCAGTGCTGATGGTGCAGAAGCACAAGGGTTTGCTGCTGGGTTTGTGGCAGGGGGATGTGGGGCAGAATCTGCCTCCCCAGCTGAGCAGGGAGTGAAGAAACCTCACAAAGCTCCTTGTCTTCATGAGTGAAGGGATGGCTGTGCTGGTGGGGGCAGTTGTGGTGGTCGGGTTGGTTTTTAAAAAGCAGGGGATTTAACCACCAAAGAGCAAAACTGGTGGTGAGAGGTGGCCAGGGAGCTGCGTGTGTGTGCAGTGGGGAAGGTTTTGGTTCCTGTTTGGGGATGTCCACACCCTGCCCAGGCTGCTGTGCCCAGCAGGTATTGTTCCCTCTGGAGCAGGATGATGCCAGCTCCATGACCTGGTGCCTTCTCCTGGGCTGTTGTGGGGGTTTGTTGGTATTTTTGGTGCAAGGGCACCAGTAGAAGAAAAATTATTATTTTTAAAATTTTGATTCCATAAACTGTCACATGATGTATTCTGTCTTCTCAGGGGAAGATCTGTATGCAGTGTACAGGGGTTTTCTTGTTCAGGAAATTGTGTGCTGCTTTTTTTTAGGTCAGGTCGGGGAGAACACTTTGCCTTTTTATTGGGAGCTTGCGAAGATTTTGGAGGATTTTTGCTGCTTTTGTAGGTTACTCTGATGTCTTGGACCACCTTTGAGTGGGACATCTGCACAACTGAGTTTTAGTTTTTACATTATCCTACATTTCCTTTTTTTTCTTCTTTCCCCCACACTATTTCTTTCATCCTTGGTGTTCTAAGTACAAAAATTCAAGATCAAATACACCTTAAAATGTCCTCCTTAAAAGGCTGCATGTTCAGGGGTTTGATCCCTATATTGGCATAGCACTGAGATAAATGAATGTGCTGATGTTCTACAATGAGATTGGAAAGAAAAGAGAGTTAATGAGACATCTGGGTGGAGGGAGCAAACCTCAAATGAAAGTTGCTTTTCTGTTTTACGACGAGTCAAAATATTTTGGAATTGAAATCAAAACTGAAGCTGAGTAAATTGATTTTTTTTTTAACCACTTGTACTTAGAGCTTATTTTATGTAATTACTGGGGCGTGACTTTAAGTTCTGGGCAGGACTTTGTGGCTTGTTAGCATCGGGTTGAGCCTCTGATGTTGCAATGAAGAAGGAAGTGAGCGTGGGTCTGCTTGGGGAGGGGGACTGCAAAGCACTTCTGCCTGCCTGCATTAGGTGGGAATTGCAGCTGGCAGGATATTTTTACCAGAATACCTCATTTTGAATGTGAATTTTGGATTTTTTTCTTGTTAATCAGAGTGTTTGGTAAATTAAGCTCTCAGTTACTGTTTTAAAGAGGTTTTTTTTTTCATATCAAAATGCACTAAGCACATGAGGTCTTCACCCCAATTTTATTCATTGAAGATTTTAATATTTTTATTAAAGCTCCAAAGCTGCAGGACTGGGTATGATGCATTTCCCAAGTGTCCCTGCCTTCTGTTGGTGCTTGCAGTTGTGCATCCATGGTAAGGATAGAGGCACAGTAGGGATTGCAGGGAGAGGTGAGGCTTTGTAGATCAGCCTCTGTTTCTCCAGCTTTATTAAAGAAAGAAGAAAAAGGAAAAATAGTGGATCTGATTTTGTTCCCTCCTTGTAAGAACATGCAGCAATAAGGACTTTTTCATGGGTGGCAGGGAGAGGCAGAAGATAGCCTCAGTTTCCATCAGTGTTTTCCAGTCATTTGCTGTAACAGTGATTCACTTCTGTTCAGTTGTTCATCCTGGCCTGAGGTGAGACATATAGAATGTTTCTATTTTAAGCTCTTCAGCATAATGGATGGATAAACTCACCCTTCTTATGCTGGTTTTTGCCACAGTGGCTGAGCTTTCCTTCCTGAGATCCCTTGTTTTGCTGCACTGGCCTAAAATACTCGCCCTCTGAAAGCTCTTGGTGTGCTGTCAACACCGGTGGAAGAAAATGTTCCGACCATTTTGCTTCAGGGTTGCTGATCTTAAACTGCACTGTTAAAAATAACAAGTTTTCTGAAGGCACACAGTGATGTTTTCCTGGCTCCCTGCCTCTTCCCCCCCCATATTGATGTGATTAAATGCCACCAAAACTCAGCAATCTTTAGGTCAAGTGCATAGCCGTGTGCATTTACTGCAGCATTAACAGTGGTTATTCCAGCCTTCTCAAAGAAAATCAAGGATGTTTGCATAAATGGAAGTCTTCTGCTTGCCACAGTAAGTACCACACAAGCAGTTTATGTACCAGGACATAGAGTTTTGAGATTATTTTCCTACTGCTTTAAACTATCTCATGCTGACTCAGTTTGGCTGTAAAAGGCTGAAGTCTTGTGATCTAGAGCGAGGTTTTTTTTTCTGCTGGGAGAACAGGTGTATGCTGGAGATGAATTTTTCTCTATGACCAAAACAGTTTTTATGTTCATCTTGAAGGATCTGCTTTCCCCAAGTACCATTTCACTCGCAGAACTTTGGGATCAGTCTGTCTTTGCCAATGTTGATGGTAGCCCTTTCACATTTTCTGTTTAAGAAGCTGCAATGAAGTCTAGAGTGTCTGATCTGAAATCAGACAGACCTGATGGCGAATGCTTTCACTTCTGGGTTCAATAAATCCATGCTGGAAGGAACGACAGGGCAAAAAGGCATTTCCAGAGCAAAGGGGCATTTCCAGGCTGATTGTGGCAGAAGTACCTTTAATGCTCTGAATTCTTTGTAGCTTTTCCAGGATCTTTCTACAGTCATCTGGGCATATTCCAGTGCTATCAGAAGCAGTTTTAAAATGTTATCCTCCCTCCTAAATTAGATGCCAAACGGTGCATTTACTGAATTGAATCAAGAAACCTCTGATGGTTCTAATGAAAATCTTGAGCCCATGTGTAAGGCTGCCAAATTTATCTGCCGAGGTGTGGAACTCAGAACAGGTAGATAAAGAGCCCTGCTGCCTCTGTTGGGACTGACTGAAACCCAGATCCCAAACCACCAGAACACAAATCAGATGTTGCTGTGGAATTAGTTTGAAAAGCTTTTGCTGGCTTGTATTTAATTTTAATGATGATGTATTTTAATTGGCTGTCAAAAGCGTGTTTCAAATGAGTACAATGCACTTCTCTTTATGTGCTGGTCATCTTGTTCCTTGTCCTTAAAATGCTTGGGCTCTGTGTGTCCCTGTTTGGGAAGATAGTGCAGCCTTTTGAAGGACACGTTTTCTGTACAGCCTTTAAAATCTCTCGGGTTTGTTGAGTGTTTGCCTTGGGTTACCCTTTGAGATTTACAGGGTGGTTTGTGTTTGTTTTGACTGTTACTTTATCTCACTTTCTCAGTAAGTCCAGTCTCTTCTGGCCATGAGTGATAGGAGGGGAGGATGAGGAAATTCTGGGAGCCTGTGTTTGGAATGCTGCGCTTCAGGGTGCACGCTTGGATTCTTTTCCTTAGCTGTTGTGTTGATTCTGTGATTGAAAGAGCTGTAAAGGTACTGTGATGATGGAAATGAATTAAATGGTTAAATGTCTTAATCATGCAGATGTGTAATGTCCTTTCTGCTTGTACTTCCCTTGGTGTTCTTGTGTATTGGCCAATCTTTGGTGACAAAACACTCCTTGTCCTGCCCTTGCACAGCAAAGGGACTTCCTCAGCTCATTTATTAATTTTTAAGCTTGATATTGACATTTCACTTCCAGGTTTGGAAGCTGTTTTACACTGCAGACACAGAAGCCAGAGGTCCTATTTGCAGTGTAGTGGTTGGTTCATATCCAGGTGTTTGCCTGTGTGTTACTCTGCACATGCTGTGGGAATTGTGTCTTCCTGAGTAGCACTCATACAGCAGTAATGGACATGAAATGGGTTTTAAACACGATATAAAAACGGCAGTGCTCACATTCAGCTCTTTACCAGAGCTATGAATGATGCAGTGCTAAGAGCTGGTGGTCTGTATGTTGAAGGGTTCATGCAGATGCATTTCTGGGTGAGTTGCTGGTTTTTTTAGAAGCATGTTGAAGCTATACATGTTCTGTGTGTGTATAGTGGGGTAGCTGAATCATCCTCTTTGGAAAAGAGCATTTTAAATCCACTTATTCATCCAGTGCCAGCACAGGTAAAATCTTTGGGTCCTCCTTTTATCCAGGCTAAGCGAGTGCCGAGGTGCAATGTAGGATTCCTGTGAGTGTAATTCAGGCTGTGCAATGCTGTGCTGAGAACTGAGCTCCTTCTGCATCCCATCAGGGCCCCTCAGGGATGCTGTTCTTCATGGGCAGTGGCAGCTGAAACTCAAATTGGGGCAGCCAGGTCACTGCACGGAGTCTGCAGATGTTCCTGAGGTGGAGCTTCTGGCCATGAGTGACCTCGTGTGCCCAGCAGCCCATATTGCTTGGAGATGCTGCTGGATCTTAAACCTTGCTTTGGAAAATCAGTTCCTGCAGTTCTTGGGAGCAGCAGTGCTGTGCTTGTCTCCATCAAACAGTTAAGCTACTTAGAAGCCACAGTTTTAATCTTTATGGAGAAGGAAATGGGAGTGTTGCAAGCACACCTTATATAATGCACATAATTACTGACATTACCCACACTTCTCCTTCTAAACCCAACTCCTGGGCATGGAGCTGGCACTTCCCTAGAAAGGTGACACATGACAAATATGTTATGGCCATTTTTGCTGAGCAGGTTTCCTGTCAGAGCTGCCCATGAGCTGCTTTTCAGAAATCTCCCAGAGATCTCTGACAAATCTGGTTTGGTTTGTGTTTCAGTAGTGCTTCCTGTAGCATAACTTAAAATGCATAAGGGCAAATGGAGGCCATTGTATGCACAGGCCTGTCTATGCTCTTTCCTGTTGCTTCAGGAAATTTGGATTTGTGTTTTTGGGAAAGCAGGAGGGACCTGGGAGTTTAGTAGACTTGTGAACATATAGAAGTTTTGCTTGTAATATTCAGATTTTGTGTCTTCATCTCCTCTTTGTAGCACTGATTGCAGCTAGAAACAAGACACTATATTAATATGATTGTGCTGACATGTGGTGATTCTGCTTTGCTATTGAATGAGTGCTACTGTGCAATTGAAGGCCATATGATGTCTGAAAAAGAAGAAATTCTGATAAAATTGATACTTTCCTTCAGAACTAAAACCAGCTATGGATTCCTGCAGTCTGGTCTGTGCTTTCCTTTATTGCTGCCAACTGTAGCGATCTGATACTTCGGAACAAACCCTTAATTTAGTGTAAATATTTGCAAAGAATTCCAGCTTTACTTTACATCAGGTATTTTCTGAAAAGCCCCTGACCAGAAATCTTCTAAAGAACATTAAACGTCTGGGGAAAAAAAAAAAAATCATTTTAGGTGATGTCTGATGCTGGCAATGGGGTTCTGTGATTGTTGGGGAAAACTGTGTGTGTTGGTAGTTCTCCTTGTCCTTGTTGACATACTACTGCTAATTTACTATAATAGCATGGCAGACTATTCAAAATGGGTGCCACGTTTAGCTAAACTAGGTGGAAATATATATTTAAGTTCATGCTTGGAGAACTTCATTGTCAGTATAAATATTGCAGATAAATGTATGGTGTCACGATTCACCCAAAGTTTTGTCTTAAGAGAGCTAAAGACTGGCCTGGGGTTGCAGAGGGAGCCTGCATGAGTTTGGGACTCGTTTGTAAAACCAAACTCTCACTTCTGGATTTGTCCCTTTATTGGGATAGCAGATGGTTTTTGTCCTCAAACCCAGGACTCTTTTGCAGTCCCTTCCTTGGTGAAAATTAGTGAATCTTGTTCTGTCCATGGTCTTGTGTAAGCAGATACCCTTCCAGTTGCTGGTTTGTGGTGGATTTGTTTTAGGCTCTCTCCATTGATGAATGAGGATGTGACTTTCAGGTGTTCAGAAGTGAGGTGGAATTTCTCTTTTGTCCTACTGGATTTTTATCAAGAGTTCTGGTAATTCAAGAAGGCCAAGGTGTACTCTCTGAAGGTGAGACTGCTGCTGTTTGGTAATTCTAGGAGCCCCAGGCCTTATCTGGAAGGGTTATTAGTTGGCTGCTTGCACACAAATGTCTGAGCTCTCGTCAGATTAGAAGTCAAACCCAAAAATGTGTCTTTAGCTTGAAATACATAACCAGGGCTCCAAAACTGCGTGAATCTTCATCTCAGTCCTACATCCACTCGCTTTCTTTGCAGCTGTTTTGATCATGGACTAAAAATACTGAAATTGATCAACACAGTATAAAATAACTTCCTCAGGTTGGTTTGGATGTTGAAATTTTTTTGCCTAGCAAAAGATGCAGTACCTGCTAAGTAAGAGCTAGTTCTGTGCTGTCAGTGACGCTGTGTTCCTTCCTTAGAGGCCATCTGGTAACGTGACCTGACTCTTAAAATCCAAATTATTCTGGCTTACCTCAGACCTCAGGTAAATTTAAATTTTGCACATCACAGTGCCTCTGTTACGGTGGTAACTTGTTTGGAAGTGAGAGATGGACACGACCAGGATGCTTTTAAATTCAGGATTTACTCTAGAGGCAGCAGCTGCTGTGGATGTGTCCCCAGAGAGGCTCTCGTGAGGCTGTCACACGCCTGAGTGAGGGGACAGTGACAGATCCAGCTGTTGGCAGAGTGAACACGAAGCATCTCTGTGATTTGGAACATCTGGGGATGCAGGAAGCAGTGTGGCTGTTGAAAATGAGGCATTTCTTGTCTGGTGTTTTGGAGGGAAGTCAGAAGGTGAGAGAGTTTGGTCCGCTCTAGTTTTGCCTAAAACAGAAGGTGCAGGGGGAAAGTTGAGATTATTTAAAGTTTGAGGAGGGACAGATCTGGTAAGAGATTATAGGTTAGTGATGCAACATTTGAAAATGGAGGCAAGTGCTGTGCAGTGCTGCTTTGTTGCATATTTACTTCCCTTCTTCAAAATGTCCTCAAATTCCTGCAATTTATTTAAATTAGTTTCTCTTCTTCCAGGCTCTTCTGACCTTTAACGTTTCTTGGCAATATTTACATTGCATTCAAATTAAACTGGGGAATATTTTCCTAAAACAAGCTTTCTAATTGTAATCTCTTATTTGAAATCTGCAGCGAGTGTGTTAAATATAATGTACATTTATAGATAGACGTTATTTCTTCTCATTTGTGTGGGTGTTATATACAGTCACATCACTGTTTCAATCACTGGCTGCCTGGCTGGTTCCTAGAAAATACAGGGGAATTTCCTACCATGACTCATCTTGGAAGTAGCAGATGCTACATGCTCTCAAGCTGTGTATGGTAGCTCTGGAGTCTCAATAAATTTAATTGAGTGTTGGGGACACAAAAATATATTGGATTACTGCAATAATTACACACTGCTACTATTTATCCCTTTTTAATGAGGATGCTTTAGCAAAATCTTTACAAAGGTGATGATGATGCTTTCTTCCCTTTCTGTCCTGTGGCACTGCTGTGAAAGAAAACGTGTTTCTGCTTTGAAATTTCAGTTTTGCGCTGCTGTCACTGGGGGGGGGGGGGGGGGGGGGGTGTGACTCTATTTTTAGCACTTTATAATTCTGAGAAACCTTCCCCATATTTTTTTTCTTTTCTTGGTTTTTTTTGTTGTGCTCTTGAAAGTGACCCCTGAGCCACGTGTCACTCACAAGCAGTCCCAGGCCCTTGCAGCAGCAGATTGTGTTGCTGGTGGTGGGTCTGTGCTCCTGGGGAGTTGCTGGGTACCTGCTGATCCCAGATCCAGAGAAGAGTCTGGGAGTGCTGTGCCATGGCCAGCAGGCTCACAAGGGCCTCTGGAGTGTGTGTTACAGTGCAGGTTTGCATTCAGTGGGATCACACTGCATGTGCAGCAGCACAAGGAGGATGGGATTAAACACGTCCTAGAACTGGGAACTGAAGAGCCAAGGAGCTGCTGGGCTGGAGGTGCTGGGGGTGCCTGGCATGGAGCACAGTTCCCTTCTGCCGTGGAGGAGGAGAGGACAGAGGCACTTTGAATGGATATGGAAGGGAGTGGCTCTCCTGCAAGCTGAATGTGCCAGATGAGATACCCAGCTCTGGCTTGTGGAGTCTCAGGATCACTTCTCATTTCTGCATTATCCAAATAAACCCAACCTGCTGCTTCAGCAGCTGATGTGCCTGTTTCTTCCCTGTGCAAGTCTGGATTCCCACGCAGGGACAGACCTTGCCTGGAGGCACGTGGTGCTCCAGAGGAGCCCCAGAGTGTCAATGGAGTGCTGTCATGTCCAGACTCACTTCAAATCCAGGAGATCCTCGTGGCTTGCCCTTTTCCATAGCTAAGTGAGGGTTGGCTTGCTGCAAGTAGAAGGTAAAGCTTTGTGAAGCAGTGGAATGCCAGGCTGTTGGTGTGCAGGGCTCTGTGGGATGCCCTTACCCGCCTCCTTTGTGTAGAAGCTGTAAGACCTGGAAACACAGGACCATCTCATGCTTGGGGAATGCTCCCTGAATTTACTCCTTTGGCTGCCCAGGGGATGTGTGGTATTTATCTTCCTGATGTGTCTTATGACTATATTTTAACGTGGGGCTTGGCAGGTTGGGAAGGTTTCCTGTCTTGGTGTTGGGGGCTAATCTGGAAGTGAACAGAAAAACGCTGGCTGTGTTTCTCAGCCCTGGATTTTGGGTGGCAGTTCCTTTCTTCAGAAACACGGAATGGGCAATGTGTGCCTTATCTTCCCAGGCATGCAGTGAAATATCTGAGGAGGGGTGGAATTACATTGTTACTTGAGGTTTTCCTGGGAGAAGGGCAAGTCCTTAAAGTGCTTTTCTTACTCTGGATCACGCCGAGCGGCGCCTGCTCTGGATTGCAGGAATGGGCTTTTGCTGTAGTGGCACTGGAGCGAGCAGCAGCTCTCACTGGGAAGCTGCAGCCTTGCATTTGGCCAAGGAGCCAGTTCTGCAAAGCCAGGCCCAGCTGGTGCTTCCCAGCCCCAGCCCGGGGTAGGTGGGACAGGGAGGGGGCCCCGGCCCTGCCGTGCCTGGAAAAGAGGAAGCCTGGAGCTGAACCTCGCCATGCTGCACTTCCCTAGAGAGCAAGATGAGGAGAGGCAGTTCCTCTGCTGGCCTTCATCTATGATTAATGGAGAGTTTAAGCACAGTATAGGCTTGCTCTGAAACCTTGCTGTGCTCCTCATATTCTCTCTGGGAAAGTTTGCTTCTCACCACAGAAATGTGTACCTGAGTTTTTCCAACAGCATCGTCTCAAATGGTTGGAAACTTCTGTGTCTGAGTTTGCTAGATAAATTCTGTGGTTATTTCTGATTTTTAGTTTTTCCAAAGTCACATAATATTTAAATTTGGCTGGGTTAGAAGTATTAAGTTCTGGTTTTTGTTGTTCGTATACAGATATTCAATGTTTTTCCCCTGTAGTTACGCTTGTGAAAGTGTTGATTCTTTTCACCAATATAAAGAAAAATCACCAAAATGTATATTTATTTAATACAAAAAGCTTTAGCAGAAGAGTTCAGTGCAGCTTCCCCTGAAGGCTTTCCCTCCTTGGAGGCAACAGCTTTAAAATGGTATGTGTCAAACTCAGGGTAGCTCTTCTAGGACCATTCTTGTTGTCATATTAGATCTCATTATACATTTGTAGTAGGTATTGATTAGTTAGGAAGACTCCTAAAGGAGTTTTTTCCCCATTCTTCCTGTCTAAAGTATTCTTTTCTAGGACCCTAGAAGTTCCTGTACAGTAATGACCCTGATTCATGTGACTTTCTGAAGTCCCCTGAGCTCCTTCAGCATTTTGGGCTGACATGACCATAAAGTAAAAGACTGAGCTATCACGAATTTATTAGTTAACACTAGAATCTTTCATTCCTTTGATTAGTGACATTATGTCTCAGTCTGCAGAAAAACATATTTCATTCCTAGAGTGTCTCAGCTGTGCTTAAAATTAACCAGAACAAAATAATGAGCTCTGCAATTGAGAAGCTGTCCCCAACTAAAAATATTCCTCACTTCAACGATGGGATTGGATTGTTTCATAGTTTTACTACAAATATCCCCTTAGGTTCATTATGCCTTGGATGCTGAATCCATAAAATAGGGTTGTTAATATGTACATGAGGCACCAAGTAGTGCTGGAGTCTTTCAAAAACTGGTAATTCCTTGATTTATTCATAAAGCAGGGAGCATAACTCTTGAAAATTTGATCAGATGCCAGTTCCTTCAGTAGCCACTCGATCCAGAAACCTTTTTATAGTGGTGCTAACATCTCTGAGGACTGTTAGGCTTAATTAATGTTTAAGACTCTTGTACAGAACTTGTCATGAAAAGGGAAAACTCTTCTGAGGGAGCATGGGGAGGCAGGCGGGAATTTGGCTTCGGGGAATGGAAAGGCAAAGGAGGTACCAGCATTTGAGTTGAGTAAGTTTGTGTCTATTCTCTCACTTAAAAATACCCTTACTGTGTTTTTTAGAGAATTACTGTTATTTGGGGTGTAGAATTGACAGGTGTGTATGCAGAATCCTTCACATGGACTTTTCTTTTGGATAGCTAAAAGCAGTTCTGGGTTATAAAAAACCACAGAATGGCATTATTTATATCTGTCACAAAAAAGAAGGCTCTTTTCTGTGGTATGAGGATGGTTAAGCCTGATAAAATGGTTCTGAAAATCTTCACTGTCAGGCAAAACACTTTAATTTCTCCCATCTGCAAAACAAAACAATATTTATATTCTCTGAAGGGTCAAGTGAGGGGACCATTTCTCTGGGAAATGGAACATCTTTTTCTAGTACATCAACTTGTTATGGATCCAAAAATGAGTATTTTCTCATGAGTACTGACATCTCCCTGCACAAATACCTTCAAGGCTTTGCAGAATATCATCAAACAGCAGCAAACCTTTATCCTGTAGGCATGTCTGGTGCTTCTGGGGCTATAGTGGGGTTGGGTGATATTCTTTATCAGGAAAAGATTGGCTTCATCTGTTGACATCTTGCTTAACAAAAGGTATCAAACCCCTCAAACCTCATTTCCCTGCCCTTTTTCCTCAACACACACTTTTACAAAATCTAAGTTACAAAAGTTAAATGGAAGAGAAACTGTAATCACAAGGTAGGAGTGGTTGAATAGATCTTTGTATATTTTTAACTGGAGGAAAAAAAAGCTGTATTATTTCAGAAGAATTTGCCTTTAATGCTGTGAAGGGTGTATTTTTGTGGTTTAGAGCAGTGTATCTCGCATAAATGCATTTCTTAGAGGAACTTAAGCTGAGTGCCCACCCCCTAAGCAGGTGAGTTCACAGCATGAACTGAGAGGACAATGAAATGTGGTTTCACAGGAGGTTTGCCCAGCCCTGCTGCTGGGGAAGGACTTCAGTCTGTCTTAATAGAAAGCAGAACTGGAATAGACTGACGTAAATGACTGATTTTTTCTGATTTAAGTCCAACAACATTGCCTGCAGGGGAAAACACTGTTGGCAGAGACACTCCTGGTGATGAAAGCTTTACTGTAGCAGTTAAGATTAGTTGTCTTTAGACAAAAACTTCATGTTCTATTTAATCTCCATTCAGGCTTTTTTTTTTTCCTGGTTAAAATGGTAACAAGTAGGGCATCAAGATCATATCAGTGAATGAACTATAGATGTTTTATTGAGCAAAAAGACCATTTTGGTTTCTCTTAGAAAAGTTTAATTGCTTAATTGCATGAGATTTAAGATTACGATACTGAAATTCTACTACAGCCTTCAAAGCCTGCTTTGTTTAGCATTGCTTTCAAGGCAAGGCTTGCAGGAAAAAAATGTAGTGGAGCTTTTTTTTTTTTTTTTAAATAAAAAAATGGGGAGTTTCTCTCAGAAGTCAAGACTGAAAATCAAGGATGCCCAGCCTTATCTGGTGGTCTTGAGCTCTGGGGTTTTTTTCCCCTGCCAAGACAGCCTTGCTACAGCAGAGCATGTAAATAAGCATTTGTGTAACCAGGGCCTTGCTCACACAGTCACGGTGGCTTGGAGCTATTTTATCTCAATATCTGTCCAAATAAACAAAGCTCTAAGTGGTCAAGTGATGCCTGAACATCTATCTCTGGAAAGCATTGGGCTTTAGCTGCTCAAGTGGCTCTGAGAAAGTTGTTTAGATCAAATTAGGAAATTGTGGAACACTGGGATGTTTCATGGCAGTATTTGTAATGTTTTAGCTCTGGCCATGGTCAAATGTAGTTTTTTGTCAGTGGGGACCAGGCCTGAGCCAGCCTTGGTGGTGACAGGATCCATGGAATGCTGCTTGAGGTTTTGATCAGTGTTTTATCTATAGTAACCATACTTCAAATGGCTCTGATTCCCAGAACATCCTTGGAATAAGTTTGACAGTTCCAAAGAGCCCTAGAAAATATAACTGGAATTTGTCTGTTAGATGAAAATAAATCTACAGAGAGGATAAAGATTTTTCTCTCCTTACTACAGAAATTTGCCACAGAAATAGGAAATAGATCAAGAGCTTTTGTTAATTATCTTCAGTGTTGGAATACATTGAAGTGCCATATCAAATAGAACTATAATATTTGGAAAGGATAATTTCTCACCAGGAACAATAAACGTGGCTTAAAACAAGTTTTTTGTTACTTGTCAGGGTAACAGAAGGTTTGGAGTCAGATGGTTTGAGCAGGTGTATGTGAAGGAAAGAAAAGTGTCAAGTGAGGAGGGAACATGGGGGATTGCTGTGCGAGTCTGCCAGGGATTTACTGTGAAATTCTGGATCGAGAGAGTACTCCTGAAGTAAATCACAGGGCAATGGTGTGTGGTGCACTTGTGTGTGACTGAGGGGCATGCTGAACTGGATCTCCTGAGGGATGGGGACAAAACCCAGGGATGTGCTGCTGGGATTCTGCCTTGGTCCTGGGCTCGGGCAGCCCATGTGGGCTCCTCACTGAAGTGAAATTTTTGTTTTCCATTGCAGTTATCACTTACCTGAGCTCTTCATTCTGAGCCTTGCACTCAGCATTGCAAATGGGTGAATTCATTGATTGAGGAGGTTTTGTTGCTATAGACAGAATAGAAACATGTAATATTTTTATGTCCATCCATACTTTTGGCCATGGCTTCTTGTCATTGCGTTTATCCCAATACTCTGTTTGCCTATTTTTGACTGCCTCTGCCTGCTGAGCAGATGTTTTCAGAGAGCTGTCTGCAGCAACCCCTAGGTCTTTTTCCTGTGTGGTTACAATTAATTTAAAATTCAGCAATGTGTAGAGTAGCTGAAAATATTACTACTGTTGTTTGTTACCCTATTTTTGTACCAAATGCATTTCACCAGCCCCTGTTCTGCTGCTGAGTTGTCTCAGGTCTGAGTCACTCAAGGTGGACCTGGCTGTGTGTGTTTTTTATATAATGATTTATCACCTGTGCTATGAATTAACACTATCTATGAGATAAGTGACCAAAACCCTTTTGGTGGTGCTAATTCAATATACACAAATCTGTGTCATTGCTCCAGCAGCCGTCTCAAAAATAGAAAACTGCTCAATGGCTTTTTTGGTGGCGATTCAAAATAGTAAATTGTCATTAGAGCAAAAATAAAGCTCAGTCATATCTTAGAGCAATCTCCACATGGTTCTTCCTGTGCAGTGTTTGCCAATAAGCCTGAATTTTTGTCAGCCATTGAGCACACATTCCAACATCAGCTGCCAGTAACTTAGCTTCTCATGCAGAAATAGAGATGCTTCTAAATTATGGTGGCTTTTCATTTTGCCTTGCTATCGTTTTCATTATATTTTCTTGTTTCAATGAATGTCTCTGACCTGAATTTCTCTTGCCTGTCCCCCCTGCCCTCAAATGCTCTAAGTGTCCATCACTGCCACCCACAGACGCTCCCCGTGTCCCTGCAGCCCCCCTCCCAAACGCTGTCACTTGGTATTTTTGTGCAGTGATCTGATGTGATTTGGGGACTTGACACAGAAGCTGGGCCAGCAATGAGGAAGTTTGATCCTCCCCTCCTGATGGCTTCCTTTCCTGAGCTCTCTGAGTCTTCACATGCCTCCATCAGTGACCAGAAAATTGGGTTGAAGCTTCGATAAATGTTTTCTCCAACTAATATCTGTGGTGTCTTTTTCAGCATCCGTTTTTCATTTTTGGGAATTCCAGCAGACAGAAATGCACTCACTGTTTGTGCTAAAAGCTTTCCTAGTTGGTTGGAGGGGAACTGCTACTCGCCTGATTATGTTCATATCATAGCAAATTGCACTGCTGAAGTAGCTCATAAAATACTCAGTTTCCATGGTGATCCACCTTCCACTTTTCCTAAAAGGACCCACCAGGTCCTGAGAGACAGCCTCAACTTTCTTTGCCTGTGAGCAGATTAGTCACATCCCTTATTTTCCCCTTAGTTCTGCCTTGTTTTCTTTACACCAAGTAGTTTGAGTTTACTGATCTTTTTTCCTCTCTGCCTTTAACATTCTGAAATATTAAATCTCAGCACATTAAAGCTCATCTGAGCATGTCCCTGTGCACCAGGATGCAGCGCTGAAACTTGCATTTGGAATTTCGAGTGGAAAAATGAAATTTAAGCATAGATTATTTAAAATGAGAATGAAAATTAGTTAAAGCTGTGTAGTGATTCTTCAATGCTGCAATGCTAATTAAAAAAATAGGGAAGAGAGAATGCTGAGGGGACAGGTACCTGCCAGGTGGCACATCCTAATCCAGGTGACTTTCTCCCTGTCCCTGCCTCTGCCAACCTCCCTTTGGTGAAACCAAAAATTTGCCTGAATTAGGCTCTGACTTGAGCTGCAATGTTAAGTTCATTTTACACGTCTGATTCCAGTGCTCAGTGAAGCAAATTTTTGTTTGCCTTCCAGTTCTAATTTAAATTTGTAGTTTTTCTGCATTAAAGCAACATTAAGGGCTTTTTCTGACCTGATAAAACCCGAGATGATAAAACTTAAGGCTGAAATCACAGACCTGGACCTCTCAGTTATCCAGCTATTTAGAGTCTCTAGGTGCTGTATATTCTCATATAATAGGAATAATGACATGGTGTGATAGCTGTAATTTCAGTCTTAACTCAGAATTTTTTTTTATCTGCTGAAGCAAAGTAGTTGTTTCAGTTTAGAATTCTGCAGGATTTGATTTGGTGGGTTGGTTTTTTTGGGGGTGGGGTGTGTTTTTTTGGTGTGTTGTTGTTTTTTGGGGGTTTTTTTGTTGGTTTTTTGGGGGTTTTTTTGTTGGTTTTTTGGGGTTTTTTTTTGTATTCTTCTTTAACTTTACTCTGGAACTTGTAATGGATATATTTGACAATATATTAAGGTTTTTCTTCCTTATTTTTTCTTAATTTTATTTTTAAATTTAATTTTCCCCCTATCATATGTGATCCCCATTGTGGCCTCCTACCTGGAAGGAGCCATTCATTATTCCCTGCTATACCCCTGCCTGAAAACTGGCATCATTCATTGTGGGTTTTCTTTCCATCTCAGCAGTCTCTGTTATGCTGTTTGGGGTGGTTTGCTGTTGTGGCAGGAAAAAAATCTCTTTATTACTTTCTTAACCATGATACTTTGGTATTTTCATGATAACTGTGATAACTTCTGCATGCAGTTAAGGGCTGTAACTCTCATAAGGGTGTTAAAATGATCCTGAGGAAGAGGGATCCATGAGAGGATTGTCTTATATGTGATGACTGATACAGCAAACTTTGAGTTCTTTGTGAATAAAAGCAGCACATGATCTTCCTTCTTTCCAGACTTTCAGCCATCCAGTGCTCTTTTCATAGAGGATAAACACTCTCTTCTTGGACACAGTTATTAGATGATAATAAGGAGATTTTGGATGTTAGCCACTCATATTTCACTTCTATCCGTGTCTTTTATTAATGGCCATAAAAATTGCAGGTTATAAAAGAATAAACTTAGAAAGCCAGTGGGTAAGTCATGTAATATTAATGACTGATATTTCCTTGGCTGGTACCTGCTAGACTACCATCCTTTAATCATAATATTCCCATGTGAAATGTAGTTTTTTGGGTTTTCCCCAAATAAGCTTTTTCTCGTTTAACTCCACTCCTGAAGCAGACTTTGGCACCTGAATGAAACAGGTGGA